>JAGDYQ010000001.1:7799159-8051606 GCA_021962125.1 Bulinus truncatus | reverse complement strand
AAAGCTTACATTTTAACATAATACGACACACAAAACTTACATTTGATTCTAGTAAGATGCATTTAATTCTAGCGAGACACACACATCTTACATTTTGATTCTAGCGAGACACATTTAAATCTAGCGAGACACACACATCTTACATTTGATTCTAGTGAGACACATTTAAATCTGGCAAGAGACACACACATCTTACATTTTGATTCTAGTGAGACACATTTAAATCTAGCGAGACACACACACATCTTACATTTGATTCTAGTGAGACACATTTAAATCTAGCGAGACACACAAATCTTACATTTGATTCTAGTGAGACACATTTAATTATAGCGAGACACACACATCTTACATTTGATTCTAGTGAAACACATTTTAAATCTAGCGAGACACACACAAAACTTACATTTGATTCTAGTGAAACACATTTAAAATCTAGCGAGACACACATTTGATTCTAGTGAAACACATTTTAAATCTAGCGAGACACACATTTGATTCTAGTGAGACACATTTTAAATCTAGCGAGACACACATTTGATTCTAGTGAGACACTTAAAAAAAACAACTTTCCAATGCATGCAACGAGACAAATAAAACTCACGTCTCACTGTCACCAGAGAAATCAAACTGTGAAAGAGAAAATTCCCAGCCTCACTTGTGGCTTTGCTGGTACACTCGTACTCCCCGGAGTCCTCCGCAGTGGCTTGAGTAAACGTGACTCTAAGGAACATTTGTTTGGGGTCACCTGCACCCCTCGTGTGGTTCACCCACACCCTGCCACTCGGTTTATTCTGTCGGATACAGTAACAGAACATCGGCTCACACAAATTTGACAACTACAGAACTTTGTAGGATCGACGCACCAAGAAGGACCTTAAAAATAGCCTAGCGCCTCAAATATCCCTGGAAGTCTCCCTGTCTAGTGTTTCATACAGACAATTGCAGACGAGCGTTTTTTTTTCACTGGTTTACAATAATTTTTTTAACAAACCCACATAAGCCTGTTCAGCTTTCTTGATTTATATGTTAGATTTCAAAATGTATGAGACATAAATACAATCTATTACATTGTGTAGTTGAAATGCAATGCCGCTGTTCCAAGTATAATCGAAGCTTCCCGGTATTGCTCTTCAGAAGGTTTTTTTTAAAGCATTCATGTCCATCGGAGTTGCATAATCATTTTCATTGCTGCCACAGATTTAAATGTAATCAACAATGAATTTAGCAGCACGGTATTAGAACCGAATATTTTGCTTATTTTCCCCCGTGTAATTAAATATTTTTCGTTATAGAATCTCAAAAATATCTAAGGTAAAATAAAAGGGAGGAATCAAACGCAATTAAAAAAAAAATTAGCCTACTATTTTCTTACTGCCCAGCCAGTGACACACAAATGGGAGGAGTGGGAGGAAGAAGCAACCACCAACAAAAGGAATTGGTGGCAAAGAAAAAGAGGGAAAAAGGAAACAAGGGAAAAAGGAAACAAGGGAAAAATGGAATCAACATCAAATGGAATCAGTGGCAAATGGAATCAGTGGCAAATGGAATCAGTGGCAAATGGAATCAGTGGCAAATGGAATCAGTGGCAAATGGAATCATTGGAAGTCTTACAAAGCCCCGCCAAGATAGACAAAGGAATATTCGGGCTGTTCTTACGTTTTTGGGATACTTTAATAAAGGTACACTTAGGGGCCATAAGCAAAGATTCATTTAGTGGCCAAAAGCAAAGATTCATTTAGGGGCCATAAGCAAAGATTCATTTAGGAGCCATAAGCATTGATTCATTTAGGGGCCATAAGCAAAGATTCATTTAGGGGTCATAATAAAAAGATTCATTTAGGGGACATAAGCAAAGATTCATTTAGGTCTCATAAGCAAAGATTCATTTAGGGGACATATGCAAAGATTCATTTGCCTACACTAATGCTTTAAGATATTGGGTTCTGTCTGACAGCCCCACCCCCCTCAATGATAAATCCTTTTTAAGCCAGCGGCTACTGACAGGTGGCAGGCATTAAAATGTCCCGACGGTTACCCCTTCCCTCACAAGCAGTGGAATCACATTGCAGCTACACAATCCAAGCAGTGGAATCACAAGGCAGCCACACAATCTGCATATTTCTAAGAATAGCTCCGTAGTGATAAATGGGTAACATGAGAAATGTTTTATTATTATTATTATTATTATTACTTTGCCTTTTACATTGGAAAACTCACAACGTTTGTTTGCGCATTTAAGCTAGGCTTATAGGTGGCGAAGGGAAAGAATTCAGTCTGCATGACATCGCGCTTCTGTAGGGTTATCTCCTCCACGCTGACGAGGTCGTCTGGGAAGTCTAGCCTGTGCGGGCGTCACATGTGGCGGTGAAAGTGTCACTCCGGAAAATTTTCCAGGGCTTAGTGACGACCGGCAGCAGGTGCGACACTGGAGTAAACAAAACAAACAGCCAAAGCGGATGAAACATGAGAGATCACGTGAACATGAAAATACAACCTTTTAAACCGGTAGAGGCCTAAATGGGGGTAGCTATTTGGGCGATTTAAAGGGGCTCAGCGATTGGTGTTTTATTTTTTTTTACCTGGCTAGTAAAAGTAGTTGTCTGTTCCAGGCCTCGCAAACGACTCTCTTCTTAAGCCCTGCAAATGACATTCGCCCCAAGCCCCGCAAACGATACTCCCCCAGCCCCCCCCCAACAAATGGCATTTGCCCCAAGCCCTGCAAATGACTCAACTCAGGGCCCATAAAGGGCACTCGATGCAGGGCCCACAAATGACACTCGCCCCAGGCCGCACAAAGGAAACTTGCCCCAGGCCCCACAAAGGAGACTTGCCCCATGCCCCACAAATGATACGTCCCAGGCCCCAAAGTGATACTCGCCCCAAGCCCCACAAATGATACTCGCCACCGGGCTACAAAGTGATACTCGCCACAGGCCCCACGAATGATACTCGCCACAGGCCCCACAAATGATACTCGCCCCAGGTCCCAAAGTGATACTCGTCCCAAGCCCCACAAATGATACTCGCCCCAGGCCCCAAAGTGATACTCGCCCCAAGCCCCACAAATGATACTCGCCCCAGGCCCCAAAAATATATTCGCCCCAAGCCCCTCAAATGATACTCGCCATAGGCCCCACAAATGATACTCGCCCCAGGCCCCAAAGTGATACTTGCACCAAGACCCACAAAGTGATACTCGCCCCAGGCCACACAAATGATACTCGCTACAGGCCCCAAAGTGATACTCGCACCAAGACCCACAAATGATACTCGCCCCAGGCCCCAAAGTGATACTCGCCGCATAGCTCCCACAAATGATACTCGCCTAAGGCCCCCGCGTATTTCCAAGGCTCGCATCTGCTGTTAAATTCCCAGAAGAAATTATTTTAGGTTTAATAAATCGAAAAAATATTAATTTGCCAAAAAATAAAAAAAAAATAAAGCTTAAAAAAATTAACAACATAAAAGTGATTTTTAAAAAATTGACATTTTCTTAGTTAGTGGTTGTAACAGCTTTCGTCAGGTATTTACATAACTGTCCTGTAACAATATGTGAACGTTTTAAGGGGGGGGGGGGAGTCATCACTTTGTCGAAATATTCCGTAACAAATTACTTCTAACGAGATACGTTGTTGAAATATCGTAATTTTTTTTTTTTGTATGATAAACCTGTAACATCTCTCTCCAACCTCGTTTCATCACTTTTATCCATGCATTATCTTACGTCATTTTTTTGTCCATCAATGACTCACTGGAGTGTTACTTAACGCCCGTGCCCACTTGGCAAATGTATGGGGGCCCCCGCTTATTAAAAATCCTACACTAATAGATCATGGACATTCCACACCAGTAACCAGTGCTCGATTTAAGAAAAAACCAGTGCCGGGGATGAAAAAAAATTCTGCAGAGCCGCGGATAAAGGTCTATGATTTCATCCCCGGCTGGGATATATTAGCTAAAGCAGAGCCGGGGTGACAGGTCTCAGTGCCGGGGATATATATCCCCGGCATCCCCACCGATAAATCGAGCCCTGCCTGTGAGTGGACGAGGTAAATGTCCAAAACAACCCTGTTTCAATGTGGTCCATAACGATGTTTTGATTATATTCCAAAATTATGTCAGCGCTTCTCATTTCTAGTTCGCACAACACTTGTGTGTTACACGAAACATAAAAGTGGTTTTATCTCATTGTTTCAATAGTTCAAGATTGGCCAACCAGCATCTGTTGCTTTTTTTGTTTCAAGTTATGTTCATGACATTATTGCACTCATCATTTCTTAAAGGTTTTTTTCGCCCACGCTTTAAAATGAGATGTAAACTTTGCAGAGGCGTAGCGACGGATGGAGAAGGGGGGCATCATGCCCCGAGCGCTACTCGCAAGGGGGCGCCAAATGGTATATTTTACATATAATATTATATGTTTTTCGAATGATGGGGGGGGGGGCGCTAAAAATGTATTAAAAAAAGGTATTGTGCCCCGGGTGCGAGTTAAGCTCGCCAGCTGGCACCTGAATTGTTGTTATTGGCAGAACACAAAAAGAAAAGGTAAAGTTTAGTGCTCAGCGACTTAGAAAAAAAATTAAAACTTGAGAATCGCTGTAATAAGAAGTAATGACACATATATAGAACAACCCCCCCCCCCCCACTCAACTGTTGAGTTGGTCACTAACCAAAGACGTTGAGCTTCTGTCCACACTTTGGCACCACGGAGGAGCTCTCGCCTTTGAAACACAAGTAGTAGCCGTCGTCCTGCACGGTCACCCTGGTCATGCGGACCCGGAGGACCCTCTCGGGCAGGGCCGGCTTCAGGGCCAGTCGCTTGGCGTAGTCGGGCGAGACGCTGGCCAGCAGGTTGAACGGGTGAACGACCATGACGACTGTGTTCCTCCGGTCAGCCGACTTGTGCTGGAACTTGATGGTGACGTGGGTGTCCGACGGCACCAGGGGAACGATATGGAACACAAGGTCAGCATCGTGGTGTTCAATGGTGTTCACTTGATTGGTGTCTTCCGATTTTTCCACTATATAAATACAAAAATGTACTCACAAAATTGAGGTAATAAATGGCATGATGTTTTTAAAAATAGTGTTCAGTCAGTGGCTTTGTTTTAATATGGATATACGTTGATCTGTTTTTATGGAATGGATATACATTGATCAGTTATTATGGAATGGATATACATTGATTTGTTTTTATGGAATTGATATACGTTGATCTGTTTTTATGGATTTGGATATAGGTTGATCTGTTTTTATAGATTGGATATACATTGATCTGTTATTATGCAATGGATATACGTTGATCTGTTATTATGGAATGGATATGCGTTGATTTGTTTTTATAGATTGGATATACGTTGATCGGTTTTTATAGATTGGATATACATTGATCTGTTATTATGGAATGGATATACATTGATTTGTTTTTATGGAATTGATATACGTTGATCTGTTTTTATGGATTTGGATATAGGTTGATCTGTTTTCATGGAATGGATATACGTTGAGCTGTTTTATGGATTGGATATACGTTGATCTGTTTTCATGGAATGGATATACGTCGATCTGTTGTTATGGAATGGATATACGTTGATCTGTTTTTATGGATAAGCAAGCGAGGTGACAACCTATATCCTCTCATCAACTGCATATAGTGCACAACAGTAAATTATTATCATGCCCCCCCCCCGAATGTCTTATGTTTCTGCCAAGGGTCCTCAAAAAGTTATTATTTGGCAAAAAGACCTGATTGTCAAAGATTTAAAATGGCCACTAGTTGCCAAAAGGCGTCTTTGTTGTTGTTTTAGTTCTACAGACCTAAATATATGAACAGGTCTTCTTAGATTATATAAAGAAAATTTGTATTTAAAAAAATCTTTATTGAAACATTGTCAAATATATAATATATATATATATATATATATATTTCTGTTATCATTGTATGTATTTTTTTGCATTAAAATGCTTTGAGATTAAGTGGAAATGAAACGAAGCGATTTTTAACCAATGAATTAAAGACAGTTATGAATAATTGTGGAATGTATTTAAATGACTGCAGATCATTATAATTGAATTCTATTTTTTCAAAGACACAAACCTAATTTTTATATTTGGACATTTACACAAATAGCATAAAGCAAGAAATTCCCATAGTGAACCCCGCATACATTGAGACCTGATTATAAACACACACAAACACACTCACACACACACATACACACACACACACACACACATGTATATATATATATATATATATATATGTGTGTGTGTGTGTAAATATATATTATATTTACTAGCTGTACCCAGCTAAACCTTTGCATAGCGTTATATCCCCTTCGGCTTGATCGGTAGGCTAGGTTATTTTTGGTTTCGGGCAGATCCGTTTTTTTTTTTTTGATGATTGTATTTTTAACTGAAATACTGTTGATTGCATTAATTCTTTACTTTCGATTTAACGCAGAACCCAAAATCGCTTATATATATATATATTATATATACATATATTTCTCTGTGTGTGTGTGTGTGTTAATGTTATGTTTGAAATTTGTAGTTACCATAAACTATTAGTCTGTAACCGCAATCAGGTGCGTACTCTGTGCTGGGGCCCTTGAAGCACCTGTAGTCACCTGTGTCAGCCAGGGTTATCTGCCTAATCGCCATCGTCACGAAACGGCCCTGTGGGTTGGGCTTGAACACGATCCTGCCCTGGTAGGCCTCCTCGGGAATGTACGCAAAATCACTCGACATTCTGCTTGACAGGATCGTCTTGAACGTGTGCGATCCCTGCCGTCTGAACTTGATGTGGAACGCCGTCGATCCCACGCCGGATTCGGTGAACAGCATCTCAACGTTCATGTGTTCGAAGGCGGAGATCTCCCGTATATCTGGCGGATGTAGATCATTAAACTCCATGTAATCGTGACGGTTTCCTTTATCTCTCGACAGGGTTTGGGCTCTTAAAAAAAAACGCACCCATTTACTCGTCTAGAGCTACTAATGTACGTCAGATTCCTGTAGACGCCCCTGGGTAGAACCCGCCTCTGCCGCCTGGATTGGACCCGCCTCCCCCCCGTTTACATCAATATATGCACATAAAAAAGACTGATACGCACAAACTAGACACACTGACGATAGGACCGGAGGGGAGAGAGAGGGTTGGGGATGAAGCCGCATCAATATATGCACATAAAAAAGACTGATACGCACAAACTAGTACACAATACGATAGGACCGGAGGGGAGAGAGGGTTAGGGATGAAGCCGCATCAATATATGCACATAAAAAAGACCAATGCGCAAACTAGTACACACGCTGACGATAGGACCGGAGGGGAGAGAGAGGGTTGGGGGATGAAGCCGCATCAATATATGCACATAAAAAAGACTGATACGCACAACTAGTACACACTGACGATAGGACCGGAGGGGAGAGAGAGGGTTGGGGATGAATTTGTTGCATCAATATATGCGCACATAAAAAAGACTGCATACGCACAAACTAGTACACACTGACGATAGGACCGGAGGGGAGAGAGAGTGGTTGGGGATGAAGCCGCATCAATATATGCACATAAAAAGACTGATACGCACAAACTAGTACACACTGACGATAGGACCGGGGGGGAGAGAGAGGGTTGGGGATGAAGCCGCATCAATATATGCATAAAAAAGACTGATACGCACAAATCTCAGTACACACTGACGAGAGGACCGGAGGGGAGAGAGAGGGTTGGGGATGAAGCCGCATCACGGGTCCGTGGGGGGGGAGGAGGATGGTCATGTGGTAAAGCGCTCGACTGTCGACCTAAGGGTCCTTAGTTAGATCTCCGGTGAGGACCAATTAATATTTCAGGTCACGTTTAAAGTCCCCCGATATGTCTCCCGTGGTGCCTCCAGGGCCATTGCACTATCGGCTATGGCGAGGATGAAGCAAGTGCACCATGAAAACCGTCCCATTATTGGTTTATAGGACCCTAGAGATTTCATTTCATCTGTACAGAGACTTTACAAACCTACGCCCCCCCCCTCTCCGGTTCATGAAACTCTAGAAAGTCCGACGAGTCTCAAACACACACACACACACAAACATCGTTTTACCTTCAACAATAAGCTGGTACCCGCACTCGGCAATGTACGTCTCTTTAGCCCCGCCGAAGCAGCCGTAATATCCCGAGTCCGACACGGACACGTTGGTCAAGGTCAAGTCGTATATGCCCGGCTGTCTCTGGCCACCTCCATGGAACTGCCGGGTGAACCCGGCGCCCTGTGAGGTCTGCATCGTGCCTTTCATGACGGTCACTATTGAAACCCACTTGTCAACGCCCTCCGCGTTGAACATGATCTTGACCGATGGCTCCTCTGTGAGTGCGCGGTCGATGTCAAATGCCAGTGTGATATCTCTGTGCTGGAGAGTGACGATTTCCGGAAGATCTGTTGGTGTAAGGAGGCCGGGGGGGGGGGAGAGAAATCATTTATTGGTTCGGTCCCAACAGTAAATTTTTATACAACAGAGGGGAAAAAAACATTCTTATGTTTGATTGCGCTTTGCTTTACTAGTAAATGCAACTTTTTCAATCATGGCTCATTATGACTCATCACTGGGCTCCCTAACAGCTGACACTTTTTTAAAAAAAGTAAATACCGACTTATTATCTATTGGCAGTGGCTCTCAAAGGTGTTGGGTTCAGCCCCGTAGCGTGAAAATTCTACACCAGGTGCCAGGCATTCTACAGCTGGGGCCAGGCAATAGCGGGGGGGGAGCAGGTAATACATTTACTAAGTAGAAAAAATAAGCAGAGGGGGCTAGACAAAACGCAGGGGGGCGGCCCCCTCGCCCACCTCCCCGGCTCGCTACGGGCCTGGTTGGGTTGTGAGCTACAGTTCTGTTACCTTCGATGACGATCTGGAAGCCGCATCCGGGTACGTACGCCCCAGTTTCGTTGGCGAAGCAGGCGTAAAACCCGGAGTCCGTCTGCACAACGTCTTTGAGGTTCACGCCGACCGTCATTCTCCCCCTGTCCAGGCGCCTCATCCAGTACCTGGAACTCTCCGCGGCCAGCGTGAGGTCCAGAGGCTGCCTTGAGATGGTCATGATCTCCTCCCATTGCTCCGCGTGGTCAGAGAGGAACTTGGCCAGGACTACGTCAATGCCGTCCTCCACTTTGCTCACGTCGAACTGCAGTGGGACCTCTTTGTGCAGGGTAGTGAAAATTTTTGGGATTTCTGAGGAAATACAAAAAAACATTTTAGGAATTTCTGAGGAAATACAAAAAATTTTTTAGGATTTTCTGAGGAAATACAAAAAAAATTTGAGGAATTTCTGAGGAAATACAAAAAAAAAATTTAGGAATTTCTGAGGAAATACAAAATAAAAAACGTTTTTTAAAAAAAAATAAATTTAGTTTCACTCTCTGATTGTTGGTTTTTTTTTTTTAGATTTGTCTTTAATTGTTGTAACTCAGTTTTTGGACTTGTTCTTCTTTCATTAAAAAAGCTCAAATTTGGCATACATGTAAAGAGGACATGGCAATACACCGTATACCCTAAATTTGTCTCTCTTAACAATTTTCGTACATTGAGACATGTGTGGACATTTTCACACATATGGACATGTTCACACATGCAGACATATTCACGCATTCAGACATATTCACGCATACAGACATATTCACGCATGCAGACGTATTCACGCATGCAGACATATTCACGCATGCAGACATATTCACGCATGCAGACATATTCACACATGAAGACATATTCACACATGCAGACATATTCACACATGCAGACATATTCACACATGCAGACATATTCACACATGCAGACATATGCACAAATTAAGACATATTCACGCTGGCAGATTCACCGTCGACAATGAGCTGATATCCGCAGCCCTTTAAGTAAGACTCGCTGGTTCCGCTGAAGCAGCTGTAGGTGCCAGAGTCTGACGCCACCAGGTGCTGCAACGTGACGTCAACGGCGCCCCTCTCACTGCGGACATCGTACTTCATTTCCCTGGAGAACTGGGCGCTGCGTTTGACCTGGAGCGCCCCCATTAACACGGTCAACATGGTCCGCCACTGGCCGTCACCTTCTGGGCGGTACTTGATCAGGACGGACGGCTCACCAATGTCCCCTCGGGTTACGTCAAACACCATACTCACGGAACCGTTCAAATTACCGAGAATTTTCATAAAATCTGAAAAAAAATATTGATGATTGTAGAAACCTTTTAATGTTCTATAAACACAATATACACCGAAACATTACAAAATTACTCTGTCGATACGATGCAAATCTTGATACGACGGTAGAACACATAATTTCATGCACACAAATCAGAGGCGAATTAAATAAGGTGTTGGAGGTGGGAGCAAATAGGGCCCCGCGTCCCAGGCCCTGATGTTGTATAGGCCCCGCAAAATCTAGATTTTATATAAACTTTTTTTTCTTCTCTAATTATTTTGTTTTTAAGAACTCAGCTTTTTATGCGTATGGGGCTTCATCCATCTCTAGCACAATATTCACACATGGACACATGTTACCTTCAACAATCAGCTGGTACCCGCATCCGGGCAAGTAGGCCTCACTCTTCCAGCTGAAACAGCCGTAAACCGGAGTCAGACAGCACCGCTCTCTTCAGCTTGAACGCGACACTTCCTTTAGCGATCCCCTCTAGAGGCAGCACTGCTCGAGAAAACTTCGTGTTGTAATTGACCTCTCCTGTCCCTTTGTTGATGTTCACTATCCTCTCCCCACTGGTGCTCATTCTCCGGGAGGAACAAGATCATCACGACAGGCTCGTCTGTGGTGATGCGGCTGACATCAATGCTAATTTCAACATCACCAAGTACAGGGCAACTGCAATTTTCTGGAGATCTGCAAGAAAAAGATTTATCAAACAAATCTAATTATATATATGTATATATCAAACCTGCTTTAGTCCTCAATGTTAAAAATAATAAACCTGTATCAGTTCTAAATAACCAACATATCAAACCTGTATCAGTCCTAAATAACCAACATATCAAACCTGTATCAGTCCTAAATAACCAACATATCAAACCTGTATCAGTCCTAAACAACCAACATATCAAACCTGTATCAGTCCTAAATAACCAACATATCAAACCTGAATCAGTCCTAAATAACCAACATATCAAACCTGTATCAGTCCTAAATAACCAACATATCAAACCTGCATCAGTCCTAAATAACCAACATATCAAACCTGCATCAGTCCTAAATAACCAACATATCAAACCTGCATCAGTCCTAAATAACCAACATATCAAACCTGAATCAGTCATAAATAACCAACATATCAAACCTGCATCAGTTCTAAATAAAAGTTGGCCAGTGCTCTGTGTATAGTTACCTAGAACATAAAGTCTGTATCAGTGTATAGTTACCTAGAACATAAAGCCTGTATCAGTGTATAGTTACCTAGAACATAAAGACTGTGTCAGTGTATAGTTACCTAGAACATAAAGCCCGCATCAGTGTATAGTTACCTAGAACATAAAGCCTGTATCAGTGTATAGTTACCTAGAACATATAGCCTGGATCAGTGTATAGTTACCTAGAACATAATGCCTGTATCAGTGTATAGTTACCTAGAACATATAGCGTGTATCAGTGTATAGTTATCTAGAACATAAAGCATGTATCAGTGTATAGTTACCTAGAACATAAAGCCTGTATCAGTGTATAGATACCTAGAACATAAAGCCTGTATCAGTGTATAGTTACCTAGAACATAAAGCCTGCCTCAGTGTATAGTTTCCTAGAACATAAAGCCTGCCTCAGTGTATAGTTTCCTAGAACATAAAGCCTGTATCAGTGTATAGATTCCTAGAACATAAAGCCTGCCTCAGTGTATAGTTTCCTAGAACATAAAGCCTGCCTCAGTGTATAGTTTCCTAGAACATAAGGCCTGCCTCAGTGTATAGTTACCTAGAACATAAAGCCTGCCACCGCAGTGATCGATCTTGGTCGCCCCTTGCACGCACGAATACATGCCGGCGTCTCTGACGCCACAGTTTGACAGAGTCACATTCGCCTTCCGAGCCAATATGCTCCGGCTGACAGCGACCCGGTTTTTATACGGATCAGTGATTTGAACATAGAGGTCAAGGGCGGCCAGGGACAGGACGTCGAACGCACTATCCGACCCTTCTCGCTGGAATGTAAGGCGAACAGGTTGACCTAACGGACCGATGTTCTTCAGGTTTAAGTTCAGTTTGAAATTTCCGCCCCTTTTTACCCAGTCACTCTTGACATCTTGAGTAGTCGACGCTTCTGAAAGTAATTTAGCAAAGAATAATCTAGGCTGTAGCATTACTTATATATTTCAATCGTGTTAGGGGGTTTAATCGAAGGCCGGGTTTAAGTATCAAGACGCCCTGAGCAGGGGCTCTCTCAAGCTTATACTGGGGCATTGTCTCTCTTCACCAATTTTGGCACCCTCCATTTCTCAGTCAATTTTGTAGCAGAATATTGTACCCGAGGGAGTTCCCCCCTCCCTTAGGGCATTGGGCCTGACTTGTCTTCGGGTCGCACCCTTTCCTTGAAGCAACCCCCGGTAACTGAGTTTCGGCACTATATTCAAGTAGAATTTTATCAAGATGTTCATTTTTTTGGATCTTTATGGACGTTGAGCTCACCCAAGGCCAACGCACCAGTTGACGGTACCTTCAGCCATTTGACGGTACCTTCAGCCATTTGACGGTACCTTCAGTCGGTTGACGGTACCTTCAGCCAGTTGACGATACCTTCAGCCATTTGACGGTACCTTCAGCCAGTTGACGGTACCTTCAGCCATTTGACGGTACCTTCAGCCAGTTGACGATACCTTCAGTCGGTTGACGGTACCTTCAGCCAGTTGACGATACCTTCAGTCGGTTGACGGTACCTTCAACCAGTTGACGGTACCTTCAGCCAGTTGACGGTTTTTCAGCCAGTTGACGATACCTTCAGTCAGTTCACGATACCTTCAGTCGGTTGACGGTACCTTCAGTCGGTTGGCGATACCTTCAGCCAGTTGACGATACCTTCAGCCATTTGACGGTACCTTCAGCCAGTTGACGATACCTTCAGTCGGTTGACGGTACCTTCATCCGTTTAAAATTGTTTTTCTTTTAAAATGTTACCCTCAACTTAAAACGTCTCTTTGTGTATTGTTTGTTATTCAATGTCTCTGTTTATGGTTTGTTATTCAATGTATCTGTGTTGTTTGTTATTCAATGTATCTGTGTTGTTTGTTATTCAATGTATCTGTGTATTGTTTGTTATTCAATGTCTGTGTGTATTGTTTGTTATTCAATGTATCTGTGTTGTTTGTTATTCAATGTATCTGTGTTGTTTGTTATTCAATGTCTCTGTGTATTGTTTGTTATTCAATGTATCTGTGTTGTTTGTTATTCAATGTATCTGTATTGTTTGTTATTTAATGTATCTGTGTTGTTTGTTATTCAATGTCTCTGTGTATTGTTTGTTATTCAATGTCTGTGTGTATTGTTTGTTATTCAATGTCTCTGTGTATTGTTTGTTATTCAATGTCTGTGTGTATTGTTTGTTATTCAAAGTATCTGTGTGTTGTTTGTTATTCAATGTCTGTGTGTATTGTTTGTTATTCAATGTATCTGTGTATTGTTTGTTATTCAAAGTATCTGTGTATTGTTTGTTATTCAATGTCTCTGTGTATTGTTTGTTATTCAATGTATCTGTGTTGTTTGTTATTCAATGTATCTGTGTTGTTTGTTATTCAATGTATCTGTGTTGTTTGTTATTCAATGTATCTGTGTTGTTTGTTATTCAATGTATCTGTGTATTGTTTGTTATTCAATGTCTCTGTGTATTGTTTGTTATTCAATGTATCTGTGTTGTTTGTTATTCAATGTCTCTGTGTATTGTTTGTTATTCAACGTATCTGTGTAATGTTTGTTATTCAATGTCTCTGTGTATTGTTTGTTATTCAATGTATCTCTGTATTGTTTGTTATTCAATTTATCTGTATTGTTTGTTATTCAATGTATCTGTGTATTGATTGTTATTCAATGTATCTGTGTTGTTTTTTATTCAATGTCTCTGTGTATTGTTTGTTATTCAATGTATCTGTGTTTTGTTTGTTATTCAATGTATCACTGTATTGTTTGTTATTCAATGTATATGTGTATTGTTTGTTATTCAATGTATCTCTGTATTGTTTGTTATTCAATGTCTCTGTGTATTGTTTGTTATTCAATGTATCTGTGTTGTTTATTATTCAATGTATCTCTGTATTGTTTGTTATTCAATGTCTCTGTGTATTGTTTGTTATTCAATGTCTCTGTGTGTTGTTTGTTATTCAATGTCTGTGTGTATTGTTTGTTATTCAATGTATCTGTGTATTGTTTGTTATTCAATGTATCTGTATTGTTTGTTATTCAAAGTATCTGTGTATTGTTTGTTATTCAATGCATCTGTGTATTGTTTGTTATTCAATGTATCTGTGTATTGTTTGTTATTCAATGTATCTGTGTATTGTTTGTTATTCAATGTCTCTGTGTATTGTTTGTTATTCAATGTCTCTCTGTATTGTTTGTTATTCAATGTATCTGTGTATTGTTTGTTATTCAATGTCTCTGTGTATTGTTTGTTATTCAATGTATCTGTATTGTTTGTTATTCAATGTATCTGTATATTGTTTGTTATTCAATGTATCTGTGTTGTTTGTTATTCAATGTCTCTGTGTATTGTTTGTTATTCAATGTCTCTGTGTTTTGTTTGTTATTCAATGTATCTCTGTATTGTTTGCTATTCAATGTATCTGTGTATTGTTTGTTATTCAATGTATCTGTGTATTGTTTGTTATTCAATGTATCTGTGTATTGTTTGTTATTCAATGTATCTGTATTGTTTGTTATTCAATGTATCTGTGTTGTTTGTTATTCAATGTATCAGTGTATTGTTTGTTATTCAATGTCTGTGTGTATTGTTTGTTATTCAATGTCTCTGTGTATTGTTTGTTATTCAATGTCTGTGTGTATTGTTTGTTATTCAAAGTATCTGTGTGTTGTTTGTTATTAAATGTCTGTGTGTATTGTTTGTTATTCAATGTATCTGTGTATTGTTTGTTATTCAAAGTATCTGTGTATTGTTTGTTATTCAATGTCTCTGTGTATTGTTTGTTATTCAATGTATCTGTGTTGTTTGTTATTCAATGTATCTGTGTTGTTTGTTATTCAATGTATCTGTGTTGTTTGTTATTCAATGTATCTGTGTTGTTTGTTATTCAATGTATCTGTGTATTGTTTGTTATTCAATGTCTCTGTGTATTGTTTGTTATTCAATGTATCTGTGTTGTTTGTTATTCAATGTCTCTGTGTATTGTTTGTTATTCAACGTATCTGTGTAATGTTTGTTATTCAATGTCTCTGTGTATTGTTTGTTATTCAATGTATCTCTGTATTGTTTGTTATTCAATGTATCTGTATTGTTTGTTATTCAATGTATCTGTGTATTGATTGTTATTCAATGTATCTGTGTTGTTTTTTATTCAATGTCTCTGTGTATTGTTTGTTATTCAATATATCTGTGTTTTGTTTGTTATTCAATGTATCACTGTATTGTTTGTTATTCAATGTATATGTGTATTGTTTGTTATTCAATGTATCTCTGTATTGTTTGTTATTCAATGTCTCTGTGTATTGTTTGTTATTCAATGTATCTGTGTATTGTTTGTTATTCAATGTCTCTGTGTATTGTTTGTTATTCAATGTATCTGTATTGTTTGTTATTCAATGTATCTGTATATTGTTTGTTATTCAATGTATCTGTGTTGTTTGTTATTCAATGTCTCTGTGTATTGTTTGTTATTCAATGTCTCTGTGTTTTGTTTGTTATTCAATGTATCTCTGTATTGTTTGTTATTCAATGTATCTGTGTATTGTTTGTTATTCAATGTATCTGTGTATTGTTTGTTATTCAATGTATCTGTGTATTGTTTGTTATTCAATGTATCTGTATTGTTTGTTATTCAATGTCTCTGTGTATAGTTTGTTATTCAATGTATCTGTGTATTGTTTGTTATTCAATGTATCTGTATTGTTTGTTATTCAATGTATCTGTGTTGTTTGTTATTCAATGTAAATGTGTTGTTTGTTATTCCATGTCTCTGTGTATTGTTTGTTATTCAATGTATCTGTATTTTTTGTTATTCAATGTATCTGTGTATTGTTTGTTATTCAATGTATCTGTGTATTGTTTGTTATTCAATGTATCTGTGTATTGTGTGTTATTCAATGTATCTGTGTACTGTTTGTTATTCAATGTCTCTGTGTACTGTTTGTTATTCAATGTATCTGTGTATTGTGTGTTATTCAATGTATCTGTGTTGTTTGTTATTCAATCTCTCTGTGTATTGTTTGTTATTCAATGTATCTGTGTATTGTGTGTTATTCAATGTATCTGTGTACTGTTTGTTATTCAATGTCTCTGTGTACTGTTTGTTATTCAATGTATCTGTGTATTGTGTGTTATTCAATGTATCTGCGTTGTTTGTTATTCAATGTATCTGTGTACTGTTTGTTATTCAATGTATCTGTGTATTGTTTGTTATTCAATGTATCTGTGTTGTTTGTTATTCAATGTATCTGTGTACTGTTTGTTATTCAATGTCTCTGTGTACTGTTTGTTATTCAATGTATCTGTGTATTGTGTGTTATTCAATGTATCTGTTTGTTTTGTTATTCAATGTATCTGTGTATTGTGTGTTATTCAATGTATCTGTGTTGTTTGTTATTCAATGTATCTGTGTATTATTTGTTATTCAATGTATCTGTGTTGTTTGTTATTCAATGTCTCTGTGTATTGTTTGTTATTCAATGTATCTGTGTATTGTTTGTTATTCAATGTATCTGTCTTGTTTGTTATTATCTGTGTATTGTTTGTTATTCAATGTCTCTGTGTATTGTTTGTTTTTCAATGTATCTGTGTTGTTTGTTATTCAATGTATCTGTGTTGTTTGTTATTCAATGTATCTGTGTGTTTAGTTTGTTATTCAATGTATCTGTGTATTGTTTGTTATTCAACGACTATGATCACTGAAATCTCATCATAAACAAATACCAATATCAAACACTATCTCACGACCGACGGGCACCATTATTATATAAGTAGTCAAATTAAGCTAATTCTATTTTGTGTGGTATTTTAAGTACAAGCAATTTTCTGTCATTATAGGGCTCATTAATAAATGCGTGTATGTTTACCAACCATACAATTAACGCTGTTTAAACAACATCTGTAGGCTACGATTTCAGCCTTATATATATTTTTTCTAAATATAAATTTACCTAACTTCAACAGAAGAATTATAATCAGCTTCAACTTCACATCTTTAACAAGCATTATGTTTATAAAGGTGTAAACTTATAGAAAAATATATAGGGAACTAATATTCCATTGTAATTGATGCACCATTTTTTGCACTAATGATTAACACACAGTATTTGGAAATACCCGATTTGAAGGAGGAAATATTTGAAAAATCAGGACCTGTTGATCTATGAATTGTCGTTCTTACGTTTTTTGGGGGACAACGGTACACTTGGGGGCCACACTCAAGTACTTTTGGTTTAGAGCACGTGACCCTTGCAAGTGTGGTCAAGCGTACAATCACACCCACAAGTGACCTTTCTTTATTTTTCGTCATCGACATTTTGCAACGCCTCTGTCTATGTAGACTTTATTAACTCCAATCAAATTGGTTGCCAACTATTTTTTTCTTCACTCTCACTAAACAACTTTATCGTCCCTCGCATACCCTACCCACACCAAAAAATAGAATAACTGAAACAGGGCCGATAATCTCTGACCACTGGCTAGCCTCCTGAATTTTTTTGTCAAAACATATACCTTTTCCTTCCCCAACTCTTAAGTCATTCACTTATAGCAGTTTGAGAAGGAATGGGCCCAAAGGCCCCACGAACCATGACAGTAGACCAGGTTGCTAACATTACACAGCTGTTAAATTCTTTATGTGATAAAGTTCTGTTAAACTGGATATTGTTGTTTTTTTTTTAAATTACACACTAACAACATATCCAGTATTTACTGAAGTTTATTCAGCTCACATAAAATTCATATAAAGTAATAAAAAAAAATACAGTGTTCGAAGAGTATAATGCTTTCTTAAGTTAAATCCTGATTCTGTTTACAGGATTATTCTGTTCAAATTTAACAGAGACTCCGATAGATTAGATCTTGCGAATGCAGCTGCAACGATTGTTTACACAGTTGCTATAGATACCGCATGTAAAAACAACACAGACAGTCAGTACGGGTATGTCGGGGTCCAGTCTAAAATAGTTTGAGCTTGTGGTTGTTTCCGTAGCTGATGTTTCATCGGGCATCGTTGTCTCCTCGTCATTATCTGAAAACAAAAATAGCAGTTTTATAATAGCATACAAGACAGTATGCTCTAAATATGGGGGGGGGGGGGAGGGGGGATGACTCTAGACCAAATATAGAGCACTGAAGCAGATCAGTGAGTTGTTATTAGTACTATTAGAAAATTAACTACTTGCAGCGAAAAGTAGCTAATCGCAGCGAAAATAAAGATACTGCAGCAAAAAATAAATTATCGCCAATGAATAAATAATCACAATATCAAAACAGTATAAAAAATCGAATTATTATATCACAATAACACAGGGCCACTGCAGAAAAGTCTATGGCCCCACACAAATTCTGATAACTCGGAAAGAAAAGAGCAACACATTTCGAAACTGAAGTGACATCAATTTCAAAATCAATTTGTAGACCCGAAGAACTTAATTTAACCTCCAGACATGTCTGTAAAGTGTAACATGGACTGTGTTATTCCACATGTAAACAAAGCCAGAAGACGACTTTGTTGTCATCCTTTTCATGTAAGAAAAAAAAACACAGTAAAAAGACAACATGCCATTCTGGCAAATAAAATGAAGCGCACTGACCAGAAAGTTATCCGATGTTTAGTCCAAAACAGAGCTTTACTTTAAATATCACACCATCTCAATTAAAGTGAAATAGGTGGCTATTGTACGTTTGATTTAATAGTTCTTGATATTCAGTATTTTCAAAATGTAATACGTGATGATTTAGTATAAAAGTATTAAGTACAATTGTCCAAATGCAGATGCGCCATTTCGCGTTCTTCATATCCCCCCCTCACCTTCCGCTCCGTTCATAAATCACTTTAAACTTTAAAAAAAAAATTATGACGGCAAATAACCTTAATAAAACATTGGTCCCTATTTTGGTAATTATTTTGTCTTTTTGTTTGTTTGTTTGTTATTGGTGAACAGGAATATTGCCTTTATATTTATGTATAACTGTTAAACCTCATGTAAAACATAAGACTTGATCCCAGAGACCACTGGTGGGACTATATTCTTTAGGAACCACTGGTGGGGCGGTATTTTAGGGACCACTGGTGGGACGGTATTTTTTGGAACCACTTGGTGGAACTATATTGTTAATGTCCACTAATGGGACGGTCGTCGAAGAGCTCTTTTTTAAAAATTCCCTTCCGAGCCTTGTGCGCAATGGCTATGGAGGCACCACCGGAAGACATGGCTACGTGAATGGACTCTCTTTAATTTGAGTCCGTAATCCACAGCATGAAGATTGGACTCTTTATTATTTGGGGGATGGGTGTTAGCCACGTGTTTTAATACCCTGCCTTCTCCCAAAATGGATAACTACATCCCTAATTGGATCGGTATTTTGTCGTCTCTGAAAGAGATGCTGGGTAGTTGGTACATATTATGTCCCTGTAAAATCGTTTTATCTTTTGTATTCATGTTGCCTCAATTCCTTCCCACATTCAACGGATGTCCAATCAAGGATCATGGATATTTAAAATCGGCATATAGTTGAAAATATATTCCAACCATCAATGTTGTACTGTCGCTCTTCCTACACCATCACGTTCAAATTAAACAGGTTTTATCTTTTTCTGTGTGTAGTTCCAATATGGATAGGATGGAGTCTATTAGATCCTATAAGCAGTGGCGTAGCTGGGGGGGCGGGGGTACATATGTCCCTGGGCGCCGAGGTTCAGGGGCGCCAAATGGAATATTTTACATATAATATTATATGGTTTTCGAATGGGGGGCGCTAAAAAGGTATTAAAAAGGTAAAATGCCCCGGGCGCCAAGTTGTCTTGCCCCCCCTCGCTACGCCTCTGCCTATAAGCCAGTAATGAGATGGTTTTTACGGTGCACTCCTTTCATCCCCAACATATCCGATAGTGCAACGACCATGGAGAACTTAAACTATGACCTGAAAATCCATTGACCCTTCACCAGAGATCGAATCAGTGACCCTCAGGTGTGACAGTAAAGTATTTTACCGCACGACCATCCGTCCCCCCCCTGCTAACTATATTTCTGTAGCCACGGGCTATTCTATGGGATGGTGTGGGCAGGGTTACAATGCCCGGCCGTCTTTACTTCTCATCAACAAGTGTCGGATACCCATTTGCAAACTTAGAGGATATAGGGACATCAATCGGACCCCGAGAAAAGTCCAGTCCCAGCAGGGTCTCGAACTCGATACCTTTGGTTAGCAGTCCACGATCTACCACCGAGTTACTTTTGGACAGTTTTTTGTTGTGCCCTCCTATCCTCCCCACCCTAACCGAGAGTGTAATGCCCCATGGAGGCACCATCATAGTAGATCATTTTAAGTTTCCCTTTTTTTTTTTTTTTTTACAAAAAATAAAACTGTCCCATTAGTGGTTTACAGGATGTAAGAGATAAAGGTTTCATCTTTACAGAAGCTTTACAGATCTATTTACAAAAGCAAGAAGGCAACTCTACATTTTTTTTTCTTCGTTTCCTCTGTGGTTATTTCCCTTGGCACCACTAGTTTAGCAACAATCCATTTGTATGAAGGAAAAACAAAACAACAAAAAAAAACTACATTTATTTTTACTTGTAATTGGGGCCATATGAAAATCAAAAGTATGTACTAATTGAAATACACATTCATAAACACACCCATAATGAAATATATATATATATATATATATAATCTCACCTCCTCTGTGTTCTGATTTGGTCATTTCATTTGGTTGGACTGTCGTTATGACATGAGCTATGTTTGGAGACGAAAAAAAAAACGAAGGATGTGTTTATAATTGATATCGGGAACATTCAAAACAAATTTGTCCAAAAAATAGAGCCAAAAAAAAAACAAACATTTAGTACTTTTATTTACAAGTCCGAGCACCGCACAACTTTAAACTAATTAGAATTTCCAACGAAAATTTGGCAGGAATTTAGCCCTAACATCAAAATGTGCTTTTGATTTTCGAATGCCCAGCACGCGCGATTTCTGTGTTTTGATTACTACTGTGTTCCTTAGAGCTTAGCTCCATAAATGCCAACAGCAAAATTCCTTGGAGTGAAATCATTTTTATTCCATTTTCCACCTTTTTTTACATTCTAATTTCATTTTTTTCATATCGTCACATTTTCTTGTAATTTAAAAAAAATAAGAAAATAATTGAAAACCATGTTTGTGTTAGACACAGGATGTGCAACGGATGATTTAATTTATTTTTTATTTTAGGAAAATAGACTGACTCGGAAATCGAAAGATTCAAATTTCAAACGTCTTTTAGAAACTGTTTAAAAATCTGTACAATAGTATTCTTGTTATCATAGCCATTTTACAGTCCCTAAAAGGATAAAAGTTTATCTCTTAGATTCTTTATACAACGGCTCTCAATCGGTGGTACGTGTACGAGAATACTTATGCAGGGGTAGAAAGCGACATACAATTTTCTTTAAAAAACAACCATGAATTTAACGAACTTGCGCGTGAAGGGTACCGGCGGACATGCTTTTTGCATCGTTTGGGGTACAGTCGCGAAAAAGGTTGAGAATCGTGGCTTCATACCACTATTGGGAAGTTGTTTGTGTTCGCCCTTATTTCTTACCCACCATCGCTGACGGTGCAAATGGCCACGGAGGAACCACGGGAGACATTGGTGGATGACTGGGCACTGTATTAGTAGCGTAGATCATTCCCTAAGTCTAGAGTGAAGTTTATTTACCTGAAAACAGTCAACCTGTACCCACAATCCTCCACAGCCTTAACCGTGTTCTCGGTGTCGCCGAAACACCTGTACACCCCAGCCATACTCTTGCTCAATTTCTTCAAGGTCATGTCCACTGTCAGCTCTTCTTTATTGGAGCTGAAAAGAGGTGGTCCTTATCCGCAGCCAGAGACCTCACGTCGAAGTCCATCATGTCGACCTCCAGCCTAATCCTCCACTCGGCCTCGTTCTCGCCGAGAAATTTTATCGTCACCTTTGAGACGGTCTGCTGCCTTAGAGAGGTTAAAGGTGAGTGTGACGTCACCCTGCTCATGTGCGTGGATGTCTAAGTACCGGTAATCTGCAATGAAACCAGACGCCAACTGCAATGTGTAGGGACTAAATATTTTTTATCAAATAGGGTTTGGTTTTTAAATAGACGATAAACATTGCACTGCTCTGTATAAAATGATTGTCCGTACAAAATAAAAATAAATAAAGAAAGGAACTCTTACAAGATATCATATCTACCTTCGGGTTTTGTTGGTGCTTCAGGTTCGTTTACCTGTTTACGAGCTGAAAGAGATTTTTAAAATAAAATATCGACCTTTTTGAGCTCGTGATCCTCTGATAGGAAGGAGGTTATGCGTCTGCTGCATGTGGGTGCGTCTTCTCCAAGAGGGTGCATATGCTAGGGATGGCATGTCTTCTGCAAGAGGGTGCATATACAAGATGGTGTGTCTTCTGTAAGAGAGAGTGTCTGCTACAAGATGGAGCATATACAAGAGTAAAGGCCTTCGGCAAGAGAGGTGTCTGCTACAAGATTACAAGATGGAGGAGGGTATACAAGAGGGGGTGCGCGTCTTCTGCAAAGGGTGCATTTGAAAGATGGTGTGTCTTCTCTGCAAGAGAGATTGTCTGCTACAAGATTGTGTGTATACAAAAGGGTGTGCCTGCAGGTGGGTGTTGTAAATATCAATCCATTTACTCAAAGACCTTGGTGTTGAACACATACATCCACACACAGAGAGACGCTTTTTGCGAACACTGGTTGTCCTTATAGTAAGTAGATTATGTTTACATTGGGGCTGAAATTGCTCCGTTTTATAAACAATGAAAAGATAAAAATAAAACTGCTCAAAGTTTTGACAGAAATTAAATGAATGCAGTTGACACCACAATCTAATAAGAAAGATGCGAAACTCTTTGTAATCTAATTATAGGAAACAAACGTAGCCATATTCTACTCTAATTTAGTGGCGCAACCGGGGGGGGGGCAGGGGGCTTCAGCCCTCCCCCCGAGGCCAAATCATCAATACATAATTTACGTTATAAAGTTACAAAAAAAGTGTCAAACTGTCTTTTTTCAATATGTGAGCCCCCTCCCCCAGCATTTTATTATTTGCTGGTTGCGCCACCTGACTCTAATCAGACACATAAGCAGACACATGCAACTAAATACTAAAATCTAAGAGGACACGTAAAAAAATAAAAAGTTTAACAAACCAAAAACTCACATCTCACTGTCACCAGAGAAATCAAACTGTGAAAGAGAAAACTCCCAGCCTCACTTGTATAAAGTTGCTGGTACACTCGTACTCCCCGGAGTCTCCCGCAGTGGCGTCAACAAATTGGACTTGCAGGGAGATGTTGTTTGGGTCATCCTCTCCCTTGATGCGGATCACCCACTTCCTGTCGTTCGGTTCACGCTGAAAAAAAAAATTACCATAGCAACAACTATAAACAATAGAAAGTCATTTGGATAAAAGAAAAATCAACTCCTTTTTTTTAATGCGTAGTTATAATTATCGTTATTTGTAATTAAAAGTTGGCGGATGTCAGATTATTAACACTGGGGATAGCCCCTTAGAGGAATGGTACTTTAAATCAAGTATTTAATTAATAACAATAAAGCCAAACAAATTCATCAGTGGCGTAGCGAGTTTAACTCGCGCCCGGGGGCATAATACCTTTTTAGCACCCCCCAATTCAAAAACCATATAATATTATATAAAATATACCATTTTTGCGCCCATTTGTGAGTAGCGCCCGGAGCATGACGACCCCCCTCCTTGCACCACCCACTACGCCACTGCTATTCATATTTGTATTTACAACACATGCACCGCCCCTTCCGATGTTGAAGTTAATCATTCACAGTCGTTTACCGCACTTTAAAAAGCCGTCTCTGGTCTTAGGCCTACACGTTGTTTTGGTCAACCCAGTGGAATAAACTCAGTTACTCTACTAGCAGTGCAGTACTACACGTTGTTTCGGTCATCCCAGTGGAATAAACTCAGTTACTCTACTAGCAGTGCAGTACTACACGTTGTTTCGGTCATCCCAGTGGAATAAACTCAGTTACTCTACTAGCAGTGCAGTACTGCATGTTGTTTCGGTCATCCCAGTGGAATAAACTCAGTTACTCTACTAGCAGTGCAGTACTGCATGTTATTTCGGTCATCCCAGTGGAATAAACTCAGTTTATTCTACTTCCAGTATGGTACGTACACGTTGTGTCGGTCATCCCA
This sequence comes from Bulinus truncatus, assembly GCA_021962125.1. Taxonomy (NCBI): domain Eukaryota; kingdom Metazoa; phylum Mollusca; class Gastropoda; family Planorbidae; genus Bulinus; species Bulinus truncatus. Next base: position 8,026,998 of record JAGDYQ010000001.1, on the reverse strand, counting down.
GTGGAATAAACTCAGTAACTCTACTAGCAGTGCAGTACTGCACGTTGTTTCGGTCATCCCAGTGGAATAAACTCAGTTACTCTACTAGCAGTGCAGTACTGCATGTTGTTTCGGTCATCCCAGTGGAATAAACTCAGTTACTCTACTAGCAGTGCAGTACTGCATGTTGTTTCGGTCATCCCAGTGGAATAAACTCAGTTACTCTACTAGCAGTCCAGTAAAATCAGGTCCGTTCAAAAAAAAAATTCCCAATAAAATCGGCGTCGTTTCAACGAATAGCCCATCTTGTGTTGTAGTTTATTGTAGATTTTAGTGTATACGTCATTTGGTACAAATGACGTATATTAATTAAACCGAAAGTTGGGAGTATGGTTTTGTTTTATAGTTAGTCTAGCTCTGGGCATCGATGTAGATGGATGCATATTTACAGTTTGCTATTGTACTCCTCCTGGGTTCACCTTTATGTCAGTTCATGTTCAAGAATTAAATGATTGTTTCGATGTTACTTCACTGGAGTTAACTTCACCATTTGAGTTGTCTGAATTATTACACCTTCTACAAGTATTATCATTATAAGGACCCGTAACATATTGTAATGCACCAAACAGTCAAATGAACAATGCTGATATTTACCGACAGTTATATGATTGTTAGATGTTATTATTGTTTGTATTACTGCAATACTGTTGGGTCATAATTTAACACTAGTAGATTAATGGGAAGGGGGTGGATCAAAGGGTTTGTAAAAAAAATGTTAAAAATGTAATATTGTTAAAATTGTAATATTGTCAAACTGTAATATTGTTAAATTGTAATATTGTCAAACTGTAATATTGTTAAATTGTAATATTGTCAAACTGTAATATTGTTAAATTGTAATATTGTCAAACTGTAATATTGTTAAGAAATTGTAATGTTGTTAAACTGTAATATTGTTAATTTGTAATATTTTCAAACTGTAATATTGTTACAATTGTAATATTGTCAAACTGTAATATTGTTAAACTGTAATATTGTTAAACTGTAACTGTGTTAAACTGCAATATTGTTAAACTGTAATTGTGTTAAACTGTAATTGTGTCAAACACACTAATATGCTGGAGCCGTACAAGGTCAGTCGTGGGGTCAGACCGCGGCCTGTAGGTAGCCAAGGGTTCGAACTCAGTCTCCATGGCGCCTCGTTTCCTCAACGACACCTCCTCCACAACGGCGATGCGTCGTCTGGGAAGTCCAACCTCCGGGGTGTCGCATGTGGCGGTGAATGTGTCGGCGGCGGAAACGTTCCAGGGTTTGGTCACCACGCGCTGCAGTATGTCTGGCTTTGCTTTTAAAAAAAAAGAAACAGAAATAAAAAATTCAAAGACGTATAAGACATTCAACTACCGGGTTAGAAAAAGGAAGAGATTAAATTAGAGTTACGATTCTTCGATTAAAAAACGAAGTGGCTAAGGTTACATCGAGCGCCATTAATATTAGGGTTAGCGGGAGTACGCATTTTCTCTCTCTCTCTCTCTCTCTCTCTCCCTCTCTCTCTCTCTCTCTCTCTCTCTCTGAACACTCTCAGTGTAACTGCGGGCTGAGACTTAGTCAATAAGAGCCCCGTGAGATCAGACCTGCTTTGTCTCTCAACATCGGGAGACTGCCATAAAGGCCAATGACCAGCAAGCTTTCGGACTGGTCCACCCTGGGGTCCGCCAGCCCGGGGCACTCGAAAAGCACATGATCCACGGTTTAGGCCCACCACTAGGGGTAGGCTACCTGAATACGTGTCAAGAATTTTTTTTGGGGGGGGGGAGAAAGATTGGTTAGGAAGATGTTGTCTCTTCCCCCACTCCCCCTCTCCTGCCGGACGTCATCAATTTTAAGGACAGCGCGTCTATCATTTCTGAATTCAAATTGCTTTGGGAAAAAAAAGTTTTAAGTTAAGGGTACAGGAGCAATAGAACAATTAACACTTGTTTAATAATAGCACAACTTCTTGGCGGGAATGGCACGACAATTCGGGTGGAGGGCGTGGGGGGAGGGAGGGGGGAGGGGGAGGGGCTTGCATTCATAAATTAAATAATCGCCGCCCCGGTCAGTTATTCACATGTTTGTTTCGAAACAGGCGAGGCCAAATATCGCCCATAACAGTGGCACCGTTTAGGGCCCTTTCAATAGTGAGTGATTGAAAGCCCCTTTATGGAGTGCGCCGTTTGGGGCACCTTTCTTGAAGATGCGCCGTTTGGGGGCAGGCACCTTTCTAAAGTGCGCCAGTTTGGGGGGCACCTATCTGAAGTGCGCCGTTTGGGGGCACCTTTCTGAAGTGCACCGTTTGGGGCCCCCATCCTGTGTCTCTGAGGGTGTATAGAGGAGGGCTATGGTTCCAATGCTCCGCATGTCTCAAACACGCCGACTCTATTGCTTAAGCATTACACATACAACAACCACAACACAAACGGCTGAGTTTGTCACCGACCAAACACGTTGAGCTTCTGGCCACACTTGGGCACCACGGAGAAGCTGTCGCCGTGGCTGTCACGTGTGGTAGCCGTCGTCCAGCCCGGTCACCCCCGGTCAGCCGGACGTGCGGGAGCCTGTCGGCGAGGACGGGACTGCCAGGTCAAACGTTTGGCGTAGTCCGGCATGACGCTGACCGACAGGTCGAACGGGTCCACGGTCATCACGACGACGCCCCTCTGGTCACATGACTTGTGCTGGAACTTGACGATCACGTGGGTTTCGGCCGGCTTGAGGGGGCGACCTCGAACGTCAGGTTGACATGAAGGTCTTCAATGGTGTTCACTTGATTGCTGTCTTGGGATTCCTCCACTAATTTCAGTGGAAAGGAAATAAAGTTTGTAGGGAAGGAAAAGCAGTTAAAAAACTATAAACTGGTTGTAGGAAATTAGACAAAAAAACGAAACAAAAATGGCACAGTACACTTAACTTAAATGTGGTGGTAAAGTTGTACGTCTCTAACTAGATTAGTGCAAGCTGCTGGTTGGACTCTTTGACTTGTAGGCCGTGACAGGCAGAAATGATAAGTATATACATATGGTAATAATACAAAACAGACACAAACTTACACACAAAGTAAAAAAAAAAATAGAAACTTTAAATTTTAATTATCATTTAGTCTCTCTAGTAGTTGCCGTTTACTAATTTCGAGGAACCCGGCTTCATATAGGGAAGTAATTTAAAAAAAGAAAATGAAGATTCTAAGAGCTATACAGTTGTATTATTCCTCAAATAACTCCAACTAGATAATCTAAAGCAAGTATACAACTCGCTTTAAGCGAACCTATGGAACCGGAGTACGTTGGCACAGTTCATAACTATTTCATAATATAGATTTTGAACCCAAGACGATGTATACGGGCTACTGCTGACTCAGTTCAATAAGAACCTTTCTAAAAGATTCAGTTGATGCTGTCAGCCTGCAGATGAAATCTAATCTCTGTTTAGGTGGTTGTTTTCTTTCCGTATCTGTTCAACAAATTTTTCACCCAAAGTTTGACGTAGAAATAGTGCCAAAATAAAAGTAGAAATAGTGCAGAACTAAAAGTATCATCGAATCACAAGTATCATCGAATCACAAATATCATTGAATCGAAAGTATCATACTTAGTCCTTTTTTTTTTAGGCTTCTCATTTCTTAAAATTAAAAAAAAAACCTCTCTGCTGCTTCTGAAAACACGGTCCCCCTGTGGTCATTGATCCCACACTAACCGTGACAATACCCATCCGCCTTGACTTCTGCTTAGAGAAGACCGTGGTCACTACCACTCTAGGTACACCTACAACTAGCTACCCCACAGAGTCAAGTTCCCCAGGCTGGTCACAAGAGCATGCTTGACCTTTACCAATACAACAGATCGCACCCACCGGCGAACTAGCATTCGACCAAAGGGGAGATAATACCGATAACAAACAAGGGGGATAACTCGGGATAGGATAGCTACTGTGGACTTGTGTCTCGCCTGAGATCGAAATGACACAAGTATGACGCGTGAAGTCGTCCCTTCCGTGTTTCAAAAGTAAACCTACGCCTGTGCAAATGTTATTCAAATTTCCGGAAAATCACCGGAAGCCTGATAATAGAGTGCCGTTTTTTTTTCAGCCTGATTTTCCTCAAGGCTTGTGCGGCCCTGTGTACAAATCTGCCGGTACATTCCTGACGAGAGCAGCCGATTCAATATTCATTTACTTTTAACCGCTAACCGGGAGTCCCGGGTTCGATTCAACGTGAAACCCCGGTAAAAATTGGTAAAAGTCCCTCAAGTCCACCCGGTTTTAAATGGGTGCCTGACTTTAGTTGGGGTAGTAATGGCGGGTGGGGGTTGTGCAAATCACACAACAATCCCTTCATATGCTGCGGTTACAGACACAGATGAATTCTACACTTCATCTTCCCTGATGAGCCTTTAGGGCAAAAAGGGAACTTTACTTTTAACGGCTAAATTTTTTGTCTATATATAACCATAGTTACCATACACTATTAACCTGTATCCACACGCAGGCTTGTAGTCTATGCTGGACCCCACGTAGCACCGGTAGTCCCCGGTGTCGGCCAGGGTCACGTGCATCAGGGTCACGGACAGGGTCCCGTCCTGGCCAGTGGGCGTGACCGCAGTCCTGGCCCTGTACCCCGTGGCCTCGCTGGAGCTGACGTTCCCCGGGCTGAAGGTCATCACTGTTACGTAGAGGTCGGCCTTCTGCCTTTTGAACTTGATGGTCAGTGAACCGTTCCCCGGGTTCAGGCCGAAGATCATCATGGCGTTCATCTCTTCGAAAGCTGAGATCTCTATTAGATCTGTTTGCAGATGGAAAGTACGAGTGATTTATTGTGGGAGAGGGTCGGGCATAACTGATTTATCTCCCCCACACCCTTACGAGCTGTTCTTATAAATAGGAGATATAGGCTATCGACTCAAGTATTAAAGTATTCGCGTATAAAAAAAATGCTACGAGGGCCCCGACATCCTTTGGAAGTTTGTGTGATTTTTTTTTCTCTAACCCATGCAATATATTGTATTTAAACAAATCGATAAAAATCATCAGACGAAGTCTTCATTATTTTTCAGTTACATACTATACACTCAGGCCCGTAGCGTGCGGGGCCCCCATTCGTTTTGTCTGGCTCCAATGCTTATTTGTTCCTCTTAGTAAAATGTATTACCTGCCCCACCTGCTATTGCCGGGCCCCTGCTGTAGAATCCCTGGCCCCTGCTGTAGAATGCCTGCCCCCTGCTATTACCTGGCCCCTGCTGTAGAATGCCTGGCCCCCTGCTGTAGAATGCCTGGCCCCCTGCTGTAGAATGCCTGGCCCCTGTTGTAGAATGCCTGGCCCCTGCTATAGAATTTTCACGCTACGGGGCTGTATCCACTATAATTCACTAAAACCCAATCTTTAAAAAAAAAAAAACTACCCGAGCAGCCAGAAACACTCGAGCATGCGCGGATAAGCGCGAGTCATGTTACCATGACCACCTCTCTTGGCGACCGCATAGAGCCCCACCACCTACACACACTCTTAAAAAAAAGGGGCCCCCTTCTAGTATTTATTACATGTAGGCCTACTATTTGATCCGATGCTTAAAAGGCCTTTACAACCTCTTTGCATGGTGCTCCCGGCCAAATATAAATAAAAGTCTTTGTTAGCATCCCCTCCCCTCCAACTCCCCCCCACCCCCACCCCCCCCCCCCCCCAAAGTTAAAGAACGGCTCTGAGTGTTACCCTCAACGATGAGCCGGTAGCCGCAGCCAGGTATATAAGTCTCGGTCGACCCGGTGAAGCAGCAGTAGAAGCCGGAATCGGGCAGCAGGACGTCCATCAGAGTGACGTCCAGGGCGAACCTGGCCCTACCCGGCCCGTGGTGGACCTCCCGGTGAAACAGCGAGTTGCGGCTGGCCCGCATCGTTTCCCTGGAGACGGTCAGCACCTCGCGCCATCGGTCATCGTCCACTCCTGACCGGTACATGATGAGGACGGAGGGCTCGATGTTGGCCATTTGACTGAGGTCAAAGGTCATCGTGATGTTCTTGTGCAACGTGGTTTGACGTTTTGGAATATCTGCAAGAAGATGTAATACTTGTCATGCTTGACTGTGTTGTTCATTTCCTCTATCAATTGTGTTATTCACTTGTGTTTTTTCCCCTGAGCCACAATAAACCCAAAATTCACTAAATCTAGTTTTAAAAAAAAACATGAAGTGGACAAAGATCGAAAAAAAAAATAACAACAAATGTTTTTGTTTTATTCAAGGTATCGGCGGAAACTTTCTTACACACAGATGTGGATTTAGGGTCACCTCAGGCCAGTGGGCTCTTTATAAAAGGAACTCATGGAACACAGAATCGTAACTATCGTTAGTGACGCCCGGGGAGGGAATAAAACATCACGCCCCATCCCCATGAGAATAAATTTTTAAGAAATGTTGATAAGCACCACCCCTTTCTTTTTCCATTTACAACACTGGGGATGGTGGGTGGGGGGGATATTTGTTCAAGTGTTAAGCTGGACTTTTACGAGACACTTCTAAAGTCAGGGCTTCGGAGCGCGCATCCATTGAACCCTGCAGTTAGCTACGCCTATGCTCAAACGTTTTTTTAATACAAGAACGAGCATGCGCAGACTTCTAACGAGCATGCGCAGTCTTCCAACGAGCATGCGCAGACTTCCAACGAGCATGCGCAGACTTCCAACGATCATGCGCAGACTTCCAGCGATCATGCGCAAACAAACTTCCAACGAGCATGCGCAGACTTCCTGTTTACCTTCTACGATCAGCCGGTAGCCGCATCCAGGCAGGTAGGTCTCGCTCGTCCCGGTGAAGCAGCCGAAGTAGCCCGAGTCCGACATCAGCACACTGGCGATCGTGACCTCCAGCGTCCCGCTCTCCCTCCCGACGGTGTGCTGCAGCTCCCTGGGGAACAGGGTGTTGCGGCTGACGTGCAGCGTGGCCCCGTGGACGCTCAGTATCTCCCGCCAGTGGTCGTCGTCCTCGGGGCGGTACATGATGGAGACCCTGGCCTCGTCCGTGGAGGCCCTGCTGATGTTAAAGGTCATGTTGGCTTTTTCGTGCAGGGCACTGACTACTTGAACGTAATCTGCAAACGGCAAGTTTATGAATTGATTTTCTTGTTAATTACATTGAGTACAGTGTTGGACACATCTACACAACTATGGTACATTGGCTGATGACTTAGTAAACAAGAGAAGGACAACAATGATGAGCATATATGTACTAGGTCATTATACATTTAACACAGTGGCGTAGCGAGCTTAACTCGCTCCCGGGGAACAATAACTTTTTAGCGCCCCCCCCATTCGGAAACCATTTAATATTATATGTATTATATCCCATTTTGTGCCCTTTTGTGAGTAGCGCCCGGGGCATGATGCCCCCTTGTCCACCCCTCACTACGCCACTGATTTAACATGCGATGCGTTGTTATCATTAGGTCTAAAGTTTAATTAATCCAACTTATGCTCCCCCTCCCCGATCACATGTAGGTCTGTCCCATTTCTGCCTATCCTTGTCTCTCACTATCCCTCTGTGTCGCCTGCTGATTTTGACTAAAACCGCCAACATTGAAAAAGAAACCAATCACGATAACCTGCCGGATTTCTAGAATGAAAAGAAATGTCAAAATTTACTTTCATTTTTTCTTTCATATTTACGCGTTATTTTATTGTTTACATAATAAGAAACGTTGAAGCAGCCGTGAATCTTACCAACCCGCCAGTGAGCAAAAAGTTACGCCGATTCTCAAAAAAAAAAATACCGCCCAAACTGACCGCGGCAGAAAATGCCAATCAGGCAACACCGCCGTCTTCTCATTCTCACCCAACGTGCACAAACAAACAGTCCGCTCACCTCTGACAGTCAGTCGGTAGCCACACGTCGGAATGTACTCCAGACCTTTCCCGCTGAAGCAGCCGTAGAAACCAGAGTCAGACAGCATGACTTGATCTAACGTGACTTCGAGGGTGCGCCTCACTGCTCTCAGTTGCAGCTTCCTGGGGAACAGGTAGGCGGTGCTGGCTCGCATGGACGCAAGGGTGACGACCAGCTTCACCATCTCCTGCCAGCGGTCGTCGTTGTCCGGCCGGTGCATGATCGCTACCGAAGTCACGTCCTCGTGAAGTCGGCTGAGGTCGAATGTCATTTTAATATCCCTGTGTAGTGTTGTTACTATTTCACGAAGATCTTGGAAAAATAAAATCGTTTAATATTCTTTGAGAAATTCTTTAGAAAAACATTCTTCATATACACACTGCAGGGGGTGATTTACCCGATCAGGGACGGTCTAATGATGTAGATGGGGCCCATAATTATTCACTCATTCAGGGACGGCCTAAGGATATGGATTGGGCCCTTAATGATTTGCCCCAATCAAGGACGGCCTAAAGATGTTGGTGGGGCCCAGAGTCCCAAATTCCTTACTTATCTTGATCCGGTTGTTTCCAAACAGGAAGTGTAAGTTTTGGTGTTTGTAGTTAATACACCTGGATATAACACACAGTCGCGGACTCTCCCTCAGGCGAGCAAAATGCAATGTCCTAGCACTGTCCACAGTAATCGTGCATAATTAGCCAGCATGTCAGAACTAAGCAATACATATTAAAAAAAGATTTATAGCTGCATACGATTGAGGCGATTTATAGTAAACTATTAGATATAAAGCTTATGCCAATCTTATAGCTGCCTAGCGCTTGTGTCAATGTACCTTAGATGTAAAGGTTCTGTAAGTTTATAGCTGTCTTAGATATGAAGGTTGTATCAATTGATAGTTGTATAATGTATAACGCTTGTGTCACTTTACAGCTACCTGAGATGTAAAGCTTGTATCAATTAAGAGCTATCTAAGATATAAAGCGAGTTTCAGTGTGTATTATGCGTAAGACATACAGCTCATGTAGATTTAAAGCTAGCTCAGATACAAAGCTTCTGTCAATTTATAGCTATCTAAGATATAAAGCGTGCCTCAATGCACATATTTACCTAAGACATACAGGTTATGTCAATTTAAAGCTAGTTCAGTTACAAAGCTTCTGTCAATTAATAGCTATCTGAGATATTAAGCGAGTGTCAGTGTGTATTATGCGTAAGACATACAGCTCATGTAAATTTAAAGCTAGCTCAGATACAAAGCTTCTGTCAATGTATAGCTATCTGAGATATAAAGCGAGAGTCAATGTATAGCTATCTAAGATATAAAGCGAGACTCAATGTATAGCTATCTAAGATATAAAGCGAGACTCAATGTATAGCTATCTAAGATATAAAGCGTGTCTCAATGCACATATTTACCTAAGACGTGCAGCTTGTGTCCGCACTCTTCAATTATCGTATCCATTTGTTCACACGAGTACAGACCGGCATCCATGGAGCCACAGTTCAACAGCGTGACATTCACCTTCCGGATTGCCATGTTTCGCTTTACGACGACTCGATCTTCGTACGGGGCGTTCACGTCTGGCCAGAGGTTCGAGATCTGCAAGGACAAGACGTCGATGACGTTCGTGGATCCCTCCCTCTGGAACCTGAGGCGTAAAGTGCTACCTACGTGGCTGATTTTATTAATATCGATTATGATCGTGAATTCACCGCTCTCCTTCACCCAGACGTTTCTGGTATATTCTGCAGACGACATGTCTGAAAAAAAATATTTGAACTATATATATAATATTATTCATTTCCAGTGTGCGTTAAATCGAAATTAAAGAATTAATACATGTACAACAGTATTCCAGTTTAAAATACAACCATGAAAAAAATCGGATCTGCCCGAAACCAAAAAATAACCCAGCCTGCCGATCAAGCCTAAGGGGATATAACTCTATGCAAAGGTTTTGCAGGGTACAGCTAGTTCTTCATAATGTTGTAAGCGATTAGTTTGCTTTTTTTTTTTGTATTAGATTTTCTCAAAATGTGATCTCGCACAAAACTATCTGATTTTATTTCATGTAAAAACTATGAGATTTGTTTATATTTTTTTGTTTACATTTATTTGTTTACATTATTTTTTTTTGTCATTGATATATTTATACTCAGAACGTTTTTATTTCTAAAACATATTTCTTTTTTTTTTCTTAGCATGTTCCATCACCTTTGTGGGACGGATGGCCGAGTGGTGTAAATGCTATACTTTTGACCCGAGAGTCCTGGGTTCGATGCTCGGTGAGAACCAATGAATTTTGTCCAGGTGAAATTTGGTGCAAAGTCGTCCCATAAGTCCACCCAGCTTTAAATGGGTACCTGACTCAAGTTTGGGAAGTAAACGCGATTGGGCGTTGTGCTAACCACACGAAATCCCTTCATCAAATGCCGAGGTTATTGACACGTATGAAGTCTACACTCCATTCGCCCCAATGGTCCGTTAGGGCTAAGAGAACTATACTTTTTACGTCAACTTTATTTGGCGTTATTCAAAGTTTATTCATAAACTAATGGGAGACAAAGAAGTGATTCAAATGTAGACGATGCTAACTACAAGGGGGATGGGTGGTGGAGTGGTGTAGAGCTCTCGTCTGTCGACCTGAAGGTATTGGGTTCGATCCTCGGTCATGATGAAGCTAGTTGAAATTTAAGATTTAAATGGGTACCTGGCTTCAGTAGAGGAGGTGAACACGACACGGCGTTGTTCTAGCCACACAACCCCTTTATTTAATTAGCTTTATGAGAACTATAAAGAGTTAGTAAATTTATGAAAACTATAAAGAGTTATTAAATTTATGAGAACTATAAGAGTTAGTAAATTAAATTTATAACAAAAAAAAATTTACCAGCACCAAAGACTGTGAAAACAATTGATAAAAATAAAAACGACATAATGTTTGTAAAGATAAAACTAAGAATATTTTTTTTATCTATGTATAATAGCGCGGTATAGCGAACTGGTTGTACTGCTAGTAAACAAGAAATAACATTTTGAAATACCCGATGTACATACAGACCATTGGAAGAAATCTATTCCATTCATTGTTGTATATTCTTTTTTTTTTTTAATTTGAAATAAATAAAACGATAAAAAAATGAGAAAACAAATAATCAGTCATAAATAATAAAAACACATTTTTTTTACTATTGAAACTGCAAGTTTTTTTTTTTGTAATTTTTTTTTCATTTCTACTTTTAACTATTCATTCATTCATTAATCATTCGTTTTATTAGCACTGTTAACTATACCGGATAGTGCATTGGCCGAATAATTGCAAACCTAATATTTAAGAGTTTATTGTCTATAGATAGGGATGTGCCGGAATCCGGTTCCGCCGGATTTTGCACTATCCGGTGAAATGTATCCAGAACGACCGGAATATACCGGATTTCGGAATTTGCCAGATTTTGTGACTCACCGGATCATAATCTGAAATAAAAGTAATTCTCTTTCCCGAATTCCACACGATCTCGATACATTAATCGATTGTTTCGAGCGTTGAGCTTGTTTAATGTTTAATATTTTGAACATACCAGAGGCTGTTCAGAAGGCATCCAACCCCGTCATTTACCGGTATCTGCAAAGTACCGGAATCCGGAATAATACGGAATCCGGATCCGGTACCGGATCCGGCGGGTTTCGCATAAGAAAATCCAGATCCGGTTGGAAAAAACGGATCCGGCACACCCCTATCTATAGATAACATGCACACATAAACAGGGCTCGATTCACCGCCGGGAAAGCCCCGGCACTGAGACCTGTCATCTCCGGCTCTGCTTTAGCTAATATATATCTGCAGGGGATGAAATCATAGACATTTATCCCCGGCTCTGCAGAATTTTTTTTTCATCCCCGGCACTGGTTTTTTTTCTTAAATCGAGCACCGCACATAAATATTTAGAATATCTTAAAGGGAGCCAGTTCGCTTTTCTTTACTGCAGGGCGCAGAAATATCCCTCGGGTTTTCCTCTTGAATGAAGGTCTCAAATTTCAAATCCTCACACATGCATCACCCTGTCCGTATACCGGGGCCTATGGATACTGATATCTTTTTTAAATGACTTGTACTTTTGAACAAGTCACTAAGTGTTGTTGGTATTGTTGTTGATGATTTTTTGTACAATAAATCCAAAATGCATCAAATGTAAAAATTTTAGTAACATCAGGTCCATAAGAGTCACACAGGGCTGTTTTAATTTTCTTAAAGTTAAAAAAAATAACTTATAGAGCCGTGAAAAAAAAATTAATTGACTGCTAAGCTGTATTGTTATATTGGTCTAAAATTCGTTTTGCCAGGTTTTGTTGAAAAAAAAACACGTTATATCGTGAAGGAGACTCTGTGAGCGTGTTGTTTATTTCGCTAATTTGATTTTAATTATTATAATTGGTCAACGATATATTTTTGAGATTTTATATTTTTTATTTTGAGTAAGTCTGTTGGGGGGTGGGGGACACACCGAGATTTTGACATGAGAGAGGCCAGCATACCCTGCCCACACTGGAGTTGTTGATGCTCTTCGGCCTCTGGTTCCTTGTCATATAACGACCCATACAAGGAGACGAGTCTCACAGTATACAATAGACGAGTCTCACAGTATACAATAGACGAGTCTCACAGTATACAACAGACGAGTCTCACAGTATACAACAGACGAGTCTCACAGTATACAACAGACGAGTCTCACAGTATACAACAGACGAGTCTCACAGTATACAACAGACGAGTCTCACAGTATACAACAGACGAGTCTCACAGTATACAACAGACGAGTCTCACAGTATACAATAGACCAGTCTCACAGTATACAACAGACGAGTCTCACAGTATACAATAGACCAGTCTCACAGTATACAATAGACCAGTCTCACAGTATACAATAGACGAGTCTCACAGTATACAATAGACGAGTCTCACAGTATACAATAGACGAGTCTCACAGTATACAATAGACGAGTCTCACAGTATACAATAGACGAGTCTCACAGTATACAATAGACGAGTCTCACAGTATACAATAGACGAGTCTCACAGTATACAATAGACGAGTCTCACAGTATACAACAGACGAGTCTCACAGTATACAATAGACCAGTCTCACAGTATACAACAGACGAGTCTCACAGTATACAATAGACGAGTCTCACAGTATACAATAGACGAGTCTCACAGTATACAATAGACGAGTCTCACAGTATACAATAGACGAGTCTCACAGTATACAATAGACGAGTCTCACAGTATACAACAGACGAGTCTCACAGTATACAATAGACGAGTCTCACAGTATACAACAGACGAGTCTCACAGTATACAATAGACCAGTCTCACAGTATACAACAGACGAGTCTCACAGTATACAATAGACGAGTCTCACAGTATACAATAGACGAGTCTCACAGTATACAATAGACGAGTCTCACAGTATACAATAGACGAGTCTCACAGTATACAATATACCCGAGTGACCACCAACAAAGAATATGGAAGTATTCAGAAATAATAACATTTCACAAAAAGGAAAAAAAAAACAACTAAAATACAAAGTCAAATTAAAAAAAAAATTCATCAATCGTTGTAACATAAGAAGTTGCTAATGTGCACAATTATTGATGGCATCAATCAATGAAAATAAATCAGTAATCAGCAATTGCATACTCAACCATCAATGTGTATGCTAAATTAAATTTAAAAGACGAAATTAATGGGGGAAAAAATCTTTAGGGTTTGCGTGTATGTTTCCTTCTTTATGTTCTTTGCCTATGATTCCTTTATTTATCAGTGATGTGGCATTCTTTCGATCTATTACACTGGAAAACAAAAAATAATTTATCGTGGATTTCTTGGTACCCATCATCTAATCATACTCAATTTACACACGCTGATTTAGAATATGCAAACCATTTGTCTCTATCAGCCTCCAATTTTAAGAAATCCGCAATCTTAATTTTTTTATTATAGTTATAATACTCCAATATGAATAATAATGAAATTTTTAAACCATATATTCTCTTTTGCAGTTAATGTAAAAAAAATATTAAACACAAGCATGAAATCAGTTCTAACTAATAAAATTATATGTAAAAAAATATATTCCATTTAAAGTCAAATGCATGTGTAAAATGTTTAAAATGTTCATGGTTTGAATTTCTTGGCTGTGGACTTCCGCTTGTACTGAGTACTTGGCAAGTCGCGTTGTAGAGTCCAACAGTAGTCAGCTAACATCGCTGCACTCCACCGGCCCTGGTAGCGTGACTCCATCACAGAAATGTCCTGGTGGAAGCGTTCGCCATGTTCATCGCTTACTGCGCCTAGGTTTTCTGGGAAGTCTATATGTGAATCGAGTAAATGAATTTTCAGAGACATATTGCATCCCAGGTGTTTGTAGGCACTAATGCATTTCTTTACAACTGTTTCATAGTCGACAGACTTCTTATTTCCAAGAAAATTGGTTACGACTGACTTGAATGCCACCCACGCATCTTTTTCAGGATGACTTAAAGTGTTTTGAAAGTCTTCATCGGCCATGATTTTTCTTATTTGTGGACCTATGAAAATACCTTCCTTGACTTTAGCATAACTGAGCTCTGGAAACTTGTTGCATAGGTATATAAATGCATCCGATTTGCTGTCTAATGCCTTGACAAAGTTCTTCATCAGTCCTAATTTTATATGAAGCGGTGGCATGAGAATTTTGTCACGATCAAGCAACGGTTGATGAAGAACGTTTTTGTTTCCTGGTTGCATTCTGTCTCTGATCGACCAATTCTTTTTTGTATAGTGGTGCTTCTTATCTCGGCTGTCCCATTCGCATATGAAGCACATGTACTTCGTGTACCCTGTCTGCATTCCCATCAAAATAGTTTTTACTTTTAGATCGCCGCAGATATTCCAGTTGTACACGCGATAAAGTATTGTTTCCAACAGTTCCGACATGTTTTCATATGTCTCTTTCATGTGGGCAGAATATCCAACTGGTACTGAAGCATATTTGTTTCCATTGTGCAACAATACTGCTTTTAAGCTAGTCTTTGACGAGTTAATGAACAGTCGCCAATCTTCAACAATGTGTTCGACACCAAGACTTCTCATAAGGCCGTCAACATCTGTGCAGTGGCAAATACTGCCAGTCACATCAAAGTATTGAACAAGCTGTTTATGCCTGTGACGAAAGTTTGCTGTAGCTGTACCTGGTGCAAGCAAATTAAATTCATTTAACCGTGAACCAAGAAGTTCAGCTTGGCCTTTTGTTAGCGCCAGATCTCGCACAAGGTCGCAAAGTTCAGCATAATTCATCAAATGAATTCCTTCTCCGGCAGCTTTGTAGTCAGGGTCTGAGTCATCGGCACAAGATGGAACATCACTTTCTTCATCCTTCTCTTGTGTATTCTACAGGCGATTGTGGTACTGGACAAATGACAGGATCGTGTGGAATTGGTTTTGAAACTGATGGAACGTTTGGGTAATTGACAGTTGTACGAGTTTTATAACAAATTCCATTGATGTTTGCCAAACAAAAATAACAATCTGTGGAGTGATTGCTTTGCTCACGCCATATCATAGGAACTCCGAATGCCATGTGGTTGTTTTTCTTTGCCTTCCTCATCCAACCATGCAAGTTGCATGAATATGTCGAACAGATGGACTGTGGTGCCCACGACTTACCACAATCCACCTTTGAGTCAAAATAAAGTTGATAAGCTTTCTTCAGTAACGGCGTGAAAGTCTTCTGATGAGACTTGTTTGTGAAAAAGCCGCACACATAGCAAAACAGATCCGGTGAATTTACGCATCCTCTGGTCGCCATATTTTAAACAACTTGCAATGGCCACATTCACTGCTCCTTTTATGAAGTCTGAAACTGCAACGTAATCAAATTCTAAGACAATGCGCAATTCATAACACAACTGCAAATCAACACTCACCCTACAAACATCTGACATCATCAGAAAAAAAAGAACATTGCCAATATACGTATATAATTACGAGGTATGTGTGTTTGTGAACATGTGTGTACGCGCAGGTGCGTGCGTTTGTGTGCATAAAATTTTGCTGTCAGCAGTCTATTCCTGTTTGGGCGCATACAAAACTTTGTTCGGCAATATCTTAATAATTTGAGCTGATAGAGCTAAATGATTTACAGATTCAAAATCAGCATCAAAAACTAATTCCGAAAACGTTAATGACATATAAGAAATCCAAAACTTGTTTATCAGTGATTTAACATTTAAATATAGACGTCTTCACAGTATTTAATATAACGAAAACACTTAGGTTGTCGTGGTGATAGCAATGTTTGTGACACAACAGTTAAGCGGACATTCAAATATAATCCATTGCAATGATAGTTACAAGTCACTGTGATTTCACCAAGCCCAATAAGCTACTTATAGCCGCTCTCCACTCTATCTGAAATCTTCTCTTAACTAATTTTAAGAATATACTCTACGTCTCTATAGTGGACTTCTTCATACTACTACGTCCAATCTCTACGTCTCTATAGTGGACTTCTTCATACTACTACGTCCAATCTCTACGTCTCTATGGTGGACTTCTTCATACTACTACGTCCAATCTCTACGTCTCTATAGTGGACTTCTTTTGACTACTACGTCCACTTTTACGTCTCTATAGTGAACTTCTTCATATTACTACGTCCACTCTATAGTCTATAAAGTGAACTTCTTCACATTACTACGTCCACTCTCTACGTCTCTATAATGGACTTCTTCATACCACTATGACCACTCTCAATGTTTCTATAGTGGAATTCTTCATACCACTATGACCACTCTCAATGTTTCTATAGTGGAATTCTTCATACTACTACGTCCACTCTCTACGTCTCTATAGTGTAATTTTCAATACTACTGCGTCCACTCTATACGTCTCTATAGTGGACTTCTTCATACTACTACGTCCACTCTCTACGTCTCTATAGTGTACTTTTTAATACTACTACGTCCACTCTCTACGTCTCTATAGTGGAATTCTTCATACTACCACGTCCACTCTCTACGTCTCTATAGTGTACTTTTTATACTACTACGTCCACTCTCTACGTCTCTATAGTGGAATTCTTCATACTACTACGTTTACTCCCTAGGACTGTCTTCAGTGCAGGGTTTAAGTTTAAGCTATAGCTCAAAGCCCCCATTTTGTTTTGGGGGGGGGGGGCAACAAAATTGTCCGAATGAGCAATTGTCACATATTCATAAGAATTTGCCACTGACATATAATATCTGGACTTAAAACGGGCCCCATATCTCAAATAGCTAAGGGCCTCATAAGTCTAAATCCGGCCCTGACTGTCTTATTCAAACTTAAATCTTCAACTGGATCATATCGTTAGGTCATTGCTACCGCACAAAGTTAATCATCCTTGATTGGCTACCCCGCACTGAATGTGAGTGGGTGTGGAGAAGATATTCGGGCATCAAATCCTGGATTCAGAGTTTCTTCCCAGAGTCGATCAGTGGCTAAACTGTTTTCGTTTTAAACATCAAATTAAGCTCTTTTGTAGTATTTACTTATTATATATATTTATACAGAACTATTCTAGGTTTCTTTGGGCCCAGGAACGTGAGTTTTGGAGATATGTATGAGCCTTAGAAGCCTCTAAACTTCTAAGGCATTAGAATTGATATCTTTGAATGAATGGAAACCTTTCGAACACTGGCCTATTTGGGCTAAGAAAACAGTATTTTTTTCTATTAAAAATGCTGTTAAGACCACAGCTTGCAAACACAAATCTCGACATGGGCACATTGGCAGAGGGGCCGTGAGTACCCCACCTAGATTGCGTGTCCAGAAGAACGATTATGCACAAACGAAGAGTTTTGAGAGGGAAAATTATTGTTCACGAAAGCTGCTAAAAGCTGATGACTCATTTGGCCTATTATAGGTCAGTGGACAGGCATGGTGTGGACAGCAGCAAACTTCAGGTGACAAGGACACTGCTATCATTAAAAGCTTTCTTGTGCCACGGCTAGTAAGTCTCTTTTCAATCAAATGTATTTTCTTAGTCTGATATGAAATATCGGCTTGTTCATAACGATAATCAAGAGCCTTTGCTTCTTAAAGTAAATAATTACATGTATTAAAATGTGCTATAATTTGCCAGGGCCGTTTGAAGGTCATCGTAGGCCCTAGGCACTTCAAAGTCGTAGGCCCTCCCCAACTTCATTTTTTATATTTTTCAAGAATGCACCCGCACTTCTTTGCAATTTGAAATCTAAATAAACTTTCCTCATTGTTAATCATTCTATGCAGACTCAGTGTATAGTACCTAGAACATAAAGCCGGCACATAAAGCAGTGATGACGTAGTAATTCCAGTGTTACATCATCCGCTTCGCATTCGTTGTATATCGTTAATCGTGTGCTTCTTTTTTCTTACAAAATTTAAAAAAAGTAAAGAAAGTACTTTTAAATAACCGTGTCTGATGGATACAAGAGGAAACACTAGAGTGGATTTTTAGCAGCGGAAGAAGAGGACGATAAAGAAAAAGCATTGAAAAAAATCGGGGTTAGTTTCTGCAATTTATGAGCAGAGACACTGATTGCATTACTGGTAAAACTGGTAATACTAGTGATAATGACATTTCATTTACTTCTTCGGCCAAATTGTGCACCAACAATCCCGCAATACCAGAAATAATGTTGCCGGACTGTGCAGAAAAAAGTGAAACAACCGAAACAAATGTTACAAAGGAAATGGTATCTGCAAATTATGTTATGGGTCATGCCAAAGCTGCTGTGTTTGATTTGCCTACAGACTCAGACGGTATATTAGGGGCAGTAAGAGATGCCGGTTTGAAGCATGAGCTGCATGACTAAGAATACAGTTATTCAACTGATCCAGCTGATTGGGAGATAACTGAACATCTAAGAAGCTATTATGCTGAACATCTTCCTTCACAAAATTTGGAGTCAGATTTTACACTAAAGGGTAGACAATTCGGTGACAATATCAGATATGCGCGTAAAAAAATTTTTTGTTAGAACGTTAACAAATGGTGAAATTGTCACGCGAAACTGGCTTCTCTATTCTTCTTCAACGGATAAAGTGTTTCGTTATGTATGCAAGTTGTTTGACTACATTACCGGTTTTGCAAATCAGTTTATCGATGGTTTAGATGACTGGCGAAAACGCCATCGCAAGGATTACATCACATGAGAAGTCGAAGGATCACATTGATGCTCTATCAAGGATGTTAGAATGTCAACAGACATCTGGAATTGACGAAAAACTGCAATAGGAGAAGCAAAAATTGTGCAAATACTGGACTGATGCTCTCAAGAGAATAGTTGCTGTGATAAGATTTCTTGCTGAAAGAAGGTTAGCTTTTCGCGGTGATAGCCAATTACATAACTGATATAACAATGGAATTTGCCTTGGTTGCATTGACCTTTAAGCTGAATTTGATCCCTTTCTATAGGAACACATTGAGAGACATGGAAACCCGGAAAAGGGGAATGTATCATATTTCACTGCCAGAATTTGTGATGAATTTATTGAGTTAATGGGATCCAAAGTATTGGCGCAGATACTGTCTGAAATTAAGAATGCTAAATATTATGGAATCAGTATCGATTCCACTCCTGACATCAGTCATGTGGATCAGCTGATAGTTGTTGTTCACTATGTTCTCAAAAGTGGAAATGTTGTAGAGGTTTTCTTCTGTTCATACCAATTTCATAAAGAAGATGGACCATTTGGAGACAGCGTTAATGTGTGTGATTTTGGACAACTTGTTCCAAAAAATTGATATTGTCAAAAAGCTCTACAGGAACCTGGAACTGAGTTAACCACAATCATCAACTTGTATATCAGTTTTTTTTCTTAACTTTTATGATACACGCGATAAATTTGAAATTTACAAAGGCATAGCAAATTAGCTCTCACAAACTGACTATTAAGAATGTACATGACGCAAACGTCAGCGACACTGATTTCATGATGAAGTAGTGGATGATAATGATTCGGTTTTAGGTATGAGTCCGAGTGTAAAATTCGGTACTCAGTCTTTTTATGTTATCATAGATAGACATTACTGAGATGGGAAAACGGCGAACAGCCTACACAACACTACATGAAAGTTTCAAATTTCTTCTGGAGAGATCTCTGTCAACTGATCCAACAGTTTCAAAAGCCAAGTTACTAATTGAGATGTACCCATCAGACCTGGATGAGGCATTTATTTACTGAGGGGCCATCCATAAAAGACGTCCACCAATTTTTTGCTATTTTTTACCCCCCCTTGTCCACATTTGTCCACTTTTGACTGGACCCCCCTCCCCCCCCCCCCCAGTTGTGGACGTCCAAAACATAAAATTAACCGAACATGAATTAATGAATATTTCGAATTTTTAAATTGGGAGAATGTAAACAATATAAAGAGTACATATTTACAAACATTTTTTTTTCAGAAATTCAAAATTCTAAATATGAAAAAAATTACTGTTTAAAAACATTTTATTGAATTATAATTAAAAAATGCAAAGCATTAAACCACAATTATTCAGTCAACTGAAAATTCCGATTGCAGCCATTCAAACATATTTCGTATGATGACTACATCTGTTGGTGAATTTTCAATTTCTGGTTCAATCTCCTTGTCTGATACTTCTGCCTCATCATGTTTACAAACAGGAATATTGTAATGGACGACCTTGTGTTTTTTCATTGCCACCTGTGATGGGAAGTATTTGCCGCAGAAACACATCCGCTTGGGAATTTTTCCAGCCACTGATGGACAATAGAGATCAAAAGGCATGCTACTGTAACTGTGATCGGGTTCCAGACCAATCAGTGCGAGCCTCTGAAACAGTGATCCAAAAGTACCACTACTACTGCCGATAGCTGCAGCCATGACGCCTGCTTCATGACTAACAAAAGCTACAAGATCTGGAATGAAACGTTTGGGAAATAGTTCATTATAGTTGGTTCGTCTTGGTCCACAGCATGTTACATCATTACATTTGATGATCTGCAGAAAATATTGAGACTGTTGGACATGATTCCAACACCAATTCACAGAGGGAGATGGAAGAAATGTGCTTGTGCTGCTTGGTTCAACTTACTGTGCATGCACATCATAGCCATCAATGACAGCCTGACTCCAAACTTCAGCGAGTATTTCTCCAGCCTTTTTAAAGTTTGCTTTTTCCAGGTTTTGGTCTATAGTTTTACCATTTGCATCCAAATGGGACCCAAAATGATCATGAGGAAGAATGAGGCCTGACAGGTCATGAGACAATGGGGCCATTCGTCGTTCTACCACGTTGTAGGCACTGTGACCCGGGCATGACAGGCTATAAAAAAGCATCAAGATTGTGCTTGGTAAACAAATTATATGCAGCGTTCAAAGTTTTTGGATAACGTGGGTTCTCGTCTGGGCCTCCGTCAACAGTAATAATAACTATAGGCTTTACTAATCCACCATTTGTTCATGCCACATTCTTGAAAATATCCTGAGAGACAAGTACATCAAAATCCGCAACATGTGAGGCAGCAGTACTGGAGTCATGTTTACCATTCCTTAATGATATAGATGTTGGTCCAGAATAGGTCACACTGCCATCCTTGATAATACATGCAGCATAAACTGAAGGTATTAGTTTATGCCTATCTGCCACAACCCAATCATGGTCAGGCAAATGGATACGATATTCCAGATGCATTAGAAGTGGTGCCTGTTTTGATGCAGCTGGAAGGCCCAAAGGAACTCTAGCCTTGTCGTCCTGGCTAAGAAAGAATGTGCACTGACTGCCCATCAATACTGCCAATTTTTTTTATTGTAAAGAGCGATAATAAAATTAGTTAAAATAAAAATGAACAATAAAAAAAAATAAAATTTGAAATTCAAAATATTTACATGAGAAAAAAAAAACCTTTTGTGCCGACACTACAGTCGCCATTTTGTCTGTTTCGTTTTAACAACATGTATCTGTCGGCATACTTCTGACAACTTTTAAATAATAAAACGGCTTCCGATTTCTATAACTCTTTTGTCATTAAACTGGCATTTTTTGCAGTAAATTTATGCAAAAACACTACATTGTGGACATCCACTCTGTCCTCAACCCCCTCCCCCCCATGTCCACTTTAGTCCACTTTTTGTTGAACCCCCCCTCCCCCCCTTTGTGTGGACGTCTTTTATGGATGGCCCCTAATGAATTTCTTTTGTTCTCACGGATGTTTGCTGACAAAAAAATTGTGGATAGCACAAATACAGAATAGGTTGGTGACAAGTTTTCCAAATGTAAATATTGCTTTCCTGATCTATCTTTCAATTTTTGAAACAAGTGCTGAAGGGGAACGTTCCTTTTCTAAACTCAAATTGATAAAAAATTATCTTCCGTCAACGATTGCCAAACACGTCTATCCTCGCTGGCATTACTTTCAATTGAAAAGGATTTGATGAGGGAAATGACAATTGAGGACGTCATATGTGACTTTGCTAAGACAAAGAGCCGAAAAGTTAACATATTGTAATTTACAGATTTACAGCACTGCAGCTTGACTTGCTCATGTGCTCATCTCACACGGATATATATAGCTACTTTAAGACAAACATTATTAAATTTTACTGTCATTCTGAACTCGTTTTTACTTTATGTTCTGGCTTTCGTAGGCCCTTGAAAAGTCCGTAGGCCCTAGGCACAGTGCCTACTGTGTCTAGTGGACAGTGGCGCAACCAGCAAAAAATGCTGGGGGGGGGGGGTGTCACATTATGAAAAAAGACAGTTTGACAGTCTTTTTTGTAACTTTATAACATAATTTATGTATTAATGAATAAGCCTGGGGGGGGGCGGCTCAAGTTATATGTATAGTTATATGCCATGGCATTAAGACGGTTATGCCCGAATCTAAAAGACGTTTCGTTAATAATTTTCATAGTGTTATCTTCAAGGGCGAAATCAGCGAATGACTTAAACACATGGAGGCGGAAGTCGAATGTGCAGACAGTTAGCTATTATACTTGAGAGTGTCTATTTGTAGCGAACTACAAATAGCCTGGTCAGCCTGGGCAGGCTATTTGTAGTTCGCGCATGCGCAGTTAAATGTTAACCATTTACCTTAGCTCTTATCCTTAAAAAACAACTCACAGGTAAGTGAAGCTGTAGTAGAGTGGTCAAGGGGCTAGATTAGTGTTAGGTTTTTTTATGTCCGAGGTGTGGTTCGAATCTCGACACAATTAGAGGAATTTTTAGAGCATTTTCGAAAAAAAATGCTCTATTGTCCCCGTTTTGTCTGTCCGTCCGTCCGTCCGTCCGTCCGTCATCATCCTAGATCTCAACAACCATAAGTCCTAGACCCATGATGTATATATCATTTTGTAGGTCTTGGCCTGCCAAGAAATGACTTTTTTCCATTTCGCGATCTGACCTCTCAGGGCCGTAAAAGGGGCCTTAGTACCGTTTTTTACTATATGAGCTATATTAATAAAGGAGCGCTATATCTCAGCAACTATAAGTCTTAGACCCATGATGTATATATCATTTTGTAGGTCTTGGCCTGCCATGTGTACATCAAAAGTTTATTTTGCGATAGGACCTCTGAGGGCCGGGCTTCAGGGCTCCTAAGGGGCTTATATATTATATATACACCTTGTACGTTCAATAACCCGTTCATTTGGTGCGAAATACTGCAGCACGTAGTTTCACCAAGATTTATTAAGAAACTCATCAAATGAAATAGTAAGCTTGTGTTCTGAGTTTAATTGAAAGTATCAGAGCTATGCAACAATTGACGGAGTTTTCGGACGATTAAATAACTATAATTTCGAATGTTTTCAATTATGAGTCCTATTTCAGTAACCACAAACCACTTGTAGTTAGATTTAAGAGAAAATATTTTTTTTTCAAATATAAAGAAACGTCTTTATAATATTTTTTTTACAGATATATGCATTACACAATTGAATTTATAAACATTTCCAAAATTTACAAATATTTACTGAAAGCTAACAAACGTACTGATAACATGAAAATGCGCTAACACGTCCTGTGTCCAGAATGGAACAGGCTTAATTGCTTGTTTTTTCAATTTATAGCTTATCATTGGTATTACTATTAAGTGTCATTCGATTTCTCTATAATCTCCAAACATTCTTTTTTTTACTTAAAATCAACAAAAAAATTACTCAAATTCGGAAATTTTCGTTAAAGCTACGTAGGTGTGTGTTGGGGGAATGTTGGGATATGGCGTAATTAGGTTGGGGCGCAGTGGGTGAGGCACTCCAACAGTAGCGTCCTTTCACCAAAATGTTGGGGGGGGGCAAATAAAGGGATAGCGTCTGGTTTTCATTTTTCCATCAATTAAGTCATCAAAATCCATTGATTTAACCAATTAATTTAATTATTGTAAGAATCTTGCCCCCCACCCCAAATGACGCCACTGCACTCCAACCTGACCAGCACTTAAAGTATTTTACTTACTATAATGCGCACCCAGTTTGTAGATCACTATAACAAGAAAATAATATCTAGCCTTGTTAAACTGCATCCCGACTATACTATGCACCCAAATTGTTTGACGTGTGTGTGATTGTTCAGGGTGGGGGGATCTTCTAGTCTGAAAATATGGTACTTTTAGGGGCAATATTTCACAATTTTAATACCTTTTGTCACATTATTGGGTGGCATCTTTAGATGGAGGAGGGGTAATAAAACATGCTTATAATGAGTTCATACTGTGTCCTGTCTGGTACTCGTCTCACTGTTGGTCTTCTCTGTGTGTGATTAACCGGTCTATTACTGGCTGTTTCTCTTAGTACTCATTGAGTCACAGCACGGCGCCTCTTATAGACAAACCGCCCATGCTGAAGGCGTCATCATTTTCCCGTCAAAACTTAAGGTGGTGGTCATTGCGTGGATGTGCAAGAATAGGTGATGAATGACACTATTTCATCATTTGTATCAAGGCAGGGGTGAACCATCGCAATAATAATGTGTATGCGGTGTATAAAAGTCTTTAAGGGGGCCGATATGGGGCGGGGTTTCATAGACAAAATACGTTTTATAGCCTTAGGCAATGATATATTTGGAGACCACCGGCAAAGGGATATTTAGGGACTGTACGCAAAGCAGGCCCGTAGAGTGCAGGGGGCCGAGCCCCCTGCGTTTGTTTGGCCCCCTCTGCTTGTTTGCTCTTCTTAGTAACATTTATTTCCTACCCCCCGCTATTGCCAGGCCCCTGCTGTAGAATGCCTGGCCCCTGCTATTGACCTGGCCTCTGCTGTAGAATGCCTGGCCCCTGATGTAGAATGCCTGGCCCCTGCTATAGAATGCCTGGCCCCTGCTATTGACCTGGCCTCTGCTGTAGAATGTCTGGCCCCTGCTATTGACCTGGCCTCTGCTGTAGAATGCCTGGCCTCTGCTATTGACCTGGCCTCTGCTGTAGAATGCCTGGCCCCTGCTGTAGAATGCCTGGCCCTTGCTGTAGAATGCCTGGCCCCTGCTGTAGAATGCCTGGCCCCTGCTATTGACCTGGCCTCTGCTGTAGAATGCCTGGCCCCTGCTATTGACCTGGCCTCTGCTGCAGGCCCGTAGCCAGAGGGGGGCTAGGGGGGGCTGAGCCCCCCCGTGCATGACCTGAGCCCCCCCGTGCATGATTTGAGTTTTTTGACAAAATTTTAATATTAACGGCTATAAAACATCAATCATTTTGTTTAATAAATCAATAATAATAAAAACTTAAAAGTGTATATTTTGGCAATTATTTAGGCTATTTATATATACTTACATATATAGCTTATCTAATTTTTGGGCATAAAAGATTGAATCTTATTGAAGTTCAATTCTGGGTATTTTGGGCAGCATTGGCATTTGGTGCTTCAACAGCCGTGTGTGAGAGCAGTTTCTCAACCCTCACACGAATGCTCACCCCATATCGCAGATCAATGTTACAAAAGCGTCTAAGCAATCTTTTCCTGCTTGCATTTGAAAAATATTTAACAGATAATTTGCCCGTAGCCAGGTCAAAGTAAGCAGGGAGGCACCAATACCCAGCAAGGGGGCACCTTTACTTTTTCTGTATTTTTTCCTCTTTTTCTTCTTTTTTAAGTGGCGGGGGGCACTCCACACCTAGCGGGGGGCACGGCCCCCCAGTGCCCCCCTTGGCTACGGGGCTGGCTAAACCACGAAGTTTGCAAATTTGAAACGTATAATAATATAAGTTCGCAACCAGTGCCGACGAGTGGGGAGGCCAATGCCCAGGGGCCCGGCGAGTTTAAGGGACCCAGACTGAGCTGGCCAATCAACTTTTTAAAATATTAATATCAGCCCAGGGGCCCGAAATTTCTGTCGATGGGCCTGTTCGCAACCTTGTAATAGTTTTATATATTGATATCTTCTGAGGACAACGAGCAACTTAAATAAGTTAATAAAATAACATTGGCTTCTGACTTCATTTTTATACATATGTATAATAAAATAATAAAGTACAAACTCCGTGATTTCTGAGTGATGTTATTTAATTTGCAAATTTACTTTTTAGCAGAATTAATTTTATTTTAAATTGAATAATTGCGACTGTTGTTGTTGATAGATCTGTTCTTTGTTTTCAATATTTTATAAGAAATATCACACAAATAGCTAAGCTTTATTCATGCATCTTTGTAGTTCTTCCCGGGTTGTACGTTAAACAAACAGTAAAATAATATAAATCAGGTATCTATTATGTAACATTTGGGTAGCAGAACTATTGGTCAATATATTTATAACAGGAATCAGAAATTGCTCAGCCTCAATAAATTTTTATCATTAAAACTCTTTACTAGTTAAATTATTTTAAACAAAACTGCAACATGCCATGCATTATTGAAACGTAGTTAAAATTATATATTTCTAATTAATAGCTAAACAATCGGTACTAAAATGCACCATTCCAGATATGGAACTGCAAAAAATTTCTTGGGGAGGGGACTCACTGAGTTCCCCTCCCCAAACCCCTCCTCTCCGTTCGCAAGCTTTCGGCGCTTCGCGCCTCCATTTTTGCCCCCCCCCCCCACCGTTATCGCAAGTTTAGGTAATACATCATTAAATTATCGAAATATTTTTTTTTCTAAGACCAATTTTCAACAATGAAAACAGTTTTGCCCCCCCCCCCCGGTGGTCAATGTTTTGCCCCCCCCCGTCAAAAATGTCTAGATCCGCCCCGGTCATTTCTTCGGCACCCCCCCCCACCCCCGAAAAAATTTTCTTCGCCCCCCCCGAAAATGTCTTCGGCCCCCCCAATCCAATATTCCTGGCTACGGGCCTGCTCTGCTGTAGAATGCCTGGCCCCTGCTGTAGAATGCCTGGCCCCTGCTATTGACCTGGCCCCTGCTGTAGAATGCCTGGCCCCTGCTATTGACCTGGCCTCTGCTGTAGAATGTCTGGCCCCTGCTATTGACCTGGCCTCTGCTGTAGAATGCCTGGCCTCTGCTATTGACCTGGCCTCTGCTGTAGAATGCCTGGCCCCTGCTATTGACCTGGCCCCTGCTGTAGAATGCCTGGCCCCTGCTATTGACCTGGCCTCTGCTGTAGAATGCCTGGCCCCTGCTATTGACCTGGCCTCTGCTGTAGAATGCCTGGCCCCTGCTATTGACCTGGCCCCTGCTGTAGAATGCCTGGCCCCTGCTATTGACCTGGCCTCTGCTGTATAATGCCTGGCCCCTGCTATTGACCTGGCCTCTGCTGTAGAATGCCTGGCCCCTGCTATTGACCTGGCCTCTGCTGTAGAATGCCTGGCCCCTGCTATTGACCTGGCCCCTGCTGTAGAATGCCTGGCCCCTGCTATTGACCTGGCCTCTGTTGTATAATGCCTGGCCCCTGCTATTGACCTGGCCTCTGCTGTAGAATGCCTGGCCCCTGCTATTGACCTGGCCTCTGCTGTAGAATGCCTGGCCCCTGCTATTGACCTGGCCTCTGCTGTAGAATGCCTGGCCCCTGCTGTATAATTTTCACGCTACGGGGCTGACGCAAAAAAAAACGATGTTAAGACTGTCACATGCAAATATTAAGCCACCAATAATGTAAGATAGCTAGTGTTCTCAAGACGACCGCTAACTCTTAAATACTTTTATCCAGAGCCCCTGTTAAATTGAGTATTATTATTTGACAGCATAAAATAAACAAACATCAAAGTCACCCGGTAAATAGTGTTTGTGTAGACATGTTGAGTCCTCTAGGCTCTATCTCACACTAAATAGGGATGAGCGTATCAGCCCCCCTCCCCCCAAACTTTTGAGATTCCCTGCTAGGCTCAGCTATATACCTTTTTGATGTATTTTTACTGGTCCACTGTTTTCTTTTGCACCCGACCAACCTTAGTACGCCTCTGTTCAAAGATGATAACCCCTTTTCCACCTAATGAATTGGCGTGTTTTGATGAGGGAGGCCCAATTGGGTGGAGACTGCATGGTATTAGAAAACTAATTAGGCATTGTTAGAAATAAGACTACTAAGAAGTACTAATTTTGAGATATGAGCAGATACCCAGAAAGGAGGAGGGGGCTGTTTTTATGTAAAGCCTTATGAATCCATCAGCGTCTGGATCTTTTCTCTAATTATTGAAAAAATACACACATAGATTTTTTTTTTTTGCATTGGAAAGGGGGTAGGTAAAAGTTCAATATTATAACATTTCTTAAGAATTCGCCCTGGAAAGGGTGGGGGATGGCATATATAGTGGGGTATTCGCCTGGTTTTCCTACTCAAAAGAACGGCATTGTACATTAGAGTACTGATATTTACGTTGAAAATGTGTAGATTCTTTTTTAGAAGGTTAAAAAATATTGCAGTTTACATTTGATTTTTTATATATTTAAAATGTAAACAAAAATTATCGTGGCAGATTAAAAATAATCAGAATTTTAATAAAAACACATTGAAAACATAAATAATTTACTGCACTGTGCTACAATTAGCGGTCAAGACAACCGCGGTAACATTTCGTAGTTACACATATACAATTATGTAGGTCAGTGAATGAACTACGAATAGCGCGCCCCTATGTGACGACACTATTTGTAGTCGACTACCAATAACGTCCCAGACTATAGCCACAGCCTTAAATAAAGTCTTCATTGCACCATCAACATAATCACTGAGCTGTGTTTACAATCACAGCCATTATACTTTGGCACTTGTTACGGACTAATATTTGAACAATTTAAGGTCATCTTATTGTTAAAAGGCATATTGATATTATGTCATAATGGTAATCTCTTATTTTACCTACTAAAATAATTTTGATAAATATTATTGATACTTTACCTCTATAGACATTCCAAAATCATAGTATTGATTGTTATTTTTTACGGACTTGTTAGAAGACCAAACAAACGTTTGGTCGTGTAACAAGTGCCTTTATTTTCCTAGCGCACTTGTTAGAAGACCAAACGTGAACATGACATATATAATTTTTTTTTTTCAGGATTAGGGTTAGGGTTATGGATAGGGTTAGGGATAGGGTTAGGGTGTGGAGTAATATTATCTACGGCTGGTACACGAAGTAAAAAAAATACGAAGACCAAAATTATTTAAACCAAATTTATGTTAGGGAGATAGCTACTCTTGGGGCCCTTAGGGCCGTTTATGTTGTACCGCTACGTATAAGGTGTAGAACGGGGCCCTAAAAATTATTTAAACCAAATTTATGTTAGGGGGATAGCTACTCTTGGGGCCCTTTATCTTGTATCGCTATGTATAAGGTGTAGGATGGGGCCCTGAAAATGGCATACTTATTAATATAGGCAATATAAGAAAAAACTGGTTTTTGTCTGTCATTTAGTAACCATTGGCTATTTTCTGTCAAATACTTTTTGTTTGTAATCTGTACTCTTTCTTCTGTTCCTTTCATTTGTCAAAATGCTTTGTATCTTTCTAGTCTGTATTTATTTAAGTTCAATATTATGTCATTATTCTGTCACCCACTCTTACACATAACATTATGGTCTTAAAAATGTATGTTGAATGATACATTTTGTCTTTTAGCTATATTAAAACTAAGAGAGCAAGATGAAATTATTTTAAAAAATGACGTGTTAAAGATATTACATATGCCTTCTCTTTATTAGCACATCGGAAGCTTTTTCACAAAAAATGTCATGTAAAAAAACAGCTTGGATTTATTTTGTCTGGTCTTAAATACATTTATATCAGTACTTGATAAAACTGGTTAAAAATTAATGTATTTAATGGTACTAAGAAAGGGGACAGATGGTTGTGCGGTAAAGCGCTCGACTGTCTATCTGAAGGTACCTGGTTCGATCTCCGGTGAGGACAAAGGAAATTTTTCAGATCTTGGCTCAAGTTCTTGATATATCTCCTGTGTTGCCTCCATAGCCAATGTACTATCGGCTATGGTGTGGATGAAAGAAGGGCACCATAAAAACTGTCCCATTAGTGGCTCAAAGGATCTAAGAGATTTCATCTCATCCTTAAAGGGACTTCACACACTGGTACTAATTATTATTTATATTGCTTTTGAATTATTATGGCTTATCTGTTTTGGCCAAAAATTTCATTGAAATAGATGCATTAGTTGTAGCTTAGAGTAGTTAAATTGAAAAAGTTTTTTCAGAATTATCGAATGACTTGGTATAAGATTTTGTCCTTACTGAATATTCTAACTTGATTGGGAAATTACTTGAAATCATTTATTACTGATATAATAAATGTACACATTTAATGTTGCAAAGCTGACTTTTTATTATTTCTTTTGAAGGAAAATCATGCATTGACAAGAAAGAATTCAAAAAATCATGTCTATGAAATCCTCGTCCAGGTTTGTCCTGTTTTTGCCTTTATATTTTGCTTGAAAATAAAAGCAAAATTATTATTACATATTAATGTACATGTTACAACTGGTGTTTATATCAGCTTTAATCTTTTACTTTTGCTGCGGTACTAATTATTAGTGAGATCAAGCTAGAATAGGCTCTTGCACTAAGTAACAAAACAATAATTAAATTAATTCCTCTTTGAAACAACACACTTTAATAACAAATGAAACAAGTCCTGAAAAATAGCTGAATCATATTACAGATCTAATAATGACTGGCCAAAAACATTCACTGACTCACGACTGCCGTGTTCACTGGCTAACTGTTGAGCCTGTCTATAGTCAAACTCTTCTTGGAAGACCTAATTCACCAGTGAAGCTAGCTCAAGTTGACCTGACCATCCTTCATTCCAGTGGTCAACTTAAAATATGACCAATAGTCAACTATTACAAAATTAATAACTCTATTACAAAATTAATAACTCTCATTCAATCGAGGGGAGTTGGAAACCAAAAAAAGTTACACATATTACAAACAATTATTACCCACATAAAAATTAGTTTGACTTTATGACAGCATTCAGTAGTCTTATTTTGAGAACAATATTTCTCTTTATTGATGGTTTTTTTTTTTTTTCATGAAAAAAATAAAGGAACAGTCTAATACCGTAAAGTTCCAAAGTGCCACCCTTTGAACATATACAGTTTGTACTTTGTTATACCCTTCTGTTTCTTGCTTGTTGTTGTCCCACACAGAAATAATTTAAAAAATCATTTGTCTTAATTTTTCTAACTTTTAGAAATAATGCTATTATTTTGTGCATTTACTTTACTTTTAATATGACTGCCTAGTTTAAACTGACCTTAAATAACAAAATAAATAAATGAATGAAATTCTGAAAAATAGTCGGACTTTGGAAAAAGTTAATTTACTGACTTGGTAAATCCCCACCCATGCTCTTATAACATTTTATTTTTTATTGAATGTTATTTACTGATAGGCTATATATATACAATTTCAAAGTAATGATTTTTCTAGTTGAAGAGTTTTTTTGCATAAGATTACACATATACTGTATAAGTAAATAGATGATTTTGTGGGGTTTTTTTGCTGCTCTCCAAAACTAAAAGCAGTATGATCTTAAAATAGCTGTAGGGAGTTGTAAAAAAAAGTGCTATTTTTATTATTAGTAAAGTCAATGCTCTTAATGAAATGATATATATTGTCAGAAGATAACATTTTTTTTTTTTTTGTAATAACAATAAATGTACAAAATGAGTTATTCTAAATTGTAAGGTTTAAAATTAGACAATTTAGAGAAATGACCTAATGTAGTTAAAAATATATTAAGCTGGCTCATTGGGAGCCATACAAAACTCATGAAAGAGCAACATTTGGCCACCCTACTTTAAAATAATCTAAGCTGCTCTACAAAGGCTTTGTAGGGTACAGTTAGTTCAATTTAATATATTTAGCAATGTTAAAAGAGTTTTTACCCATGTACTGTATTTAAAGCTAAAATCATTTGTTATATTTATTGAATTAATTTGTTTACAAAAATATTTGGCCCTTTGAAATCTAATATTTAATTTTTTAGTAAAAAAATCAAATTAATTTTTTTTTTTACAGTTACTTAAATAATTTTAGTGTTTTTAGAAACTGCCCCTCATTTTTAAAGTGAAATGAGAGCTTAAGAAAATGTTTTTAATGTATTATTTCAGATAATATTTGACTTGTATACTGTCAAAACAAAATACATGAGATGATTATTTCAGTAAGAGGTTAATGGATATTATACTATTTTCAACATTAAATTCAGTGAATTTATTTACAATATTTTTGTCTATTTAACAGGAAAGAAAGGAATTGGAGGTGAAAAATAAAGATCAGGAGGAGATTAAACAACTTAAGCAGAAGATTAAAGACCTTGAGGAGATGAAAGAACTGAAGAAGATTAAATACCTGAAGAAGATTAAATACCTGAAGGGGAAGAAAAAAGACCTGAAGGGGAAGATTAAAGACCTGAAGGGGAAGAATCTTGAGCTGGAGAATAAATACCTTGAGCTGGAGAAAAAAGACCTGAAGGTGAAGAATGAAGACGTGAATATGAAGATTAAATACCTGAAGGGGAAGAATTGGGAGCTGGAGAATAAAGATCTGGGAATGGAGAATAAAGATCTGGGAATGGAGAACAAAGATCTGGCAATGGAGGAGAAAGATCTGTCAATGGAGAACAAAGATCTGGCAATGGAGGAGAAAGATCTGGCAATGGAGGAGAAAGATCTGGGAATGGAGAATAAAAACCTGGAGGTGCAGAATAAAGACCTGGAGGGGCTGATGAATAAAGACATGGAGGTAAATAATAAAGGCATATAGGTAGATAATAAAGGCATATAGGTAGATAATAAAGGCATATAGGTAGATAATAAAGGCATATAGGTAGATAATAAAGGCATATAGGTAGATAATAAAGGCATATAGGTAGATAATAAAGCCATATAGGTAGATAATAAAAACATGGAGGTAAATAATAAAAACTTTGATCTTGAGCAGTGGTTCTCAAACTATTTATCATGCTTCATGTCTCACTTATGTCAACAGTTTTGGTTTTTGGGACCCACTTACTAAAGAAACTATTGAAACAGAATAAAAGCTGCATTAATTGCATACATAGATTTCCCTTTCATTGTGTAG
Organism: Bulinus truncatus; assembly: GCA_021962125.1. Taxonomy (NCBI): domain Eukaryota; kingdom Metazoa; phylum Mollusca; class Gastropoda; family Planorbidae; genus Bulinus; species Bulinus truncatus. The sequence continues at coordinate 7,993,600 of JAGDYQ010000001.1, read as the reverse complement.
ATTCACAAACTTTTTAGTTTAGTAATATGTAGAGAAACAAGTTGGAATACAGCTTCTACATGTAGATCCTTAATAAAGAATTAAAATTTTGACCTCACAGTCCTGAAATCGTGTGTGGCCCACTTAGAGAATCACTTATCCAGAGAATAAAGACCATAAGGAGAAGAATTATAAGCTTGAGGGGAAAAAATCTTACTTGAAAAAAAGGTTGAATACTTGAGTAATTTTTAGATCTTTTATTTGGAGTAGCTAATACATGTAATAGGTGAGATTGTGCAACCGAAGAGAATCATAATGGCTTCTCACATATTCATACATTTCAAGAGGTCATGCTATTAAATAGTTCAAGCTCTAGTGGCATTTCTCTCAATGGCTACTGCTACTGTCCTTGACCTTTTTTTTTTAAAACCTTCATTTTAAAATCATTCATTGCCCACAGAATAAATCTATGGAGCTGAAACCACATTTTTTATATAAAATCTCATCCAGCTTTGTTAGGAAAACTTGCCTTTCTATGGCCATCCCTGTATCCAGGTAAATTTCACATCACCACAATAGTAAAACATCAGATTTTTTTAGCAGCTAAATCTCATAAAAAAATAGCTATAAGTTGCTTAAAAAGTATTAAGAAGCCATAATATGTTTTAAAGTTCAAAATTTCTTGTATTGAGGTAGTTTTAAAAAAAAAAATTATACAGTGCATATTTATACACAGTCGATTCCGCTTTATTGGGACACATCGGGACCAAGGTTTTTTGTCCCAATTAAACATAAAAATTTACTATTGGTTTCTTGGTTTGGTTTCTTTGAGATTTGTCCCAAATAAGCGGCTGTCCCAATTAAGCGGTGTCCCATTTAAGCGGAATCCACTGTGTTAGTAACTTGAGTATAACTGTATAAAAATACCTCTAGCAGCACTTGTTACTTTACATATTTCTGCTTAGATTGATCTCTGAGTACAAATGGATAAACATTATTAGCACCTGGCAGTACCACAGAATATTAAATTAAACAGAAAACATGAGAACATACATTTTAGACCAATGAAAATTACTTTATATTGTTATGAGAAGACTTTGAATTGTTCATCTTACGCTATTATGCACCAAAATCAACTTTTATTCTGATGTTTGGAACACCATTCATTTAATATTTATAGGTATATATTGATTTTTTTTTTACTTTGTGTATACAAATTTACCTAATGAATGTTTAAAAATATTTTACAGATGCTTTCTCAACTGGCTGAGCTAAACAGAAAAGTACATATTTTGGAAGAGGAAATGTCTGAACAAAGAAAGGTCAGCTATAAGTAAAAGTAAAGTAAAGTTCCCTCAGCCCTTGCGGGCCACCAGGGTAAAATAGCCTCGGCATAGAAAGGAATTGTGAGGTTAGCACAACGCCCATCCGCCTTTACTTCCCCAACTTAGTCAGGTACCCATTTAAAGCTGGGTGGACTTGTGGGATGACTTAGAAAAAAAAATTTTTATGGTTCTCACAGAGGATTAAACACATGACTCTCAGGTCCACAGTCGAGTATCTACACTACTCTGCCATCCGTCCCACTCAGCTATAAGTAGTCATTATTCATTAGTTTGCTATAGTAATGATAACTAGTTTTGTTTTTTTGTTATAGTTTTAATAGCTAATAATGAATACTTATTGAAAGTTGAGTTAGTATCAAGCACATCCAAAAAAAAATTTAAACATTATAAGAAGGTTACTTAAAGAAATGTTTCCCTGTCGTACATGTGATTGTAAATTAGGCCAACTGATAATTATTTTCTTTGTTGTTGTGTATTGAAAAAAAGCAGTGCTACTGATAAATCACTGCAAAAAGACATCTTGCTGTTTGTGTTTTTTTTAATTGCATTATGCTCTTTAGATATTTCGTTAAAAAAGTACATGTTGTTAAGAATTTAGCTAGTAAAACTGGGTTAGTAATGTAATGCTGGCAACATAAAATATTCAAACATATAACAGTAATAAAATTAAAAGGAGTATTTTGTTTATCATTTAATCTTCGGAATAGAAGCGCACACACACACACACACACATCCACTTACATATACAAATACACGATTGTGAGGTAGAGAATGGAGGCCCTTACTTGTTCTTATATATGCTAATATTTTTATTGCCAAAATCTTTTTTTTTTTTACTTTAAAGTGTATTTTAGTAATAGCATTTAAAAAAAAAATAATATATATATATATCCTTGTTTTTTATGGGTTTTTTGTATTTTGGGGATCACTTCGCACCATCTAAGCCATATCAAGGTGTCAAGTGTCATGCTTGAAGTTTTGACCCGTCAAGTTCATATGGTCTGTGCAATCTCAGTAATGATGCCCATAGAAAGTAATTTGCCTAAAATGAATAGAGAAAATCAAATATAAATGATGCAAATTTCTATTCTGCTTATACAGACAGACAGACATATAAAAAGGAGAAGCATGCCAAGTTTAAAGTTTTTACGGTCAAATGATGCAGGTTCCTATTCTGCATAGCCAAGGGGACAGACGTACACAGTTTCATTTTTATACACATGTAAATAGATTTTCAATGAACATGTTAAATGCAGTTTGTTGTTTTTTTTTGCACAGTTGACCGCAGGATATGAGTTGCATATGAAGGTGTTCGAGAATTTATGTGAACGAACTAATAATGACAAAAAGGTTATAAATTTTTTTAAGCAATTAAGTAAGTCTAAAATGTAAGAATTTTGTGCCATTCAATTGTGCTGACCTGTTAAAGAAGTATTAAGCTAATCAACTTATAAGTTCTCATGACTTTTTAAAAAACTGTATGCAAGAGAGATAAATTCGAAAAAATTTGGATTGATAACTGTTTTCTTTTTTCACAGGCTAATTTTGAATTTTCAAAACTAAAGAAAGAATGCATGCGTTTGCTGGATGAAAAATTGCAATCTTTTAAGGTATTTTAATTCATTACTGTCAGGGTATATTCTTTGAGCTATCACTGCTATCAGCCTTGACAGGTTATTACTTTTTTATATCATTGTGAACTGGAGGCGTGTATTTGGTAGCTGTGGCGGTTCTTTCTTATTTACAAATCACAACATCAAAATAACTTGATACAAGAGTACTTTGCTGATTCAAGTATTTATTCTCGACACAATAATATTATAAAAATGATGAAATAAATTCCGAGTACATATTGTAAAAATCAATCCAATAAATTATCACATTCAAATAGGAACTCAATCAAGTTCTAAGGATCCATCTATAATATCCAAGTACATGTATATAATAAACTGTCTAGCACAATCTCTCCAACATGGAGGTGAACTATAACTCTCTCGTGATCACTCAGAATAAATAATATATATCACTCAGAATAACTACAATGACACGTCTGTCCTATACGAGAGTGGACCTTCAACTGTCTAAATTCGTTCTTACTTCCGGAAATATAAAAAACTCGGATTTAGTTAAATTAAAAGTGATCTTACTGTTTCGAAACAATTATATTTTTACACGAAACAATTATATCTTTACACTTCTATACCTTTACACAATTATACCTTTACACCTCCCCACCCACCAAAAATGTGCAACATTTCTCTAAAAAAAACTATTATTAATTGCACTATAGATCTGTACCATCCTTAATTTATGATAAGTTACAATCAATGTATCAAAAAAAATATTCCACTCTATGCAACTAGAGTAACTATATACATCAATATATATACACTTGTATTTCTATTTATAATAAGTTATCTACAAAATAACATTATAGGTGCATATATTTGCATCAACATCATGAAAAAAATTCACAGAAGTTACAACCATAAATTATATGTCTTACAATGTGGTATCTTAATACTACAGCATTGTCAAAATCAAATTAATTATTTTATCAATTGTTACTGTATACAACATGGCATATCGTGCCGAAGCGATGCCAAAATATATTCAATATATTCATTAAACTCAATTACAATATCATGGCATTCCTATGCCCAACTTAAATATATGCGTAGTTATCCGAAGAAATTCAAATAAGACAGTATGACAATACCGATGTCCATACTCTTAATTCAATAAATAATAATCATCAGCCACCTGGCTGGATCTCATGGGGTACAATCAACATACAGCGTCCCTGCTGCTTATATGGTCCTTTCCGACCAACCCTTGGATAAACCAAGTACAATAACTAATTGAGAAAAAACAAATGATTATGAACAATATTACCTAAGTCCATCTCAACATTATAACTAATTCATAGTACCAACATAATATATTCTACAGTTTCAAATTACATAATGTCCAACAGTGGTACGCCTCTTTTATCCTGTTATATCAATATGTATATCACCTCAAAATTTGGTGAACAAGTAAAAGTTTGTGGTATCCAAATAATTACAAGTAATGGTAACAACTAATCATGTCACAAAAAAAAAATGTTATTTCATGTTACCAAAATCTATGTAAACAATCTTCCCAATATGTACTAAGTAAATGATAAAAGTAATGTACAATACCATTATATACAATAATTTGCTAATCAATGTCAATTCATGCAATACTTAAAAAAAAAATAAATTACAATGCCAATGTATGCCATCTCAAAAAAAATTTGTTCAATGCCATTATATAGAATAAATTGTTCACAATGTCTTTCTATTACAAAAAAAATTGCCATGTCAGTGTTTTTAAACACCAACCTAACATTAACAATCTTCAAAAAAAAAAAATTCTTGCCAAGTCATTTATTAACATGAAGTACAATGTGCCATAATCAACAAAAAATATAATCATAATATATCATGCTGAATGAATTTATATTCTTGAGTAAGAATTTCTAAAAAAAAAAATTACTATGTGTTACCAAATATGCTAACTCAAATCACTATTCTCCATTTATAATATCTATGTAAATCACATTATTATTTATCAATGTATGTATATATGTGTACTAGTTAAGTCTAAGATAAATTTCATTTAACAATCAAGAAAAATATTTTGTATGTTATTAATTGTTATTTAATTATTATGCCAGCAACAAAATATCTGATCAATTTATTCAGTTAGCCTTGATAAAATATCTGGTATGAAATTGTCTGAACCTTTGATATGTTTTATATGAAAATCATAATCCTGTAAAAGTAAAGACCATCTTGTTAATTTGGAATTATTTATTTGTTTATGTTTGAATTCTATCAGTGGCTTGTGATCTATCCACACTGAAAATTTTCTACCTAATAAATATTTCTGTAATTTAGTTATAGACCAGACTATGGCTAAACATTCTCTCTCTATAACAGAGTATTTTCTTTCTGTCTCTGTCAGTTTCCTACTCAGATAAAATATGGGTCTATTTACTTTGTCTTTTTCCATTAAGCACGCACCAATGGCAATATTTGAAGCATCACTACATAATACCAAGTTACTGTTTGAATTAAAGGCTTTCAAAATGGGAGGATTGTTAAAGTGATTTTTAATCTTGTCAAGTGCAGACTGACATTCACTGGTCCATATAACTTTTTGTTTCATGTTTTTCTTAGTGAGTTCCCTAAGTGGGTCTATAATATCACTAAAGTTCTTAATAAATTTGTTGTAATAACAACATAGTCCAATGAGGGCTCTAACTTGTGTTTTAGTTTCAGGGGTTTTTATGTCCAAAATTTTGCTAACATTAGTGATTGTGGGTTTTATTGTACCATGACCTATATTGTAGCCCAAAAAATCTATGTGTTGAAAACCTATTTTAATTTTGTCTGGGGACACTGTGAGATTATGATCTCTGAATATAATTAATAGGTCATTTAGTATTTTCATATGAGTATCCCAGTCCTGAGTGAAAATACAGACATCATCCACATAGTGTTTAACATTAGGTTGGTTTTTTAAAATGGATGACATCATTTTAGTAAATGTGGCAGTGCTATTCACTAACCCAAATGGCATGACATTCCATTCATAAAAATTGTCATGTGTAGCAAAGGCTGTAAATTTCTTAGAGTTTTCTTCCATGGGTATTTGCCAGAAGCCACGCGTTAAGTCCAAATGAGAAAAAATGTTGGCATGTGCCATATCATTCACTACGTCATCTACATTAGCTAGAGGTTGTTTGTCTATTTGTGTTATTGTATTAAGACCTCTGTAATCGCAACAGAGTCTCATTGTTCCATTCTTTTTCTTAACTAGAACTACTGGGGATTTGTAAGATGATTCAGAATGTCTTATAAGGCCATTCTCTAACAAGCTCTTTATTTCTTTGTCTAATAACTCCCTGTATTTATATGGTATATCATAGCATTTAGCTTTAAATGTTTTTCCTTCTATTAATCTAATTTTGTGTTGAATGCTAGTTGTTCTCCCTGGCTTATTAGAAATTACCATGCTGAAATTATGCATCAACTTTTCTACTTCAGTCTTTTTATCAATAGATATGTCTGAGGAATAATTTATTTTTGTAAGATCATTAAGATCTTCACTAATGACTGGAATTTCTTTACAGATAATATCATTGTCTTCTGTGGCATGAGATATGACATTCAATAATTGAGGATCATTAGACACAGAATGAATATTCAATAAGTCTAAAACTAACTGGTTTGCTTTCACCTGATCACTAGTAAAGTTATTGGCAATTGATTCATACAAGTTTTCCAACTGATGAAAATGGTTAATTTGGAAGGAATCAATGTCTTTGCAATTAAGTTTATTCTGATTAATGCATTTTGTGACAGCATACTTAAAAATTTTTATAGTGTCATCTTCTGGTTTCTTTTTATTGATAGCCCAGTTCTGAAATTGAACTAATTGTGTAGCTAAACTATCTAAATATTTCAATGAGGATTGATCTGTTTGTAAGAATGAGTTCAAATATTTTTTTGGTCTGTCAATATATTTCTTTAGGGTGTCAATGTGACATAATGTATCTTTCCCTTCTATGTCTAACATGTAGTTTGTCTTGCCTCTTCTACTCTTAACCTGATATGGACCTCTCCATTTGTTACTGTCTTGTGGATATAAGGCATATGCACTATCACCTTCATTCAGTGTCCTTAATTTTCTATTTCTATTCTTTTCAATTCTATTTTTCTTATTGCTATTATTTAAGTGGGCCTCTGCAAATTTATTTGCATAAGTCAAGTTATTTCTAATCTGCTCAACCCAGTCAGAGGTTTGAATGTTTTCTTCTTGTAAAGAAGGTAAAATATTGTTTTTAAAAATTTTAAGGGGGCTTCTAGGGTTTGTACCAAACATTAATTCAAAGGGGAGTATTTAGTTGACTCATGAGGCACTTCACGGTAGGCAAATAATACCAGAGGTAAAAATTTATCCCAATTATGTTCCTGGTCAACAACTACTTTCCTTAACATGCTCTTAATGGTCTGGTTTGCTCTTTCTACAGCACCATTAGTTTGGGGTCTGTAACGAGGGGAAAATACCTGTGTAATGTCTAGCATGTCTGTAAAGGCATGAGTTATCTGGGATGCAAATTGTGTCCCATTGTCTGATAAAATAATTTGAGGAAATCCGAACTTAGTAAAAACAGTTAATAATGCACTACAAATAGACTCTGAGGTGACATTCACCAGAGGAATAGCCTCTAACCATCGGGTGGCAAAGTCTATTATAGTTAAGATAAATCTATGTCCTCTCTGGGACTGTTGTGGTATTGGTCCTATTATGTCTATAGCTATCTGATAAAAGGGTTTGTGGTTTGTGTCCATCTCCTGAATGGGAGCTTTATGGTTTGAGGGGTCTTTATTCAGTGTTGTACAGATTTGGCATGATCTGAGAAATATTTTAATGTCTTTCTCTAAGCCTGGCCAAAAACAATGTTCTCTTATCCTGTCTAATGTTTTTCTATAGCTCATGTGACCAGCTAATGGACTGTCATGTGACACTTTTAATATTCTAGTCCTAAGGGACTCAGGTATCATTATTTGTGTACAGCTTTTATTACCTACAAATTGTCTTATAAGGACATCATCCACCAATAAATATGAAATTTGTCTGTCACCAACCCTATTTAATTGTTCAAAATGTGGAAGTAGAGATTTATCTTCCTGTTGTAATTTAATCAAATTATCTTTAGTGATATTCAAGATAGTAAATATATCACTGTTCTCTAATTGAGGTACTTCTTCACATTTAACAAGAGCTTGTGCTCTGGTGGTGACATTTAATATTTGCGCTAATTTTATATGTTTTGAGTGCTCTATATCATCCTCAGAATCTATCTTAATAACTATTCTTTTATTTTTCTCTACTTTGTTCTTTTCTTCTAGTTCTTCTTTCATTTTATTTAAGTCACCCTTATATGTCTTTGCAATGCCTTGTGCAATGTTATGTGCATGTTTGTGTCCTATCAGCAGGTCCACAATTCTTGCCGATATTTCAGTTTGAGGGAGATCTGACATATGACTCTCTACCAGAGATATATAATTAAGTACATTGCCTAAACCATTCCATCTAGGAATTTTAAGTGGTTGTTCAGTGTTCTGCATAGTTTGTATTATAGTAGTAGTATCACTTTCTATCGGGTCCTTATCTATAGATTTCAGTACTTTTTGTATGTTTATTTCTTTGTTACTTAACCAAAGTGTAAATAACTCTTGAGAATTATCTGGTTTAATGTCTGGAATATTACCTATAATTAAAGGGGCTACTGGTGATGTCATAGCTATGGCCTCAATTTTCCCACTAATCCATGGGGTGTCTATATCTATCATGGCTTTCTTACAGCTAAGTGTGTGACCATTTCCTAATTTAATATCTTCTGAACTGTCCATCATGCACTCATGTGGAACAAGAGATACATCTACCACTACACATGTAGCACCTGTGTCTCTAAGACACATAACCGGTTTATTATTGAGAAAACAGGGGTAAAATATCAAATTACCATTGTTACTTAACAAAGCATTAACATTATGTACTTTGTTATTTCTATTTAAGGATCTGCCTCTATCATTATGTCTAGGAGGACTATTGTTTGGTGACTGTCTATTTTGATACTGTCCTTGATATCTACCAGAAGATCTATCATTACTGTTTCTATGATACTGTCTATTGGGTATATATCTGCTTTCTTGTACCTGACCATTATTCACATATCTATTTCTGTTGAGATATAACTTGCATTTGGCTATATTGTGTCCTGGATTATGACAGTAATAACAAGTCCTTTGCATCCTATTAGGAAATCTGGCAGGTAAGCTTCTATATCTATTATCATTGTAACTGTATTGTGATCTGTTTTTGTGTCTAATGGCACTAAAAGTATTGTCATTCTTACTTTTGAACATGGGGACATCTTGATTACTATCTTTATAATCAGATAATGTGGAAATAAGATCTTTCTTGCAATTGACCTTCTTTAATTTAATGAAAGAGAATAATTTGCTGGAGCTTATGTTTAAAATTTTGTCTACTAGCATTAATTCTATAATTTGTTGGGGATCAGATGCATTTATGCCAGCCATTTTAATGTAGTTATTTAAATGGGACTCCAATTTATTTATATAGGCTGTAGGGTGTTCTGTTTCAGTCATTATTGAATTGTGGAACAGATTCCTATAGTGTTCCTCAGTTTTGTTATGAAAATCTAAGAGGTGTTGCTTAATTTCATTATATGATTTATGTTCTGGTCGTCCTAACATTTGCAATACGCTTACTGATTCACCACGGAATGCTTCTAGTACATATTTAGTCCACTCAGACTCTGGTATATTGTTAACTGTAAGTATAGATTCAAAATTGGCCAAATATGCATCAATGTTACCATCTTTAGAATTAAACTGAGCTATATGTGGTCTACCACCTGTATTATTCTTTTGCAGTGTTTTTGTGTTTTGCTCTGATTCTATTCTTTTCATTTCTATTTCAGCTTCTAATCTTTTCATTTCCAATTGCATTTTCTCTTTCTCTAATCTTTCCTGTCTGTCTGCATCTAACTTTTTCATTTCTAATTTCTCTTTCTCTAATCTTTCCTGTCTGTCTGCATCTAACTTTTTCATTTCTAATTTCTCTTTCTCTAACCTTTCCTGTCTTTCTGCCTCTAATTTATCCTTTTCAAGATTTCTAAGAGCAAGTCTTTCTTCTCTATCTATTCTTCCTTTATCTAATTGCAATCTCGCTTGCGCCTTAGCTTCCTCTTTTTCAACGTTTTCTTTAATAAATTGTAGGAGTTTCTCTCCTGTTAGACCATATTTTTCACCTCTCCTCTCATATACTTCCCATAAATTTTCTTCTATATTCTTAGCCTCCATATTGCCGGTTCAGATATATGAAATATGTAAATATAGTGATAAAAATCACTATTATAAAAAAATATATGATACTGATACTGTATCACTGGCAATACATAAATCTATAATCAATGAAACCTCAAGAAATACTGAGTACTGTTAACTGGCATTGACCTAAATTACATGGCAAAAATCATGGCACTGATCAATAACAACTGGCACTGAATACTACTAACTGGCATTGACTTAAATTACATGGCAAAAATCATTATACAATATTGTACATTGAAGTAAAAAAAATAGAAGGGGGGTCAGTGTTCAGTGTCCAATAAATGATAAATAATAAAAAAAAAATAATTATGAAGAAATAAGATTTTTACAAGACAGGACTTAAACGATAACAGAATCAGCGAAAAAAAAAAAAATTCCTAGTAGATTGATAGTAGACAGTGAGAGAAAACAATGGTTAAACTAGACGAGACATCGACAAAACTGGTAGAAAAAAAAAAAAATTTCGGACAATATTTAAACAAAGGGGGTTTTAAACAATGAACAAACAAGTCGCAGACAACTAAATATTTACATGATATCGATAATCTATCTGGATCCAAAATTAATCAATCAACACACAATTAAGTGTAAAGATCCAGAAAGAAAATCAGTATGTCCTAACAGAAAGCGCCAGATGACTAGTTCAACTGACTCACCACTCCACCACCCATTAATGAAACAAATAACATAAATGAACACTGATTATAAGTGGAAAATAAAATAGGAGAGAAGAAAAAAAAAATTATTTAAATTTAAAGTAAATATATTTACTTGTCTTCCTTGTTCTGCTGTTCTATCTTCTTGTCCTGGTTCCTAATAATGTTAATACAAGCACTAACAAGCACAGTCTTTAGTGTAGCAAACAGCCATCTTGACCTGTGACCTTGCCTCCTTTTCCGTAGATGAATGAAAGTGTTAATGTAAACACTGGCCAACAGTGAATGAAAGTTTCTTCCTGAATGTACAAGGTAAACAAACACAGTCTGAGATGTGTAGTGTAGTCTCAGTCTACAAGAAAACAAGCGGCCATCTTGACCTGGTTTGCACGCCGTCTACGGGAAGGTGCTGACGTCATCGGAATACACAAGCAGAGAGAAAATAATGATGAATTCTCTAATGATGAATTTTTATACTGTAAGAAGTATATCTTCTTATATTTGGCAACTAGGTACCAAAGTGTGACTTTAATCGGGCAGTAGGGTATGCCGCGATCAAAATGAGGTGTCACTTGCTAACGACCTCAGTGTCGGACACGTCGACTTGCAAATGTGGGTCACTGTGGATGTGGGTCACCGTGGGGCTCCGTCGGGTTGAATCAACTTTTGTTGCCGCCTCTGGAAGATGAACTTTTATTTGCAAACTGTTAACAGTATACTGGTCTCTCTGGTCTTCGGGATGCTTAGGTTCTCCATGTTGGCCACAATTTATCAGATTTCTGGTGCCGCCTCTGGAAGATGAATTCAGCTCGTCCAGCAAAATGGAAGTTGTACTTTCCTGTGTTCGTAGTTCTTATTGTTCAGTTTTCAGGTTCAGTTCGTCAATGCTGCCACCATTGTCAGGGTATATTCTTTGAGCTATCACTGCTATCAGCCTTGACAGGTTATTACTTTTTTATATCATTGTGAACTGGAGGCGTGTATTTGGTAGCTGTGGCGGTTCTTTCTTATTTACAAATCACAACATCAAAATAACTTGATACAAGAGTACTTTGCTGATTCAAGTATTTATTCTCGACACAATAATATTATAAAAATGATGAAATAAATTCCGAGTACATATTGTAAAAATCAATCCAATAAATTATCACATTCAAATAGGAACTCAATCAAGTTCTAAGGATCCATCTATAATATCCAAGTACATGTATATAATAAACTGTCTAGCACAATCTCTCCAACATGGAGGTGAACTATAACTCTCTCGTGATCACTCAGAATAAATAATATATATCACTCAGAATAACTACAATGACACGTCTGTCCTATACGAGAGTGGACCTTCAACTGTCTAAATTCGTTCTTACTTCCGGAAATATAAAAAACTCGGATTTAGTTAAATTAAAAGTGATCTTACTGTTTCGAAACAATTATATTTTTACACGAAACAATTATATCTTTACACTTCTATACCTTTACACAATTATACCTTTACAATTACGTTGAATATGTAGATTTTAGCTAGTCATGTTAAGTTATTCTAAGTGACCGATTAAAGTTTTCTTTGTATGTAATTGTTTTGATCTGATGAAATTTGTTTCTCTATAGGCCTCTTTAAAGTTTTTGTTTTGGTAATTTGAGGTAAACGTTTTTTAATGTTGGTAGATTTATTTTAGTGGGATTGATTTTTATTCTAACACTGAATATTGTGTTGCATGCTCATTAGGGTTATGACAAATAGCCTGGGGTTGTAATTGATGAACTTTAACCTAAAAATTGCAAAAATGACTTTGGCTTTGCCAAAACACGAAAAAAACCTCCTGCACCTAAGTGAATTTCTTATTTTAACATTGAAAAATATTGAGGTTCAAACAATTTTAATTATAACATGTAAGCTTTGCATAAAGTACACATGAGTAATACATATAAATGAGCATGTTCAGTGTTTTTAATTGTGTTTCAGAATTGTGTGTTTGTGTTGACACATTTGCTGTAAGATATTTGACTGTTATGCAAGTAGAAGGAATCTCCTCCATCAACATAACAGCTCTCTTAGTTACTATGTTGGAATGAGTCACATCAAGCACTAATGGTTCATTATTCCAGTGATAACAGAAACATTTTATAGCATTGGGACACTGAAGCTTGGTTATTGCTGACAGCAGATCTTCATAATCCATCTCTGAGTAGTGTTGGTTAGAAAACCATATCCGCGACCATGTAGTTGCAATAAAATTGCAAGTAACACTAGCTGTTTTTGCCAGTTTGGATAAAGAAAAACTGCAGTAAGTGCAAATATTCCTCGCAAGTTCTACCTGTCACTGTGAAGTGATGGCAACTTGGGCCACTTCATTTGAGGCCATTTTTTTCTGTTTTGTAAAACTTGTATGCTTCACAAAGCTCGAAAAAATATTTAAAATCATCTCTCCAGCCAAGATTCTCACAGTTTTGGTATTACTTCAGTGCCCATGTATGCATTATTTTATAACACCTCATCAATAAACTTGTAGTTAATGAACAAGATCAAGAACATGGTGTTGGCAGCTTATGTATTGTGTTTCTTTAAATCCCTTCTCTTGAAATGTCCTCTGAAGCCTGGCTACAACACCATTTTTCCTACCAGTATTGACTGCTGATGTGTCAGAGATGATCATCGGGATACTGCTCCATGCACTGTACTCATCAAGCAGTTCCTGTAGAGGTTTATAGATGTCTGCAGAGATTCCACTTCCACAAATTAAAATGCCAAGTTGCAATATTCTTTTGTCATTTTCAAGTAAACCACTTGTTACTTCTTATTGACAATTTTTTTTACCATCTAAATGCAAACAAAATTTTTCTTCAAAGATCAGTTTCGTCATGCGGTTTTTAACTAATTCTGCATCTTTAATTGTTTGTCGCTAAACTCCAGACTGTGATGGTGTTGAAACACTAACCCCATCTTCAGCCAGACTTTGAAGCACCTGTGATGCTTTTCTGGTTGACAAAAAGTGTTTAGACACCAGTTTAGCATCAGACTTAGTAGAGTAGCGTGTTACACTTTTTACAGAAAAATTTTCAGGAACTTCTTCAAGGTCACACTCACCACTTTTGTTTCCTTTCTCACTATCACTGTATTTGGAGATTAACACCTGGCTTGACAAAGGTTCTGAAGTGTGTTTGTCCCTTTTTGAAGGACAGTTGTCTCCTGATTCAATTTGTCTTTTATACAGTTCTTTATCTTCACTACAAAGCCAATTTCCATTTGTTTTTGTTATCAAAAAAATTAACAAGATTTTCTATAATTTCCACATTTGGTCACTTTCTGTGTTTTTTAAAAGAAGAGTTCGGTTTTTCAACCTTTGCTGACACTTGCTGTTTGGAAAGAACAGGAATATTCAGTTTCTCCCAAAGCTTCAACAATTCCTCACTTATTTTCTGAGTCGGTCTCATCTTCCTTTCAATTCATCAAAAAGTCCTGAAAATCTTCCAATAATATTTTTATTGGAAGCATTTATGCTCATACCCTGTTTAAGTTCGGGCATACAAAGACTGAGTTTAGTGCTTGATTTCAAGTTTTGTGCCTATATTCCCCCAGCTGCTTCCATTGCTGATTTTGACATTTTACTTTGTAAAGACATGTTTCCAAGAAGAAGCTCTTAACAGCAAATCTCCAGAAACAATAGTGCAAAGAACAAAATAATTTAAATGATACAATATAGTATAATTTTACAGTTTATAAACTCACATCTGTATGGTCAAGTTTCTGCTTGTCGTAAGGTCTAAAACAAGATGACTGTAATGGATGGCACAATCCACAGATTGTTAAAAATATAAATAGCTTCGTTTCAATCAGATTGTCCAATAGAAAAGCAATATATGTGAACAATTTTGTCACATTCTCCTTAAACTGCTAGTTTGACAACCCATCCACTCATGATTAAGAAATTTGAGATGAGGCTAGGCGCTGGAAGTTTTTTCATGAACCGATAAAATGAATAAAAAATCTTATCTATGGGTAAAAGTTCATCTAATGCAACATCAGGAAAATTCAAGTTTTGAAAAAAAATTTTTGTCATAACCCTAAAGCTCATGCTTGATAAGATTTATTTCTAGTTAAAATTTTGTTGATTTTTTTTTTCATTTGTTTCTTTGCTCTCTAAAAGGTAACATCTTTTACATTTAAACTGTAATTTATATAGTAACTAACATCTTTACCTAATGTTGTTTGGTTTGGTTTGGTCAGTTGGTTTGATTTGATGGGTTGGTTCGGTTGGTTTGTTTGGTTGGTTTTTTGGTTTGGTTTGGTTGGATAGTGTTGACGGGTAAAACGTAATTTGTGACATATAAAATGTAGGTCATTTCTGTACATTAGGAAGGTGGCATATATCAGCACCTAATTAACATAATCAATCGTATTTAAAAATTCAGTAATTTAATTGATATCCAGATGGTACAATTTATCTATAAATAAAAAAAATAATTCTGCTCTTGGAATTCCGTGTTAATAGTTCCTATTAAAGAAGACAGTAAGTCAAAATTTGCACACAACGCATTTGCAGCGGAAATGTTTTTGCTGGATGAGTGCACGATGGCATCGAGCCATGTTTTAGATGTAATTGGTAGATCACTAAGAGATGTTGCTCAATCCGGCTATTTACTAAGTTTTTTGTTATGCACTTGGAATTCTGTGTTAATAGTTCCTATTAATTCTCATATTAAGCATTTTATTGAGATAAAACCTTTAGTTGCGAATGCAATGGGAAACTACTAGTAAAGTATAATGTCATACCAGTACTAAATTAAATTAAGAAAACTGTGGAGGGTAAAATATATTCTTACACCCTTTGGGATAGAGCATGTTAAAAAATTAGATAAGTGCATCCACTGTAAAGAACCAAAGACACTAACTGCTCATGTAATTATTTTTTATTGCTCATTCCTGCATCCCACCACTTTTCCACCACCTGATAATTTTGAAACTAGCCTAATGATTTTGTGTAAAAAAAAGAAATGGTGCCTCTTCATCAGCCCATCAATTTACCTCTTTCAATTAAGTGACAGTTGCCTGAGACCAACACTGAAAACTGCAAGCAGCTTGATTAGTCAATAGTACATTGCTGGTTCTGTTACATAAGCTTGTTAGGTTGGTATCCAGCTTGATTGATGTGTTCCTCTAAGATCTGCAGGGTCAACAAATTATTTTCCTTGTGACAGAGCTTTCTATAAAGATGGAGTTACATTATCTTAATGGTGGTTGATAGTTTGATAATGGATAATCTTATAGGGAACTCTCACAATGTTATTGTTATTGCAAATTATTTTCTTCACCTTGCTGAATGTCACTGATCCTTCAGTTGGCAATATAACAACCTGCTCACATGACAGTACTTGAACAATAGTATGGGTTAAAATAATGAATATATTTTGATAGACAAGAAAGGTTACAGCGAATAAGTTGAAAATGACTTCACAACATATTTTTGAGGATTAAAGTTTCTTTAAATGTAGAGAAGACTCTTCAGCTGGAATTCCTTCAGGTCGGAGGTTTATGCAATGATTTTCTGTGACCTGCAGATGTATTAATTCAAAATTATCAAAACTATTAAATTAAAAAATTTGTATTTGTGTGTATTTTGGTTCATGCCTGGAAAAAAAATCTGATTTTATTTTGTCATCAGACAGCTGCTGTAGCCACATGCCCTAGAAGTGTTATGAGGCTGAATACACCTCCAGATAGTGCTTCAAAATCAAACTTTATGGTAGCTTACAACCTATTTCAGTATCAATATAAGACAATTGTGTAACATATACCTAATCAGTAATGAACTAGCAGAACAGCTGGATACTTTGAGGAGAGATTTAGTTTTGTATTCTTCGGCACTAGGTGAGATGTGTGATAAGCAAGACACAGCACAATTACTTATCTTTAGATGTGGAACTAATGAAAAATACAATCTCTAATTGGGACTTATTGGAGTGGATTGTAAGGATACTAGTATTTTATCAGGTAATAAAGCAGGCTTGCGGAGCCGGGAGCCGCTACTTTTTGCTGGAGCCGGAGCCGAAAAAATCTGGCGGCTCCACGGCTCCCAAATGCTTTTTTTTTTACAGCAGAATTTATTTTTTTTTAGCTTTAAAATTCCAAATTTGTTTGATTGTTTGCCTCCTACAATTTGAAATGTTGTTATTTTTACGAACGCCACAACAGTAAAGCGTTAAAATTATAGCGTGCACGCACATCACCACAAGAAATCTTTAATGGGGAATTGTTTTGTGTTCGTTTTAAATCTTGTTTACCCTCCGAAATTATTTTAATGGCATGTTATTTTGTTATATATAAAGTTAAAACAGTTTTATTTCATAGAATAATTGTATCAATCATTTAAAATAAATTTTTACTAAGACGAAAAATAGAACGCGTCATTTCGTATTATTATTTGACCGCGAATCAGGCCTGTAGCGTGTGTGGGGGCCAGGGGGCTCAGCCCCCCTTGCGTTTTGTCTGTCCCCTCTGCTTATTTGCGCTACTTAGTAAAATGTATTACCTGCCCCCTGCTATTGCCTGGCCCCTATTGTAGAATGCCTGGCCCCTGCTGTCAATCACGCCGAAGGGAAGGCAGGGGGTCATTGCCAGGGGGCCCGCATCTGTAAGGGGGCCCGGCCGCCTCGACCATGTCAATTTTTCACGACTTATTGTTTATTAAGGGGCCCGCAATGATGTCCTGCCCTGGGGCCCTTGTTGGCTCTCGGAGCCACTACCTGCTGTAGAAAGTTAACGCTACGGGGCTGCCGCGAATTTGTAATAGACTAAAAACAAAATGGTCGCTTTCTGTATTTAACAATTTTATTATAAACAGAATATCTGAAATAGAGTAGATAAATTTATAAGGCTGTGGCTATACGGACCCAGGTCCCAATAAAATCCGATTGTTATTCGGACCCGTGGCAAATATGCACTAAGCTTAGCTATATTTAAACTTTATTAGACGGAACCCGAAAAAATAATAATACAGAGTCCGCTTAGTGGAACCCTAGACACTGTGTAACGATTAAATCATACAATTCAAACAATTATAAAAAAAAAATAAATTATAAAGTTTATGTATAGCTAAGCTAAGTGCATATTTGCCACGGGTCCAAATAACAATCAGACTTGATTGGGACGGGGGTCCGAAGAAAAATCGGAGTTTATTGGTACCCGGGTCCGAATAGTCACTTCGAATTTATAAATAATAATTATAAATACTGAAGTCTTTAAAATATTTTAAATAATGTATCATTTTACTATTTTCTAATTTGATCATTGAAATAACTTTTTATTACTTATGAAAATGGCGACTAGTGAAACCTCGGCCGAAAATAATGATATGATTCTGGATGCACTGAAATGGTTTGTTTTTAGTAAAACCGACATGCGTATATTTTTCAAGTTCAAGCCCCGTAGCGTGAAAATTCTACAGCAGGGGCCAGACATTCTACAGCAGGGCCAGGTAATAGCAGGGGGCAGGTAATACATTTACTAAGTAGAACAAATAAGCAGAGGGGGGCCAGACAAAACGCAGGGGGGCCCCGGCCCCTTGCCCCCCCCCCTGCACACTACGGCTTGCTATGGGGGTGAACGCGACAATATTTGCATAACTTTTTATCAGCGGCATGTTTTCGTGGCGCAATTACAAAATTTTTTTTCTCGTGTGATACTATCTTATTAGGGAGCTGGAGCCGTCATATTTCTGGGAGCCGGAGCCGAAAAAAATTTTGGCGGCTCCGCAAGCCTGTAATAAAATAGCAGGCATTACAAGAAATGGAGTCAGACTGAAAAAAAAAACATACGATTAAATTTATAGCGAACGTTAAAAGCATACCACAAAGACAGTGATATCTTGCTTTTTGTGTTTTACATAGAAAAGCCTTTTTTTTTTTGATCCTGTAGATTGTGATGAACTAATTACAGTGTGGATGCTTAATCATCAACTTGAGGATGTGGAGGTAGAACAAATTTTAGACAAAAGATGGGAAATTATGTGATTTTTGTGACATAGATGTTATGTGAGAAATGAGATAATAGTTCTGATCTTCATGAAAAATCATATTTTTTTAATTTTGTGGTATATTCAGTTCTAAAGCATTGTTAGCGCAATATGAGAATATTTATTGGTCATGTAAATGCTTAGTAGCATCAAATATGCTTTTAAATGCACTTTTTTATGTTTTTGTAAGCACCATTACAGAATACTATATTTCTCTCTGATAATGTTACATTTTCTGTCAATGCGTGCCCAAACTATTAAGTAAGTGACTACCAAAGAAGGTAGATAAGTGGTTATTGTTTTTTGTTGTCTTAAACATGACTATGCGGTTAATACATGTATATTCTTTTAAGCATGGTATGTAATAGACAGCGAATTAATACAATTCTAATGGAACATTAGACTTTAACAAATTTATACAGGCTTACTACAACTTAACACTATATGTGTGAAATTATACAGAGAAGCTGTGCATTAATGTTATGACTTTTTACAGTTTTTTTCAGAATCTTATCTTACAAGACATTTTTAATGAACAATTGTGCAAAAAAAAAGAAAATAATATTCATTTATTTTACACTCAAAGAAACCTACCCCACCAACGCCATCTTGTGTTTACAAATAAGAAATGTTTTTCTAAAAAATTACTTCTTTGATGGTTTGCGATTTATTATATATTTAATTACATTAATTACAACCAAAAACTTTATAAGGGGTTTTTTTACCTCCATGTCTGAAACAAAATGAATAAAAAAATTAATTTTAAATTTAAAGTGCACTGTTTTAATGTATTATGCATCTACTGCAACTTTGCCAAAAATGATCAAAACTTATGATACAGTTGTTTGATAATTAATTGTCACGAGTGGTCTGCTTGGAGTTTGGAAAGTCTGCTTGGTTGATATGGGCATATTGTATTCTTTTATTTCAATTTCACTCAATTTTGTGTAATTTATTTTGTGTTCTGTTACAGAAGAATTGTAAAGAAATGTCATATCAAAGTTCAGCATTTTCTGTACAGAATAATTGTGCAGTATGGTCAATAAATCTTCAGTCATTTCAGAAGTCTACAAGGAAACATGAAGAGTTAGCACTAGTAGAAGAATCTTTATCCAACCGCTGCAAGTTGCCAAAAGAGTCATAACATTATTGGTAGATGTTTGTTTCTATCAAAACTGCAAGTCAAAAGCAGATTGATGCAAGACTATTAGATCTGAAGTTATTGATCTTTGGAACAGATTTGATTTACCATGTATGGAAACAATATCAGTGCTACAAAAGATCTTAAAGCTGGTTACAAAGTATGACAAATATCTTAAAAAAAACCTGCTTGAGACTTAAATGATGTATTTTCTACTTTATTTGACATAACCAACCCTAACAGAAACTGGCTGTGCAGAGAAGATGAAGAATTTTATCAAAATCATATAACGTCTTGCGACAAAGTTGGTTTTGTTGCTGGTAAGGAAAGTGCCAAAAATAAGATTCATCCATCAAAAAGAATAAAAAAATCAGTTAAGATCTCAATGTGGATGATTTACACGGCACTGGTGATAGCGATGGTAACAGTGATGAGGATGTTGAGGAAACTTCAAAAGTAGCAGAAGACGTAGGGGATGAAGAAATAGGCAAGAAGAAATGCTACAGTTCAGCAAAATGTGCAGTGAAATTAGTTAGGAAAGCAAATTTGTCAACAAATAAAGCTGTAAAGTTTTAAAAATAATCAGCGAACACTCTCCCAATATTGAAGCTCCCTCAGGAGTATGTAAGGATGCCTATAAAGAAGAAGAATTGTTGAAGTTGCAGTTTAAAAACAGCTGAAGAAATTTTTAATGGTGCATACATTTTGACAGAAAAAGAATAGAGGGAGAAAAACATTGAAAAAGAAATTCAATTAGCTATATTGTCTCTGGCTAATGGAAACGCAGAGACAATATTTACAGTGATAACAGCTGTTCTAGCTGAATACGAACTCTATTCATGTATTCGAGTAATTATTTGCTATACAACGAATACAAATTCTGGCAGCAAAAATGGTGCAAAATTATGGTCAACAGAACAGTGGACAAATCCCTCAGTGCATAGGCTGCCAGCTTCATGTTTTAGACCTAGTACTCAAGCATGCTATGGATTCTATTTTAGGCAGGGAAATGTCTAGTCCAAACATTTCTTATCCGTTTGTTGCTGAAATTAGTGCAAATTACAAGTCACAAAAAGAGAAATTTTGTTCTCAAGATAATAGTCCAGAAATTGTGGGAGAAAACAAAGGATGGAGAGATGACATGAAGTTTTTACATCACTTGACATAAGTAATTCACTATAATGATTTAAATAAAACCTTCCCAGTTATTTACTTCCAGAGACTGCCGGCTTTAACTAATGCTCGCTGGAATTCACATGCAATGCTAGCACTTCTGGCATTCATTCTAATTCCGGAAACTAGAAACAAGAAATTTGAAAATGTGTGTGCTTTCATAGCGAGAACATGGTCTAAAGTATGGATTTTCATATCAAAGGGACTGGAAAGTAGGAAAGGATTTAAGCACCTGCTTTGCACAGATACCCTGAAGCAGAAAGATGCTTTTTGAGGCACTGGGTTTTTGATGATTCAGCAATACCTGGCATGGAACGCAGTTACCACTGTGCAGAAAGAGCTTTTAAAATAATGCAAGACATTGTTCCAAGTTGCAAGACTTCAAAGACACTTAATAACCGTTTTATTCTCACTAGTGATGAAGTATAAAACTTTTTTATGTTTCCTATGTTGTCTGTCATTATCATTTGGTGTTTTGGTATTTCTATACTCATGCACACATGAATTGCACATGTTGTTTATACATAACTTTCCATTACAGTGTTGTGTTACACTTATTAATATATGATATTCGTTTATGGTTTGGTGGGGAAGGTTTTTCAAATATTATCAGAAAAGGTTATTTGTGTCATAATACACTCATGAAAAGTCACCTTTTCTTGACATGTAAATATGAGGTTACAAAAAAAGTCACATGCCTACTGTGCATGTATATTTCAAGTGATATTTTAAAGCATGGTGTGTATTTGTAGTGAATAGTTTGAGACTTTTAAATTAAATTTTGTTCCTTTTTAGGGCATAAAGGCATGCTTATTTCTACTTTTAGATGTGATCATACATGTATCTTACAGATTCTTTGTTGTAAATATCACGTATTAAGTTCATTTGTTACTATTATGAGGACTTTGGAGTGTCGTTGTTTTTTATCTCAAATGGCTTACAACAATTGGTTTTATTGATTTTTTTCGGATTAGTTTAATATTTCATTGACTCTTATATTAAGATGAATATTTTTAAGATAAGTCTTGCTAAGAATGAATGCAATTAAACTTAAGTTTCTTTTTTTTCAAAATAGTTTAAGATTTGCTTTGTCTTCAATTCATTATCAAATCTATTTGTTATTTGTTTGGTCAGTGAGCAGTTTGGTTTCTCTGTTTGCTCTAAATAAACTACTTTTAGGTTAAAAACAGTTGATATTAAATATTAAATTTGCATATTTTAAAGACAAAATACTTTTGTTTCTAAAATTAATTGTTTTTCATTAGCAAAGATACCTGCTATCTTTGTGTAATTTTCACCTTTAATCTTCGTAAATCCTTCCTTCTCAGAATAATCCTGATGTTGAAGAGATTTCCATTGGTACCAAGAGTCAAACTTTCATGACAACAGTGCAGGTAGAAAATTTAAAGAGTATCATATATTTTTTTTAGAGCATTTTCAAAAAAAAATGCTCTATTGTCCCCGTTTTGTCTGTCTGTCCGTCATCGCCCTAGATCTCAACAACCATAAGTCCTAGACCCATGATGTATTTATCATTTTGTAGGTCTTGGCCTGCCATGTGTGCAGCAAAAGTTCATTTTGCGATCTGACCTATGAGGGCCATAAAGGGGGCTTATAAAGTACCGTTTTTTACTATATAAGCTATATTAACAATGGAGCGCCCTAGATCTCAGCAACCATAAGTCCTAGACCCATGATGTATATATTATTTTGTAGGACATGGCCTGCCAAGTGTACATCAAAAGTCCATTTCGCAATCTGACCTCTCAGAGCCAAAATATAAGAGTTTCTAATATACCGTTTTTGCTTATATTTTAAATACATGTATAAATAATAAAAGCTAATCAAAGGGGCGTAATCATTATTAATTTTGTAATAGTTATTCAACATGATTACTTCCCTCTCTAAATTTATCAAATTTCATGCGCGTGGAGCAATATCTATGGCTGTAACCCGGGAAAAAAAATACGGCGAAAATGCTTTAAAATGTCCTTTGTCCGAAACGGAAAAGACTTAAATTGCTTGTTTAATTATGTTTTCAGCATCATTTGAAGGAGAATTCGTATGCTTTGATTTATATAATTTGCTGCTTTCCAATTTCTTTTTTGGTCTGAGACAGGGTAGTAAGAAAGTATTGGAATTACACACATTGTGAAAAAAAAAAATCACAAAAATATAATTTTTAATAACTCAAAACTATGTTTTGTTTTTATAATATTTTTAAAGTTTTCCCTGGACATCAAAGGAAGGTTTTCAGTAAATAAGTCTTCCCACTAAACCCTTAGTCAAGTATCCACCTGTGGAATCTATATTTTTTGGCCTTACTCTTGTAACCATGAGTAATTCGAGGAACACTGTCGAGCTGCTGAAGCTGGCCTTTTTTTTTTGTGCAGATTTTGTCTAGACTTGTCACAGCTGCATGTCTCAGTTGTACCCGTTCTGCTCTTGATGAATGTTGAGCCAGATTGTCTTAAAGTCATCCTTTCCCCCAAGCCTTTATCCTAGCATGGCTATTTCTGTTTTGCTTTCACTATTGTGTTGATCCTTACATTCATTTTCTCCGTGCTCACTTCCA
Source organism: Bulinus truncatus (assembly GCA_021962125.1). Taxonomy (NCBI): domain Eukaryota; kingdom Metazoa; phylum Mollusca; class Gastropoda; family Planorbidae; genus Bulinus; species Bulinus truncatus. The sequence goes on along the minus strand of JAGDYQ010000001.1, from coordinate 7,969,761 downwards.
TGCCTTAGGCACTTTGCATTGTTTGAAAGTTTTGGTGATGAGCTCTGCAAGTACGCTTGATCCCAGTTTAAATTGTAAGTTTTACCATAACCTAAATAGCTGGCCAATAAAAAAAAGTCTATAGTGGATGATATGGGAGAAAAAAAGCATCCAACCAATGGAGCAGTAAATGTATGTGATGTAAATAGAAACAAAAAAAGCACTTTGTGGGTTCAGGGGGCATATTGAAATTTTAAATGTGTCAATGGGACAAGGCAAAGAAAAAGTTTTTGGGGAATATTGTTTTGATCCATGCATAGCAGAAGCTTCTTCTTTTTTTTTGTCAACATTACTATTATGTTTCTTAGATGAATTATGAGATTAGATTTAAAACATAAAGGAAATTAACTTTTTTTTTTTTAATCATTAAGATAGGAATACTGAATGTTAAGGAAGTTCACTAGTATAATTGGACCTGTATATCTCTAGGAACTTTTGGGTTGGACTCAAATAGATACATGCACTTGTCTTATTAAATTAAAATTTAAAAAAAAAAAATATTTTTCAGCCAAAAATGATTGCTCAATGTTTTGAGAAAACCTTGACAGACACAAAAGATTCTCTGAGAAGAGCTTGTTTGTCTGGTCCAGAATTGCAGTTCAGAGAACAAGTAAATATTTATTTTTAGTATTTTTAGTCCATTGTAAAAAAAGATATTTAAAAAGTCTCTGTTAAAAATTGGTAGTAGGCCAATAACTTTAAAAAAACTTATTCTATTGATTTTCTTTTAAATAAATCAAATTGTTGCACATTTTTTAGGGCTAACAATTTATCTCCACACCTTTTTTTATGAGTAAATAAAAGCAACAAAAATTCAGTTAAAAATGGAGCTACGTTATCAGGCTATTGAATTGTATGAAAATCTTTCTCAACTTATTTTTTTGTTTACAAATATGATTTTTATAGTCTTTTTTCTTATCTGTATATTTTTTTTGGAGGGGATGAATTTATAACTCCATGTATTTGATTTTATTACCTGGTTTCAAGATTGTGTCAACTGATTCTTCGCAATGGAAAATGCTTTTTATAAGCTTTTAAATAGATTCATTTTCTGTAGGTTTGTAGCTGTGTTCTCAAATCTTGAAACTTCCTTTTTAGACCTGTTCTAAATTTGTGAGAGTGCACACATTTAGTTTTTCTTTACTTTTTAGTGCATTTTTTTTTTAAATAAAAGCTTATTTTACTGCATTGGGTACATTTTACAGATACAAAATGAATTGACTTTAAAGCAAATTGAGCAACAGCCCACAAATGGTGCACATTCAAAGAGAAAGAAGAAATTTAAGGTGAGACAATTAAATAGCTCATAAGTTTATACCAAAGAGGATTTTTATGCTGCCCTAGAAAGGATGTATGAAGAAGCACCTAGACATGTTATTAAATTAGTGTTAGGAAACTTCAACGCTAAGATTGGCCAAGAAATGATAGACCGACAATTGGAAGCAGCAGCCTACACGAAGAAAGCAACGATAATGGAACACATCTAATTGATTTCGCATCTGGCATAGGCATGACCATTAGTAGCACTAAGTTTCCACACAAAAGAATTCACAAAGAAACATGGAGGTCACCAGATGGGGTGACAAGAAATCAAAATAGATCATGTGCTAATAGACAGGCTGATATTCAAGATGTCAGAAGCTTCAGAGAAACAGATGCCGACACAGACCACATGTTAGTCCACATAAAGTATAAACAAAAAAAAGAAGTATTTTTCACAACACAAAAGCAAAGATAACAAACCGATTTGACTGTAAAACCAATAAAAGAGCCACAAACAAAAGAACAGTATGCACAAGAAATTAAAAGCCAACTAGAAAACTAACAATAGATAATACTGAAAATCTAAACAGCCACTGGGAAAAGATTAAACAAACTATAAAAAAACAGCGGAAAGTGTCATAGAATGTAAAAAAAAGTGGAAGAACGAAACAAACTGAGGATGATAATGCTACAAAAAGTAACCAGAAAGTCAACTCATGCATACAGTGAGACTAGAAGGAAGGCGACTAAAATATGCAGAAAGAAAAAATGTGAATGGGAAAAAGAAAAACTAGAGGAATTCTCAAAAGAAAATGAAACAAAAAAATGTACATGGCCATTAAAGAAAAAAGCAACGGCTTTCAAGCAAGTTCAAACATGTGTCTTAGCAAATCAGGCGACCTCCTTATAGAAAGGGAAATGGTTCTAGGAAGGTGGGCAGAATATTTTGAAGAAATGCTGAACATTAATACTGACAGCCAAAGAGATGTACTAAACATTGCAGAGGACAATGGTGCAGAATTAGAATAACCAACCATAGAAGAAATAAACAATATTATAAAAAAGACCAAAAACAATAAAGCACCAGGAGAAGATAACATAAATGCTGAGTTACTCAAATTTGGAGGGCGCACTCTACACCTCGAAATACACAGGATGGTCAATAAAATATGGAAAGAAGAGGTAATGCCAACAGAATGAGGAACAGTCTTTATAGTTCCACTCCACAAGAAAAGTTCAAAACTTAACTGCAACAACTACAGAGAAATCTCACTTCTTAACACCGTTTACAAAATACTAACAATAATAATTGCCTGCGGAATAGGGAATTTCTGTGAAACAGTATTAGTTGACTATCAATGTGGTTTCAGATCTATCAGAGCAACCACAGACCACATCTTTTCCCTTCGAAACACTCTAGAAAAATATTATGAACATAATATATATCTACACCAGCTTTACATAGATTTCAAGATGGCATATGACAGCATCATTAGAAATTATCTTTACAAAACATTGCAGGAGTTGTGTATTCCAACAAGCTCATTAGACTAGTATGCATGATATTATATAACTCAAGAGGCAAGCTGAAAATACAAGGGGAAAACTCAAGAGAATTTCAAGTAAACTAAGACCTTATTAAGGAAACTCCATTTTTTGCATACTATTCAATTAGAAACATTCAGTTAGATAAGCGAGAAACTATAACACATTACCTCAGAATTGAAAAAACAAAGACTATGAAGACAGGAACAATATTTACAGAACCCATCCAGTACCTTGCATATGCTGATGATATAACATTGATAGGAAACCAAAGCAAGGATATAGTGAAAGCATACATAGAATTAGAAACAGCAGCCCAGAAGGCAGGTTTAACAGTAAGAGAATCAAAGTCTCAATCCATGCTGTTACAAAGAAATGAAAAAGAAGGAAAAGAAAAAACATTCAAAATGAGTGATGATGCCTGGGATCAATCATAAGTGAAAAAAATGATATAATGATAGAGATCAAAAACAGACTAGAAGTAGGTAACAAAATATATTACACACTGCATAAAATACTGAAAAACAGACAGATCTCCAGAAAACTTAATAAAACCATATACATGTACAAGACAATGATCTGACCAGCAGTAACTTATGGTAGTGAAACATGGACCATCAGCGAACAAGCAGAAAATATGCTAATGGGAAAATTTTTAGGAAAATATATGGCCAAGTAAAAGACAATAACGAGTGGAGAAGTATAACAAATTTAGAACCAAAGGGAAAATAAGTTTGCAATATAACCATAATTTATAAGCCATACAAACAAGCCAAAAAATACTCAGTCCACAATTCTATATGAACTATTTGAAGAGCCAAATATAACAGCTTAAATCAAAATAATAGATTAAGGTGGGTAGGGCACATAGAAAGAATGGGAAACAACAGAGGTCCAAAAAGCAATATATAAGACAACACCCAATGAGAAAAGGCCTAAGGGCAGACCAAGAAGCAGATGGTTGGAGGAAGTGGAGAAAGACCTTGAAGCCATAGGAGTGAGAGAGTGGAGGAAGAGACCATGGATCGGGAAAAGTGGAGAAGAGTAGTATGGCAGGCCAGGGCCCTAAATGGGCTGTAGAGCCAAAGGAAGAAGAAGATATATTTATTAAAGTAATAGCACTTATAACACTAGATTTATATGATATGTGCCATTTTGTATTGGGTTACATATAATTAATTATTGAATATTTTATGTCTGTACACATTACTGTAACAGTCATAGGAAAATAATTTTCTGTGAATATATTTTGATTTTATTTTCACAAATTTAACCCTAAACTACAATTGTTTTGCCAAAACTTTTTCTTAAAATTTGATGATGTTTGCCTAAAATTATTTATTGCATATTAGTTTCAAATAAAAGACCCTAACTCTTTCCCCTTATATCACTTATTGGGGACCTTTTTCTATGCTAATTTTCATGACATGTTTTTAACATCACCGAATAAAAAATACATTATTAAAAAAAAATTATAAATAAAGTTTCAAATGATTTATGTCCTTTCTGATTGTGACAGGCTATGTCAACAAAAACTTACAGTGAAAAAATGAACTTTTGATAGTGTTTAAGGAAATTTTTATGCCCTTTTTGACTGCTTATTATAAGTTTGATTTGAATAAATATCAGAATGTTCTTTTTTGTCTATTATTTTAAATTCTAGGTATTTTTACTATTTTCAGGCAGATGTTAAAGATGGTGATATAAAAGAACTAAAGGTTAAATGAAAGGAACACAGTATATTTTGTTTACAATTTTTATGTTAAACCTGTGTTTTGTTTATTTTGTAGATATTATTTATTGCGAAATTTACATTAGTCACTGAACAAAGATACTAGGTTAACTGATATTCCTATTCATTGATCAAAGATCTGTACCTAAACCAAATAATTGTAAATTTTAATGTGTTGTTTTTGGTTTTTCTTTTAAGAAATTGTACATTTGAAATAATTTAATTCTATGGGGTATTTAACCTTAGAAATTTCTTTTAAAATTTTTAGATCTTGATTATTTTAGTACACATTATGAATGTTCATGTAACAGATGTTGAATGTAATTCAAACAAAATAAAAGGGAAACTGATGTATTGTGGACTTGGTATTTTTTGCCTTGTTTGTATACTTATAAATTACGGTTACATTGCTAAGTTATTTTTCCTTTGGTTCTGGCCTGCTGTACTTTTCTTTTCCACTGTCCCTGCTCCATGGTCTTTTTCCTCGACACTTTCACTCCTATGGACAATTTTAGTACACTTTATGAATGGTCATGTATTACACGTCGCAGAATGAAATATAAAAGTGAAAGTGATAAATAGTGCCTGGTTTTTATACCTAATATTTAATGGTCATTTTGAAAACTATTTGTTTTATATCTGAGAATATGTGAACCAGGCCTTTACAAATCATTCATTAATTTTTAAATTAGTAATGCTTATCAGTATTGATGGGACAGAATTCATGTCTCTACTTAGCAAAAGTCAGACAAAGATCACAGAGTGTGCTAAAGTGCAAACACTTTTGTACTTACTCTGTCATCATTTTCTGTGTATGTTCCATTTTAAGCACTAATAAAAAGCAATGAGCTTCCTGATTCTGCAAGGTGTTCATTTATGGACATGAAATTATTAAAATGTCATGTAGTATTTACTAAACATCCTATTCAGAAATATAGAAATAACAGACTCGAGGAAAGTTTCAAGAAAAAGGAGTCAGTTTACCAAAAAAAAAAGTTTCATTTTGAATTTCCAATTTTGATGTATTGCATCTTCACTAGAAAAACTCTATTTTCATAATTCTATTTTGCTAGTCGTGAACAACGCCATGACTAGCCATAGAACACATTGTATTTGTTATTTTGGCCTATTAAGAGTGATGAAATTCACCACCTATAGGCCTACTTGTAACACAGTTTTGGAGGGAAACTACCCACACCATAAGTCGCAGGGTCTGTCAGAGAAAACACAAAGATGAGTACCAGCGAGGGGCAAACCGCACACCAAGAGAGGATACAGACAGCAGATGAATAAATCTTGTATCATTCAACTAACAAACCCATTTTTCTTTGAGTGGTTGCATAAAAAAAAGAGCTTCTGGACACTATTGTTCACTCTGAAAATAGCATGACTCTTTAAAAAAAAAATATTGATTTTAATGCAAGGTAAACCGCAATTACAGAAATATCACAGATTTATATAAGGTGTGAAGATAATAATTTTAATATCATTTATCACATTATGTCCTCATTAACAATGTTACTTAACGTGGTTGTGTAGTAAATGTAAAGCACAATACACATGTTTATATTTACATATATATAAATCAAGAAACAAAATTTCATAATTTTTATTTTATTTTAATAAGGAAATGACCAAACTCTACTTTATAAAAATTATGATGAGCATCAAATCATCAGACTGTGATGCTGTAATTACATATAACAGGCTGGAAATGGTTTGTTTTTTTTCATTTGTGGTTAAATATTGTAACAAAAAATTACTCAGTTTCAAAATTACACGGTGGATAAGGCAGAGAAAATAGCAATTTTACAAAAATATTTTTTTGTGTAAAGGCATGACTCTTTTAATACTAGGAATGTACTTTAATACATAAAATTACAACAATTTTGTAACATCGCCCTGAATGATAAAACATGAGGCATTGTGTTGCCGCCACAATTCAAATGATGGTAAAAAAAAAAATGTTAAAGTTCATACACTATAGAAAATGTTTATTTTATTTGGCAACATAAATGTAAGTATTGTAATGCTCTATGAATAACTTTTGTAGCTCGACTTTTTGTTACTCTCATACGCCATTAAATAAATGGTTCAACATTATCAGAGTTTAAAAAGTACATTGATGGTAACTTTTCTAAGAGTCTCCCAAATAAAAAAAAAATGGTGTGTCAGGATGAGAATTCATTTGTATTTGTAAGTTATACCACGCACTTGTGCAAAAAAAAAAAAAAAAAATTATAATGCTTCACATAAAATAAAAATTACTGTCAAAACATGATATGTAATGTATATATATTACACATATACATATATCATATGTAATGCTTAATACAAAAAACTGAGGAAAAATTATTAAAATGATAAGCACCTGATCTTTAAATTTAAACATTTTTTTTTAAAATTTCTTTGATACGTAATGAATTAAAAGGAGAGGATCAATAAAAACACAATCTGTTCACTTTAATAAACAAGCTATATAAAATACATGAATTTAACAAAGATGTCTACCTGTACTTGAGACATTATGGAAGTTTTAAATATTTACCTCTAAAAATTTATAATAATAAAGTTATATGTCTTTCACAATATGTTTGGTGGGGCCTGGTCTTTACGGCATTTAAAAGTCTGACCCAGATAAACATATGAAAAAATCAATAAAAAAATACAAAACACAAACATGTTTTGGCAGAGATTATTGTTAAAAATCGTAAAAAAAAACAAAGAAACGTTAAGTCAATTAAATACATGTACTGAGAACACAAACCTTAAGGAAATTAGTTGTATGTACAAATAGACTTTAGTAACAATAGTTATATTAATTTCTTAAATACTGAGATCACAAACCTTAAGGAAATTAGTTGTATGTACAAATAAACTTAAGTAACGATATTTATATTAATTTCCTAAATTTAAATTGTTTTAAATCACATTTTCTTAAATAATATACAGTGAAAGCTCTAACATTTGCATTTAATACATTCATGTTTCGTTAGTCTCCAAAAAAAAACTTTTTCCGACATCAATTATCAACAACCCTGATTTCACTTAGGCTAATTTTTTTTTAAAACTCTTTTAGTGTGAAATTAGGATTAAAAATGTTTAGTTCATCTACACTGATACGAATTTTTGTAATCAAAATCTTTTTGCAAGAAATATGGAATTAGATGTACAGTGTTTAGCATGTAACATTGCTTTATCATTGACATTTGTTACATTCTGGAAATTAACTTGTAATACATGTATATTTATTTACATAAAAACTGGCTTAAAGCTTGTATAAATTCATTATAAAATAAATAATTTTGATTAGATTTTAAAAATAATACTAACATTCAATCTGTTAAAAAAAGTTTTAAACAAAGTCCCACCAAAGCATATTAAAAGCTCTGGATTTTAATTATTTTAAGTGAGACACTTTTCCATAAACGCAAAGTGGAGTATTTAAATTGACTAGAAACTGTATAGAAAAATGAAGAGACAGAGGCGATGAACAAGTAAATAAAACATTAAAATAAAATGATAAGCCATTTAAAAAAAATATGTGAACTACATAACGATTAGCCCTATTAAATAAAAACAAACAAAAAAACATCTTTCTTTTTAAAACTATCTTATAAACAATCAGATTATTGCATCCACAATATTGATATGTAATTGTAACCTAATACAAATTTAGGGTACTCTATTATTAGCAAGGGATTAAAAAAAATAATAGAAACAAGATTTTTGATGAAGAAAGAAAATGCAGTTATTTCATAAACATCGTCCACTTTCCGACACGGAAGTTTGATTTTTATGGCTATTAAGGCATTTTTTCCATTTTGTATTAATTTTTCTACAACATCACCAGTTTTAGGATCTTGATTGCCGATCAAAATGGCATAATAAACATTTCTTTAAAATGAGAGCATTTTATTATGAAACAAATATTATTAAGTGATGCATAAAATTAATAAAGTATATAAAATGTTTGATAAAAAGTTACCTTTACATTTTTTTTAAATTCTGAATCCATACCTCACTAATCTATAAAACACATGTACTCTGTTAATCTATAGAATTCCCATACCTCACTAATCTATAGAACACCCTAAATTTCTGGGCACTAAAAAAACACAGTGAATTCATCATATTGGAATCAATTGTGTCTATAGACTATGTTTAAGGAGAAAGAGAAGAGAGAGGAATAAAACAGCATATAATCAGATTATCCAAAATAAATTATTCAGCTGACATTTTAAATAGCTAACATTTAATAAAGCTAGCAAAAAGACATGAGAGGTTTTATTACTAAATGACTGGCAGATTAATTTATTTCAAAGACATCCCAATAAATAATATTTTTTTATAATCAAAATGAAAGTATCAGCAGCAAAACTATCACATTAGAAGAATAAAAATTAAAATCACAAAATAAATAATACACAAATGGAATACATTCTAATGGAAATATTTAGCTTATAATATTTTAAAAAAGAAAAAAAAGCAAAAGGGCAAAAATAAATGAGATACTGTATATAATTAGGAAATTACATGACAAAGGAAGAACTGTGATGATTTTTTTGTTATATATTTTAACTCATTGAAGACAATCAGTTTTTAGAAGAAACCCAAGTGGACCAAATTTATTGATTTGGCCTAAAATTCTATTATAATTCATTTATTTTAAGAATCCTCACTTCCTTTTTCCAAATTTCTAATTATTTTTGCTTCATTTGTGTCAGAATTATTAATTTTAGTTCTTCAGTCCTAGACATTTTTTTCCTTTATGATAAGTTCCCTTTTTCAAGACCCAACTCATTTCTTCTACTTTACTTATAGATTATTAGCAAATTTTTAACTTAATTAATCAAAATGTACTATACTTTTAAATAATAGATGAATTTTGTAATGTTTATCTGCATATTACAATATAGTTTAGCGTAAAAATATGGGGCATGTATTTTGGATTATATTTTTTAAGTTTTTTAATAGAATTTAATGAAATAAAATTTTGCAGGGGATTAAATGCACTTTATGAAAATGTAAGCTGTGTGTTTTAAAAATCACATTTTAAAAATATCAATAAAATCTATAAAAATTTCATAAAAAAATGATCTGCCCTTTAAAGATATATAAATTTTTTTTTTTAATTTGTTTTTCAAATTACAAATTAATATAAATTTGTTTTGCCATCTTTGTAAACTAGAACCATTTTCTTTAAAAATGATATAAAGCATGTTATGCTTTTGTGCCAATTTACCATGCAATAAGTAAAGCATAAATAAGTACTAATTCTTTTTTTTTTTACACCAAAAATTTTATCTAGCCCAAACCTTAAAAAAACATTAAGTCTCCAATGAGTTAATCAAGTACTATGAAATATTTCTTCACCTGTGATGCTGAACCAGGTATCAGGAAAGGGAGGTGATTCAAATGTATCAGGTTGCTGGCAGTAAAAAAAATATGTTAGTGGATTCTGTTTCTCCCATTTAGATTTTTGCCTTGAGCAGACGCAGACTCTGATGCCTATCCTCTGAAGATGGTATACCAGTTATATTTAGTATAGTTTATGGAAATAACCTAGCCATGTAGCAGCTTTCTTCCTAGAACCCTCATTGACTCCTCGTCGACTGACAGCTGGGACATCAAAAAAAAAAAAAGGTTATTTTAAGTTATCAGCATATAATTGGGTAGATCAATTTTCACTATAAAATGTCTTTTATTCTGCTAAATTGTAAACAATCATTTAATTCATATAGAGGGGAGAGAAACAGGCCAAAAATAATGATCTTAGAAGGTCAATACTGAAATCATAAAATGTGGAGAATGGAAGTCATAGATTTGGATAGATTAGTCAAACGCTTCAAAAGCCACAGGGGTATACATGTGTCATGCTAAGGTTATTACAGCATAACACACAGAGAAACAAAAACAGGAACAGACCAAGAAACAGTGTAAGCAAGTAAGCCTAGTACATAAAAATGTTAAAGTCTATTGTCTATAGCCTATAACCCTTAACGTGTCTCAGGCGATGGTAGTGACAGTTCAACAGAGTATAGTTTGTTTTTAATGGCTTATAAGTGTTAGTAATATGTAGCACATATTGTAGCTTCAGTTTTAAAATGCAACCTATCTATTTTTTCTGAACATTTTAAGAGATTTTTAGATGGCTACTGTCATAAAATGGGTTGCTGCCAGCCTGTACCTAACAGGCACAAATAACTTTTTTTTTCCTTTTGTATACATTTTTAAGAATTTAACTATGAGACAATATAATCTTTAAGAAGTAATTTTTCATGTGTAAATGAAGAGTATGTGGTGGGTCATAAAACAAATCATTTTTTACCTTTCAAGTTTGACACATCATAATCAGTGCCTGCGAATATTCCATGCTGCATCCAGTATTCGTAAGAGTAATGTGAGTCAGCGATGCCTCCTGGTGATTTTTCAAAATGAACAATAAGAGATCCCAAACTTTCAGAACAAGTGGAAGCTTTGTGCTTCAGACATTTTCTGCGGCCACCTACAAGGAGTTTCAAATAATACAATATTTTAACCAGCCAAAATACATTCGGTTACATAGTCAATGTTAAGTGAAAAAAAAATATTTCCAACAGACTATCATAAAGGAACTCATTAAAAAAGAACTTGAATCAAGAGTTTAAGCTCTGATTACAAGTATTTAAATCTTTCCTTTCTCAACATGAAAAGTAATTATTTAAATAAGACCTCAATATTTAATTGAAGGAATTAAGAAAACAACAATAGCATAAAACCATGGAGAATCTAAATTGCTTTCTTGAGCAGAAACAATGGTAATGCCATTTTCTTTTGTTACACTAAAAGAGCATTGCAGCCCATTCCCTGATGAGAAAATAATACTCCCATCCACTTTCCTGGTAAAAATAAAAGCTTTGTTTGAAATTATTTCTTTAACTGTAGATGGTATAGCACAAAAGACATCCTTTAGACTGTACATGTCTTTTTTAAGTTTATCAAGCAAGTACAATTGTTGTGCATCAGCAGTTTCACAAATCAAATTAGCAGTCTTCATATCTTGTTCTCCATTAAATTGTAAACCTATTCCAGAGAGCTCTACCTCATGTAAACAGTCATCCAAGATGGGGAAGAATTTAACTTTGGCTTTAGATGCTTCTTCAATATTGTGTAAGAAATCCCTATGGACATCAACAACAATAGAATTTCTTTCCAAGTTTACTTCAGTTTCAATATTTAAGTATCCAGAACTTGAGCTTTTAATCCGGCCATCATCATGGTGCAGAGTTATTAAAGCTGTCACATTCATGTGGGTGTGCATGAAAGCCCACAGTGGTACACATGTCTGTATTGAGTGAAGAATATTTTCATCTATCTCAGGATAGAATTTATCTGTCGTCCTGAATTTAAAGATATCTATAGAAAAAAAAAGAGAAAAAGAATAAAATGGCAGTGATAAACGAAATGAAACATAGAACTTAAAATCAATAAAAATGTTAAATAATTCAATCACACTTTTATTCCTCAAACTTTTAATAGCAGTTGCCAATTGTAAACATTTGGTTTAACACAAGAGAAAATTTAAACAAGCAAAATTTTTTGGGCTTAAGCATATTTTTTTTGTAATTGAGTTAAGGGGATATAATAAGAATACTAATTTTTAACAACAGCTATATGGCATGGCAAAGTATTATCTTAAAAATAAAGATACAAACGATTTAGCTGTACTTATACCGATATAAAAGTTTAATAAACATTTAAGACTACTGAAATAATTTTGGGTTAAATTCTAAGAATCTATTATTCAAGAATTTAAAAATCAAAGATTCCTTACCTTAGACACTAAAGGTAAAAAATAAAAACACTAATTAAAGTCAAACAGAATGAGGCTTTTCAATATTTCAGGAATTGAGATTAATACACATTTACGTTACATTTTCTACTAGGGTTTATTTCTTGATTCTATCTACGTTGCTTATTTTTCATGCAACTATAACGTTACTGCTTATAATCATTTCACAATATCAATTTAACTAAATAATTGTTTAGCAATTTATATATTATCATTTCAAAGCAATATTTATGCATTGAAAGGACAATAGCTTCATTACTCTAATAATTATATACACTTAATTCAAGTACTTTTATACACTCTCTTTAAATGAGAATGATTCTGATCAAAAATATAATCATAAGAATAACTAGTTTAAGTGTAGGTCTAACATTTGATAAGTCTGATGCATTGTTTCATTATGTTCACACAATTTTATCCATTAAAAACCTAATTTTTTACTCCCATAGCATGAAACAAGGTATTTACCACTAAGAATTATACATCTTCCCTCCATTATTTGGGATATTTAAAAACATTGCTAATACTGAACATACAATTTTAACAACCAAAAAAAAATAAAAAATTTGACTTACATTTTTGTTATTTGAAAAAAAATAATTGAAATTTAATACTTTTAGCATAAAATATTGAATAAAAAAAAATAAAAAAAGCAATTTTCTTTAAAGAATTACAAATAATATGGGGAAATTCCTAACTTATAGCCCAACTCGGCATGTAATTAATAATGTAGGTCAGGAATGCATAAACCACTTTTGTTAGAATCGACACTATCTTTTTTATTTTTAAATCAAATATTGAATTCAAAATATTTATAGAACATTTAAAAAATGATGTAGAAAATTCAATTAAAACTAAAAAAAAGCAGGTCATAAATATGAAACTTTATATTAGTCTTAATATGAAACAAAAGAATTGGTCCTACTTGTTATAATCAGGCTATGCCAGGCTAGGGAAAAATACTGTTGCTCTGATTTAGCTGATAAAACATTAATATCTAGGTATTTTAATGTCAATACAGTTTTTTAGGCCTACTGACTTTAGGGTTCATCTGATTTCTGCTTTGTTTGTAAGCTCTATTGAAATAAACCTTGTTTTGATATAATTTTATTTACTTCTAATGTGTTTATATTATAACCCCCCCCCCCCCCCAACCACCTACACACATGTCCAAATAAATATTCACTTGTATCTTATCTGGGTCAATTTTCCTTGGTTAGGCCTAGACAATATTCTTAGAACCAAGTTTTTGGATTTAAACCCATGACCTGAGATTTGAAATGAATTTTAATGAGGAAAATAAATCAAACTTAAGTAAAATAGGATTCTTCACTAATAAAAAAAAAAAGTATAATTGAGAGTCTTTGTTGACCGGCCTAGAAAAATGTTTTTTGCAAAGATCTTGTAACTGAACAAAACGGACTGGAAAATATCTCGCTCATCATTCTACGCCCGAGGCGTCGCAAAATGGTGTTGTTTACTTTTTAATACAATGAAATATAGGCAAAGAAAATATTTTTTTAAATAAAAGGATAACTAGCCAGTATTTTTTTATGGTCAGTTTAGTTCGGTTCACATCAAAATTTATTAAAAACTTGGCAATTTATCAAACGCAGTGATTATCAAATGCCATGATAATCGCATGATTAAGATAAGAAAAACACATCTCGTGGGCAGACTATCGTTAATAATTACCATGTTAAGTATCAATAAAATCACCAAAATACTTTTCGCCCCGAAAAATGCGATTTAATCAAATAAAATTTAATGAGTCGACAGTTAAATTGTTTGTCGATAATAATTGACATTACCGTGATTTTTACTATTATCAGCTTAGTCTTTTGAATTGCTCTTTTATTTTGACGGGAGTCAAGAAGTAACTTCGGCTCAGTAAGAGTTTCCGGATGATTTAAAAAAAAATGTTGAGGGAGGGTTTAATTTGCATTGATTAGTTCACTTAAATACCAAGTCTGAATCAGTGGGTTGATATTACCAGAGCTTTTTTTTTCTTTTTAAAAAAAATACCTGAACATCGCCAGAAAAAAAGCACTGGAAATTACTGGTAATTTTTTTTTTTTTTTTGAAATTTCAAACGTTTCAAAAATATTTATAAAAATAATTTTCTCCAAGTTGAGATTCGTTTTTATCAAAGATCCAATGAAGTAGAGGGAGTAGTAGCCTTTAATATAGTAATAATTTTGTAACGAGAAAAATCATAATGTAATTTAGAACAACATCCATGTAAACCTTATGGTTCTCTAAGTTTAGGTTAGATGGGTCGCAACTAAATTGAAATTTACAACAAATGCATCAAGAAACAACAAATATGCATAATTACAGCTCAGAGGCGTCCCTAGGGGTTTGGGGGCCCGGGGGGCTTGGCCTTTTTGGGGGCCCCCTGCAAATTTGACATACGATATCATGACATGAGATAACGTACTTAATAAATATGTCTAAATTCAAATTAGTACAGTATATCAATAAAATTAACAAAAAATAATCATTAAAACTCTTTTAATAAATAATTCCATTGTTTAGTGACGAGATAATGCACATGTGACAAATCTCAATTCATTTTGCCTCACGTCGTGCTTTCTGTGCAGTAAAGGCATTTATAACATCATCTAAGTCAATGTTGTCTAGTATTTTTGACTTCACTTACATTAAAGCCATGCTGCTAAGTCTTTCTTGCGTCATTGTGCTCCTGATATAGTTTCTGATTGACTTTGAGTTTTGAGAATAATCTCTCACATGATGCAATGGAAGTGGCCTGATTTAGCAGTATTCGGATGGAGGTTGCAAGGTTTGAGCAAACATCATTATCATATGAAGCCAGCTTTCTGAATAAGTCAGTTGGTGATTGTGGTACTGGTTTGTTGATGAAAGTGCTCGTGCATCAATGACACCATTGAAAAAGTGTCATCATACAGACAGGAAAAAGTAACAGTTTTTCATCAGTGTGTCTTGGTTTAAGAAGAACCCCAAAGGTGCCCACATGGTTTTGCAACCTTTGGAATCTATCCTTCATCTCCATATGAAGTCTGTCAAGCACTCCTGTCGCAACACGTTTGAATTGCAGTTCTATTGACAGTCCTACATGAGAACTCAACTCTCCATCAAGTCTTTTCTTTCTTCTGGTTGCTTCTTCTCTTGAGTACCACCATGTAGGCCTACTACTCTCCTTTTTTAGTTTCCCGGCTCCAGTTTATTTCAGTTTGGTCTATCTCTGGGGTGAAATGGAAAAAAAGTTGAGCAATTCATGAAAAAAGGTGACAATTGCTAGATCTATCTCAGAAGAATGAAGAGATGCCAAGTTGAGAGAGTGATTATCACAGTTCAGAAATGTTACGTTTGGATTAATGTCTAAGAGACGTTTCTGCCGGCCAGACCGACGGCCACTCATGTGGCTGCGTTATCATAGGTTTGATCTGTGCACAGGTTAAAGTCTAGTTCAATGTCTTAAAGAGTTTTCAGAACAAGTTCTTCATTATGTTGTGCATCTGGCAACACAATTTCAAAATAACCAAGGAATGACTCTCTTATATTCAAAATTCTCGACATCCAAGTTACGAACTTTAACGGATAGCCTACTTGTTCTTTGTGAGAAACATCTGGAGTGGAATCAAACATCAGAAAAAAAAGTAACAAACTTGCTTGACTTTCCCAACAATTGATTCCCTATCTTTATTGCCCATCAAGCTTATGAACTCATGTTGAATTATTCAAGTGATGTTACGTAACTTCATCAAATTCTGCAAGAAATTTCAAAGATTCTAGGAAGTTTCCAGGACTGGGAGAATCCAGTTTTTCTTTGTGGCCAAGTAAGCTTGAGTTGGTTTTTGCTAAGTACCGGTACTTGACAGCTGTTGCTACACTGCTGTATCTTTGCATGAATTATCTGAATGGTGATACTTTTCTTCGCCATGTTCATGATCTTCTTTGTTTTCAATGCTATTATCAGGTTTCTTCTTAAAAAAAAACCTTCAAATTTTCCTTGATTTTGCAGTCTCTTGTCTCTCTGTAACACGCTTTTTCCGTTTTGTAGCCCCACTCTGGTAAACTCATTCTTTCGGCATGGGTGAAGTTTCTCTATAAAGAATAACATTCTTTACATTTCACAAATAAAAATATACAAAAATTATGTATAGGATACTTGTTTCATCCGCCATGATTGTGAGATTTCGTCAGACGAATAGACATAAGTATACGAACTATGACCCTTCTATTTATGTCTATGGATAGATGGATTATAGCATGGACAAAAATGGAAGATACAATGCCGTCAAGATAACGTTTCTTACAACAACCGAAACTATGTTTTGACACTTTTAGTAAACTTTTTACCAGTTTTTATTTGCGTGATGATTTACGTAATTTTGAAATCCTTAATCTATGTGGAATACATGCAACAGTGTCACTAACTCAGTGGCGTCACTATGGTTGGTGTCACCCGATACAGACAATTCAGGGTGTCACCCCCCCCTCCTTCCCCAAGACTTCCAGCATGAACAATGGTACATGTTTCGAATTTTCCTGCTCTATACGGTCTTCGCCTTAGAGAATTTACTTTAAAATATTTAAGCGATGAAAACGATAGTATTACTGACTGTATTTCAAAAATATGTAAGCCCTATATTACTTTAATTCAACTAAGTTTATAAACTACGTCTCCTATTTCATAAAACCACGTGACTACCTCCGTCCTTTTTTCTAGCGCGTTTACAAATACTCCAGATTAATCCGAGCAGCTTTGAATTAGATTCATTTACCTAAGCTCCAGACGCTCTGCATGATGACACCCTGTGCTACTGCTCGTATGGTGGCACCCTGTGCTACTGATCATGTTTTTGACTATGATCGGTTATAAAACTGACCATGCCGAGTTCTTTCTGCTATAAAATCTAGAATTGTTCATTGTGGTGTCACCCCTATGTTGGTGTCACCCGGTGCGGTCCGCACCTTTCAAGTGACGCCTCTGCAATAACTTATATAACAACGTGCATAACAAGATTACATGGCGGTGGCTTTATCTATGTAGATAAAATGTAAATAGGATTCACGCCTAGCTAATAACTTCTAAAGTTCTTCACCAATTGCCTTGAAATTTACACACAAAATTGCATTAAATTAATAAACTGAATTAGAAACGAAAATTTTCTCAATACTTACTTTTACATTAAAGTAGGTGTCATAACTACTTGTATTATTAGTTATGCATTGTGAGTTCTTGTGACGATCTGTCTCTGTCTTCTCTTCTCTGGTAGCGATTGACACTTTATCTAAGCGATTGACACTTTATCTAAGCGTGTACTCACTCACATACATCACAAATAAATTAAATAAACTACCAAGTCCGATTCATATACTTTATTTGACGATTGCGCAAAATTTAATTTCAAAATATAAGTAGAATGAAACTATACACTGCAATATACATATTCACCGAAACATCACTACTCTATCCTGTCTGTTCTGTACCTCTCTGTTCTCCTCCTTTCTCCCCTTAATTAATTAACTCATCCCTGACCCAATGATCCATATTCTTGAAAATACAATGTTTAATCTATATTCTTGTAAATACAATGCTCAACATTGCTCTTTGTATCACTAATCAAGCACATGTAGAAGTTTGGCGCCATGTATACGAAACCAGACAGTAGATAATTAGCTTATCACAACATTTTTCTCTCGAAAATACAAGGACGCTTAGCCTTGCTTTTAATTCCAGCCTAAATAGGTCATCTAACTTAACAGGTATGTGTCCTTTAAAAATACAAACTCTCTCTAAACGTGATCGACATTTTACCTATGGCGCATTTCCAGCCATTCCAAAGTATGTTATAAAAACATAACTTTGGTCGTTACAGAAGGCTTAGTCACGGCAGCGCGAGGCGGTTATAGCTAGTATATAATATTTAGTGTTAAAATAAAAAAAAATTGGAAACTCGTTTGGGGGCCCCCCTCAAGCGGGGGCCCGGGGGGACGTTCAAATTTGGACCCCCCCCCTCCCCCCACCCTAGCTACGCCACTGTTACAGCTGCATTTCTCCGTGTTATGAAAAAAAACTTTGTAAATATGCCAAGTACAAAAAGGAAATCTATATTAATGTTAATGTATAGGACACAATTAATGTATGTAGATTTTGCTTTATTTCATTTTTCGCAGATTATCTTTGTAGATTAGTCGCAAAACACAAAACAGCTTTTTATGCTGAGCGCGAAAGCAGAACTGTTGTCAAGTAGTTCAGTATAAAAGTTTGAAAGCCTCTGAACCCGGTCGTTCTTAAAGACACAAACTACATGACCGCTTAGTGTTATATTACATAAGGGGTCCCTATAGAATGTGAAGCCATCAGAGCAGAGGCGGATTTAGCAGTACGTGTGCGAGTATCTTTTGCAGGCGCCAAGGGTGAAGGTCATATGAGGTCAGAAACTAGTTCTGGCTGGGGCCTTTATGCAATAACACTGTTTGCCAATTGATAAAAATAGTTTTCTTGGTACTGGTGGATTAAAAAAAAGCTGACTTTTGCTAATCATTCATATTTGTTGTAACAAATAATTAATCACTGGTTCTTTGTCTTTTGTGTGCCTTTGAGTAACGTTAAAATTGAGGTGTATGCTGCATATGGTCTCTCTGTGCGTGCGCATACAGACTAGTCAGCAGGTGCATACAGACTAGACAGCAGGTGCATACAGACTAGACAGCAGGTGCATACAGACTAGTCAGCAGGTGCATACAGACTAGACAGCAGGTGCATACAGACTAGTCAGCAGGTGCATACAGACTTGTCAGCAGGTGCATACAGACTAGACAGCATGTGCATACAGACTAGCCAGCAGGTGCTTACAGATTAGCCAGCAGGGGGTTACAAACTGATCAATAGGTGCATACAAACTGGTCAGTTGGATTATACAGACGGGATACCAGGCAAATACAACTGGTCAGCAGGCTCCTACAAACTAGTCAGTTGGCGCACATACAAACTGGTCAGCAAGCGTTTACAAACTGGTCAACTGGTATAATCATTACATATATATATATATATATATATATATATATACATATATATATACATATATATATATATATATATATATATATATATATATATATATATATATATATATATATATATATATATTATATGATGTCATCGTGGTGCGAATCTGACCTTATTTTCTAATCGTACAAAGAGGAAAACTATCCGTCCAATCCTCACAAGAACATATTCTATGCCAGTGGTTCACTTTACATGCCAAGCTGCTGAATGTAATGTAAAATGTCAAAACAAGCGCTCATCTGTCGGTTGATAAAAGATTCATAAATGCGATATGTTCAAGCAAATATTGTAAAAATATAAAGCACAATGCACGGAAATGTAAAACATCTAAAAATGTACCAGGTATGCAGACAGGAATAATGGGGGTCCCTGATCATTTATTTAAAAAAAAATGGGACTCCTAACCCGATCTCCTTTCAATTTCGCAGCAAAATAAATAAATAAAAATACATTTCGAAAGTATCAGGCCCCGCCCAAATAGATGGGGCGCCTAACAAATATTTAGCGTTGCCTCCTTGAAGCGATGCCGCTGCAAAACTAAAGTATAGCAGAAAATTTCAACCTTTGGGCGTATTTTTTTAAAAAAATCAAATTGCGAGTTGGTAGAATAATTTTTATGGTAAACTTCCATGCGGTATAACCTACGGTGTCCATAACTATCCAGTTAACACAAGCAGAGGCGTATTTACCAATACTGTGGTCCTAGGCGCATTACCAATTTGGGGCCCCCTCGCCTATAAGGCATTTAAAAATGATCAGAATACAACAATAGTCAAAACACTCATGTATTATTTAACATGCATTGAAGAGCTAACCATCTTATGTCCGAAACTTTCTTTATGGTGCATCCATTTTTGACTAGATGACTTTTAAGGATGTGTGTGACTGCTGAGAACCAAACATAAACATGTTGAATAAAGTCAAAGTATGATACTGCTGAAAGCGACGATTCTGCAGCCGCATTACCAAGCTATGGCTGGAGAGGGAATGTAAACAGCATTGGGACTGTGTGCCTTGATTCGAGCCTGCAAGCCCAAGTATCTGCCAGACATGTTAAAAGCATTGTCGTAGCTCTGTCCCCTTCATTTTGTGATATCTAATCCCCAGTTCTTCAAAACGTCTAGTATCGCTTGTTCCAGATTTTGAGCGTTATGAGCATAGATGTCAACAAAAGTTAAAAATCGTTCTTTAATTTCACCATCAATGAGAACATATCTGAGTATCACAGTTAGCTGGTCCACGTGGCTAACATCAGGTGTTGAATCAACAAGCAAAGAGAAATATATCAATTTCTTTACTTCTGATATAAACTGATCTCTGACAGCATTGCCCATTATTTTAATAAATTCGTCACAAACGAATGTGATAAATAATTGACAGAACCACTTCCCTTGTTACCGTACCGTGCAATATGATTTGCTAAGAAAGGGTCAAATTTTGACAAGTAATTCAAGCAACTGGTAAAATTACTCAGAGGAAAGAAACTGTACAGTTGCTACAATCCTTCGTAGAACTTCTCTCAAGTATTGCCTTTCATCATCTGTTTGGCCATCTGTTCGTCAATACGCCCTTTTGCGTTCAAGCGTTTAGCGAAAGTGCATATTGCTTGAACGTGGCCATACGAATTCTCATGTTCAGAAATTTTCGCGGCAATATTTTTCCAATCAGAACACCCGTTTGTTGAAAATTGACTAGTTTTATTTGGAAACAGTTTGCATACGTAACAATACTACACGCTTCCACTAGTTTCACTGAACACTAACCATTCACGTCTTTCTTTTTGGCCATTCGCCTTGGTTAAGTAAAAGTTATGTTCAGACACGATCATCGCCACGATCTGTCATCAACATGCCAGCGCGTGAAAGGTCGCCAACATTTTTTGGTTTGAAATCCAAAACATAATTACGCATGGTTTCTGTCAAATTCGCTGGCCACATAGCAATATCTGTCAAAATTTCACCACATTTGTTATCATCAACAGTTTCACTACTCACGACCTCCGGTATAGGACCTTCAGCCGGCTGTTCAGGTTCTGGCCAGTCTGTTGGCTCGGGCTCAGAATCCATACTGGCTGTTGCCGCGACGACTGGACTTGGATCATTAGCTGTCATTTCTGTTTGAGTTGTTTCTGATGGTGGGATTACCGGTCGTTTCGCTAAAAAATGTCAGCAAGGCGCCTTCGTTTTTCGCATCTTCTGCTTTTCTTTTCTTTTGGATATCACGCTTTTTTGCACCTGAGGGATATTGTCTCATAGATATAGTTTTAATGAAACGATTGTGTCGCAATCAGCTACAACAGTAAAGGAAAAATGATCAATGATCATTCATCCACACAAAGCGTAGTGGGTAGCAAGAACAAAATTATCAAAATAGTGTAATAAACTGGCAATTAATAATTAGTTATTGCAATTTGCAAAAAAATAAAGTTTGAATTAGAATTATTAATTCAAATCTGTGACGTAAGGTGCGCCAACTACTGGTACGTACCGTACGTTACTTGTCACTTCGAACACTAGCGCCAACTTTATTAATACGTCACAGCAAGCAAGACACAGTCAACCACGTTCGACAACTCGCATTGTTTACCAGTCTGAAAGACTATTTATAGATTTGTGGAATTCCCAAAACCCTCACAGCAAGCGTGTTTTTTTTTTATTACTTTTATAAAACTAGGTTTTTGGGGCCCCTAAATTATCTGGGGCCCTAGGCGCGCGCCTAGTGCGCCTAGGCATAAATTCGCCACTGAACACAAGACAATCCCAGCCCACAAGGGGGCTGTCCATTAATTACGTCAACAAAATAGGGGGGAGAGGGGGGTCAGAAAATTTTTGACAATTGTTGACAAGGGGGAGGGGGGAGGTCAAGAAAAGTTGACGTCAACAATGTTACTTTTTTTAAATTTAATATCATTACTTAATAAAGGAAAATTAAGCAGCGTTTGTAGTCCTGTGTTACACACTCGCCTAACATTCAGTATTTTAATTAAACTAACTATATTCCTAATAATTTTGCCACATAAACATTTTGGAAGCCACCTTTTTTAGGGGGGGGGGATCAAATGTTGACGTAATTTTATAGGGGGGGGGTGTCTCTGGAAGTTTGACAAGTTGTTGATAAGGGGGAGGGGGGAGGTAAAAATCGCCGAAAATTTGTTGACATAAATAATGGATAGCCCCCAATCTCTCTTCCCTCCAGTTAACACAAGACAATCCCAGCCCACAATCTCTCTTCCCTCCAGTTAACACAAGACAATCCCAGCCCACAATCTCTCTTCCCTCCAGTTAACACAAGACAATCCCAGCCCACAATCTCTCTTCCCTCCAGTTAACACAAGACAATCCCAGCCCACAATCTCTCTTCCCTCTAGTTAACACAAGACAATCCCAGCCCACAATCTCTCTTCCCTCTAGTTAACACAAGACAATCCCAGCCCACAATCTCTCTTCCCTCCAGTTAACACAAGACAATCCCAGCCCACAATCTCTCTTCCCTCCAGTTAACACAAGACAATCCCAGCCCACAATCTCTCTTCCCTCTAGTTAACACAAGACAATCCCAGCCCACAATCTCTCTTCCCTCTAGTTAACACAAGACAATCCCAGCCCACAATCTCTCTTCCCTCTAGTTAACACAAGACAATCCCAGCCCACAATCTCTCTTCCCTCTAGTTAACACAAGACTGTGAAAGATTGAGACAACTGTCCTCTCCCCCCTCTCCCGCCCCCCCCCCAACTAATAATAATATAATGTGTGTGTGTAGGGGGGTAGTTTGGGTGGTCTCCCTGTTGCGGCGTTCCTGCTTCAGATCAGTTTCAAGTATAAATTGTAACCGATATAGACGATTGATCTGTTATGTTTTGGATTTATTTCTATATTTTACTATTAGAAAAGTTCAGGAAATCTTTGCTCCATGCCTGACAATATTTTCTCACGAATCGCCAGGTATTGCACGAAGCAGACAGCAGCACATGTTGGTACATGTTTCAAAACTGGACAACTCTAAGTAGAAGTGTCCACTACAGCAAAAGAAATAAATGGAAGCAACGTCCTATGCCGATAAATAAAAAGTCATTGGAATATTGTTTCTGTAGGGAACAGTCATCCTTCCCGCGTATACTGGGTACTCTTCTAGTCATAACATATATATTTTTTTCCACTTTCGGTATTGCTCATCTACAAAATGCCATGAAATTAATCATTTAATACAAAGCATCAAGGGAAAGATCAAAATACAGTCACGTGACTACTTGATCATTTACATCACTACGCTATAACTTTATTTTATCATAAATATTGTTTCAGAAACACTGTATTGTGAGCAACGTCAGACCTTTATTTATTGTTTCATTAATGTTCGTTTTTCAAATTTCATGTCATGGATTTATCATCATTAGAACTTAGATAACTTGTCATTAGAACTTTCACAGAGGACGTCCAGTGATAATTATCAATTTCAATGTTTTGGTTAGATAAGACAGGAAACTTAACTTTAAAAAAATGTTTTTCATGACATTGTTGTATGGGTTAACCGCCATGTGGTGTGTGGACACGTTTCCGCTGACCGATTGCCGGACACGTGATATTGATATCAATTTCTTTATTGACTGCCAACATCCAATAAAAGAAGTAGAAGAGAAGATGAAATACATATTAAGAAATTTTGTTGCAGATTCTACGAAAAACTCCGCAAGAAACTTTCGAGTTACAGTGTTAAATCTCAGTGACGGAAAAATTATGTTTTCATATACTGGAGAGCGTTATGGTGATGAACCCATCCCTAGAGTTTGTTCAAATAATACATATGAAATAAATAGCAACAGATTGGATACATATAGCCTTACGTTGAACATGTATTTTATGAATTGCATTCAGTACGCATCATACGCGCGCGGGAGTTTTTTTAATGAGGATGCTTTCATCATTCTTATTTCAAATAAAAAGCTCTGTTCCAATAAGGACCACAGAAATATTTACCATGTTGATGCCAGAGAGAATCTCAAACGAAATCACGGGCTCAGTGTGAGATTGTGTGGTCAGTGCTGGAATAAATGGCTTCCATTGAGAAACCAAGCTAACGACATCACTTCTTGTGTTTTATTACGAAAACACAAAATGAAGAGATCGTGGCAGCAAGGTGACCAATATTGTAAGCGTTATCTAAAGACGCATTTGGTCACTTTGGAAGATGCCTGGGATTTTCATTCCCTGCAGCAAGACATTCTAAACATATCTGATACGACAAAGATCAGAATTTCTATAGGCTTAAACAAAGTTAACGTTAGAAACTTCGGTCGTCTGCAATGGGTCAACCAGAGACCGGTTGTTTCATCTGTTCGTAATAAAATAAAATTGCCGAGAATTCATCATGCCTTAAATAAAGTGTGTTTCTTTTTGAAAATACATGATGCAAATTTCACTTCCATAGAATTTGGAAGCTGTTCAATGACGACTGCAACACATTCTTTGTGTGAGGCTGAAATATCACAGCATGAAATACAAATACCATCTACACCTTTGAACTCAAAAGAATTAAAACGTGATGTTCATGCTATCGATAAATCATCAGGCAATTTTATGTCTATTTCTAACAGTGTACACATAAACAGCGAGGATGATCTCAATGATAAAATCTTCCCAACATTTGTCTGTAGTCAAGATGGCCGTCACGTCTCCTACCATTATGTCTGCGACGGATTCAACGATTGCTTCTCCGGCGAAGACGAAAAAATGTGTGCATTTGAATCCAGAGAATGTAACAGACCCAGCAAGTTTGTTTGTTCGACGCCCGGTGATAAAGGGACTTACTGCGTTTCAATGGAGGCTCGTTGTAATTTGATTCGAGACTGCCCTGACGGAAGTGACGAGGTGAACTGCGATGAGTGCACGGACACAAAATGTGACAATAATTTGTGCATTCCCCATCTGTGGCATTTCAACTGTTCATACAACATTTCAAATTTCAACACAGGTGTGAATAGAATACGCAACGTCTATGAAAATGAAGATAATTATTTAGAAGTAAACAGTTCGCAAGGTTTGTTTGCACTCTGTGATAAAACTAAGCAAAACTTCAATGAAGAGGACAACCTACCCAACGTATTTAACAGGGATACCTCAATGTGGATTCCCAAATGTCTGTACGTTAGGGGACAATTTGGCAACGTACTGGGATGCGAAGACATGTCTCATTTGTATGAATGTGAAGACTTCCGATGCCCCATTGGCTTCGCCAAATGTTCAATGGCCTACTGCGTCCCTATCTATCTGGTCAATGATGATATCAAAGACTGTCCGCACGGGGAAGACGAAGACCAAGATGAGCTTTTGAAACATAATTCCAATTACTTCGCCTGCTATGACAGTCGTATTCGTATCCACGTTTTGCAGGTTTGTGATGGTCAACAGCAATGCCCCCGAGGGGATGACGAGCTGAATTGCAATGTCCAGTGTCCACTCGGTTTCATTTGTCTAGATGGGACTGTCACTGTTAAAGATAGTTATCCTGTTCTGGACTTATCTTTAATCCCTCCAATTACTACATATTTAAATATCTCCGGAGTTGATGTTTCGTTAGGCCAGGCTACTAATATGGACTTGACTTTTATAAAATTACTGGTTTTGATTGCATCTCACTGTAACATCACCAATGACGTCAACGTAAGAATTAAGACGAATGACGTGTACTTAGTTGACTTAAGTTATAACAGACTGACACGGTTAAACCCTAAAGATTTACTGTCAGGTTTTAAGAAAGTTTATATTGTTAACTTGACTCACAACAGTCTGTTACGATTTATTGCTATAGATTACTTTTCTCAGTTTAAATACTTACAGTCTTTGGACCTTTCATTCACAAAAATTACACAACTCAATGTTTATAAGAACTATGAACTTGTTCATCTCAAGCTTCAAGCAACCAGTTTAATTAATTTAAATCTATCGCATGCTTCTAGATTTGAACTCATTGACCTAAGAAATTCAGATTTTACCAGTTCAATTCCTCAAAATTTCTTCTTTAACATTTCAGTCAGTGGAGAAATTCTTGCCGACTCCCTAATTTGCTGCCCTTTATTCAGAGGTCCCAACATTCCTGAACACAAATGTCTTTCTAAGAGTATTATTTTATCCACCTGTGATGATCTCATTGGAGATTCTTTAAAAAGGTATCTGCTGTGGATTGTAGCTGCGTGTTCTGTGATTGGAAATCTGACCGTAATTGGCTACCGTATATTTTTTGATAGGGCAACACTAATGCTAACGTATGGATCTCTCGTTACGTGTTTGAGTTTCTCTGATTTACTGATGGGCGTTTACCTTGTCATTATTGCCACAATCGATTACCGCTATAGAGATGCTTATGTTGGTCACCAAAAATCCTGGCGACAAAGCTCTCTGTGTCAGGTGACTGGTGCTCTGGCCACATTGTCCAGTCAGACTTCTACTTATTTAATTTTACTAATAACACTTGAAAGGTACCTTACCATTAAATATCCGTTCGGACAACACGGGTTTTCTAAATTGACCAGGAATGTGTGCATTCTGCTGTCATGGTTGCTGGGATTCCTGTTGGCCTTCATACCTTTACTTATTCCAGAGCTATCGACGTACTCTACCAGTGGGACGTGCCTTGGTTTTCCTTTGAGAAATTCTACTGGCCTGGCCTGGATTTACTCTGTGGTCATTTACCTTCTCCTTAACTCGCTTCTCTTTGTACTAATCGCTTGCGGTCAAGTGACCATCTTTTATATGATAAGCAAAAACAGCGCGAAATTTAAAAACAGCAGCCAGCAGTCTGCGCGCAGAGCTGATGACGTCAAAGTGGCTAAAAAGTTGGCCCTTGTTGTGATGTCCAACTTCATTTGCTGGTTCCCAGTTTGCATCTTGGGGTTGCGAGCAGCGGCCAGTGATTTTGAAGTGGACAGACACACGTATGGCTGGATTGTGGCCGTAGTACTTCCAGTGAATGCCGCTCTAAATCCCATTCTCTACACGGTGCCCAGTATCTACAGAATGTGGCTGGATTCCAAACACGGGCCTGGAAGGTTGTCGGCAAACAGTGCAAATTAAGCAATGAGCCACGTCACTGTCAAGAGTGCTCCCAACACAACCATAGTTTCACCCAGATACGAAGTTAAGAACTCACCTAGTTACAATTTTCCTCTTTTTTTTATTTTGATAAGTGCAGTGTTTATAACATTTATAATTACACTTTTCTATTCCAAAATTATAAAGATTTTATATTTAACGAGCCACATTTACATTTTTGTTTCCACTCGGGGCCTCAACCGACCTTGCATTCGGGTCTCATTGGGTAGGCCTACGCCATAAATTGGGTTCTCAGGAACCCTGGATCTTGAGGACACCATCGATTTATAACATGTATTATTATTAAGGATTTATAATTATTGATTAAAAAAAGAGAGCTCCAGTATTTCAAGTATGTCAGGGGCCCCATTTGATCAAGTTTATCAGGGGCCCCAGTTTTTCAAATTTGTCAGGGGCCCCTGTTGTTCATGTTTGTCATGGGCGCCATTTGTCCAAGTTTATCATGGGCCCCACCTATTCTAGTTTGTCAGGGGCCCCAGTTATTCAAGATTTTCATGGGCCCCATTTGCCCAAGTTTATCAGGGGCCCAGTTATTAAAGTTTGTCATGGGCCTCTGTTGTTCACGTTTGTCAGGGTACAGTAATTCGCTTTAAAATGACTAAGCAAATTGAAATATAATTGATGGCATTGTCTTAGCGGAGGGGTCCCAGTTATTGAAAATGGTCAGGAACCCAGAATTATAAGTCGACATGTGTCTTAGAGACACTAATCCACGTCAGAGATTGCGTAAACAGTGTAGACGGCGGACATCCAATAGCTCCATTTAACAAATCGTCATTCTCACTGGTTAATACCAGTTACCGACTTGAACCGACGAGTTTATATGTCATTCAGCACATAACTTGAACGTGATAGATTAATGCTGCACAAACACTAGACTGTTTGTATGATTATAACTTAGATCGCTACTAATGAACATGTACACTACATTACCTTACTGACTGTTTCTTTTACAATTGTGTTTAGAGCATTATACCTTTACTAGCTGTACCATGCAAAACCTTTGCATAGAGGCATAGAGTTATATCCCCTTAGGCTTGATCGGTAGGCTAGGTTATTTTTTTTATTACGGGCACATTCGATTTTTTCATGATTGTATTTTAAACTGGAAAACTGTTGTATTAATTCTTTACTTTAGATTTAATGCAGAGCCTTAATCGCTTATATATATATTAGGGCTGTACCGGAATCCGATTCCGGTTCCCGTTAAGCCGGATTCCGGCAGTTTTAACAAATCCGGTTCCGATTCCGATTCTGGTTAAAATGTGCCGGATTTAAGCCGGATTTCTTTGTTGTTTGAAATTTGTAAGAAATTTTTTTTTAGCGCAACATAATTTTGAAATATTTAGCGCTATACAATTAAATTAAAACAATAACTTCCTTTGCTTTTTTAAAACTACAATAACGTCGATCGCTTTTAGTTCTATATTTAAGTACAAATATATTAAAAAAGAAGATTTGAATCGTATTTAGTCTAGTACAGGGGTCGGCAACCAACATGCGGCTCGCGAGCCGCATGCGGCTCTTTCGATGTCAGGTTGCGCTCTTTCGATGTCAAATTGCGGCCTAATCAAACACCATAATATTGGAAAAAAAAATTTAGTGACTCTTTAAAATTGAGAAAATTGTAAAGTATAACTTTAGGCTCTTCCGTCTCAAAAGGTTGTCAACCCCTGGTCTAGTAATACGACACCTTATCTTCCGCTACTTTTGATTCCGTGTTTTCTATAAACTATATTTAGCTATCAAAGTTTAACTTTTTAAAGAGCAGACAACGATCTATTTTTGGGTGTTTACAGTTTTAAAATAGTTCAATAATTTATTTATTTTTCTGCACATTTTTTTAATTTAGTGGATTTTGTCACAATTTGGATAAAATTCCTCGCATATTTAGATAAATAACTTGAAGATACATTTTTAATTGAACATTAAAGTGATATTGATTTAGATTTGAAATGCATTTTAATTTGCGTTTTTAGGGAAAATAGTCAGATAATGATTTAAAGGAAGATATAAATGAAATTACACTGTGGAAAACTAAAGAAGAAAAAAAAACTATCGGGTGGTGCCACAGTATATATATATATATATATATATATATATATATATATATATATATATATATATATATATATATTAGAGCTGCTGTTCGATTGAAAATTTTAATCGAAATTAACGCATAATTAAAAAAATTATCGCAAATTACCGCATATTTAATCGAAAAAATACTTTATTTATTAATTGTAACATTTTTTTAATTCAATCAACATGTCTATTTAAAATAATAACAACGTGTTATTTTTTCGCACTTACTTGGCCTAAGCAATAGAGTATTAAACATTTGTGTGTGTGTGTGTGTGTGTGTGTGTGACGTCTTTGACAAGCCAGACCTTGAAATGTTCGACTCATTTTTGGCACGAGCAAGTAAGCATCCTTGTTCATTTGTTCTCAGTCTCACATGTGGGTCGCGACTTGTTTTAAAATGTGTCGTCAACAGGAAAGAAAGAACACAAGATGAAAAATGAAAGCCGACCGAGTGTCATTTTACACAATATTGGTAGATGACGTCACTTACCAACCACAAGTTACATTGTTTCAAAGCCATGACACTTGTCAATCAAACTATAACACGTGCAGATGTTCATTCATTGCATCATTCAGGGTCATAAGTTTGAATTAAGAAATGACAATCCTATTGTTTCAAGGTCATACAGCTGCTATGATTTATGTAAACGTGACACTCGGGGTTTTTTTTTTCTTCCTTTTTTTTTAAAATCTCGTCTGATCTGATTATAGAATCGGGTTATTAACTGATTTTTTTATTTCATCTGCAACTCTGAAATAACACCATTTGGGTAAAATTTAACGCATTTAGGTGTTTGTGTTAAAAAAAATGTAATCGCATATTTTTAACGCATTAATTATGCTTTAATTGCAGTAAATCAACAGCCATGTATAAAATTTGACTCAGTATCACAATAATTCTGAAAAATACAACCACTGTCTCGGGTACAGATGTATTAGCAAGATGTTATACTATCAAAATACGATACAAAATTATGCGCAAAAAAAATGATGATACAAAATTTCTAGCATCTCGTTATTTTGATCTAATAATAAACGGGTTCATTATACCTTCAACAATACACAATAGTACCTCCACCAATACACTACAGTATATAATGTAAACTAGTGAATGAAAGTTTTCTATTTTTACATCGACCGGGAAGGGAGCAGGAGTTTACTTGTCGAAGGGCTAAATAACCAAAACATCTTCATCATATATTACAGTGGGGCTTCAGTCGACATACCTGGGGTGAGGGTATGTGCGAATTGCGGCAGGGTGGGTGTGATAGATCTACTTAATAAGTGGACGGAACTTAAACTTCAAATGGTGAAATTTTGTTATTTATCGTTTTGGTAAACTTTCCGCATTTAGTCAAATTAACGCATTTAAGTGTTGCGTTAAAATTTTTAATCGCAAATTTTTTTTGACGCGTTAATCGCAAATTAACGCAGTTTAATCAGCAGCCCTAATATATATATATATATATATATATATATATATATATATATATATATTGGAATTCATTTATTAATAAACATGTTTATTATACTTTCTAAGATATGTGACCCATTTCTTTGTTTGATTCAAATTGATTGTAACAGAAATCAAGTTAAATTAGGTGCAGCTTTATTAAAATAAATTTTAAAACGAAGAACCTGCTATTTTGACAGAGTTATCTTTTGTAATTCAAGATTGGGGAAGGGGTTTTAGTCGCATTATTCAATCAAGATCTAAATGGTTAATACTGTTTGTTGCTCTAGAACTTAAAACTTTTATTCTATTTTTCATTCTTATATGTTTTTTTATGTTAGGCGAGAAATTACTTTTTTGTTCGGAAAATTACTATTTAATTCGGTAAAATCCGGTTCCTGTTCCGATTCTAGCAGGATTCAAATATTAAATCCGAATCCGCTTCCGATCCTGCAGGATCTAAAAATTACAATCCGGTACAGCCCTAATATATATATATATATATATATATATATATATATATATATATATATTTATATATATATATTTATATATATATATATATATATATATATATATATATATATATATATATATATTATATTGTATACATTTCAAATTGTATTTATTACAGATGTAATTGTGCTTAAAGAACTAGACCTATGTTATCTACATCTATTGTATTATTATTATATCCTAACACTATGGTGATATTTTTTTCTTCTATTATAGTTCTATTTAAAGCACCATTCATGTACTGTCTACACCGATGATTATATTAAAGATGCACAATACATGAGACGTAACACGTTTTGTCTTTTACAATTGTCATTACAACACTATGCAATGTATTCACAGGATCACAATTACCCCCCCCCCCCACCCTTGAACAAACTGAAATTTATTCAATACATTGTACTCAGGGGTAATCACCCTAGCCCCAGCAAATGACACTCACCCTAGCCCCAGCAAATGACACTCGCACTAGCCCCAGCAAATGACACTCACCCTAGGCCCCAGCAAATGACACTCGCACTAGCCCCAGCAAATGACACTCACCCTAGCCGCAGCAAAAGACACCCACCCTAGCCCCAGCAAATGACACTCGCCCTAGCCCCAGCAAATGACACTCACCCTAGCCCCAGCAAATGTTACTCACACTGGCCCCAGCAAATGACACTAGCCCTAGCCCAGCAAATGACACTCGGCCTAACCCCAGCAAATGATACTCACCCTAGTCCCCAACAAATGACACTCACCCTAACCCCAGCAAACGACACTCACCCTAGCCCCAGCAAATGACACTCGCACTGGCCCCAGCAAATGACACTCGCCCTAGCCCCATCAAATGACACCCACCCTAGCCCCAGCAAATGACACTAGCCCTAGCCCCAACAAATGACACTCGGCCTAACCCCAGCAAATGACACTCACCCTAGGCCCCACATTCTGATAAGATCGCCTCTGGTGTCACAATAAACATCATTGTTACATTTAGATTTAAAAAAAAAACGTTTTAAAAATAAACAATGCTAAAAGAATAATATAATCCTTAATATTAAAAACAAATTAAATAAACTGATTGATTTTTAAAGTATTAATAGATTTTATTATGAAAACTACTTTTTTGCCATTTATTTATTCATTTACTTAATAAATCATACAAGTTTGGTCTCCAAAAATGTGATTAAAAAAAAACAACATTCTTTAAGTCTTTTGATCGTAATTATCAAGACGAACATCAGAAACAAAACAAAATATGCACATTTGTGTACAATTCTAAAGTGCAGTTACTTCCTTCGTGAATATATGTTTATTCATCAAGGTCCCTGCTAGCTAAGTTTCGCTTCTTGCAATCTATAACAGTTTTTTTCCAAACTGTGCAAATCATATAATATCCGATTATTGGAGCCCAAAGGTTGTCTTACACCTCATTTGTTTTAAATAAATATAAATAAGCAAACAATAATTTTGTTTGTTGCAAGTGTTATGGCAATCTCAAAATTAGTATACTGTAATAATATCTACTAATGTCCGATAACTACTGGTAAACTAAACTATAATATTACGATTACTGGCCTTTGAATTTGATAGTTCATCTGCCATATATATACACAAATAGGATACATGATTAAGCAACGAGTGCGCTACATTCACATTAAACTACGTTCACAAAAACTGGGATCCTTGTTTGATGTCTTTTACAAAAGTTAGAAATAAGTTTAAACTTTGAACATCATCGGGATAGTAAAAATGCGAAACTATTCCCATAAACATATTTCGATTTATAATTATAATATTATAATACATGTTGTTTACGGACGTACTTTATAAAGGTAGAAATGACTGTGAACAATAGAACAGAGAAAAAATATTTACACAAAAAAGTATTTAATTAAAAGGAAAATTGCTGACTGAGACAGTCCAGAAGTCAATTTAGATTTATATGTATAAGTGGAACAAAAAAAAGTAAATAGAGAATGTGTGTACTGCGCTTGAAAATATTTAAATATGGAATATTACAAGTAACAGTCTGATTTACTAGAGTATTACTGAGAACTTCATTACCAAAATAACAAATATAGTGAAGTTTCTGAACATAATCATATAAAATGTCACAAGCAATTCAAACAAGTCAGATCTGTTCGATATACATATATACATGTGTGTGCTTCTGTGTGTCATTAGCGGTAACAAAATTTAAAATAACAATATATATATATATATATATATATATATATATATATATATATATATATATAGGCCTATATATATGTATACTTGACACAACAAATATATGGAATGATAAATCCTGGCCGACTAAATGGGGAAGATCTTTTTGTAAAATTAACGTTTTTTTTTTTTAAAATATGATAATAAAAGCATTTTGCTTACACAAAAGTCAACAAAATAAAAAGACATAATTATATTTACCACAATAAGTGAATACAATTATCGATACACTGCTTTGAAAACTTAAATCTACATTTTATACAATCAAAAATTAACATGGAATGAAACTAACTGTTAAGTAATGGCACAACTGAACTGCACTGAACTGGAGAAGAAGGTTGAGGCATAACAAATAAATTTCGATTAAAACTTTGTGTAACTAGCGGTAACTAGCAATAGTGTGACTCGGGTTAGCCTTCCTCTAGTTAGGCAACTGATGGAGCATAAACTAGTTTGACCACTGTCCAATCTGTGGTACTTTTAAAGAATTTCACTTGATGGGAAACCATTTAATGAAAGCTATCAAAAAATTAATTTTCTCTAATGTTTACTCAAAGGCACATGTTGTCTTTGGTCAACTTTAGAAAAAATGTATCATATAACATATGTAAATTCAGAGTCATTTTTTTTTCTTTTTGACTGATATTGAAGCAACAAATATTGCAGTAAATGGCACGATTTACTCTCGATACTCCTGGGATGTAGATGTATTAGACGGATTAAAATTTCAAACTGATGCTCAAGTGGTATGTTCTCCTTGTTCTGAAATTCCAGAAAAAAATGTATACAATAACAATTATAGTGGAATTTTAGTAATATCCATCTTTAAAAAAAACTATGACTGAAGCTCTTGCCCATTGATATGCAAAAAAATAAAGGACTTTGACAAAGCAAAAACCATTTAATGTATGTGTGTTTTGATGTGTATGCAGTATTTCTAAAATTTTAAAAAATTACATCTAAATGTTTACATTTTTCAAAAGTGATTTTTGTGAACTTATGCAAGTGGTTGTATTCCTTTTATACGCCTGAAAATGACTAATAGTCGCTGTCAGGCTATTACCTAAGTACCTGTATGGATTAAATGTTTATCTTTTTGATTTTGAAAAATTAATTATTGGACTGTTATGTAGTGACCTTATGTAGTGGCTTTATGTAGTGACCTTATGCAGTGACCTTATGTATTGACCTTATGTATTGAACTTATGTATTCACCTTATGCAGTGACCTTATGTATTGACCTTATGTATTGACCTTATGTATTGACCTTATGTATTGACCTTATGTAGTGACCTTATGCAGTGACCTTATGTATTGAACTTATGTATTGACCTTATGCAGTGTACTTGTGTATTGACCTTATGTAGTGACTTTATGTAGTGACCTTATGCAGTGACCTTATGTATTGACCTTATATATTGACCTTATGTAGTGACCTTATGTAGTGACTTTATTTAGTGACCGTGGTACATCCTTACCTTAGCCCAGTGTGGAGGGGCCATGTAGGCACCAAGGGGAAAAATTAGTAGGTGAATAGACACGGTGACCTACATTTTGCCTCTCGGGCTGTCAACAGAAGCGGCACAGAGTCAGTCATTAAATGCGGAGACATCTACATATCATTTATAGCTACCCCCCTCCACCCCACCACACCCCCGGGTAAACCGATGTGTTGTGGGGACCCAGACAAAAATCACTTAAATGAATGAAATATAAATGGCAAAATAGCATAGGGGCAAATATACCGGTGATTCATTTCTAACCTTGGCGTTGTCCTATTTCAACGCTCGGTTTGTATTGAGTGTTGCCAGGTAAAGGAATGATTGAAGTCGTGTTTGTGTATCCTGATGCTATTCCTGGAGATGTGGGGTGATCTGATGGAAAAAAAAACGACAATGGCGATATCAATTAATTGTGATATCAACTGAGATATTAAAAATAGCTGCTGTAACTAGCTAAGGTACATCTTTGTCATTGAGAGATATCAACAAAAACAGACCCGAGCCCCTATTAGGAGTTATCAACAAAAACAGCTGCACATACTTGGAATTATCAACAAAAACAGCTGCAAACACATACTTGGAATTATCAACAAAAACAGCTGCAAACACATACTTGGAATTATCAACAAAAACAGCTGCAAACACATACTTGGAATTATCAACAAAAACAGCTGCAAACACATACTTGGAATTATCAACAAAAACAGCTGCAAACACATACTTGGAATTATCAACAAAAACAGCTACAAGCACCTAGTTGGAGTTGCCAAAAATAACAGCTACGAATATAAAGCTGGAGTTATCAATAAATGCAGCTACGATTTATCAACAATATAAAACACACGTTTACATAGTCATCAGTTCTTTCTTTAAATTAGTTTTTAAATCAAACACCGCAACAAGCACATTGTATAAATTTTAAAAAATATATTTTTTCACTTTAATCATATATTATATTAAAACTGAAATATTAGTATTTTAAAATATTTTTAATTTAATTATAAAATAATACAAACTTCTGGGTGGAAGGGGAGGGGTCTCATCTTGAGAAGTTACAGGCACTGTTGATTCGATAGGTTCTTGTGATTTTCTTTCAGCTTTGAAATTAATGTTTGTTTAATCTTATTAATACAACCGAAAATCCTTTCAAGTCTTAATTAAAGACAAACACAGCAGACTCAAGTCCAGTCAGCAAGATTTACATCCCTTTAGTCAAATATTTCTAGTATTATCCTTTCAAAGAAAACGTACAAGTGATTGTTTTATTAAGAGTGGTTTAGACACGTGGTTGGCTCTATTAGTTATTGACCAATCAAATCGTGGATTGCAACAAGGGCGAAACCCCAGGCCCTGCACCCAATGGGAGCACACGATAAGAAAGTTTTGGTTAAATATTACATAGTCAACAGCTACTACTCCAAGTCCCGCATCTGACACTCGCCCCAGGCACCCGCGCATCTAATGCTAAGGCCGAGTCAGACCAAAATAAGCTTACTGAGTTAGAGATTACTATCTTTGTAGAGATAATGAGTAGATTTATTATAGTAACGAAGATCTCTACAGAGAAATAATCCCCATATATGTTTATTCTACTCGTTGACTCATTAAAATCAAATAAATACAAACTAAATTTCTCTCTCTCTCTCTCTCTCTCTCTCTCTCTCTCTCTCTCTCTCTCTCTCTCTCTCTCTCTCTCTCTCTCTCTCTCTCTCTCTCTCTTACCTACAATATAACATCCGCTATTAATATGCATTTCAGGTGGGAAGGGATTTCCAGACGAGGTCACTAGATTGGTATCTTGATAGTCTGAGAGT
The DNA here is from genome assembly GCA_021962125.1 of Bulinus truncatus. NCBI lineage: Eukaryota > Metazoa > Mollusca > Gastropoda > Planorbidae > Bulinus > Bulinus truncatus. The sequence goes on along the minus strand of JAGDYQ010000001.1, from coordinate 7,932,595 downwards.
TCCAAATGTTCCAGTTTTTCTAGTAAGTGACCATCTTTAATAAAAATGTTAAGGTCCTAAGTATTGTTTTTATTACTTTGGATTATATTAAATATTGGCTGTTTTATGTGCAGCATAATAAACATAGAAGTAATCAAAATAACATATACAAAATGTGGATAGCTGGCTGACATTTAGGCTTTAAATAGAAACAAAAACAAAAACAATGAATACATTTAATAAAAGTTAATTTTTTTCAAGATGCACAGATGTTTGGATGGGTTAAATAAAAGCTGAGCTAAGATGCGTCCAAAGTCAAAAACTCAACATTACAACCAAAAAAAAAAAATATTCAAAAAATTTACCTGCAATCTACAGCAGATTTTCTTTTTAAGAAAATACAAATTAAAGTTTATTAAATTAAGTCAGTTATTTATCCAATGAACAAATAATGTAACAAATATTTTAAAACAATGTTTCTAATTTTGTAAAAATGAAAAAAAAACTAAACTCACAGACACGCACACACACACACACACACACACACACAAAGTTTGTGTTCGTTATACCTCTGTCCAGTCGTACAACTTCCGGTCTGTCTCCGTCTACAACAGGATCCCCTCGTAGTTTTCTAATTTGCACTGACAGCATGTTGGTTAAGATTATTTCATTCCTCCTTAATACAGGACATCGCCCGGCGTTATCAAAACATATAAGCCCATTGTTATATTGAATATAGCAATCGCAAAAGGAACACATTATTTGAAGCCTAAAACAGAAAAGAAAATATTGCACAACAATAAAGATAACTCGAAGGACTGTGTCTCATTACTTATAAAAACAAAAAAAATGAGCTCATAGACAAATAATGACGACTTCAAAAAAAAAATGCTCTAAGGTTGAAATAGAATCACGTGGTATTCATTTTCCAGCAGTGCGTAGTAAGGTGGTCCATGGGGCATTTAAGGTTTCTGCTAGTTGTTTTTTTTTTTATAATTTTTTTTTTATATTTTTTTTTCTTACCTACCCCCCAAAAAAATTATATGAATTACACTTTTTTTACCCAAAAAAGTCACAAAATACATTTTTAAATACATTTTTTATATATTTTTTTATTTCTTTGTTCATTAATTGGTATGTTGTATGCATGTGCCAAAAATGGCTAGTGTAACTTAAAAAATAAAAAAAGATAGAAAAAAACAACTAGCAGAAACCTTAAATGCCCCATGGACCACCTTAAGTTGCAGAATTTAATTTATATTGTAGCTAAAACGTCATTGTTAATTTACAGTTAAAGGTGCCTGAAACAGTTGAGTAAATGCATATTCTGGGTATAACTTATCCAGTGTTTTTCTTGTTCGTGTAGTTCAGTGGTTCCCAAAGTGGTCCGTACGGACCCCCAGGGGTCCCTGGTATCGTTCAGGGGGTCCGTGAAGAATTTTAATTGATTTGGGGGTCCCTGAACAACTTCAGGGGGTCCGCGAAAGGTTTAATGTAAAATAGTAAAATTTATGATTCATTTTTACTATTATGGAAATTAAATTAAAAGAAACAATAAATAAAATAGTAGCGCCAGCTAATTAAATTAATAGCAAGCATGGCACGGTGAGAGACAGACAGTCGAGAACACGTTTATACAGAAATGAAATAACGCCGCTGGATGCACTAATTTGTCTACAATTTACTACAATATAAAAAAACTATAAAATAGTTTACATCGTACTTCGAATTAAGTTCTATGTTATTCTGATACAAAGTGTATAAACACATTTTCCCAGTCTTAGACAAAAAGATAAGGATTTAACATTTTTTCCAAACAGTTAAATAAAAAATTTGGAAAATACCGTCACTGCAACAACTCATTGAGACAACATCTAAGCGAGATAATGATAAACTGCTTGCTGCTTCTTAGAGCTTTTCTTCAGTGATCGCAAAGTCAAGAAAGCTGCATACTACTGATGAAGAAGTTATTTTACCAGCTGTAAATGACGTAATACGCGCAGATTTGCACAAACCAGCTTTCGATAATATTTAAAGTACAAAGAAGGATTGCCGAATTGGCTCAGTCCGTAGAAAATCCTTTATATAGTAAAACATCTGAATTTTCTATACAGCTTGACGAGTTCACTTTACTAGGAACCCAAGCTTTACTTTTAGCTTATGTAAGATTTGTAAAAGAAGAAAAATTTGGTCAAGAATTGTTATTGGCTAAATGTTTGGAGACAAAATGTGAAACGTTATTTACTGAATTAAAAAGATTGTTCGATGTAAAATCTGTACCCTTGAATAATACAATTTCAGTTGCTACTGATGGTGCTCCGGCAATGGTAGGAAGATACCAAGGCTGTCTGGCATACTTAAAACAAGCTGTACCAAATGTATTTTCAGTTCTTTGTGTCATTCATCGACATCATTTTGTCGCAAAAAAAAAAAACTTAGTGAATGTTTGCATATAGCACTAGATTATTTCATTAAAACAGTTAATACAATCAAAAGGAATGCCTTAAATAAGATATTATTTTCTCAACTTTGTTTGAAAAATGACGAAGTCTGTAACGTTTACTACTTCACACAGAAGTACTTTGGTTATCTCAAGGTACATGTTGAAATCGATTGCATGCGCTCTTTGATTCAGTGTTGGAATTCCTGGAAAGCAAAGACAATGATTTGCGACACAATTTAATTAAGTCAAAAAGTGACATAGCCCATATGACTGATATATTTGACAAATTTAACGAAACTAATTTGAACCTACAAGGTAACCAATTCAATTTAATCAAATCTAAAAGCGTAATGTCGGCGTTTGTGGCAAAACTTTTTCTGTGCAAACAAAATTTGGAAAGAGGATAATGTTTTCAGTTACGAAATATTTCGAAATTGCAAAATAAAGTTGAAGATCAGCGTGCTTACTGTCAACACTTTACGGTTCCTCATGCAGACCTGAACCAAAGATTTGAAGACATTCTTCACTTGGATATTCCCGACTGGGTGTAGAGTACTGTAGAGCCCTTTCACGTTTGGACAAACTCAGATCCCAAACACAGATGAATCCTTACTAATACAGGAGCAGCTTATTGAAATATCCACAAATGAGGAACTTAAACCATTTTTTAAAAAAAGGATACCACAAATTCTGGTTATACAAACAGATCCCAATTTTATATCCTGCACTATGGGTTATTGTACAGAAGTTGTTGACAGCTTTTCCGTCTTACTATTTGGTAGAACGTTGATTCAGTGCCGTTCTGAACCTCATCACACACATACACAACAAAAACCGACCCGAAATTAGTGCTCATGGGGATTTGCGGTTACTACTCACAAACATTGAGCTGGACATAAATACACTCATATCATCATCTCAAGTCATTATTTTTTTTATTTTAACCACAAATTATAATTTCTTTAAATACTTCTTCAACAAAATGTATTTTTTTTTTTTAATTTTTATACTATGCATTTATGCAGGTTTTGCACTTGGGGGTCGTGGACAAGTTTGGACTATAAAAAGGGGTCCATGGGTCAAAAAAGTTTGGGAACCACTGGTGTAGTTAGTTGTACATGGCACCTTTTGTTTGAAACCATCTAATTATCATAACCCAGATTTTTACGTCGGGCGCACTGAGAGCTCGTTCTGCCTCCCTCACCCCTCCAACCCAGGATGGGCCCCACACAACTCCAACTCTAGACTTGTATTATTATTTTGCATGTTGTCCTCTTTAAAAAGGCCCACAATTTTCTATCGCGCCCGGGGACCTCAACAAATCATAATCTTCCTCCGCTAATTAACAAGAAAAGTAAAACATAGCTACAGCAGTACACTTCTTTCTAAACTGTCAACACGAAGCGATCAGCAAAACATATTAAGCTGAAAAATAACTGCTCTAATTAACCACTAAAGTAAAATATGCAAAAAAAAAAAATAATCATTACTTAAGTTTGCCAGTATCACTATTGGGTATTCTTTGCTTCTTGAATATGGAAGTATGTTGTTAGTTGGTAATGTAATAATAAAACATCCGTAATACTTTATTACTTTGCCATATGTACGTACTCCACATTATGCAATGATCACCAGGTCAAAATATCACAGAAACGGGCAAACTACAAAAAAGCGAGCCATATACGGCTGGTAAATAGTCTCTACTCCCACCAGCTCGTCTACAACAATGAAGTCTACAGCAGTGACGTCTACAACAATGAAGTTTACACACCAATGACGTCAACACTATGACGTATGCATTAATGACGTTTACATTAATGACAATTACATTAAGTTTTATATTTGTTCGTATAAACACTCAAACCATTTTCTTTTGGTTTCGACCCATTTACAAACCCCCCCCCCTGAATATGACATAGCCTGATACTCATGTAACGCCCCGCAGCCATGAATTCTGCCACCCCTGATTAAAAATATAGCAACACCTACACCTCCCCCGACCTCTTTTCCCCAACTAAGCAGCTAATACGCTGCTCAGCCTTGTTTCAGTGCAAATTGTGACGAAGCCCTTCAAGGTCTGAGGCCCATGACAAGCGTTATTGAGCTTACACTGACCCTATATATATATATATATATATATATATATATATATATATATATATATAAAGATTACCATTTGCAGCTAACTTGCAATATTTTATTAGTATCAAATAGAACTTATGTACAAGAAATAGAAAAGTACAATTTTGAATTATGTGCAAAAAGATCACTGGCAATAGTATCTCGTTTTTGAATTACTTAGCTCACAAAATATTTTCTATTTAAAGCTTTGGCTGTTTTTTTTTTTTGTTTTTTTTTTTAGTTTTAACATTTATTCAATACTCCATTAGTTGGTTTAGATATTTAGAACCTTTTAAATGGGTATGAATACTAGGCAACTGAAGGGTTCTCTTGATGTACAAGCTCCTGAGCCTGAGAAAATTTGGGAACCATAACATTATTCATGGGATTCTCTAGCTAGGCCCCCCAAAAATATCTCGAAACGGTTAAGTATTTACACATCATTTGTTAGACTTTTTACAAAAGGCTGACCATAATATGATTTAGATTTTAGATAATTTCATACAAAGCTTTATTCATTATCGTAGCAAAAAAAAAAGTGGCCATAATGAGCACACAGACAGTGGCGCAACCAGGGGGGGGGGGCTCGAGCCCCCCCCCGACCAAATCATCATACATATTTTACTAAATAAACTTTCTTTTTTCTATATGTGAGCCCCCCCCCCCCCAGCATTTTTTTTCTATATGTGAGCCCCCCCCCCAGCATTTTTTGCTGGTTGCGCCACTGCACAAAGACAATATATCATAACAAGCATAGAAGCCAAAACATAAACTTTTTTTCTTAATTTACTTACATCTTAGATATTAGGTTATAAATCCACAAAACGTCTGTAGAAAAAAGAGAAGATAAAATTGATTTATCATTTTAATAAAAACAATTAACTGATCGTCTTTTTAACTGTATTAGAATATTTCCTACTGTACAGCTTTTCTTATTTATCTACCTATAATTACTTTTTTTTGTAATGTGTCATTATCTGATTTTATATCAATATTTAAAAATATCCATATAAGTTCAATATTTACATTTTTTTCTGTTTACAAACATGAAATTTGGCCGTAATCTTTGGCACTTATGATTATGACAAAATGGCAGCCATCATGTCATTAGATTATTCTGCAGTTCTGCCTTTTTTTTATTTTATATTTATCTGACTATATCTTTATTTCATAAACTTTGAAGTACAAAATTGTATGTAAAACATAGTTTTAAAACTCTGTGTTAAAAAAAAAATAAAAACAACAGAAAATAAATAAATGTCATTCCGGAAAAATCCACAAATAACTATTCCGTTACTGATTTCTTTTGTCGAACAAGAAACTAAGCAACTAGGCAAATCGAAATCTTATGTTATCACTTCGTCATTATTTATTAAAGAAAACAGTAATAATGAATAAAATTATAATAACAAAGTACAGTGTTGCATAGAGCGGCCAAAGCAGCAGAAGCCACAATACTGGTAGGCCTAATGGAACGAGTCATATGAATCGGAATGGAGAAAGGAAAGATTCGGTTCTTTTAGCGTGAATCGGAAACGACTCGAGCAATTTTTCAACCATTTCTAGATTCCAAAAAATAATGAGGGCATGGATGTCATGCAAACAGGCCCGTAGCGTGCGGGAGGCCAGGGGGGGCCGGGCCCCCTGCGTTTTGTCTGCCCCCCTGCTTATTTGTTCTACTTAGTAAAATGTATTACCTGCCCCCCCCGCTATTGCCTGGCCCCTGCTGTAGAATGCCTGCCCCCACCCCTGTAGAATTTTCACGCTACGGGGCTGCATGCAAAGCTTTTTAAAATATTTAGTTGAACAATATTGTGAATAGAGCCTTACTAGAGAACAATATTGTAAATAGAGCCTTACTAGAGAACAATATTGTGAATAGAGCCTTACTAGAGAACAATATTGTGAATAGAGCCTTACTAGAGAACAATATTGTGAATAGAGCCTTACTAGAGAACAATATTGTGAATAGAGCCTTACTAGAGAACAGTGGCGCAACCGGGGGGGGGGGCTCAACCCACCCCCCCCCCCCAGGCCAAATCATCAATACATAATTTACGTTATAAAGTTACAAAAAAGATGTCAAACTGTCTTTTTTCAATATGTGAGCCCCCCCCCCCCCCAGCATTTTTTGCTGGTTCACTGCTAATGAACAATATTGTGAATAGAGCCTTACTAGAGAACAATATTGTGAATAGAGCCTTACTAGAGAACAAACATACTTGCCGATCTATTAGGTCCCCCCTCCCCATTGCCCTTACCTTTGTGAAGGCCTATTCTAATCAGATGCTATCGGGGCTCCTAAATATACTTTTGCTATATCCCCCTATATCTATGATTATATAGAATAGTTAAAAGCTACTCTGATTGAAAAGTCGACAATAAAAGATGTTAATGGGCCCTTTGGAGGCCATTAAACCACTGTCCCTTGTGGGGTTGCTGATTTGATATAGGATAAAGAATTAGCTTAGGGCTGTGCAAACTTCTTTAAACCGCTGGCTACAAAGGGTTACTGAATTTGACAGATGGGTCAGGCCATAAATCTAACATAAAATTAGTATAAACATCATTGGTGTGAAGAAGCAGAGGTGATGGGGGGGAAGGAAGAGGCGCAGGCTAGATCAAACACTACAGGCCCATGTCTAAATTAGCATCTGATGCTTAAAACATTACAAGTGCAGGCTGAAGATACGACTAGATTCATTGACAAGTAGTGACCATGTAGTCATTAGTAAGGGAAATAACTCTTAGCTGTCGTTACATGAGAAATGGCCTAATATATGTGTCGTTGATTGATTATCGTGAAACTTTCTCAAACCGATACTGTACTATCGAAAACTACAGCGTGTATATTGCATTTTACACATAATTAGCTGTCCTCTTTTTTTTTTTTTAATTTGTTTCAGTTCAAATTGCGACGTAAAAAGTAAAGTTCCCTTAAACCACCCCTAAGGGCTCAAAGGGGCGGATGAAGTGAAGAATTTATCTGTTTTCAGTAACCTCGACATATAAAGGGATTGTGTGTTTAGTAAAACGTCCAGCCGCCTTTACTTCCCCAACTCAAAGTCAGGTACCCATTTAATGCCGTGTGGACTTGGGGCGAGTGGCTTTCGAAATCTTCTTTCATTTTTTTTTCTTAATGCACAGCTTGGGGGGGGGGGCATTGGAAAGGGGATGGGGGTGGGGAGGGTTGCATTGGAGGCGTTGTGCCGTCTAATTCTCCGATAGCTGGGTGCGGCAAGAGATATTGGGGTGTGCGCGACTCTGGGATGAAGTTAAAATTTGTGTGCGCAACATAACATGTGTACGTTCTGTTGTAATTTGTGTACGCACACAGCTTAGAGGAAACACTACTTAATGGGAGGGACCCATTTGTCATAGTTTAGACGCCGAAAAAAAACGTACAAACGATAGTATTGACAACGATTTCATCTAGGGCTCACTAATATAGCTATGTAAAAGTATGCACATAGTTTCCCAAAATTACATACGCCTAGGGCTCACTAATATAGCTATGTAAAAGTATGCATATAGTTTCCCAAAATTACATACGCCTAGGGCTCACTAATATAGCTATGTAAAAGTATGCATATAGTTTCCCAAAATTACATACGCCTAGGGCTCACTAATATAGCTATGTAAAAGTATGCATATAGTTTCCCAAAATTACATACGCCTAGGGCTCACTAATATAGCTATGTAAAAGTATGCATATAGTTTCCCAAAATTACATACGCCTAGGGCTCACTAATATAGCTATGCAAAAGTATGCATATAGTTTCCCAAAATTACCTACGCCTAGGGCTCCTATAAAAACAAACGTAAGAAAAGGGTTATGTTTGCGAAAAATCTCAGATATTGGTTACTTGTGATTTAATCGCGTGTACTTACTTTACGTGTCATGTACAAGTTGTTTCAATGGTAAATGAGAACGTTTGTTAGATCTAGTCACTGATGGCAAGCACGCCGAGAGGGGGGTCATTGCCAGGGGGCCCGCATCTGTAAGGGGGCCCGGCCCAGAGCAAGTAATGGGTCAATGGGTCAGGGTCAAATGGGTCGCAAAATTGGATGGGTCACATGGGTCAATGGGTCAAATGGGTCGCAAAATTGGATGGGTCACATGGGTCATGGGTCAATGTTCCCTGACCCACGACCCATCCTTAGTCTCCGCCCGACCCTAAAAAAAAAACTCGTCGTCGCGCGATTTTTTAAAATTTCAAAATGGTTTTTATCTCGACAGCCGCCATCTTGAAAATAACAACATTCAATGGGCCATGGTGGGTCTGGGTCAAGAACTTGATGGGTCATGGGTCAAGCTCAGTGACCCATTACTTGCTCTGGCCCGGCCGCCCCGACCATGTCAATTATTTAATGACTCATTGTTTATCAAGGGGCCCGCAATGATATCCTGCCCTGGGGCCCTTGTTGGCTCTCGGCGCCCCTGACTGATGGCGGTACTCTGAGCTGTCTTATGAACAGGGAAAACAGGCTAAAGCATATGGCACCCTTCCTGTACAAAGTACTTTAACATCTGATCTCATAATGTCCATGATGAGTACTTTTCTCTACGGTCCCAAAAATCTCTGCCTAGGGCCCACAAAAATCCAGGTCTCTGACTAAAAAAAAATTAAAGTTTCCTTAAGCCCAAAAGGGCTCATCGGTGCAGATGAAGTGTAGTAGAATACATCTGTTTCAGTAACCTCGGCCTATGAAGTGATTGTGTGGTTAGCAAAACTTTAAAAAAAAGGTACTCATTTAAAGCTGGGTGGAATTGGGGACTTTACACCAGGACCTAAAAAAAGTCGCAATATTCTCACTGAGATTCGAACCAGGGACCCTCCGGTCGACAGTCAAGCGTTCTACAACATTCGACCACCAGTCCCAGGTCTCTGCCTAGGTAGGGCCCGTAAAACTCCAGGTTTGTCTAGCCTCCCCCGCCCCCTTCCAAAAAAAAAAAAAACCAGCTCAGTATAGCTCTGGTAATACTTTATCGGTGGATTACGGAACTAACGCTATGTTTTTGAAACTGGCCATCCTTACACCATAAACTGTGGTGGTGTGTGTTGAGATAACAGTGGTAACAGCCTAAAGTAAATAATCCACCATCACCAAGGTAGCAACCAGTCATTCTGAAGCCACTGAAAAAACTATGACGTAGGGGACCTTTTCTCTCCATTTTCCAGCAAAATGCTACGTTTTGAAAAATTGAGGAACATGGTCACCCTCCCACCAAGCCTGACAGGTATTCGAGTTGCTTCACCCTCTCACGCCCGTGATGGCCGAAGTACTCAAACTGAGTGAGGATGAGATTAATGGATACATGTTCTGGCTTACAAAATATCATGTCAGCTTTTATTGTGTAAGTTAATAACTGAGTGTTATTTGCCCTTTTCTCTATCTACTTCACAAGAAGAACCAAAAATCTTCTCTGGACAAAAGTAACCCATACTGTAAAATTCGTTTCCCAATATTTAGTTTTCCCTATCCAGTGGGTAGCAAATACTCGCAGAAACTATCAACTGTAAATAACATTTAAAGGTCTAAATTTTTTTGCAACAAGAATTTAATAAACCAAAATCATACGATTAAAATTCCATTTCCACAATAAATCAAAAATAAAATTCAAAAAATGAAAGAAAGAATTAGATTTTACATCATTCAGGATTGAAAGATGTTTATAAATACAAACAAAGTACATTCAAAATATTTAAACTGTTCTTAAAAAAATGAGGCATCAAATAGAACTTTTTTTAAATTAAGGACTTTGACCAGAAAGAGTTTCTTTTGCAATCAGATAGTAAATAGTGCATATTATTATAAATTAAGTATAACCTTAATAATTAAATGCTTTCAATAATTTTGCCAGTTAGACTAATGATATTAACAAGAATAATTATTTGCAAATATTGCAAAACATAAGCATGTTATTAGAAACATAATGTACCAATAAACATTTGGTGTACATTTAGAGACTTAAATGTATGTCTCAATCTTATCATGCCTCTTTAAAAATAAAAAGGTCTTGTTTTACTTGTTAAATTCAAATACTGAACAATAAATTCAAATTTGGGTAGTACGGTCCATGAAGATCTGGTCTGTTTCTACCAGTAGGTGACAGCAAAGTTGGAAAGATTTTTCAGATGTCTTTAGAAAGACCTGATTGCCTTTAAGTTGCAGTAACTGCTATAACAACCTTAACGTATTAGACACAACAGTAACCAGCTGTATGTGTCAGTGGTCTTAAAAAAAAAGATCCAAAATTCTTTACTGCAATGAAGACTATCCTTTCATTTTTTTGTTAAATGTTATTCAAATATACCAGGTATATAAAAAAAAACTATTGTATTTAAATAGATGAAGTTGAAATAAAACTCAAAGTGATAAATTATCAAGAAATATAAAGAAAATTAAAAACAAACCAAAAGAGCGTCGGGATAAATAAAAAAAAATAAACTATAAAGGATGCTTATTCTACCAAAAGAAAAATGTATAACGCCAACATGTACAAGTTTTAAAGAGGAGTAAAAAAATCTTCTCTGAACTAGAGTTAAAAAAAAAACTTCAAACTTTAATTTTTTAAAAAGGGTTATAATGAAAAAGATAGAAAATTTTAATAAATATATGTGTATTAAGATAATGTGTAGCGTTTTAAGCCACATAAGCCTACCCACAGTATGTAGTGTTTTAAGCCACATACGCTTACATTGAGCTAAGAATGTTTCCTAAATGAAAAAATACATGAATAAATTTGTTGATAATCTATGCAAAGTAGGTCGTTACAGTCCCTAAAATTTTCTTCTGACATAGAGGGCAGCGTGTAAATTTTTGTGAACATGCGCTACAGGCATACAGATCTCCACAGGGCAGAAAGAGTTCCTTGATGGGAGCATCTTTACACACTTTACACTTCAAAAGCTGTTGTAATAAAGTCTTCTCTCTTTCTAGTAGCTTGGCAGAAACAGTTTTATTTTGTGAACCGTGATCTGTTGAAAATTGAAAGAATTTTATTTTAAATCAAACTTTGGTTCATTTTTTTTTACATTAATCAGTATCAAAGGATTAATTTGGTGGTGATAAAATGGGTTTATTGAAGATGAGTCGAGAGAAATGACAAGCAAAGAGAAAAATTCATCTCTGAATGCATTGGTTAGATAATCTTTAAAATACTCTAGAAATAGAAGAGCACCTAAAAAATAGCCTGTAATGTTTAAATATGAATATGATGCAATTTAGAATTTCAGAAATAGAAAATCATGATACACTGTACTAGCTGTTAATTGATTCAAAACAGCATCCTGATAGAAATTGAAATCCATATCAATAGACCAAAACATGACATATTAAGATGTTTATTTTGTATTTCATTATATTAAGATGTTTATTTTGTATTTCATTATATTTAGATGTTTATTTTGTATTTCCCTATATTTAAATAACCAAACCAATTTAATAAAGTAATGATTTTATGGTATACTTTTTAAATATACATGTATTAAATTATTCTATAGTAAATAAATCAATATCGTTCATAATTCTTTACTTTTCACACAAAGAAAAAAGTGCAATAAATACTTCATAATTTGTATTAACTTTACACATTTTACACTTTTATACTAATTCAGTTGTCACCCATCTTCTCTGTGCCCCCCCACAAAAATGAAATATTTTACTTTCATATTTGTTCCTTTTTACTATTGGATAAAAAGTCAATTAATTTTTTTCCTATTAACAATAATTAAAGAATAAATTAAAAAATTTTTTAGAACCTCAAACATTGTAATCCTAATACTTTAATAAAAAACAACAACTGAAAAAAAAACAACTTACTTGTATCACTTATCACTGTGGCTGTTTCATCTGTGATCGCTGTTCCTACCTGAGGATAATTTTCACTGTTATCTTCAGAACCTAAAGGGCCAGAAGTAAAAAAAAAAGTATGTTTCAGTAATGAGCTAAAATTAAAAAAAAAAAAGTATGTTTCAGTAATGAGCTAAAATTAAAAAAAAAAAAAAGTATGTTTCAGTAATGAGCTAAAATTAAAAAAAAAAAAAGTATGTTTCAGTAATGAGCTAAAATTAAAAAAAGAAAAAAAGTATGTTTCAGTAATGAGCTAAAATTAAAAAAAAAAAAAGTATGTTTCAGTAATGAGCTAAAATTAAAAAAAAAAAAAGTATGTTTCAGTAATGAGCTAAAATTAAAAAAAAAAAAGTATGTTTTAGTAATAAGCTAAAATTTCTTTTAAAAAAAAAAAAATTAAAACTAAATGACATCTATAATACTCACAACATGAATCACAAAAATAGATTGTACAAAAAATTACATTTATGTGATATCAAAAAAGAATAACTTCTAATCTCCAATAAATGTGACTCCGCCATTCACTATTTACAGCTAACTATTAAACAATGAACACATATCACAATGAAAATAGACCTATATTATCTGAGATGATTTCTAAAAAAAAAGAGACATTTTCAGTAGGATTTCTAAATATATATAAAAAAAACAACCTTTGCAGTTAAAAAAAAGGATGTGAGGTGTAAAAACTTTAAAAATAAGAATTGACAAAGATAGAGATTGGTGTTTTTTTAAATTTTCTCCTAGTGGGATGATAAATGAAGACTGCGTGAGGTAGTATCTCAAGAGGTGTTATTTTATACCACACTCTTTAAAATTAGATAACTGGGACAAATTAGTACTAAATCAGTGCTCCGCAACAGTTTTCAGCGAGATGTTGTCAGGTGTACTTCGGAAAAATATGAGTAGCTTAAGTTGATATAGGTTTTTTTTGTCATAAAAAAACAAAAAAAACTTAAGACGAACTACTTCAACGGAATAAAACCAATCAGTGGGTAAAGAAATACTCCAAAGAAAAAAATTCAGCATAAATTTTTATGGTGTGATGATACTGATAAAGATTGTCAATAACAGTTATGTCTAGAGAGAACATCTTTAATAATCAAGCAATGTTCCCAGGCCAATCATTCCACTGTTACAAAAAACAAGCTGGTCATAATAAAAATACTTTGAGCTTTCTATGAAGTCATCTGTCACTTTTTAAGAAAAAAAATACATGTATAAACGTCTTTTACCATGTCGCTATATTGACAGCAAGTCAGAAAATAAAAATATAAAAAAGGATGGCTGGCAATCGTTTAATAGATGCATGAAACAATCACTGCAAGTTCTGTTGTGTGCGAATAATAAAAATATTAATGATATACCCAGTGATTTTGAAATGAATGTCTCTCAAACAAATTAATTATTTACATAGGGGTAACATAGAATTATACAATAGACTTTACATTCATTTTTATTTCTATTTTTAAAAAATAATGGCTTATGTGAAATTACTGATGCTTTTTTATTATTTAATTTTATTTATGAAATTGTTTCTTCAGCATTAATGTCATAGGAAAAGAAATTATTAAATTAAAAAATTATCTTTAAGTTTTAACCTTTTTCACACTATCCAAATTAATAACTCTTGCTAAAAGTAATTGTATCTAATTTTACCAGCATAAAAAAATCAAGCATCAGCCACTTGCACTGATTGGTGAAAATAAATAGTTATCTTGCATGTTAATGAAAGTTTGACTTACGAAACTTTTTAAAAAGAATGCATCGAAATAGTAAAATAAATTAAATTCAAATTTTAAACATTTATGTATTTCATTCGAGATGAAATTGGCACAGGAAACTAGTCATGATCAATTTAGATTTCAGTAAGTTGGCTTGAAGAATGCTATTAGCAGGTAATTTTTAAACTACAAAACAGACATCATTATATTTTCTTAAATCAAAACCAGTACTTGATTTTAACATCATAAAACAGTTGTCTTAGATTGTTCAAATTATATGCTAAACTCACATATTATACAAGTGCATTAATAAATTATATTTTGGAATGCCAATTGAACATTTTTAATACGATGTGATAATTTTTGTTTATTACAATGTGATAATTATGTGACTGACTCTAATTCCTTTACAAGAAAATCTTAGGCTATAGACATTCGAGGAAAAATAATTAAACTAAGGCTTTATAGATCTCAGAGATAAATGAAACTGATTTATTAAGAGCTTTTTAAAAATATCTAATTTCACCAGCAGATTAACAAAGATTTTCATTAGTGTGCCAAATAAAATAAGATCAACTACAAAGTTGAGAAGTTTATGATTCAGAATTTCAAAGACTCATTTGAATAACGAATCAAAAATACATTGGCTACCCTCAATAAAACACCTTAGTAATTTTCATGTGAATGCACGTTTTTTTTTATTATTATTCAGTGTGCCGTCTCATTTCTGTAACAGGTCAAGTGTGCTGCAAGTTGAAACAGGTCACGGAGCACTGGACTAAATGTGCATGGAGCATTATTTTTATTGAAAAAACATTTAATATGTTAGATGCTCTAAACTCTCTGTGGTTGAAATTCAGAATTTTATTTCTAAACTAATTTTGTAATACAATAGGAATGTATGTCATTCTCTTGCTTTTCTAATTTGTCCATGTTAATTTTTTTTAAATGGTAAGACAAAGTGATTCATTTTATATAAATTATTGGTGATCTGAAATTTACTCTTCTTTGAGAAAATTTTCTGTAATGTTAAAAAGAAGGAATGAAAGTTTTAGAATGAAATACAGATGAAAAGACATCTTTTTATTATATTTCTGACGTCATCTAGAAAAGCAGCTAAGACTTTAAAAATGAACATATTCGGAAAAGCTAACAAACAAACAAACTGCACAGAAATTTATAACAAGTTAAATGTCATATTGACTTATCTTAAGAATTCATTGCCATCAGAACAGACTAAAGATCCTTCTGTGTTAATAGCACATCTGAGCAATAAAAAAAATAATAATAATATAACTTCTTAGGTAAAAATGTGTGAATTTGAAGGCTCTTTTTAATTTCCTTTGAAACTTCTGACTTCATGAAACTAATAAAACTTTTGAGATAAATAAATTTAATATGGAACAGAAAAAGAGTGAATATGAAAATTCAAGAATGGTATGATGTTTCAACCATGACATGAAACACATAAAAATGTAGTTCACCTAACAGCATTTTTTTTTGTTACAGAGATCATCTTCAAATGTTAATGATGAGTGCTGTAAATAAGTAAATACTTCAAAAGCTTTTAGAAAAATATCTATAAAATCATGACAGCTTGTTTGAAAGATGATTCACTGCTGCAATTTAATGACAGTTCATTATCTTTAAAGATAAATGCTTCTTAAATTTTGTTTACATTAAATGACTATAAAAGATAAAATTTGAAATGACAGGATTAAATCAACAAAAAGGTCATTTAAAATAAAATAATAGGAATTCATGGCTTACTTGATGAGAAAATATTAGGCTCATACGGATCTAGCTGACCAGTCACAGCTAAGCTAGTAACTTCATCAAGTGTTGAATGGGTGGAAAACATTGTGGCATTATTGTTTACAATTGAACCACATCCAGAAGTTACACTTGAAGAAATGGGTGCTGCGGGTTGGGGCTGTGCTGAAAAAACAAAAGTAATCCATTTAATTATGAAAATGTTATACATTGTTTCATGAATTTCATTTTAACCTCATTTAACTGCTTTTTATTTATTCATGATGTTTTAAAATAAGTTATAAACGTGATGGCTTTTAAAAATATCAGTTTCTATGCCCCTCTATACATGTTCAAATACGAATATAATTAGGGTCACTACACATATTTGTCAAGAGTCTCAGAGAGTTCAAAAAACTAAAATTAATGCGCAAGTCCTAGGTCCACCAACATTTATCTGTTGACTGGCAGTTTGACTTAATTCTTACCTGCAGTTTGGTTCAATGTTAATTTAGCAGGTAAGACTGACTGTAAGAATGTACAGGATGGTCTGTATCTTGAATGCTCTACATAAAGATCATCACCTGCCTTCCAAGACTTAAGACCCAAACCACAATGAAAACATCGCACACAATCTGCATAACCTTTTTAGGATTAAATGTAGCAAAATAATCTCCATGAATAAATGTCTCTCAAACAAATAAATTATTTGCATATGGGTAACATGAATTATTCCACAATAAACTTTACATTCATTTTTATTTCCATATTTGAAAAAAAAATGGCCTATTTGAAAATACTTGTGTTTTTTTTATTGTTTAATTATATTTATAAAATTGTTTCTTCAGCATTAATGCCATAGGAAAACAAATTACTAAATTAAATTTTTTTTCTCCCTATCCTAATTAATAACACTTGCCAAAAGAAACTGTACAACATTTTACCAGCATAAAAAAATCCAGCATCAGCCAAAACATTTGAATGTATTATGTGTGAAATCGGCCAGTTACTTAGACTTTGTAGCCTCTTCTGCTTTGAAGAATAGATGGGGTATGCTGGGTCGGCTAGCCTTGGGGTACTTTGTGGGACTATTGCAGTTGCTGACAAACTGCTTGAAAATCCACTGGTTGACACATTTAGTTGAGTAACTTCATTAGAATTTGAAGACTGAAGATAACCTACTTATAAGTGAAATAAATTTAAGTGAGATTGCTATTTAATTTAGATGCATGACATACAAGCAAAAGATGTGTTGATAATATTGCTTAAAAAATAAACAATTTAAATTCCCAAATTACACACCAGATGACTTTTTCAATTACCATTTGGTCACAACTATGTTACATGCATTTGTTTATGAGCCTTAAGATTATTGAAGGAAAAAATGTTTTAAACCATTACCTTTGAGTACTGTCACCCCTCTACCATCAGATATATTTATACCATTATGGGTCCATATATCCAAAATCCACTCAGCGTTATATCTCGTAAAGGTGATCACAGGTGCTCCAGATGACCCTGGACATGTTACAGCTGTATATAATAATGAACTCAGTATATGTCCTGCTGGTGTTGATGTTCCTGAAATGAATAAACTGTGCTTAGATTGAAATGATGTCAAATATTAAAGAATGCTTTTTATTTAATAAGGATTTGAGTTAAATTTACTGGCTAAATTAAACTACTTTTAAATGTCTTATTGTTTTTGTTTTGTTTGTTTGTTTTTTAATTTATTTTCTAAATCCTTTTACACTACAAACAGATATGTGTTATAAATGACTTCAATAAAACTATGAATTACATGTTAATAAAAACTTGGTAAAATGGTTAAATGAATTAAGCAATAGCATGACCAATGAATTACTAAAAATCAAAGCTCACCATTTAAATGGTCCCTTAGTAAAAACAATTCTCTTTTCCCATTTGCCTGTACTGATGAAATTCCGTAGTTCTCTAAAGAGGATTTTCCAATTGACAACATTTTCTTTTTCCCATCAGGATGACTAATTATAAAAACTGACTGAGACATTAATTCCTTTAAGCCATATGGAATGCTTCTACATGCATTTTTTAACTCTTGCTGTAAATCATTAATCATTTTGGTTACATTTAAATCACTTGTAATGCATATTAATAAAGACTGTTGAACTCCTAATTTCTTATGGGTTGAAAATATTAATCCTTTCAACTTAAACTCTTTATATCTATCATCATCAAGAGACAGAGTCACTTCTGTGTCAATCAAATCTCTGTCAGCTGGATCTAGAAGATGGCTGGTTGTCACCACATAAACTATTCCAACTACAGAATGTTTTAGGAAAAGCTCTTTATGAAAATCATCCAAATCTGTAAGCTGGACATTTTCGGTAGAAATTACTTTGCAAGGATTATTTAAAATACTTCCTGTAACCATTTTTTTCTTTTGTTTATATTCTATTTTTGCAGTAAGTTTGGAGCATATGTGAATGAGGTGAATTAGACTAGCATCTTGATATTCCCTTTCTAGTTGACTGATATTTAGTGTCTGAATAGGGACATAACCTGTATGTTTCTGGTCATTTTGACAACTGTCATCTATCATTGAGGACTGGCTTTTAAAAACATGGTTCTCAACTGTTAAAAAAAAAAAAAGATTTTATTAATATTATAAATAATTTTATACTGTACTGAGATCAAACAAATATGACTAAATATACATTAAATCATTCTTATATAGATTGAGATATTTGTTTATCGTCAATGATTTACCATTTCTTTGGTCTCATTTCAAAATTCAAACTGTCTTACAAGTGAAATAAAATATTTTTGTACTATTAGAAAAATGAATACACCAGCTTGTCACATTCCAATTTTATGAAATTATGTAAAAAACAATCACAGATAAGCTTGCCATTTCAAGCAGTGAAGTGTTCATGTGACCACAGGTGAACAAAGTAGTGAACGATGTACCTTGAATGACTATTTCATCCAACAGGTACTATTAAATTCAGAAATGTTCTGTACTTAAATGCTAATGCAACTTACAGATTATATCCTCAGAAGGTTCAGCGCTATAGTCTTGTAAATCAGTGAGTAGCATGTGTAAAACGTTTTTTACTGAAATGAAGTAGATTGAACAAGTGCATTGATATTGATTTTTTTTATTTCTTCTTTAATGATAAAACACTGGCTTTAGTTTAAGTAATCAATGATTTTAATTTGTGCTCATTTTTACATAAAATTGATGAACGATTTATAACCTAAATTAAAATATGATTATTACCAAAGCCAATCATAGAAAATTAGCATTTTAGTAAAATGTTTTGTCTTGCCATAAAATATAAAATTATCCACAAGCCCAGAAATAATTATTGGAAAGTAACAGCAATGACTTTACCTGCATAATTTAGTGCACTGGTATGGACATTTTCAAATGGGCTCGATGTATATGTTACTGATAATTCATTTTCTGACGGAACATTGTGCTGAATATTTCGACAGCCATTATTATGATAAATAGAGCTAACTGGACTTTCTGTAACAGACATTAAATTGTTGGTCTTGTTGCAAAATTCACAGACAATTATGTGTTCTTTACCAGAGTATCGAAAGCCTGCTTCAGATAACTGAGAAAATAAAACTGGACTTTCAACAGAACACAGTGGCCGGTATGAAGCTAATCTTGTCATGTTTAACACTGGATAAACAAAAAACTGTGATTCGTTATTGAAAGTAGATTTGTAATCTAACATTATATCTGTTTTGAATAAAATATCTTTCTGATACTTGGTGTAATGAGCTGCACAACTTCTGTCCTTTGCTTTTGAAGACATTTTAACGTTCCCAAGAAGAGGAGCATCTTCCGTTGGAAATCGCACACTTAAAAGTGGTGCCTTTGTTGTGGAGCTCATTTGTTTTCCAAAAATAAATATAACTATCACATATAGCATAAATTTCATTATTATATTTTTGTTCTTGATATCTTGACAAGTAAAATTACAAGTAATATTAGACCTTTGGCTGATTCGATCACATATCCGAAGAAGTGGCATATTAAAATTCAACAGCGTAGAATAACATGATGTTTTCTTTGGCTTAAGGCATTTCTCACTTGACAACACCATATCCTGAGTGAAATTGTATGCAGGCATTCTCACATTTGAATTTTCTCCACTGGCTACATTTTTCAAGCATGTAAAGTGGCTTGATGTTGGTACCTGATCTACTTCTTCAAAATTATTGTCATGTCTGTTTCGTTCTGGACTCAATTCTGTATGCCTATCTATATATGAATTTTTGATAGATGCTACTGCAATGCTCGTATTCACGCCAATGTCAACGTTATTTGAATGATCATAATTGGATATATCTTTGGGTTGTACCGTGTTTTGAAGAAGAAGTAGTAAAATTATAACAATGAGTAGGCTATGTACAGAATGTACAAATGACGTCATTTTTATCATGGAGGCTATAAAATGGCTGAGAATTATTTTAAAATATTTCAATAATAGAGTATCTCTGTTGTTATTGTCGTTTCCTGGATTATGCATGCCTTTGGTACAATTTCAATATAACTAATGGGTATTTAGCCTTATAGCCTAAGATTCAAGAAGGCTATAGGGAGTAATATTTAATTTTCACCCAGGATTTTTTAAAATCATAATCTTCAAATCTGTCACATAACTTCTTTTTAGGTAATTATATTATAGTGCAATGAGAAAGATTTTGATACAAATAGATCTTTATAAGAAGTAATTATCATTCTTGTTTCTTGTTCAATTTATACACATCATTCAGAAGACTCATCCTCTTAGTAGAAAATGTTTGAGATGATGGTGGCTAGATCGTATCTGAACTACATAGCCTATGTGATGTTTCTCCACCACACGATGCTCCTCTTTCAAGCACAAAAGGACCTGAATAGTTTTAAAGGAAAGAAAAAAGAAAATGTATATATATATATATATATATATATATATATATATATATATATATATATATGTATATATATATATATATGTATATATATATATATATATATATATTAGGGTGGGTCAAAAAAAATTTTTTTGAAGTTGGTAATTTGAAACATATTCATAAAGTTGCATATGGTCCTACTGATTGTAAAAATGTAAAATTTGTACGGAGGTACGGGGCGAAAAAAATGCACTATGTCTAAAAAATTTTTTTTTTTTTTTTTTTTACAGTTTTAGATACTAAAACATGTCAATAATAACTATGAATTAATCATATTGCAGAACAAAAATTTTTAGATCAATTTTATATGCATATCATTTCTTTTTGAATAACCTAGGTCACAAATTTAACATGTTCAGTCACAAAAAACTCACAGTAAATATAGTTAAAATTTCGAACAAAAGTTGGGAGTAGTAAAACTATGTAGATTTCAAATATTTGTACATATTCCATGTACTACCATGATGTAACAACTTGTTAATAATGTTTCACTAAAAAAAAATTTTTTTGACCCACCCTAATATATATATATATACAAACACACGTAGGCCTACATACATAATAATGAGTATTTTCAAATGGCAAACCTGATGAGAATACTTGTTAATTTCATTGTCATCAACCAATACTTTATTATAATTATGCCAATCAATGATTAATTAAATAATTAATGATTGCATAATTTATTCATTAATGTGACTTTAAAAAAAATGAATCAATACTAAAAAATAATTATAAAAAAAAGTTGGTTTAATTATTATTTTTTTTACAATGTATAGCTTATCCATACAGCGCACATATACCTACACACACGCACACACGCGCGCACACACACACACACACACACACACACACACAAACGTTCTTTGAAATAAGAAACGTGTTGCTTTTTTTCTTTTCAGAGTTACTGCAACGTGTTTGCCTCCATACAGAACACAGTGAGGCTAAAATGCATTTATTAATCATTTTAAGTGATGAATTAGAATTAAATTCACGATAATACTTACAAAGTCAGAAGTCAATCTGGAATTAATTTCCACAGTCAGTATCGAAAAGTTTTTTTTTTTTAATGTTTTAACGTTCAATTTTAAAGATGGATAATTTGTGGGTGCTATTATTAGTTCCATAAAAAAGAGTTTTTCTAATTTAAAACTGACAATATGTGTATCAGGCCACGCGTGACGCCTACTGCACTGTGCATTCTTACTGTCATGGTAGAAAATATATTAGGGGGAAATCCCTTGACAGTTCAAGTGTTTTCTAAGAAGTTGTCCAGGAATTTCCCTTTATTAGAACGGATTTTTCGTTTGAAAATTACTGGGACTTCCTCTTTATGACGTTATTCATTATGATCGACAGTATATACATTACATGTTCAAGGTTTTCAATAAAATGTCATCTCTTGTTATTTACTATAAATAACTTTGTTAACTAAATAACTATTTAGTCGATCGATGATTATCATCTGTTGACCCAGTTGTTTATGACAGACTGACAAAATGCAGTAGCCCCCAAAGTTGCCACCCCCCGGGCCCCCAAATCAGTAGGTTAGGCACTGAGGCTCTATGACATTTTTTAAACAGCTTAGTTATGGCTTTGTAGTTTGTTTGTTTTTGTAATGAGGATGTGTAAAAAGAATTAAGAATGTGTTAAACTGACTAGGCGTTAACTGAGATTTTATTTTTTTTTCAACTATTTACAAAGCTGACTGCATTGACCCATTAACGTACGTTTAACATTTTAAAAAAAAGTTAAAAGTCCTGAAATCTAGGAAGTAGCTTTCATAAGCGCATTTTAAAACATGTTGGTCTTATTAAAAAAAAAAAAGCATTGTTACTGGTGTTGTTGTCAGCCCCGTAGCGTGAAAATTCTACAGCAGGGGCCAGGCATTCTACTTGCAGGGTCAGGCGATAGCATGGAGGGACCCAGTAATACAGAGGGGGGGGCAGACAAAACGCGGGGGGGGCGGCCCCCTGCCCGCCTCCCCCCGCACGCTACGGGCCTGGTTGTTGTTCGTCGTTTTATGTAGGCCTAACAATAATTATTGTTTTAAATTTATAAAAAAATGTTGATTCTAGCTTTAAAATGAAAAGGCGTGACTTTACACAAAATCAGATCGCCAACTTAAATATTTATAAAAAAGAGCATCACCAAAACATGTGTATTCATCTATGGATGAAATTGATAATAGTGGAATATGTATGGTTGCTAGATGTACGATAGCAACATTAGGTTATGACGAAAGGGTAATCAGTTGAAACGCATTCCTGTGACAGATCTATCTCCTCTAGCTGTTACCGAACGTATAAATATCAGTCATGAACGATTCAATTGCAAGTCTTTATCAATATGATATCGTTAATATTAAATACTAAAACACACTCGATAGACCAAAATTACAAACAAATATTCCCCACTCCTAATAAAATGAAAATCTTTTATTCACAAATAATTACATTTTTTAAAACAAACTGAATCTCTTCCACTCTCTCTTCTCTCTCCCTCTCTCTCTCTCTCTATCTTTCTCTCTCTCTTTCTTTCTCTCTCTCTCTCTCTTTGTCCCCCCCTCTCTCTTCCTCCCATCTCCCTTCCCCTCTCTTTCCCCCGTCACTCCCCTCTCTCTCTCTACCTCTCCCCCCTCTCTCTATTATTTCCCTCCTCTCTCTCTTTCTCTCTCACACCCTCTCTCTCTCTTTCTCTCTCTCTCTCTCTCTCTCTCTCTTCATACACACACATATATAATTTAAAAACTAGAAAATCTTAAACAATTGAGAAGGAATATTGTTTTATATTTTTAAATTCAATTAACTTAAAATGGACGTAGAATTAACGTGTGTGAATTTTCTATGTATTCAATAATTACACTTAATTCCGATATTGTTTGAAATCATTTGTTTTCGTTGCATACGTGAGTATCATCTATCACCTAAAGATCGTTTCATATAGGCCTATTCTATGTCATGTTCCTTCTAATGATATTAAAACCAGAACAGCTTTAAGTAAATAGTTCTAATATATTACATGCCCATCGCCAAAAAAGTCTATGGCCAATAAAAACCAATGAAAATTCGGTGCAGCTCCTTCAGCCATGGCCAGGTCATTTAACAGCAGATTGTGGAAAGAGTAAAGGTCCTCAAACCACCCCTTCCCCCCCCCCCCGGACAAATGTCCATGCTGCACCCCCACACTCTCTCCGTCGCAGTGGCCCTGTGTCTTACTTTCTAACGACAACAAAGTATCAGTATTTAGGAAACTATGATAATTATTACATCTAATTATAAGTATTGAGGAAGATATGATTATCGTAACGAATTATTAGTTTGGAAAATATAATAACAATTGTTAGTATTTTAGAAGCTGCTTACCTGTATTGAGAATTTATTTATAAGAAGTTAGACGGTTTATTATTATTCCAACGAAGAAATCAATCGATCAAACGCATTAGTTACCACTTCATCGAGAAATCAATAATGCCAAATTCAGACTAATATAAGTTTGGTTTTTCAAATGTATGACTGATATGTCTACAGTATAAAAATTAGTTTATTTTTGACGCTTACCATCGACATGCCAGACAGTCAGGTAGGCCTATATTAAAAGTCCCCTATACATTTCACTGTAAAATGCTTCACCCCGGTATCCGTTGGCTTCCTAGTGTGTAAGTATTTGTTGTTTTTTTTTTTGTTTTTGTTTTTTTATGAACAAGCATACATATAAATAATCCATGCATGTTATCCTTTTCACTTTAAAAATTATGTCAACGTATGTTTTTTAAAAGATTGTATTGACTATTTCGTCAAATAAACATTCATTGGGTTCGCTGTTCGTAAAACTGATTTGTTTTGACTGTTTAGTTAGTGTGGTTTGTTTTCAATATACTCTTCACCACATAAATAATCTGTGCTCTTCACCAAGACTTGGTGGAGATTTTTGTTTCAATCATGTAATCTGTTGTGTAATGATAATTGCTTTGCACGTGTGACATACTCTTGTATTTGTGTAGCAAATGCTTACCAGTATACTTGGAGTTAGAATCTGATAGATAATTACGATTATAGGATAGGACGATTATATAGAACAGGGTTTGGCACATTTGGGTAAGTTACACAAAAATATTCTGAGATAGCATGTGTAGCTTTTGTGTATTCGATAAAGTTCAATAGATAGTAGTCATAAATAAATTGTATTTAAAAAACAAGAACCATCAACCAAGAAAGGGAAATGTTGTAGTAGTAGTTTAAAATATTTACCGCCCCTTGACTGACATCAAAAGATTTGCTACCTATGTAAAACGCTTAAGATATTTAGCGACCACAGACAGAGAAGTGGGCTTACGGCCCTACGTATTACATTTTCAGCAGCAGGTTTGTTTAGAGGTAAAATCACATTAAACTATAAACACTCAAGTGGAAAAAAAACACGGTATTCATGGTATTACAACAGAACATACGAGACCTTGATAGTTTTATGTAGTGCGAGGCCCTTAAATTTCCAGCAAATACGGTTATGGGGGAGGAATGGGATTGTGAAAGGTCAATTCTAAAAGAACAGTTGTCCATTACATGTTTTGAACATGTATTTACTGTCTTTTATAAAAAGTTTCCTATTGATTTTACTTTTTTAACTTACTCATTCATAGATTCCTTTTCCTTCTTTTATTAAAAAAAAAGCAACAATTTCAATTCGGTTTTATTCTGTTAACAGTTCAATTTTGAATATTAAAAAAATCTAGGCCTTTCTGTAAGTAAGATGCAAAAGGATTTTAGAGTAATTTTTTTTTTTTGGATTTGTAATGTCACTAAAAGAATTGCAAAGGAGAAGTAAGTAAATCTTATCTCTACCAATGGAGGGGCTGTAGGCAGAGGAGGATTAAAGGCTGAAGGGCCGGCCTAACAAAATGCGGGGCCCATTTTAACGGATGCTTGCGAGGCCCCTCTTCTAATTTTAAAAGCCTTTGGCAAGAGCCATGACTGATAGTGATATGCTAAATGTAAATAACGGGGCCCCTGCCATGCGCGGGGCCCGATTTGGAGCAATCGGTCTAATCGGCCTAAGGCCGGCGCTGGAAGGATGAATAAAAACAAGTATACTGTGTATAGGCATGAGAACTATGTAAGGTAACTAGTTACTGTACCCAAAATGTTCTTTTCACATACAGGGCATCGTACAAGGTGTTTAGAACATTCACTGCAGGCATAGATATGGCCACGGGGAGGAAATAATTCCTTGATTGGAACTTCTTTGCACACTTTACGTTTGAGTAGCTGTTTCAGTATTGTGTTCTCTTTTCATGTAGAGTTTAAAGGCTGTCTCTTTGCTTGCTGCGTATTTTGCAATAAAATAAAAACATTAAAAAAAATGTACAGCTACGTAAATACATTCAGATGTGTATACAGTATATGCAGAGGGGGGGGGAAGGGGAGTCATTGCCAGGGGGCCCGCATTTATAAGGCCGCCCCGACCATATCAATTTTTCACGACTTTTTGTTTATTAATTAAGGGGCCCGCAATGATGTCCTGCCCTGGGGCTCATGTTGACTCTCGGCGCCACTGAGTATATTTAAGATAACATCTTTCACTTACAGTGAAGTTGGATTCTCTTCCACGGTTGCAATTAAGAGTAATTATCACAAAAAGATATTGAAGATGTCATTAAACAAAAAAAATTGTGCTTAATGCTCTCAATTATCAAACTAAAATATTAAAATAGGGCCTATAAAATACATCACTTTTATTACTGCTGTACACATTAATAGTAGTACACTCTCTCTCTCTTAAAATTATGTTATTAATATTTCTAAGGGACCATTATATAGGGGCTATTTTTTTTATAATAATGTAAAGTTTTTCCACTTGACTCGCCCCCCCCCCTTCCCCAATTACCCTTTTCACCGTTTCTTCGCATTTTATGACACTTCAGAAAAACTTACCCCCCCCCCACACCTTAATTTGGTGAGATTTTTCAATTTCTTTATTCTTGTCATATTTTTTCTTGATAGGTGGTTTGTGAACATTAAACATTTTTTAAAGTGTATCACAGGGCGTACAATTTTGAGAACCACTGCTACAGTTTAAATATAAAAAAAAAAACAACTTAAAACTAAATGTACCAAAAAAATGTTAAAATGTATCATAATGCAATTAATTTGATTAATAAAATTAAAATAATAAATAAGTCTCTGCACTCTGACTGTTGCGACAACATTTACTTTGAAATAAATAACTTCAAATAAATATAATGGACACCTGATTCCACCCAGGGGCGCCGAGAGCCAATAAGGGCCCCAGGACAGGACATCATTGCGGGCCCCTTGTCAAAATACAGTTGATTCCGGATATAGTCATACAAAGAGTATATACAAAAAGTTTTAAACCAAATTTATTTTACTTCGCCCCCTTTAATTCACTATCGCCGATAAAGCTACACAGGTTTTTCTTAACAATGTAATTTTGTGGAACTGACTTTTACGACATGCAGAGAGAAAGCTATAACAAAACTTTGCAGGCTTTTCTTCTTGCAAACATTTCAATTATATTGTTGTAGTCAAACGCTCTTGCAATTCGATCTTCCACTGCCAGCATTTCAAGGCTGGTTAGGCATTCTTGACACATTGTCGATCTCAGAACATTTTTAACTCGGGACAATGTGCTGAAAGATCGTTCTGCTTGAGCAACGGTAACTGGAAGTGTGCAGAAGATACGTAGCATAATGACCACGTTTGGAAACCGAATATCGATTTTCAAATTGTGTAAACGGTTCAGCAAGTCAAATGGCGACAAACTTTACAGTCCGAGGTTTGCAGCGTGTATTTTTTTCAGATGCTCCAACTCATTCAACAGATCGGCGCTAACATCAACAACATATTTATCCGCCAGGTTCTTGGCTGCGATGAGGACGTCTTCTGTATTTCCACAGAACGCCGAACAATTCGTCCAAATTCTTCGCCGCTTTATATCGTGTTTTTAAATTCGCAATCATGCAGTTAATCACGACGTAGAAAACGGAACGCTTGAAGTATTTGTGTCGATCCTGCTGATCATCATTGTCGTCGAGAATTGTTCTGTCTGGCAATTTTCCTCTTCGTTTGCGTTTTGTCTCTACCAAACACAGGGACTGTTCAACACCACAGCTCTCAGCTTTTAAAATTTTCAACCACAGCGATGTCATCAGAATTAATTCGAACGAAGACAGATATGAAATCATGCCGGCTACATCAGAGCGAGTCTCTAGTGTCAAATTCAGTTCCTGCACTTGGGTAAGCGCCGTCATTATACCTGGCAAATGCGCTGCGAAAGGCTTAACACTATCGACACGAGCTGACCAGCGCGTTTCTGATGGATTGTGAAGAGAGCATCC
Source organism: Bulinus truncatus (assembly GCA_021962125.1). Taxonomy (NCBI): domain Eukaryota; kingdom Metazoa; phylum Mollusca; class Gastropoda; family Planorbidae; genus Bulinus; species Bulinus truncatus. The sequence continues at coordinate 7,904,406 of JAGDYQ010000001.1, read as the reverse complement.
GATGCCACTAGTCAAAATTTCCAGTCTCTGCGGACTGCTGCTGAAGAGATTGTACAATTTCTGAACTACTGCGAAGAATGTTATCACTTGTGCACCGCACACGGCCGAATGCACGCCACACAGGTTCAAACTATGGCAGCCACATGGTGAGAACGTTGCCAAAGGATTGTTCTTCAGTTTAATTGCTTGAGCGCCTTTGTACGAACCACTCATATTGCTTCTATTGTCATACCCTTGGCGCGACAGTTCGTAAGCGGTATACTATGTTTTTTCAACGTGTCAATGATTAGCTGAGCTATATCTTCTCCCGTCTTCTTGTTGCAGTCTACAAATGCAAGGAATGTCTCATGTAGTTCGAAGGTATCCAAGTCAGTGTTTAGATGTAGCTGAGCTATATCTTCTCCAGTCTTCTTGTTGCAGTCTACAAATGCAAGGAATGTCTCATGTAGTTCGAAGGTATCCAACTCCAAGTCAGTGTTTAGATGTAGCTGAGCTATATCTTCTCCCGTCTTCTTGTTGCAGTCTACAAATGCAAGGAATGTCTCATGTAGTTCGAAGGTATCCAACTCCAAGTCAGTGTTTAGATGTAGCTGAGCTATATCTTCTCCCGTCTTCTTGTTGCAGTCTACAAATGCAAGGAATGTCTCATGTAGTTCGAAGGTATCCAAGTCAGTGTTTAGATGTAGCTGAACTATATCTTCTCCCGTCTTCTTGTTGCAGTCTACAAATGCAAGGAATGTCTCATGTAGTTTGAAGGTATCCAAGTCAGTGTTTAGATGTATGTACCGCAAAATGAAAACGGGAGGAAACGAAGAGTTTTATCAATTGAGCGAATTCTGGCTTGTGATTGGATTGAGAGCAAAATGCGCGCGTACAGGTTTCACCCGAGCTAATCCCTGTGGAAAAAGCCATAGAGTTATCAATAGAATTTCACAATATTTCTATGGAAATCTATTCACCTCCATGACTTTTTCCACCACTTTTCATTCTATGACTAATTCTATGATAGCGCACATCATACTCAGATTTCAAGTAATGTCTAAAAATAGTTATACACCAATTCACACTCGGATTGGTTTATGAGATCTAACGAGCCTCAACAGTCGACTGAATTTTTAAGTTTCGTTCGGATTGGCTGCTATCGGCTGTCATCGACGTAACCCTCTATAAACAATGAGTCGTGAAAAAAATGACATGGTCGGGGCGGCCCTTACAGATGCGGGCCCCCTGTCAATGACCCCCCTGATCCCCCCCCTCGGCGTGCCTGATTCCACCAATGTTTTGGTCTAATGCAATTGTTTGATTGGTGCGGGGGTAGCAACATTAACTGTAGAGTGATTACTTGGATTATCTGGATTTGAATCTATTTGTTGAGCTATAACAGGCGAGGTGAAAATGGAGCTTCTTAAATCACTTTCGTTCACTGTTAGAACAAGTAAAAAACAAAAAAAACATGTTATATATATATATATTATATTTTATTATTTGTGTTTTAAATGAGGCTCTTAAAAAAAAAAAATTTTTTAAAAGGTCAAAAGTTTTTAAGAAACCACGACAATGATAAATGGTTAGTGTTTGAGATGGTTTTATTTATTGCGAGTTCTTATTTAGATAATCAATTAATAAGACTTAAAAATAAGTAACCATCAGTATTCTCCATTGATTGTAGCTGAAGTTGAAGAAATGGGCAAGTTGGCCTGTTTCTAGTGTGTTCAGTATACATATCATCACCTACTTTCCAATATCTTAATCCCAGACCCAGGCCCGTAGCGTGCGGGGGGCCAGTGGGGCCACCTCACCCCCCAGCGTTTTGTCTGGCCCCCTCTGCTTATTTGCTCTACTTAGTAAAATGTATTACCTGCCCCCCCCCCGCTATTGCCCGGCTCCTGCTGTAGAATGCCTGGTCCCTGCTGTAGAATTTTCACGCTATGAGGCTGCCCAGACCACACTGAAAACCTCACACAGTCAGCATAACCTGCGTTAACAAAATGTATTACATGACTCTGGCTGATAAGTTGTTTTTGTTTGTTTTTACATTATTCCCCTAGCAATGTAATTTATTGCAGTTTAAAGTTTTAATTAGAAAATTTGTATTGTAAACATATGTTTATTGTTAAACCAATAATGCAACATATTTTTATTATTATAAAGCTCAACTTGACTAAAAAATATAAATGCTTGCAGTTGAGATGGTAAGAAAATGTATGTGTAATTTTAGGCTAGAATGGCATCATACACATAACATTAAAACCAGTGGCGTAACTAAGGTTGATGTCACCCGATGCGAGAAATTCATTGTGTTATTCTCGTTTAAGAACTGTTAAGTCAAATTATTTTTATTTAGATAAAAAAAACTTTTTTTTTAAATTTTCTTTCCTGGACTTCCTTTTTTATGGATAGCTGGCGCACATCTATCCAAAATCCATTCTGTAGCATCTTTTTCTTTCTTGAATATTATCACTGGTGCATGACTTTCATATCTGCAAAAATTGACTTAGCACATAAGGGCCTAAGGCAACTCTACATTACATACAGGGGTGGATTTAGGGGGGGGGGCGGGGCTATGTCTCTCCCCCCCCCCCGTTACCGCAAGTTTAGGTAAGACATCATTAAATTATCGAAATATTTTTTTGTTCTAAGACCAATTTTCAACAATGAAAACAGTTTTGGCACCCCCCCCCGGGTCAAAGTTTTGCCGCCCCCCTGCAAAGATGTCTAGATCCGCCCCTGATTATATATATTTATAATACTTAGATAGATAGAAAGAGAGAAAGAGTGTCAGCCTCTAATGTTGTACACCTTATTATTATTGTTATAAAACATGGTACATTTTGAAGGGCTCACTGGCCGTTTCTGGATGAATTGCGTTTTACAATGAGACGATAAAACTATTAACAACTAAATAATCAATATACCCATAGTTACTATAAATAAACTTTTTTTTTGGTAAAAAAAAATCCTTGTGTCACCACAAAAGAAACTTGAAAATTGTTCGCTTTAAGAGTAAGTTATTAGGTATCGATTATATACATCAGTGGTTCCTAAAAATTTGCTAGTAGCTACCCACGTGTAAAGAAAGAAAAACTAATTGTAAAATTGATTGTCTATTAAGAACTTATAAAATTTTTGGCGACCATTTCAAATCAACCCAGCCAGCTACACTTTAAGAACCACAACAATACACGATGTATTCCTGCTCAAAGATAGCGTGGATAGCCCAGACTATTTACAGGGTTGGTACGTACAAGCAGGGGCGCAACCAGTATGTTGAAGTTGGTAGGGTCCAAAAATTTAGGTAAGAGGAAATTACCCCTAATTTTGGTAGGGTCGAATACCAGTGGCTTGATTTTTTTGTAGGGTCCGGACCCGCACGACACCGTACATTGGTTGCGCCATTGTGTACAAGGTTATTGGGAGCCACATGCCAGCTTTTTATATAGGAAAAAAATGTTATAAATAACCTCAACATAATCAATTATACAAGATTTTGTTATGAATTAATGGAAAGAGCTGATTCATAGGAAGCCGCGCTGAACTCAACAAAGACCGGTGACCTTGTCTAGAGCCCACTAAACGTAAGCATGTATCACTAAGTATTGTTGTGTGAATTTGTCACTGGCACTTAACAAGTTAAGAGAAAAAAAAATAGACTAAAGCACAGCCTCCTTGTGCGTGGGCTAGAATGGGCGTAATCGGCGTAAATAAAAAACACAATGCCCTGGCAATAAATAAAAAACACAATGCCCTGGCAATAAATAAAAAACACAATGCCCTGGCAATAAATAAAAAACACAATGCCCTGGCAACATTTGTCACTTGAAAAAAAAAAGTGTACAGTCTAAGTTGTGAAGTTTTTGGTGCCCTTTAAGATTTATAAACAGCCTTTAGCCTACAACACACAATAACATAAGTCTATAATGTCCAAGTATTTTGACTATCGACACTCCCCCCCCCCTGCTACTCTGGCATGTAACAAACGTTTAGATTGTAACAGTTAGATTTGGCCTGACCCTTTTGCCATCACTGATACGAGCCCTTTGAAAGCTTAGGCCCCGTGCGCGCGATTGGCGACCTGTCCTTAAATCCGCCTCAGTCTTTACTACCTACACTCGAGTACACCCTATGGCAGGGGTCGGCAACCTGCGGCTCGCGAGCCGCATGAGGCTCTTTCGATGTCAAGTTGCGGCTCTTTCGATGTCAAACGGCTGCCTAATCAAATACCATAATCTTGAAACAAAAAAAAAATTGAGTGGCTCTTTATAAACTTGAGAAAAATGCAAATTTTAACTTTTGGCTCTTCCGTCTCAAAAGGTTGCCGATACCTGCCCTATGGCTATGCAATAGCCTTAAATGTAGCATAACATGGGTAACTGGCGTCAGTACTTGTTTGAGCTCGTGGCCTTCTGGGCTGCCGGACATGCTCTATATCCGTTAAATGGCAAAGTCATCTAAACATCAACGATACAATAAAACGTATAATTGAACATCTCTAATGTATACATTTGTAATGTACCACTAGTGCTGCTAGTTGGTGAAAGAATGGTGTTGTTGATAAAGGACTTGTTGATAAAAGTCAATCAGTGTTATGGCTCAGGCGTTTCCAGGGTGTGGGTCACGAGTCACGACTCACTGTTGGGTACCTAAGAACGTTTTTGACACGAGAAAGGAGCGTCACCTTTACAGTCCATAGTGAATGTATTACACTGCAATTTAATTCTACAAAAAAATCTTGTAGTAAAAAATTGTTTTATTCCAGCAAAGAAAGTTAATTGCGAGAGCTACCACTATTTCTTCTAAGTAGGGTTAGGCACAGTATTAATGTAAAGGATAAAAAGTGGTTGTATTTATTCCACTTGTTGATTTATAACAAAAGTTCTAAATAAACCAGGTGTTATCTGTTTAGTATTCTGAATTGAACAAAAAAAAATTACAACAAAATATTATACATTTTTTTTAAAGAATTTATTTATAGAGGCAAACTGTTTGGTAAGTAGGTCTATGTGTATACAGTGTATTGCAGAGCCCTACACATGGAAAGCCAAGGGCTCCCTCCCCCCACCCCCACCCCATCATTGAACTCATTTCCAATTCAAATTTTTATCAGATTTTATGCTTTCAGTGCCCTTGGCTAGTGCCCCAGATGTTTTTTTTTATGGATAGACTAGGCAAATTAATGTGAGCGGCTGTGAGCCCCTACCAACAGTGGCGCCGAGAGCCAACAAGGGCCCCAGGGCAGGACATCATTGCGGGCCCCTTAATAAACAATGAGTCGTAAAAAAATTGACAGGGTCGGGCCGGCCGGGCCCCCTTACAGATGCAGGCCCCCTGGCAATGGCTCCCCTGCCCCCCCCTCTTGGCGCCCCTGCCTACCAACATACATTCATACAAAAACTGCCAAAAGCCTCTTACAGTACATATTTTGTTATCGAAATCGAAGCATTCGATGCCCATATACCCCTCCCCCTATTCCCCCTCTCCTCCGCCAAATATCTCTAAATTTCTGCCGCAGATCACAAAAAAAACAACACCCAAATGAACGGCCCGTTATCCCCCCCCCCTTTTACACACACACACACACACATTAACAACAGTTCTTTCTGGTGTCTGCGCACGCGATTGATTTCCCACTATTCAGTCACGGGCATGGACTGCGCCAATGAGGTTAGATTACATGGAGGCGGCGACTTCATATTTATAACGTTTTTTTTTTATTTATAACGCAGTGTTTTATAACGTTCAAAATATTACAAATACAATAATACACACTACACCGCTTCCAATGTTTTGAGTCGGTAAATATGGCGATAGGCTCCGCCCATTGGCTTCAGCTGCTAGGACCCATTTGATAGCAGCCGCCGCCTCCATGTAGCCTAATCTAACCTCCTTGGTCCCCGCCCACTGGCTTCAGCCTAGTGACGTCATGCCGTCTCCAGTAATCTAACCTCCTTGGCCCGCGCCGTCTGTGCAGTTCCCGATTCCCGAAATGCAGGAAGTTTTACCTTGCACAGTGAAGGCAGAGGAGGGCGAAAAAAAAACCCTGAAATTTTTTACCATCTTCAACTGCTGAACTGATAGTTTTCAATTCTCAAAATAAGTGGGAAGAACTCTCTTTTTTTCTGTATATATCAAAGAAGACACAGTAAAGTGAGTAAATATTACATGAGTTCTAGGTATCAAGTTATTAATACTGAACATTCTGTATGTGTGTTTGTTCTTGATGGCGGTCATGTGTTGTGCTCCTTAATTCATATATTGGATATGTAATAGACAAATGTGTTTTTAAGTGTGTGAAATATTTTGAATACTTTTTGAAAAATTTGAAGCTCTTTTAACGGAATTTAAAAATCCATTTGTCTAAACGGGATTGTTTACATATCTTTTTGAGACGAATGGTCGACTGACGACCTGGTTCGATCTCTTCGATATCAATACATATTTCAGGTCAATGCCGTAGCCTGGGGCTAGGGGCTGCAGCCCCCAATTAATTCTAAAAATTAAATTCTATTATAAAATATACTTCTGTATCAGTGCATTCCAACTTTTTCTTATAAAAAAAAAACTCTCCGCAAGCCCCCCCCCCTCCCCCAAACCGCAAGCCCCCCCCTCCCCCCAAAACTAAATTCTGGCTACGGCCTTGTTTCAGGTCATGGTTAAATACTCAGCTAAATCTCTTGTGGTGCCTCCAGGGGCCATCACACTATCGGCTATGGTGGGGATGAAAGAATGGGACCATAATAACTGTCCCATTAGTGGTTTATAGGATCTAAGATGTTTCATCTCATCCGTACAGGAATTTCCCACACACAGGTCTTATCAAATGTAGTATGAATTCGACCGTTACCGAGTTTTATTTCAACTTGCCACAAGGTTTTAATATCTGTTTTTCATTTTGAAGGATTTTTCAGTACAAAACTGAAGTTATGTGATGCATTTGACAGTCATTTTTAAAAGATATTTTTTTATTTGCGAAAATTATTGTGCTGGTTTTACTGAATGGATACATATTAAAGTATCTCTCACTACCCCCCATTTCCCCTCTCTTTTTCTCTGTGAATGCGAAGTCGTTTTTGGGTATTTTTGACTCCTAATAAAAAGTTCCTGTCAATGTTACATCGTCCGATTACGAATGCTCTGTAAACTGATAAATCCTTATAAATGTGTAATACTTAATCAGGAATTAATGACAGAGTACGTGCCGTTAGGGAATGAGACCCACGTAGTCTCTGACTCAGAACGGCGCTGAATTGCATATAATACTCACAATTAAATGACCTTTGCCCTTTGAAACTTTTGTATTATAAAAATAGTGTATTTGCCAGTAAAAAAAAAAACAAACAAACAAACAATAGCGCCACCTTTTTGTATCTACGCCCCCGATTATTAAATGCTCTGGGACAATGATTAAACACAGTGTATTTCATCAGCAATTATATTCGCACATTACATATACCCATCTATAGGTTATATTGCTTACTCAAAAGAGAAAATGTTGTAGCCTATATTAGATCAGCCATTGCGTTGTACTCTAACATTTGACCAATTTGATTAGGATTCTCCAAAAAAGTTTCATTTTGGTAACAAATATGGCATGCAAGAGTCCCCCCCCCCTTTCTGATTGACTTTTTATTGATAGGTGAAGATGTTCTCAAGGATAACTGAAACTGATGTTTTTAATTAAAGATAGATTCAACAGAGATATTCATATGGATATGGTAATTAACGTGTTCTTATGGATAGGTTCAACAGAGATATTCATACGGATATGGTAATTAACGTGTTCTTATAGATAGGTTAAGCAGAGATTTTTTTTTATGAATAGTGTTGAATATTCTCCCAGTTTATAAACTAAAAACACAGGCATGGGTTCCTTTCAAGAGTATTTAATAATCATAAACAAAGACAACAACAATCATGGCCACTACTCTTGCCGGCTTCCACGTCACTTTCTGTTTTGTTTCTTGTTTCTGTTCTACGTCATCGCATTCAATTCGAAAACTGCACTGTGCGCTGACGCAACGAGGGAGCCAGCCATAACAATAGGTTAAACAGTGAGTTTTTTTTTTTTTTAATAATGGAGGAAGGATGCTCTTAAAAGATATTTGATATATTGGAAAGAGATTTTCTTAAGGTTATGACAACTAAAAGTTCTTAAGGATATGACAAACATAGCTGTTGTTAAAGTTAGATTAAATAGAGATGTTCTAATATATGGGCTCGTACCCCCACCCCCTCCAGTAAAACTGACTCATTTTTACCCCCCCCCCCCCAATACAAACGTATATAAAAAAGTATACATAGGCCTATAAAAATCCCCCCCCCCCTTTTTTTTTCAAATATAACGTTAACTACAAACTTCAACTCCGCCGCCCGTTAATTCTAATAACTGAAATCTAATTTGACTTGTCTATATAACTTTTTTTTTTACCAAAAAAAAAAACTGGAACCCATCCCCAGCACTCAAATATTATATGACAGCAGTACTTATTTTGTAAAAAAAAAATAGGTGCCGGTACTCATTGATTACGAGTGTGTGCGGAAAGCAGTTTCGCATTTTATATTTTAATTCTTATTGCGCTCAATTTTAAAACAATTCATTTTCAACAAAGTAATAAAATAATAAATTAATAATAAACGTTAAAATACAAGAAAAGTAATAATTTTTTCCTCACATTGAAAAAGGTGCCGCTACGCCGTACCGGTGCGTACAGGCACAAAAAAAGCACTATATGACAGTATGTTGCTCTTTGATGATTTTTGTTTGAGCTATGGAATTCTCAGTTATTTTTAAATCGGGATTTCGTGTGATTTTAAATAGAAAAAACCGGATGTTTCTATTTGTAATGGTTGAGGAGACGGATGGTTGTGCGTTAAAGCGCTCGACTGTCGACCTGAGGGTTCGATCTTCGGTGAGGACCATGGAAATTTTTCAGGTCATGGCTCAAGTTCCCGATATATCTCCCGTGGCCAATGCACGATCGGCTATGGTGGGGATGAAAGAAGGGCACCATAAAAACCGCCCCATTTATAGGATCTAAGAGATTTCATCTTATTCTTATCCAAACAGTAGTAACAGGGACTTCACACACAACTGTAATGGTAATTTAATATTTTGAATGACTTTTTATGTTGTATTTCGTTATTTTTCAGTGTTTATCTCTTAATGGCATTTTAATTTATTGATTTGTTAATTAATAGAAGTGTCATAAATTTACAAATTGACAAAAGTAATAATCTGATGATGAGAGTGTGTTTATACATTGACTATTTTCATTGTTAGTGATGTACTACTGTCAACTGGATGTCACTTGATGTGGATGTCAAGTTTACAGAAGAAGATGGATCTTTTTTACAATCTATGCTTAAAAATAGGGTAATATTACAATATGGATATTTTTATTATGCTTTTTTAAGAGATTAAAAAGAAATCTAAATTAAATAGATAAATATGTATGCATTAAATATGAACAGATTTAGTTGTGATTTGTAGTTCGTTTGACGCACTGGCTCCGGTACCGTCATATGATGGTGCCGGTATCTTTTTTTACCTCTTCCGTCAAGCAAAACTTTTTTCTAATTATACATTAAAATGAGAGGTAAGTTTGTGTGGCGCGCTAGTAATGTAGGTTGTTCGCTTGGCTGAGACCCAGTTTGGCTAGCTATGTGCAGGTTTGATTCCTAATAGAGACATACATTTTTTTGTTCAGATTTTATTTTTCAGGGTTAGGGATAGGGGGTTAGGGATAGGGTTAGGGTGTGGAGCAATATCTATTGATGGTCATTTTTTAATAAATCAAATTTTTTTTTCCAGATTTTTTTTTCAGGATTAGGGTTAGGGATAGGATTAGGGTTAGGGATAGGATTAGGGTTAGGGTGTGGAGCAATATCTATTTATGGTCCCCGAAAAAAAAAATATCTCCGATTTTTAACAGTAAATGACGTCATCAACGTCTGCAGTAAATAAGAGTTCTCATTCATTCTGTTTACTCTTTAAATGTGTTAAAACAATTGCCGATTTTGAGCACCATCATTGTGTAAGTAATAATATCATTCTGTTGACGGAAGAGGTAAAAAAAAGATACCGGCACCGTCATATGACGGTACCGGAGCCAGTGCGTTCTTTTGATACTAACTAATATAAATAAAAATGTCAATTGTTTTTCAAGTCTCTGTTATCCCTATGATATTATTATGCATTTTTTATTTTTTTAATTTAAAACTTGGTATGTTGGACAGGAGGGCCATTGATTTTGTTTTTATTACACAAATTTAATTCTTGTTTTAACCTTATATTAATTGGGGAGGAGGGAATCTTTATTTCGCATTTATAAGTATACAGTTTGACATATGTTGACAAGGAGGGAAGATGGTATCTAAAATGTGTTAAAAATTGTTGACATAATTAATTAAATAAGAAATAATTATCTGCACCAAATTGACTATTACATTTGTTTAATTAATTACTTAATTAGATCTTTACACATTTTTTGGTTAATTGTGATGTTCTTTTAATTATTCATTAAAAATTTAAAAAAAAATCTTAGTTATCAACGGAAATATATTTTTTACATTCTATATATTTTCATTTATATGGTTCAGGCAGTTTATTTGGCCATTTTTGAAGATTTAATAAACTATATTTGTTGTTTCAGGTTAATAATAAGCTTTGGATTATTATAACATTGAACTGGACTTCCAAGTCATATAATTTTAAGATGATCAGTTCTGTAGGTTGTAAAGATTCCTGTTGGAACTTAAAATTGAGACAAGCAGTCATGTTAAGATTATCAACATTTGCGTCCCTAGTTAGATCTGGGTACATAGCCCAGAATTACTTCCTATTTTTTGCTGAGGCAGGATTTAAACTGAATCATGGCATGGAGATAATATGTGTTGGATGTTACATTGTTCATGATATACAGGATGTTAGAAATGATCCATCCGGGACAGAATATCACCATAATAGTTGCAAAGTCATTACAGCTGATAGCCCCATTTTAAGTAAGTATAATTAAATTCATTTCTACTCTTGCAATAGTTATGTGCAAGGCTGCTTGGGCCCGTTACAAAGAAACCTTACGGGCCCTTGCATGAAACTTTTTTTTTAACATATGACATGTTGTGTTTTTAAATATATCATTTCTAACAATTGTAGATTGCATTGATACATTTAGATAAATGTGACAAATATATATGCAAATATGAAATTACATTTTTAAAATTGTATAGGCTAGATAACATGGGCCCCTTAATTTCTTTGCATCCTGAGCAATTCACCAGCTAATCCCTCTCTTATGGCCCCATTATATGCTAAGTATGTTTACTTTATAATGCTAATGAACATCTAATTTGGAAACATTTTAAAGAGCCTAAGCCGATTGTGAAGCAAAATTATGACTTAGTATGCCATCTTTTAATTATGTCATAAACTGTTTATATTTTTTTTTACATATTTTTGGTGTGTAAATTATAAAACTATTAACAGTTTGCAAAAAATTGCACTTCTCAGCATAAAGACACATAGATGCTACTTTGCTGCAGAGCCGTCCCCAGGCAATTAGGCGCCCTAGGCAGTCAGCTATTAGGACGCCCACCCCTTCTGAATGAAAGTTTTTTTTCTAAAATTTGGCGCCCCTAGCAATTTGGCGCCCTAGGCAGCTGCCTATGCCCAGAGCGGGCCCTGCTTTGCTGGTTTACATATTAGCATAACCTAACACACCAATGACAAAAAATGTATACACACACATTAAAGAATAATGTACAGTTAACTTCTAGAATAAAGACACTCATTGTATACATTTTGAACACGTTGTCAGTAGGATCATTTGGTTCTGTTATTGGGTTTGTGTTTTGTATAACATGTCAATATTATGTTGTTTCTTCAGTAGAAAATTTAGACTATTCTTCTCTCACGGGAAGACTTCAAAGTTTCAAGGGTATTAAGTTGCCTTATCCACTGGATGCTTTGGAATTAGCCACAAATTATGTCTACAGAACAGGTAATACAGTTTTACAACATTTTCTAGCAAAGATAAAAAAAACAAACATATTTTTATATAGCTGAACCAACAGTCCAGAGTACTATTCTTATTATTGATATTATCAAACACAAATTTAAATTAATGATAAAGCAATTATTTTCTACAAAATTTTGAGTATTTCTTTTGGGCATTTCATTATTGGGCTTAATTTTTATTTTTAAAAAATCTGCTATGTATTTCTTATAGAGATTCAAACTGTCATTGGGTTGTCCATTATCTTCTTCACTCATGACAAATATCTTTTAAGATAACTAATTAGTTTAAACTTCTAAAATTAAAAATCATAGGCCCTGTTTCTGTGATAAGCAAAAATAAAAAATTATAACTTACAAAAATAATTGTATCACACTATTCAGGACTTTGTCACACACTTGAAATATAATGTGAGTAACAAAATATAAGTGAATGTCATTTGTATTGCACTCATTTTTTTTTTTAAATGTTTTTTATTTAGGTGTGTTATGATTTTATTGCTTTATATTTTCTTTAATTGTGAAGCTATATATATATATTTTAATTTAGCATGTTAACTATTTAACTGTTAGCTACTGAATTGGATAGTTACATCTCTTACTCTGTGGATTAAGTTAAACATTTTATAGTATATTAACATTTTATAATACTTATTTCAGCCTACAATTAGCAAAACCCAAGCTAATACCTGACATAGCATTTGCCTATTTAGATAACTATAGTAACATCATTTAAATATGATATAATTACAACATATAACTTTAGACTATTACATTATTATGGAGCTTCAAATTAAATATAATTATAGTAGCAGGAACATATGGAGCTAACTTTTCTTTTCAAAATTATTTGCATTTGTTGTTTTTATAAGCTTTGTGGGTGTTTTTAAGTGTTTGTGTTAGCAAATCTTATCACTCAATTTTAGACCTGTCCTCATTTAATCAGAACACTGAAAATCAAAATGTGGACGTATTATTGATGACAATACACTATTTTAATCATTGTTCATAGATTAAATTCTTGTAGAATTATGGTCTTTATTCCTGTTTAGAAATGTTTATAATGGAAAAAATATGCATGGAGATTAAATATGGAAGTGTCATGGATGTGTTTGTGTAATAGCAATACAAATCTATAACTGTGTGATGCAATGCAGTATTTTTAGTCTTACAATTTAGAATACTATGTTTTCAAACATTAGCAAATGAGGTCCTTTTAATCTAAAAGATAAAAGTATAGATATATTTTAAAAAATTCATTTTTTTTTTAATGTTTCTTGTTTATTCTTTTAATTTGGCACATTTAAGGGTCACCTATATAGTCCAAGGCCTTAAAAACAATAGCAAGATTGATTTTTTAACACTAAAAACCTTTTTAAAAATAAGCTTTTATTAAAATCCACTATATAGTAAAATATTTTTTTTTTAGAAATATGATTAATTAAAAGTGGGAGTAATAGTTAGTATCTCTTGTATTTTTTGTAATAACATCAAAAAATTTCAGGTCTGTTCAAGGTAAACTAGAATAAATATGTACATATTACTGTTCAATTCTAGGTTAAATTTACAAATAATTTTAAATTAATTTATATTTTTTTTGTTTATATTTCAGACCCAGGATTATGCCTGGTTTGTTATTTTTGTAAAGTGAAAATTAGACCAACATACAACACAAACAACTTGGAACAATTGGTCAAGGATATTCAAGAAAGACGCCCTATAGGGTGTTTGTGTAGGCAAAGAACTCAGAGTCTTTCCAGTGTTTGTAAGTACACAGTGACATAATTTTCTGGGTTCAAAAAATTAGCTTTTGAAAGAAACTAATGGCTTTCCAAATTTGGCCAATAGTTTTCTCTCATCTGAAAAAAATATTAAGTCTATTAAAAAAAATAATATGTCCAAATAACATACAGATTTATTTTTTTGATCCTTAGTAAATGTGTACAAAAAAATGTACTATCCTATACTACAGATTTAAAATTGCTCTAGAAACCAGAGATAGTTCATTCAGGGGTGTTATCAGTAAGCCACTTTTGGGACCAGGACCAAATAACTAAAAGAAAATATTTTTCACAATTTATTTCATTGAGCACAAACTTTTCTTATTTTTCTTTATTTGCCAATTACAATACTCTTTTTCTATTTGATGAATGACTTTTTCTTAACAATTTTTGTATACTGGGCTACTTTTGCTTATCTTTTTTTCCCATGGCAACTCTATGAAAAATTGTGGTTTCAGTGATGGTTTGACATGGTATGTATACAAAAATTGTCTGAATTAGCAATATCAACAAACTGACTGTATAATGATTCATTGCTTAACAAGAGATTATCTCAAACAGACACAAAGATAAACACAGAGAGACAGTAATAAACAAACAGATATAGATACACTAGTAGCGACAATTAAACATACAGAGACATACATAAACAATTATTGATATGCAGAATGCAGTATGTATTTTATATAGTTAGAATTGATCATTATAAATCAATTATAAGGGCATTCATTAATCAAAGTGCTAATTTACCGCTGTAATTGATTAAAATTTAATTTAAAATGTTAGCTCATGTCATTTAGGAGTGTCTGCTATCAGTCCCTCCATGCATTAGTCCTATTAACAAATGACCCACTCACCACACCAATTAAATTATCCATCCAGACATCTATATATCCACTATCCATCCTTCTATCTATGCATATCTCTATATCTGTCACTTTTTAATGAGTTTTTTTATATTTCATAACTTTGTACAGCTGTAATTCATCTTGAATCACCTGCCATTGATGAATATCTTCATCAGAGTCCAGGTAAACAAATGTATGAAAGCTTTGACCAAGTTGATAAGAAATTTTTTGTGATACTTTTGACTTTTATAAAAAGATTTACTTACAGTATACTCTTTACATGTCTGTCTCATTCTGTTTAATTATCACTGTTTTTTAATTGATATTTCTATGTCTTATTTATTTCTGTCCTTCTGTAAATGTTTTTATATACTTATCACAATCTATCTGTTCATTTTCTACCTATTAAATAAAACTTTCTATCTTATCTATATATATAAAGACAACTTCAAGACCATGCAAGATGCAGGACTATTTATAGATTTTGGAATTTCCGATCACAGATGGCATCTCGCGAACCCCGGAAAAAAAACCCAACTATAGTGTGGAGACGGGGGGGGGGGGGGGGGGGGCTGGATCACAGCAAGTGTGTTGTTCAAGAAGACGCAGGACTATTTATAGATTGTGGTATTCCCCAATACATCACAGCAAGCAAGACACATTCAACCAGATTATTTTAATTTCTTAGATGACGTTTTGTACTTTTATTTAGTGAAATATATTAAGCAATATGAGCACGATGGTGGTTGTATAATACTATTTCATGTCTAGACGGCTCCAGTAATTTTTAAAACAGTATTGTTTGGTCGAAATCATGTTTTATGTGCTTTAAATATGAAACTATTTCATTTATCCCCCATCGCTGTAAAATTCTGTATCCGTTTAACCGCGGAATTGAGGGAAAGCTGTACATAAAATAACATTATAATGTCAACTGATTATTGTAAAAATAAAACAAATAAAAAACACATTTAATAATACAATTATGTGTGAAGAATAAAGTAATACTGAACTATTTCCAATTTGAGAAAAAAATGGTGTATTAATATAGATTACAAACAAATGGTTACGGTTTCAGAATATGTACGCATTACACAACATCTATCTTTACTGAATAGTGTATGTACTGTAGGATGAAGGTTATACTAAAAGAAACGTAAGCTGGGTTGAGCAAATCTAAAAAAAAATAACACTATAGTGTGCTGGGTGAAGGGGTGGATTGAGGCAGACACAAATGGTAACTGTTTCAGAATATGTACGCATTACACAACATCTATCTGCACTGAATAGTGTAGGTACTGTATGATGAAGGTAATACTGGGTTGAGCAAGTCTAAAAAAAAATAACACTTTAGTGTGCTGGGGAAAGGGGTGGATTGAGGGTCAGCCTGTTATTTTGTTTGATTGCTTATTTAAAAATATAATTACAGTAATTATATTGATGGATAAGGTGGCCTATGCTACGCCGCGGGACGGCTAGTTTAACTATAAAGCAATACCTTCTGTTATATGTAAAGTTTTACTTTATCAGCAGCTACGGCAAGCTCAGTAGAAGATGTCATACTGGGTTTTACATACGATGCCCCGACATGTCCTGGATCATCAACATCAAATAATGAAACATATTATTCATTCAAAAAAAGATTAGAGAGTCTGCCAAAGTGGAGTTTTACTCATACACCTGAAGTAATGGCTATGGCAGGATTCTTTAATGCTGGTAAGTACTTATGGTGAAATATATTATTTTCTTTAAGACTGCAACTGCTTACCATCTAAACTGCAAGCATTTATATTTCTTAGTCAAGTTGAGCTTTATCATAATAAAAATATATTGCATTATTTGGTTAACAATAAACATATGTTGATAATAAAAATGTTCTAATTAAAACTTCAAACTGCAATAAATTACATTGCTAGGGGAATATTGTAAAAACAAACAAAAACAACTTATCAGCCAGAGTCATGTAATACATTTTGTTAACGCAGGTAATACATTTTGTTAACGCAGGTTATGCTGACTGTGTGAGGTGTTTTCAGCGTGGTCTGGGTTTAAGATCTTGGAAAGTTGGTGATGAGATTTATACTGAACACAGTAGATACAGGCCAACTTGCCCATTTCTTCAATCTGTGCTATCAATGGAGAATGGAGGTTTTTTCATTTTCGTATTTATAGAATTTTTTATGAAATTTTTTTTTTACTTTGGGCAATCACAAAAGATGAAAAATGTATTTTAAAATCAACATTACATTCTGCTTATCAATAATTGTTTATGTATGTCTCTGTATATTTAATCGTCACTACTAGTGTATCTATATCTGCTTGTTTATTACCGTCTCTCTGTGTTTATCTTTGTGTCTGTTTGAGATAATCTCTTGTTAAGCAATAAATCATTATAGTCATTTTGTTGATACAGTGAAATGTCATTATAACGAACGTCAGTGTAACGAATTATTCAGTACAGCGAATTTTTTTTTCGCCCCTTCCCCTTGGCTTATATAACATCTGTTAAAAGTGTCGTTGTAACGAATTTCGTGTTTTCAGTATTGCGAAAAAAATAGCCGTTTTGCAGATATTTAATTTTATCCCCTTATCAAAAAAAAAATTTAATTCGGCAAATTTCTATAACTCAAGTCAACTTGAACTCAAACTAAATAATGGGAGGGGGGAGTGTGAGAGGAGTAAGATATTATGGTAACCTTTAACCTCTACTGATGAGGATAGTAAACATAAATTCCACCATGTGCAGTACTGAGACTAGTATCGTCTGGGGACGGCGGGGGGGGGGGGGGGAGTGAGTGGCGGTGTCACAATTACGTAACAAACGGGGGGGGGGGGTAGATGAGAGTTTTAGCAAGGTCGGGAAAGGGAGAGGAAGAGAGTTAAGACGTCATGAGACAGCCAAGCGACGGCGGGCACAATTACGTAACAACGAACTGGGGGGGGGGAGTGGAGCGGCGGTGGCTGTTACGAACGGGGAGGGGTGAGAGGAGAAGCATTTTAGCAATGGTAGAAAGGGGAGGGGGTGGAGAGAGATAAGATGTCAGCCACCTGCACGTAGAGAACGTCACAAGTAGTGACATACGTAGGATTAATTAAAAAATCAATAAACCAGTATTATGTTTGTGTGCGAGGGAGGGTGCGGTAATGAGAAAGAAGTAAGACACTTTTTTGGGAGGTATGAGAAAGACATAATGGATTTGATGTGTATGGCGGTTATAAGCAAGTAATTAAGGGTAGCATTTCCAAACTACCCAGCCAGGCAATGTTCTTTCGAACATCAACCAGACTACAGTTGAAAAAATGATTAAAAAGTAACTTGACAGTTTTAGTAAAAAGCAATGTCATTGTTTTGGGTAGGGGCTTGATTAATGCTTAGGGTCGCATTTTGCGAATATGGCAATTAACAATATTGTTTAGAATAATGGCGACGTATAGTTTGGGATAAAGACTTGATGGACAGAAACTGCATTCTGGTTGTTGAGGAATATTTAGAACGATCTTTTATGCTTGGGAGTGTTCAGAAGAAAATTACAGACTTTTTCAGGTGACTTCTGTGTGTTTGTATTATTTGACATTTTCTTATTATAATAAAATTGAATCCAGTTAAAAAAATATTTAATTATTTAATAAATGAGACAATATGAGTAAGAGAGCCGTAATGGGCACATTGCACAGGTTTCTTATAAATCAAGGGAAGTAAGTCATGTTGCACAAATAAATGAGTTATGTCCCTTAGTTCAATGACGTTGGCGGTATGTATTAAAAACAGAAAATGTCGTGTCGTAGGGGACCCCCCCCCCCCATTTCAGTGTAACAAATTTTCAGTATTACGAACGAATTTCGATTCCCCGTGAATTTCGTTATAGACTTTAATGGTTTCTCATTATCTTCACTACTACTGGAACACTATTCTTTGCTCACAAAATCTTCTTCACTCACAGAATCTTCTGTATCCAAAATTGGTAAGACACTTGATTCAACACTTTCTTCAGTAAAGCTTTCTGTGACTGGCACTTTCCCTTTAAGTAATTTCCTTTTTCTTGGGTTAATCTTTTGTGAATCATCTTCTGAGGTACAATAGCCTACTTTTCCTTTTCTTGAAATCTGATGTGCATAGAACTCATAGTTTCCAGGTCTTCGATTACGTCTTTCAAACGTCTTAACAACATTGTAAATTTCTCTCTTAACTTTTGATTTACCTTGTATTGGCAATGTCATTTTTTTTCCATAATTGTTTTACTTCACCTGCTATCAGTTTTATGCTTTTTACAACAGAAGCTAATGTTTTATAACTGTTCACGATATGTAGTTCCATTGGAATTTTTCGCATTTGATCAAGACTGTCAACAGTGCTATGCTTTCGTGATTTAATGCTTTTTCGGAACTGCACTAGATTAGAAGACCAAATTCTCTTGTTCTTCTCAGAAGCTGGAGCATTTTTTGACATAACTGCTCTGAGACAATCCGGAAACGAAACAAATACTAATTATGCGTATAATAGTTTCCAACTAAAATGCTGACGGTTCATGGAACAATAAAGAACAAAATTACAAGTTAAAATAAAAAATGCGAGTATGACATACGATTAACTAGGCATGTGAATGGTTATGATAAATGTCCACTTGTGGCAGTATGGGGAATAAAAAATAATAAAAAAATCTTTTTAGTCATATAACTCATGAGTATAGATAGACTTATGAACACACATGAATATGACAGCATCGAAATATGTATCCATTGTTTATCCTTTGAAATAATACTACTTTAACTTTGTAAAATGAACATAATTAACAATGCAGCTATTATACTTAAAAATTCTTAAAGAAATACATATTTCTTGAGTAAGCTAAATGCACTCAAAAGAATTGCAGACATATACTCTGTTTTTTTTTTTAATTTGAAACAAACCTTAAGCATACTAATAAAATGTTGCATTATTGGTTTAAGTTTTTTATATTTTATTTATTTTCACATATATAGCAAACTATCAAATGTGCTGCTTTGATTGTGGACTTCAATTTAATTTGGATGATGATCCTGTTACAAAACATAAAGAAAGAAATTCCAGATGTATTTTTATGCAAACTGTTAAGTCAGGTAAGCCATTCTAGAATATAATATTTATTATATATTTTTTTTCAAACCAAAAGCCAAGCGCAATTTTTAGAATCACGAGAAACAAAATTATTCCTGACAAACTAGTTGTGAAAATTTTTTCATTTCACATATCAATAATATATATATATATGTGTATCTGTATATATATAACTATATATATATATATATATATATATATATATATATATATATATATATATATATATATATATATATATTGCCTTAATTTGACTATCATCAGTTAGTTTGACTTGGTGTGCACTTGGTCCACCACAATTAAAAGAACGTTTCACTTATAAATAAAAATGTATAATATAAAATACCTTTGAAATATAATATTCTGTAAAGGGTGCTTATAAAGGTACAAAAAAATAATAGAATATGCCCTAATTGTTATTTTTGACAAAATATGCCCTAACATCAAAAAAATTCAACTAACCACTATTTTAAAAATATGATTTGTCATGAAAATCTGAGTTCAAATGATAATTATTTTTTTTTAAACCAATTAATTTTATTATGTAACAAAAAAATCATTTTAACTGAAAGATCATGTGATTTTATGTCTCTTAATCATAAATACAACTTATCAGTAAAATTTAGACAATACTATGGGCTGTTATGCTGTCATTTTTAGATGCCCACCATATCTAAGGCTTCTGTGACCTCAGATACATTACACATGGATACATCATGGATAATCACAATTCATACACAACAAACACACTTCTCTGATCTGGAATACAACTTCCCCTCTATCCTTGAGAAAATTTGCTGGAGACCATACCTTTTGTAATATTCCACACCAGAGTGGGACAGATGACAGAGTGGTGTAGATACTGGCCTGTCGACTTAAGAGTCCTGGGTTCAATCCTCGGTGAGAACCATGGTCACCTTTCCAGGTGAAATTTGTTTCCAAGTCATCGCACAAGTCGACCCAGCTTTAAATGGGTACCTGACTTTAAGTTGGGGAAGTAAAGGTGACTGGGCTTTGTGCTAACCACACAATCCCTTCATATGCTGAGGTTATAGAAACAGATGAATTCTACACTTCATCTACCCTGATGGCGCGTTTGGGCTAAGAGAACTTTTTTACACTAGAGAATACTGGTTAACTAATGAAAAACATAGTATTATGAATAAATTTATAATGAAGATTTTTTTCTTTTGACTTGATAAATTAAAAACTGTTCTAAAGATGTTAAAAAAAGGACATAGGGAATATGTTTATTTGATTTAATCTACACAAAGTTATCTCCATCACAGTTGTACTTTCCAGTTGGGTAAACATTTCAGTGAAAATTTGTTGAAATTGGTTTCAAGTCATAAAAAAAAATATTTGAATCTAAGTTGGTTGACAATCCACTATTGAGAAAATGATTAAATTTAATTACCTTTCATCCAATATTTATGATAACTATAACTTAATTGGTCTGCAAACGCACCCACACTCTCACATCTATCTATATCAAAATACATATATATAGGTGGATAAATTAATAGATATTGTATTACATTTTAAATAAAAACATTACATTATTATGCTTTATATTTCCTTTTTTTAGCTCACACTGTAACAAGTAAAAATATATCCCACATCAAGTGAAATGTAAACTCTGCAATGAATGTCAGATGTTTTTCTACCCTGTGCAGATATCTTAGCCTTAAGTAAATAAGGTTAATAACTGAGATGATGACCTGTATGTCCACAAGATATCTGTATTCCTGTGAAGTATCATTAATGATAACACATGATATGTTAATGGGTGTCATGAGGTCATTTAGCACCTCTTCACAAACTGATGTCAAGTAGGAAAGTCATATATTTCCCAAAGGACAAGCGGTAAATATAAGTTTCAACCGATCCATATGATAGCAAACTATGTCACTCTACGTGCCTGTAGTTATTCAACATCTACGCCTGGCGAATCCACACTGTAGAAATTTCTGAAAATTTGAATCAGCTGAAGAAAAACATCTATGGATAAGAAGTTATTTTTAAAAATACTATCAGCAGGATGTGTATTTCAAAGACCTTTCAGCAGTTAAATTTGATACAATTTTAGCATTACATTGTCTTTTTTTATTATAGTTTTTTTTTTATAAATAATTACTAGTATTTTTTTTCCCATTTTGAAAAAGTAAATTTTCATTAAATATTTTCTAATATGTACATCTATTTTCTTTTAAAATTTCAATCTATTTATATAAGAAGTTATATTTTTTTTTAAAGTATTCAACAAAACAATGATATTATTATTTGAAAGGAAAAAAATTGTTGTTTATTATATCTCTACTAAAAAAAAATCACACTCGCATGTTTGCAAAATTCAAAACCATTATCTTCAAAAAAGATGGTTTGCAAGATGATTCATAAATTGAATAGCACTTTCTAAATGAGAATATAACCCATCATCATTATCCTGTAAATTAGCAGATATTTAATAATACAGAGTCTCAACCCATCTACAAACATAGTACATGTATAATTCACTGCTACAATAAATTTGATTGATTCAGATTTCTGATGATTAACTTGAAGGCAATTTTTGGTTATAAATGTATCTTAATTTAAAAAAATAAAAAGCAAATTTAACTTATTCAATCTATACAAACATCCACAATGACTGATGCTTATTTTTGCTCTTTTACCTTCCCATTTAAATTTACATTGATCTTAGTGTAATATATTTCAAAAATTGTTATATGCATATTCAAGGGATAGTATGTCAACCGATCATAATGGACATACACTGGAAAAAATTAATAAGCAGTGTTAATGTTATCTTAAAAATGTTTTGTTTCATTTGAATAAATTGTTTCATTTGAATATTTTCATTCTTTAGATAATCTTATCTTTCCATTTTTTTTGCAATTTAGGATCAAAGTCCATAAATGAAGCACTGTGTATCACATTCACATAAAATTTTTAAATCAAATCATAATATATATTGGAGGTGTCTGCAAATTGCATAACTGGCGTTTTCATTATTTAAATGTTACAAATATTTAGTAAAAAATGTAAATATGCCTAAATATTTGAGATTTTATTACTACTGTAAATGAAAGTGTTATCTTAAAAACTGAACAAGAAAATATTAAAAAAGATAAACTAATACATGTACATGTATCATAAACTAAATATTTAGATTTACAGTAATTACATCAATTGGTTAAGTATAAGACATATGTTTTTCTAATATGATGTAAAACAATCAAGTTTGTATGCATCATCAACATTTTCACATTATTTTCATGATTGGGTTCTAGTGCTATAACTTAGCTATCAGTAAATGTAGCAGTGAAGCAGCACTAAAATGTTTCAAATTGAAATGGGGCTAAAACTGTAAACAATTTTCTTGATGAACATATCAGCCATAAGTTGAAGAGGAAAGAAATTTCTGAGATTTATATAAAATAATTTATAATGAAAAATGTGAACTTTTGTATTTTACACTATATTTTATAAACCACCTCTTCAACGGAGGTAGATGGCTTATGGAATAATTTCAGGATACATGTATCAGACTTTTTTTTATTTGACCATAACATTTACAACGATGTTCTTAGAGGTTTGAGTTTTTGTTAACTTTGAAATTTAAATTATTTAGTAGTTCGTTTTAGTGTGTTTATGAAATGTTTGTGATTTTTTTTCTTTTAATATTTTGTTATTACGAAATAAAACCACTTCTACAAATGAGAGCATCATTGGTGCACAACATCATACTAAGACGTGATCAAATGACTCTTTCTTGAATAAAATGGTATTTATTTATGACCTTTATAAATCAACTAAAGTTACAAATAGATTTTTTTTTTTACAACTTTACGACTTCTATCTCCCATAATCCATATAAGTTATGATTATTACAAATATTACAAAAGCAAAAAGTACTAAATGTGATTCAATAGACTATTGAGTACTTATGGACAATATCACAGTCTCAAGAATTATTTCCAGACCATCACAATAAAAAAAACAGACACCATAGCAGACAAATTTTTTTTCATGATTTTAACTTTATAAAGCATTGGTTTGTTTTCTTATTATGAGAAAAACAATTATGGCTACAACAATGTATTCCAAATAATAAGCTCTATGCATTGATGGGTATAATGTAACATGAAGTGTAGATTGTTTCTGCACATTAGGTGGCTTGTTTTATCTTAGCAATGGTGTCATGTATGCGCATTAGAAATGTTTCAAACGGCACCATGACTTCCAGAACAATGCCAGAGACACTGCTAGTATATTTATATATTAACTAGCAGTTAAATACCCAGTGCTGCTTGTGTGTTTGATACCCAACGGTGCCGAGGAAATCTAGTGGCATGTGACACCCACCTCCTTATCATTTTTACATACAATTAATTATATTGTATTTCCCCACGTGAAATAACACAAAAATGGAACAAAAATCATTAAAAAAAAAGTAGGAAAAAAGAAATAAACGAAATAAAAGAAATAAATACATTATTGACAAAAGCATACAATTATGGTTTGGTGCCGAGGTGCTACAAAATTCTGTATTACATTGCATTGAACATTGTCCTAAAAAGTCAGTAAATAATAAAAAAAAAATAAAAACCCATTATATTAAGGCAAACGAAAATTAATGTAAAGAAAAGCATTCATTGAATTCTATGTAAGAAGAGTTTAAATATTGTATTGATGAAGCAATATTAGAAAATGAATCATAAAATGTAACAAAAATTAGTAAGCGATGGAACGTTTACAAAACCATACAAATATGGTGACAATTAAAATCTTGATTTAATTACTCGGCATACAAAAATGTATGTAAATAAAAGCATTCATTAAATTGATTTTAATAGTTCATATATTGTATCCATGAATTAATAGTAGATTTCTAACGTCAGTAACAAAATTCTACAGAAATATGCTCAAGGGTATGGGTGGTTGTGAGGTTAAGCACTCGACAGTCGATATCCTGTGGTGGCCATTGCACTATCGGCTATGGTGGGGATGAAAGATGGGCACCATAAAAACATCCCAATAGTGGATTATAGGATCTAAGAGATTTCATCTTATCCTTACAAGGGACTTAACACACAGAAATGTGCTCAGCTAAAAATTATTACATGAGCTAAAACAATTTTTCTACTACACATAAATGATATTTTCTTTTAAGGTAAATGTTTTTATTGATTTAAGTTATTAACATTTAATTCTATTTTAAACTGTAATAATCAGATTAGGCTAGAGAATTTTAATTATCTGGCCACTTAGCTTAGCGGAAGTGGGAATCAACAGACAATAGATTTTTTGGTAGAGACAAGCAGACGGACTTGATTCTTCATCTCACATCATTTTTTGTACCATGTATGTATTCCATAAAGAAGAATAAATAAATAAACATATATATATACAATTATACACCAAGTCTACTCAGTGATTTCTACATGTGCTTCGTCTCATACATATGTGGACACTTAATATAATTTAATATACACCAAGTCAACAAGAATAACTCCGAAGAGACTGAATTAAATATACACCTACCAGAAGCAGAAGTAAATATAAATTATATACATACAACTGATCTACACATAAGCTTAGCCATGACATAAACTAAACATTATATTAAAGACATCCAATATCATTTCTTTTATCCATTTCTTTTTAACTAAGAATGGGAATTCTGGTTTTCTGTATGCATAAGTAAATTACAGACCCACACTCATTTTAATATATATATATAGACTTGATGAAGTGTATTTTTATATTTTGTATCAGGAAAAGACTGATCTCAATGATTGATTTTTATATTTGGATTGTAAAAAGCAATAAATTCAGCTGTTTCGTCTTATTCTATATATTTTACATTCTTCACAAAAACATTTATGAAAAAAAGAGTTTTAAAAAATGTGCCCATGTTTCTACATACTGAAATAACCAAACCTCAGATGCACATCATAAAAAAAGTTTTTGTGTGGACTAAAATAAAAATCCCTATCCATAAAAGTTAAAGCCACATCACTAATTGCAATAACTAAAAATGATCAAAGATATAATAAGTAGAATGAATACATTACACTACATCCAACATTTGGTTACATGACATAAATGTCATTGCACTTTTGAAAGTTAGTATTATTTTTTTTAATAAGCCTCTAAAATAAAATTGTCCTATTGGTCTCATTAAGGCAAAGAAGTGTGAAAATACAAATACACACTTTAAAAATACATTGCCTGTAAATATACATACATATAAATAAATAAATAAATAAATATATATATATATATATATATATAATGTTAACAAATAAGCAAAACTATTTGAAGTAAATAATTATAAAAAATACTATTTAATACTTATAACCAAAAGGGGTTATTCAATGAATGATAGAAATGTTTAACTTATAAAATGATTAAATGAAAATCATAAATGTCATGTTTTTTTAAACAAATATTTTCACCTAAATCTATGTAAGGTAACTTGTTACTGTGCCCAAAATTTTCTCTTCACATACAGGACATTGTATTAGTTGTTTAGAACATTCACTGCAGGCATAGAGATGTCCACAGGGAAGAAATAATTTCTTGATTGGAGCTTCTTTACACACTTTACACTTGAGTAGCTGTCTGAGCATTGTGTTCTCTTTTTGGAGTAGTTTAGCTGCTATCTCTTTGCTTGCTGCACAATGTGCTAAAAAAACAAAACAATTTAAGGTCTCTTGTAAAAAAAATGTACAGTTACACACATAAATATATTCATATGTATATATATATAAATATACAATATAAATAAACTCTTATATTGCTAAGAAAGCCTTATCAGTTGGTAAACATTGCTATCTGTATAAATAAGTGACCTTAGAAATACATGTATATGTTTTTGGATGGAATATGTCTGAATGTATATGGTTGAATATGTCAGTGTTATAAAATTACAAGATAACTTTTTAATTTGAAAGTAATAACTCCAAATAAATAGTATGGACTCACCTGAATTGACCAGTGTTTTTGCATCTTTTATCATATTTCGCTGGCATAATTCAACTTGTTTGATTGTTGTGGGGTTAGCAACATTAACTGTAGAGTGATTACTTGGATTATCTGGATGTGAATCTATTTGTTGAGCCATAACAGGGGATGTGAAATTATTTTCAGATGAATGACTGGAACTTCTTAAATCACTTTCGTTCACTTTTAGAACCAATAAAAAACACAAAAATGTTCAATACATTTTTTAAAAATAAATGTAATATTTTCATCATAACTCAGGTACTTAAAACTTAACACATTTAAAAAAAATTGTCCCCAATTTTTAGGGAAAAACTAAAATAATTAACGAATAGTGTTTGAGATGGTTAATGCAAGTTCTTATTTAGATATCTAGATAAGTATTTTAAAAAAACCTTCAGTATTCTCCATTGATGCCCTTGATTGTAGCTGAAATTGAAGAAATGGGCAAGTTGGCCTGTATCTAGTGTGCTCAGTATAAATATCATCACCAATCTTCCAAGATCTTAAACCCAGACCACACTGAAAACACCTCACACAGTCAGCATAACCTGCGTTAACAAAATGTATTACATGACTCTGGCTGATATGTTGTTTTTGTTTGTTTTTACATTAATATATTTCACCATAAGTACTTACCAGCATAAAAGAATCCTGCCTTAGCCATTACATTAGGTGTTATGATATGAGTAAAACTCCAGTTTTGCAGACTCTCTAGTCTTTTTTCCAATGAATAATATGTAGGATATGAAGGAGGTGCCAAGAATGATCTGACTGTAGGTATATCCAATTCTTTACATGAAAAAAAAATGAAAATACAGGTAATACATAATCACTATATCAAGGACATCAAATAATTCCTATGTTAAGGTACTTTAAGTATTAACTATAAAGTATTTATCGGTACATATAATGGATAATAAAAGAAGCTTCAAATAATGTAAAGACAAAAATATTATTCTGTAAATAGCTGTGTAGAAACTGTCAGAAAAACCTTTTAAAACAGAAACTCCCACGTGGTTGTTACTTGACAGTGTGCCTTTATGAGTCCAGACTTCCATTTCCATTCTCGATGTTGATGATGGTTTGAAAGTGACAACAGGTGCACCAGATGATCCAGGACATGTTGGGGCATCGTATGTCAAAGCAAGTCTGACGTGTTCTACTGAGCTGTCTGTATCTGCTGATAAAGTAAAACTTTTGTATAATAGAAGGTATTGATTTATAGTCAAATAAGATAGAAAGTTTTGTTTAATAGGTGGAAGATGAACAGCAGGATTGTTGGTAGGTATTCAGGCAGTAGGTTGGTAGTTAATTGGTAGGTAGAGGTATTAGGTAGTATGTTGGTCCTTGGTAAAATATATTGTTAGGCCATTGGTGTTAGGTAGTATAAGAAAGAATATAAGTAAGTAGTTAATAGTAGCAGTGTGGTTCTTAACAATTGCAACATAAAATTTCAGGGGCTCTAGGCGAAGGTAAATTTAGAGGATCCTTGGCAAAGGTACAATTGTAAACCTTTAGGGGATGAAAAACACAGACGATGCTGCCTATCAAAAACTTAGGCCCCTTCCTACCAACCGTGAAATTGCAAAATGATTTTAAAATATTTTACTTAAAAATAAATTGAAGAAAATGTATATTTTATTGGGTTGCAGTTAAATAAAGCCTTTATAAAAATATAATATTACATCTAAGGGAGGTAACCTATTTTGCTTATATGGATTTGCCATTCTTACATCATTCTGAGAGTTGCTTTTTACTTTTAAAGAACACAGCATCTATCCTATTTGTTTCTTTGTTACTGTCTATCTGTGTTTATCTTTGTGTCTGTTTGAGCTACTCTGTTGTTAAGCAATAAATCATTATACACTCAATTAGGTTGTTGATAATGCTATATGAGACATACGTCCTAGCTGGGGGGCCCCTTTAGCAGTGATGTGGGGGGGGGGGGGCTAGGACTCCAGACGAAGGAAGGTAGTATGCATGTATCTAGGTAGGAAGAATATAAATCATGTAGATGAGTACACAGGATATTAACTTGTCATCTATATCTAGAAATCTACAAAGAAAATTTAAATCAATGTTCACTGTAGCCTACCCAATGTATTGAAATGAAGTGGATAAAGTCTTGCATGGCTGGATTCCTCAAAAGTCTTAATCCCATACATTGATGATGTTGATTTTCCAAATGACATGGTCCTGTCCAGCCCATGTGGATAACTGACAATAATTACTCTGTCCGACATGTATTCTTTCACCTTATCTGGCAATTTTCTCGCAGAGTCAGCCAACTCTTGCAAACGAGCATTTATATTTTCAATGATTTTAACATCTGGCGTAAAACAAACTATTATAGACTGATAAACACCTTGCTTTTTGTGACGTAGAATTACCTCCCCTTTCAGGCTAAAATCTTTCCCAGAGGAAAATTTTACAATTGTATTGGGGTATTCTTCATCATAATGAACTAGATGGCTTGTTGTCTGAACATAGACTATTCCGATTTCTGGAAATGTTTGAAACAATTCTACATTTTTTTTATTTAAATATGGCCACTGCTGTAATGTTTTAGTTGAAATTACTTTACATGGGTAATTTAAGACATACCCACTTCCAATTACTCCCTTCTCCTTGTTTTCTACTTTAACAGTTAGGTCACCAAATATTTTAACCAAATTTAACAAATTTTCTTCATGTAATTCATCTGGCAGATCATTGAAACTTAATAAATTTATTTTGCGAAAGTCTTTATGATTATGGCTTTTGACACATTCATTAGCATTTTCATTTTCTTCCTCTTTAGAACTCTCTGTCTCAAAGCATTGTTCATGAACTGCAAATATATAAATATAGAAAATCAGTATCTAAAAACAATTATAATATCATTTAACAACATTCTAATGTGGTCTTTTTCTTTGCTAAATTACTGAAGTTCTATATTGTAACAATAAAAAAAACTAGAGAAGTCTGTTACTTTTTTAAATATACTCAGCAAACTAAATGAATGAATGCTTAGCTGAAACTGATAGGATAAAAAATTAATTTTAACTGTTTCTTAGATCCAAAGATATGTCGCATAAATTTTGATTGCCATTAAAAGATAGTAATTGCCTTTTTTTGCTGTAATACAATCACATACTATGAAAAAAAAAACAAAAAAAAACACATACATATTAATTTAAAAACATGCAAATTGTCATTGTTTTTCAGGCAGTTTATATAATCAGTTCTATTAAAATAAAAAGGTGTGTTGTAAGCTTACTGAAATCTTGAGGAGATGGTGTCCACCAGTAATGATTCAAGTCACAATTTAATGTTTCTATCACATCAGTTTCTGTATCAAAATTAAAAAAAAAAGCATAAAAAAAAAACTGGTTTGATATAATTCAAAGAGTTTATCTTTCTGTCAGTTAAAATCAGGTAAAATCTTATGACAAAGTATAACTATTTAAAACTTAATTTGTATATACATTGTATTTCTTAGATTTCAATAAAGTATAAAATATACCTGACTGTATCAAGGTTTCACCTGTAATTTGAATTTCACTATTGGAAGGAATTACATTGCTGCTTGAGGATTGTGCTAAATCAGTTTCCAAAGGTGCAACATTTTCGCAGCCGTGATGGTGATATTTGGAGCTATTAGGATTTTTTTCAATAAGCATTAGGTCAACTGAATTTTTGCAAGAGTCGCATACAACTATATTACCTTCACCCGAGTACCGAAACCCTGCTTCAGATAACTGAAGAAATGAAACAGGGCTTGTGAATGAGCTCAGTTGGTGACGATATGAAGCTAGCCTGGACATGTCAAACACTGGATAGGCAAAGAAATCTCTGTTGGAAGTGACTATATTGTGTTGGTAAAATAATTTATCAGTCAATGAGAAATGCTCTGAATCAAGATTCCAGATATCGGTTTGATATTTATCATGGCTGCTCAACTTGATGATTGAGAGTAGATCGACATATTTTACCACACTTTCAATTTTCATTAGACCATCTATTAAATAAAACTGATTCCTTTCTCTCAAATCTGGGTGTTTACTTGTAATATCTGTGTGTCTGGCAATATAAATCAAAATAACTAAACAGAGAAAAATAATTAATTTCGTTCCCAAGTGGCTTTGATAACAACCTCTCAAGGTAATATAAGAATTAATATAATTTCTACTCATTATATGAAGTTGCGATGAATTGAAAATAGATAATGAAGAATGAATCGAGTCATAATTCAGTTTATAACATGTTTTGTTCTTACAGACTTGTTCATCGATGTAGCTTGAGCTTGATGTTTCTGAATCGACTATTACAGCCTGTTGAAGAATGTTAACTTTATCAAATTCATGAAAGTCGAGATAGACTTTTCTTGCAGGCAGGAGACTATTTTGTCGCACTTCTTTAAAAACTTCATCATCTTTAAGAGCTCCAGTGGAAGCATGAGCCTCAATTTTGTTGTTCACTTCATCCTGTGTTTGATTTTTTGTAGTCACTGGCTTACATAATGATGTGCACAGTTCATTGGTGGATTGGATTAAATTTTGAAATTCTTTGTTAAAATTTCTTTGACTACACAGGCCACTCTCCTGACAGGATTCAAGAAATAAATAAAAACAAAGTGAAATAAGAAACAAGATATGCCGAAAGGTGGACTTCATGTTGGTTTCAGGAGGTGGTCTACAGGATGAGGTAAAGAGGCTCCTGAAAAGGTAAATATATTAACACCATTTATTGCCCTTTGTCATGAAGAATGAGAATTGCGAAAAAAAAATAATTTTTAAGTGTTGAATGGATAGGAGGCATTTTGAAAAATAGCCTACCTTTTGTTTCACATTATTGGGACAGTATTCTGGGGAAGCGCTGAACTTTTAAGAGTTACGCCGGTACGGGGATCAGATTGGGAACCATTTAAGGAAGGGGGTCTCAGGTTGACAAGACTGGAGTAATTGACACACACAAGTGGACCACTTTAATGCAGACCCCTTATTGGTTTAGAACATACTTGCTAAGAAAAGACGACTCTTCCACTCCCACACCGTTTCCTTCCCACCCCGTTCCTTGCTATACAAGCAGCATAGCAACTTGCAAGATTGGCCAATTCCCCGCAAGTTTAAGCTGTTTTTTTTTTTTGGAAATCGGCGAGAGTTTTAAGTCACTATAGGGTTTGGGGGAGGGAGGGGGTGAACGGGGGGGGGGTCGTCAACGTTTTACATTACGTAAATACAAAAAATGAGGCTAAAAAAAATAATTCTTTTTTTTTTAAATTGAGTTTTATAAGTTTTCGTTAAAAAAAATTTGGCCAACTCTCTAAACCACCGCCTTCCATACTGCACGATGGCGTAGGTAGTAAATTGATATAAGCCTATTTAGCTTATTTCCTTTTAATTTTTTTTAATGTGAATTGAAATTGTCGATTTGCTTTACATAAATGCCATTCACATTATAAAATAATATAATCAATATTCATGATAAAAAAAATGTGTATGCTGAACTGCAGTGCAGTTGTTTCCACCATCAAAGCAGCAACCCAGCCTTGCTGACTACCTTAGCGCTCAGTATGCAGTCACTATTAATTTGATTTGATGGCTAATCAAACAAGAGGAATATTTTTTTTTTAACCAGCCTGGTTAATAGCATACGTTTGGTAGACAAAGAAAACATCACGATAGTTTCTAATGCGATATCTAACACAGAGCATTTGATATCTAACACAGAGCATTTGATGTCTAACACAGAGCATTTGATGTCTAACACAGAACATTTGATATCTAACACAGAGCATTTGATGTCTAACACAGAGCATTTGATATCTAACACAGAGCATTCGTTTCAATCGCAAATAATTTGAAATATAAAAATATGCATAGAACATTGGCGTACATTCTTAGAGATCATTAGGGGTAGGGAGGGTTCATTTTTTAAATGTATACCTTTCACTGGATGGAAGGGGGGGGGAATCTTATTTCGTTGGCAAAATGTCTTGGTATGAACTTATCATTAAGGCAAATTTTTAATGTCTGTTTTTGGAAGAGTTAAAAAAAAAAAGCTCAATTCGTGGCTGAGTTTGTCAATAATTAAATCAAAGTGTAAAATATTAATGGTGTGGGTTAAAATATGACTGGACACAAAACACCAAAAAAAAAAATTCACCTAAATATTTAAGTGGCTACATCCTCAGGCTTCTTGATTACTTCAGAATAACACCAGCAGCGATTTCTTACATCCAGCCTGCAGAGCAAAGAAACAAAGAAACAAAAGTCAGTGAGAGTGTTAAGAGACAAAAAAACAAAACAATCCCAATTACGTTTATGCCATACAATAATGGTCGCAAGATTTCAATGATGTCCTAATTTGTTCACCGCTTTATGTTCACCTATGGTTAAAAAACAAAAAACAACAAATAAACATTGGTGGTTGAATGGAAAAATAAAAATCGTGAAAAAGACAGCGTGAATTTAAAACAGACTTAAACTCGCAGTATGCATGTACCGGTACTTAAAACCAAGAGAGTGGGCATTTTCATATTTTCTTGTGCGCCCCCGAAGCCTCATCTTAATCTGCCTCTGTTTGCGCTGTTGAAAGTAATGTCAGGTTTGTGAAGGATAGCTTTTTACCATAGGTTTAAGCAGTGGGCGGGGTCGGAACCAGAGGGGTTCTTATGTTTTTGAAGGTCCTATAGCAAAAGGTACATTTCAGAGCCTTTTTAGGCAACAGTACTGTAACGAATATTGAGGCGTGTTACCGTGTAACGTATACTCTGCCACCATGTAACGAATACGTTATGATAAAGAAGAACAACTGCTGTGCTCCATGGTTCATAACTTGTTTAATCATATAACAAGTAACGAATAACACAATATGAAATATGATAAAGTAAATATTCCAGTAGTTAATCCGATATGGAAGAATACAAATCCTATGTAAACAACAATCCAATGATATAGAACTAAATTATCACATATATTGAAACTTATAACTCCTATCTTATAAACAATATCACTTCTCATTCAACAAACACTACACTTCTAAGTCTATCTCTATGACTTCTTCTTTGACTAACCCTCCCTGACACAAAAACTGCATCTTATATATCTTATTTACATAATAAACTCGAACCTTCTACAAACAGCTACAATGGAACAAATAGCCGATCATAATTTCTATAAAAACAATTCACTACTGAGTCTAGAAATGACCAGACTCTGACCTCATGACCTCTAGCTTGACCTGAACACACACGTAACACACGCAACTACACTCTGACAGTAACATTAGAGCAGATGTTTTCAACCTTTTTTATGCTGCGGACCCCACAGACATTCCAAGCTCGGGTGGCGGACCCCCATTGCCCAAAGTGCCATAGCCTCAACTTTTCGTACCTCAGGTTGGGCCAGAATATGTCTTATTAAGTTTGCGAATGCAATCTACTTAAATTCTGATAAAAGGTAGGCCTAGCCTAAGTTACGGGCTTAACATGTATAAAAAAGAGGTTGGTCAGCATCGACCCCTACTGCAGTGAAGCCAAATTGTATATATTCTAGATTATACTTGCGCCGTTTTCTGTTTCATTTGTCTTTGGCTCTTGATCATGAGAATCTTCCAGGTTTTGGTCAGTTTTCCATCTTCACAAATTTTTCCATGTTACTAGCCTTGGACAGTTTACTTATATAAATATTGATAAACAAATGACCAACAACAGTTTAGTCCCGTTGACTCAGATCGCACAGGGAAAAAATAGAGACAAAGAGTAGAGAGAGTTAGAGGAGGTAATTATCTGTAAAATATTTCACATTCTGGTGACAAAAACTCACATATTAAAATTAAACCGACGACTATACTAAAACAAATACAAATCTCATCTAATATTTTATATTGTTTACCAACATTTTCAAAAGTATTTGTCACATAAGCAAGTCACCTAATAACAGAACAGCTTAAATAGTTCATCGCTAGAATTTCGCACCGTTTCATCAATATGTTAGCAAAAAATCTCTATTATCGCTGTGGCCTATTTTCATATTAAAAATTTACGAAAAATCTACTTCCAACAAAAACAATCTTTGGGTGTCATTTTAAATTAACATGTGAAATGTACACCATCAATTTGTGATCACAAACTTTTGTCTAAGATTATGTCTAGGCCAATCTAGGCTTAGATTTAGATCTAGGCTCAGTAAGTAAGAAATATTGCCAAAATGACATGACTCAAAAACTTACTGCACAAGTACATGCAGTATGCAATCTAGTTCAGACCTCAGAAGAAAATATAAGGAAATACCAGCGAAGTTATCAATTCTACACATTGTTGTCTGTGCATGAAACATTGACATAGCTAGTATTTTTTGTTTAGCTAAAAGCTAAACAATCAACTAAACAAAGCAATACTTTATACAAGAAAAATCACTACTTTCCTCTACTTGCCCACGGACCCCTTTGAAGCTCCCCACGGACCCGCAGGGGTCCGCGGACAACATTAGAGGGTCCTCAGGCAAAGGTAGGCCTACATTTAGAGACTCTAAGCAGAAACGCTGTCAAGCCCGTCGCTTACACATCTCGGGCCCCTAAATATTTTTGATAAATGTTCTCCCCACTGACTGAGTTATATTTAGTTAAAGTATGCTCAGCTATATAGAACAGATAATAATTACACAACAAGTACTTAAACGTGTTACACTGGACTGTGATTCAATGCAGTAATAATGACCGCACAATATCAAGATTTTCGTCCACGACATCATAATCAAAAACCGCCTTTTTTCAAAATTTTTAGCTTGAATGCGGAGCCATTTCCTGGGGTTTATAAGGTTTAGATTCTAAAGAAACACTGTATGGTGTATGCATCTTCTACCAGCGAAAAAAAAAAAGTCGTGAAAAATAGAGTTTTCAGGGGAAGTCATTAATTTGCATTAAAGGAATACAAATGAATTAAAAACAACTGGACGATTTGAAATTTGAACGATTTCCATACAGATTGTTTTGATTCTGATGTATCACTGTATCTAAGCAAAACAGACACTTCCCCACCAACCACCCCTTCCGTTGACAGAGTAGACAGACCACCTTTTACGTCACTGTTCACTTAACAAACTCAACCCATTTTGTGTGCCTGTCGAATAATTATTATTGTGAATACTCATAAAAACAATAAATATGATGATCCATCAGTTTAGCCATTTTTAATGTTTTGAAACAGAGGAATGTAGCTATTTGAATTTGTTTGAAATAGAAGAATTCGGCCATTTTAAATGATAAGTAACAAAGGAATTTAGCCACTTTATTGTTTTGAAAGAGAGGAAGGAATGCAGCCTTTTCAATTGGGTTAAAATAAAGGGAATGTATCCATTTTAATTTTATTTGAAATAAAGGAATGTCTTACTTTTACTTGGGAAATCAGTATGCTGGATGTATGAAATGGGTGCTGATGATTTCAGCAAATCATCTGCAATGATAATTTCGGGGATTTCCTCTTAGTATTTATGGATAAGTATAAATAAAGCTTACACGTAATTCGGAAATTTCCGATTTGGTCTGGTGCATATCACGTGTGTCGCTTCTGTAATCTGTGCCCAGCACCACAGCAAACATCAATTTCATAATCACTGATGATATTAACAGTTTTCAAAGTAAGATAATCCTTTATTTCATAAAAAATGTATAACAATTAAATAAACGGTCGTCATTGATGCATACATTTGGATGATTTTAAAAAAAAATAATCTTGAAGAAATTTTATCAGGATTAGTTATATTTTTAGATTGTTTTGATTTACAATGACACTGCCGCCTCACAGATGCTCAGCTCCCAGTTCAACTTCTCGTCCATGGAAAGTGGCACTGAGAGAAATACGGTGGCTCAGTACCCTTTGATCCACGGACCGGCACCGATCCGCGGACCTGGGGTTGTGGACCACTGGTCTAGAGCCATCGCAGCCTATCCTACATTGTACATTAGGCTATTCTGGCTGAATTAAAAAAAAAGCTTCATATGGGATTGGGGGGGGGGGGGGAGATCGAGAATCTTAGATGTAAGAGTACCCTAAGCCAGTGCCAGCAGACGGTGTGACCACTTTGGTTGTTCGTGGCCGCCAGAAGTCAAAACATTTTGTACGACGTTAAAACTCTAATTGACCTAATTCGGCGATTACAATAGGCTTCCACCACCCCCACCCCTCCGACCAACCTTAGGCCTACTCTTAGGCCAACTCTTAGGCTAAGATAAACACTTTTTTGAGAATCACTGGTTTTTCCGCAGTACTGGAATAAGCAGAATAATCACGTGATTAATCATGGGAACGATAAATTGGAGGAGATTGGGGGGGGGGGGGCGCACCCAGTGGCGTACCTGGGGGGGGGGGCGGTGGGTGCGGTCCGCACCGGGCGGCACTTTTAATTACTTTTTAAGGGGGGGGGGGCGGCAAAAATGTATAGATTAAATTGAAATACCTAAATGAGAGAACGGCAAAATCGTCTTCCGCCCTGGGCGGCCGATACCCACGCTACGCCGCTGGGCGCACCACAGAAACATTTCATTGCCGAACTTAATCTTTTTAAATAATCAGATTCTCCAGCAACTTGCAGGCCGATTTCATAATACCAGGTCCCAGAGTAAAATAAAAAACACCACTTTAATCAAATAATTTCAGTGCATTGCATTCGCATTTAGGGTAGAAATTTGACTACACACGTCAAGACTCAGCACATGCGATCGGTGCTATAGCACATTCAAACAAACAAACAACAACAAAACTTCGGTGCTATAGCACATTCAAACAAACAAATAACAACAAAACTTCGGTGCTATAGCACATTCAAACAAACAAACAACAACAAAACTTCGGTGCTATAGCACATTCAAACAAACAAACAACAACAAAACTTCGGTGCTATAGCACATTCAAACAAACAAACAACAACAAAACTTCGGTGCTATAGCACATTCAAACAAACAAACAACAACAAAACTTCGGAGTCAGAGTCAACAAATGACAGTACACTATTGAACATCATCTGGTGGTTAGAGCGTCAATGTGACTCAAGGGGTCGTTCACTTAGGACTTAGAACGTAACGCCTACGGAAGGGTTGGGGGCGGGGGGGGGGGTTGGCTGAAGTGTGACAAAAATGTGACAAGGAAGAGACGGGTATCCTTAAGTGTTACATCACAACATCATAAGAAAAAATAAATGGCCTTGAAATTAATTCAGCAGCATGACATTGACAGCAATAACAACTTCTTACTCCATTCCCATCCCATAACCCAATGTACAATTTTCGTATAACATTGGATATAAATATAACATGTACCAAAAATATTTTTACGATTCGACAGCTGGTACCAATCGATAAATCACATGAAATCTCATTTTTTAAAATTACTTACTTC
This sequence comes from Bulinus truncatus, assembly GCA_021962125.1. Taxonomy (NCBI): domain Eukaryota; kingdom Metazoa; phylum Mollusca; class Gastropoda; family Planorbidae; genus Bulinus; species Bulinus truncatus. Next base: position 7,866,281 of record JAGDYQ010000001.1, on the reverse strand, counting down.
GGTAATGTAAGTTTAAACACAGATCAAATAAAGAAATTGAGTTGTGACTACGTCATGCTAATTGTGTGTGCCAGTTAGGCTGCAACTTCAATGTTGATTTAAAGGCGAGTGCGTGGGACGCACGCTCAGTTGCCCGATTTTTTGACACGGCCCGGCCAAAAAAAAAACCGCCAACTGTACACTCGGGTTATTATTTTCGCTGTCTCTCTTATCCATAAGAGACCATATACTTCACTGTGGTCGGCGCCTCGACCAAACCAAATCCGCCCGCTGCGACTACAACTGATAATCGAGTTAATTTAACTGAGATTACTTGAGGCTACTTGACATTAATGTGTTTTCATATAAACAAGTGTGGCTGGTTTAAGCTCAACATCATGGTTTCGTAAGTTACATTCATTCGTAATTATGTCACATTACCCTGGCGCCTGCTGTTAGATGCTGTGTTCGTGCTACACGTAGCTACAGAAACTATCCATGTACCATTTGAAAATAAAAAAAAGTGAAACTATGGAGGTTTTTGCGGAGCAGCGCACGTGTCAATCAAATATGTTTTACTGTCTAGCGCGGGGTCCCTTTAAGCGTGGGGCCCGATTGGGAACCATCTGTCTTAAACTGAACCTTGCTAGAAATAGAAGGAAAAAAGAAATCAACTGCAAAATTTATAGATGCAATTGGGTAGCCGTAATAAAAAAAAACTGGTGTTATATCACTGATTTAGAGGTTTATATCACTGGTTTAGAGGTTTATATCACTGGTTTAGAGGTTTATATCACTGGTTTAGAGGGTTATATCACTGGTTTAGAGGTTTATATCACTGGTTTAGGGGTTTATATCACTGGTATAGAGGGTTATATCACTGATTTAGAGGGTTATATCTTAAAAAAAAATGTTTTGTAGATATGGTCAAGAAATTATCATATACAAATATTTATCATTTTTTTTTTTAAATTATGAATGTATATTTCAAAATGATTTTTTTTTCTTTCAGCCATTTAAATCAATTTCTACACTTTATCAGCAGAGTCAACTTAATAAATCATTTTAAAATAAAAATGAAAAAATCCATCTGGGCTCTGTACTTTGTAACAGTCCTCTTAGGACTTTACTTTCTTACTCTCTTTGCACCTTTACTAAACAAAGAGTTTGATAAGAAGAAAGCAGATGACACCTTAAAATTCGACATTCATCTAACTGCTCTAACTGGAACAGTTCTCCCACATAAAGGATGTCCTGCAAATTTCCTTCATTGTGTTGAGCAAAATATACAACTGAAATTAATGTCATTAAAAACATTTACATTGAAGAGTTCTTGTGAAATGAAATCAAGACTCTCAGAAGATGATTGTCTGTGTCAAGACAGTGATGATTGTCTGCGTCAAGACAGTGATGATTGTCTGCGTCAAGACAGTGATGATTGTCTGCGTCAAGACAGTGATGATTGTCTGCGTCAAGACAGTGATGATTGTCTGCGTCAAGACAGTGATGATTGTCTGCGTCAAGACAGTGATGATTGTCTGCGTCAAGACAGTGATGATTGTCTGCATCAAGACAGTGATGATTGTCTGCGTCAAAACAGTGATGATGATTGTTTAGTCACTCAAGAGTTACCAATGATAGAGATAAACGACAAGAGTAATCTCAGATTCAACACAACCTGTGAGTTTACTTTTAAAGACTCTATCAGGAAACATTTGAACACTAAAGCTAAATGTTTACATTTAGCGCTGATGTTCTTAATGGCTCAGCAAGTTTTATTTACGATGTTCACTTCACAAGATTGGCTTAAACTCAGTTCTTTGTCTGGTCTGGTGTGTTCATTAAAGTTAAACATCAATTATAGATGTTCACTGAAGAACGATCATTTAAACATGATTTTTGAATGGAGTAAGAATCATCCTTTTCATTGCAAACCTTACTTTAATAATACAACAAACCAAACTGTTTTTCCAGTGTTTGACATGTCTAGGCTGGCTTCATATGCTCGGTCAGCTATAAGTGGCAATATTTCCATTCTACGGTTATCACAGGCAGGATTTCGTTTCACCGGACCAGGCAATTCTATCACATGTGATGAATGTTTGAAGTTGAACATTATCTCACTGGGAAAAAATCCAAATAATCCAGACTATCACAACCCTGGTTGTAGATATATTATCCCAGATGCGGACAGCTCTGGGGAGGTCAGTGAATCTCAGAATAATACAAATTTCTTACCTGTCATAAGCAAGCAGGGTGTCAGTTTTGATTTGCCTGAATCTGAAAATGAAAGGGGCAGACTGTCAGGTAAATAAAGGCAAGAATAATTGTGCTCATTTTATCCTTAATTAATATAGTGATAAATAGTTTCCATTGTTAATAATGATACATTTATTGTAATAATTTACTAAAGCTATTCATACATTGAGTGTATGATTAATTTTTCTTTTATTTCCTACACATAACCTTGAAGTCAAAATTTTAAATGCCACACAATTGTTATAAAATTGTTATTCAAATTTAACTCTTTTTTTTTTTACTCAACTTTGTAAATATTCTAACAACCTTAATAAAGCAGAGTTGCTTACATACTTACTGTCGAGTAAAAATAAAGTAAATTTATATAAAAATGAATGATTTGTGGTCTTAAAGACTTGCAGATAATGACTACTGGACTGAAGATTTTAAATTGTTTTCTTCTCAAACAGAAGCTGATGCAGAGCTATCTTCAAGTCTGCTGTATAATCTACCTGATTACCATTTGGCGAAAACCAGTCATAATTTAAGTAAGACTAAGAGATAGTTTATGTCTTCATTCTTTAATTACATAAATAGACAGATTTATATATTTCTTGATTATTCTTTTAACTCCTTTGGCTAAAAAATGTGTACAATGCAAATGAACATTTTGATATTTCCTTTCTAATGATTTTCAATGATAGATGTTAAAGTTGTTATTTATAAATGATGATAATCGCCCAACTCAAAAATGAAATATGCAAATAGAAAAAAATGATATTCTTGATCTGTAACATGTTCCATTTTAATCTAATACTTATTTGCAGAGAAATGTTTTAGCTTAATTTGAATTTTATTCCCTGATTTATCATCTATATTTCCAAATTTTCCAGTTTTAATGGCGGATAGATCCAGAGCTGTTTTACTGGGTTTTTTTTTTCAACAAACAACTAATATAAATTATTATTTAAAGTGTGAATGTAAATGTACATCATCTTCACTTTAATTTGTTTATCTGAATGTTTTTATATCTTCTATGAACAGCAGAAACAGGCTCAATTCTTCTAGATATAGCAGCAAGTTCATTTAGGCCGACTAGCTTGGGACCGGGTGGATATATCCCACTTGATCATCTGACCCTGAATAATTTGCCAAGCGATGTTAGGAATGAGAACTTTCTTCATCTCATAAATCTTTGCTCTGAACTTACAGTTCAAATTGAATGCATAAGGGAACATGTGTTTGGAGCAGGGCAACATGTGTTTGGAACAGGTCATATTTTAAATATTCATAGTGAATTGATCCCAAACAAAAAATTCAACCTCTCGTCTCTGCACAATGAGCACAAAATGGGCATTGTTTTCATAGAAACAACAAAACATCTTCTTAACAAAGTCAAAGAACCTCAAAACGCAGTAGTGACTTTAAATATTTGACATCCAAACTTGACAGAGTTGAAAATGGAAGGGAAATACATTCTTCACAACAAAAAGCAAGACATCAATCAAGCCATTCTAGTTTGTCTGACAACTAACCCAGATATCATTGATATCATAAATGGATATCAATATGAGGTACAATCAATCGCAACACAACTACCTGAAAATATAAAGCGTTCTGTGTCCCAACTAGCTTTCATTGTTAGTTTTATGCCAGGACAAGAGAAGGTTTTGTCTTTTGGTAAATTGAAACATGTATCACCACTCTCAGATGGTAGGTAGAATAAAAATAAAATTCTAGCATTTGGCAAGATAAACTATGTATTTAGAGAACAATTAGCAGATCTTTTTTTTTTAAATTTCTAATTTGATTGTATAACAATTGACAGCAAATTAAAATAAGTTCAATTAAACTCAACATTCATAGGTGTTAGCATTCTTGCAAAAAAAAAAAAACTTCTAACATGATTATTGAGAAATCTTTCATTGAAATATATTAGTATATTAATAATCTTTGTCATTAACAGTTGCTTGTCAAAATGCTGAACAATAATTTTTTTTTTAACAGTGTCTGCTTCGGGGGAAGATAACTTGAGAAAAGTGCTGCACTACACTGCTGCCACACATCCAGGATCCAGTGGTGCACCAGTGATAACATTCAAGAAAGAAAAAGATGCAGCAGAATGGATTTTGGATATATGGAATCACTGTGGGCGAAAACTGGAACATTGTCATACACCATGCCCTTACATGGGGGTTTCTGAACTTAAAGGCTAGGAAAACGTTTTATGATACACTAATAGACTGGCATATTTTGAGTCTTTTTATGTCTACATTTTAAGGTCCTTTAAATTTTATTTAGGCCTTTCCACCTTTGAAGACTGCATTGAACGTTCCATTCTAGTTAGAACGGCCACCAGACTGATTTATATTAATTTATTAATAAAGAAATATGGGAAAAAAATGTTAATTTTTTTTCACGTTTGCCATTTTACTCTTAAACAGTCGTAGGTTTTGTAGGTTTAGGTTTACTTCTTTAATTATTTCAACCAGGTTGTGTAGGCTTAGGTTTACTTCTTTAATTATTTCAATCAAGGTGAAATACTAGTATGTACTTGCTTTTCAGTAGACGTTAAGAGAAAAGTGAGAAGTGTTGAAGGGTCATCGCTTGCAGCAACTCCGAATGTATCAACATTCCCTAATGTCTATGATCATGGCCAGTCAGCAGTTACAGGCTATAGCAGAGATGTGAACACTGAAAATATTGATATGGGTAGGTGGTAGTAACTTATTCAATTTTAAAGTTCTATCAACATTTTTTAAAAGAAGTATTTTATATATATATATATATATATATATATATATATATATATAATATATACTGTAAGGTCTTTTTTATGTGAGGGATTGAAGTTCCCTTAAGGGCTCATCAGCACAGATGAAGTGTAGAATTCATCTGTTTCAGTAACTTCAACATATAAAGGGATTGTGTGGTTAGCACAACACCCAGCCGCATTTACTCCCCTGACTAAAAGTCAGGTACCCATTTAAAGTTGGGTGGACTTGGGGACTTTCACCAGGACCTGAAAAAATCCCATGGTTCTCACTGAGATTCAAACTCGGGACCTTCCGGTCGAATGTGAGTGATACATTCCACAAAATAGACTATATCAGTCTTGATCCAAAATTGTATAAAATTGCATGACTTTTTAAGTAAAAAAGTGAAACAAAAAAACACACAAAAGTGCACAACAAAATGTATTCAGACAACGAAAGAACATTTTTAAAAATTCCGCCAGGTTCAAATACAACATTTAACTTTATCTGCAATTAATTAAAACTTTTCCTGAATTAAAAAACCAGTTACGGGAATTTTTCTTAGATCCTCAGTCCAAATCACTAGGACGTTCTCTGTAACAACTCATTTCTTGAATATGATGCCATTAGGCACTATGGTACCAGAATTTTTCTGAATGGCTTGAAAAATCAATTCGTCTAAACTAAAATGTTTTCCCAATGCGGTCGATCCCCGTTTTCTAATTGATCTTGAGTTGCAATTTTACAAAAATGTACACATTATCCCTAATACAGGATTAAATTGCAGAACGATTGCTGATTGCAATATTTTTATATGTGAGACTTATCATGCTTAAATAAAGACTAGTAATTGATAGAATGCAAACCATCACTCTGGCAGGCTGACATAAATTTTTAGCCTTTTTTGTCGTTTGTTTGTGACAAAACTACTATTCATAGAACGATATTTGGTTATATTTATTGAATGATTGTACAATAAATTAAAAAAAAATTATTTGAAAGTAGTGCCATTTTTAATGACTATCTGTGAGAAAAAAGTCAGTCTAAAGCCAATCTGTACGTACTATAGCAAAAATGAAATTTTTTGAGACAAAATATCATATAGCTTCAAATTTGCTTAAAAAAAGACTTTACATTGTGTGTATATATATATATATATATAATGTATTTGCAGTGTTTTTAATAAAAGAAAGTTAAGATATTGTTTTTATATATTGGTAATGAATAATTTGAATACTTTGTCTTTCACTCCTATACATGCATATACACACACACATGGCCTAACATAAACACACACATACAGCACAAAGTGACACATGCAAACAGGCACTCCACACCACAAACTGATACATGGAGACACACCCCACACATGATATGCCATTCATGAACACAACACACACAAACATACAGAACAGAAGCCTTTAATAAAATACACAACACAACACACCAACGGCTGTGCCATACTATAATTCAGACGGGTGCGAAACACTTGGGTGGCAGCTCTGTCAGGGGGCGGCAAAAACTTAACTTAGAAGAATTATAATAGAAAAGAAAAAAAAAAGAAAACAAAGGATAGGGGGTAGCGAAATACTGGTTGTACTTAGAGTGGTGGATAGGCAAGGAGTGGCACACACCAACATACATTAAGCTCATGAACATACTGTCCCTTATTAGTAGAGTTTCAATTGAACAAGCTAAAAAATTTTTTTAACAGATTTTTTTTGTTTAATGGTTTTTTAGGCATGTAATTGTCATGAGCTACTTAAAGGGCTTCAGTTTACTTTTGACTGACACTTTATTGATATTTTATTAAAAACTGCAGAGAGAAAAAGGAAGAAAGACAGAGGTGGACAAAGTGGAAAAAAATCTAAATTCTTGACCTGTTTAACACAATCTTGGAAACTTTGAAGCAGCTTTTCTCGCCTTTTTGTTGAATTCAGAGGTGGGCAAGTGACACGCGACATAAATCGTATCAGTGTGTCTAGACATATGAAAGGAGAACTGCAGTTTTACGGTAGTAGATAATAGTGATAACAGACCTATGTAAGCAGAAAACCTTTCTGACAGCCTTAAAGACAACTTATGAGCATTATAAAATATCAAGCTTTACCCTGTAAAACCTTTGCATAGAGTTATATCCCCTTAGGCATGATTTGGCTAGGTTATTATGGTTTCGGGCTGATCCCAATTTTTCATGACAGTATTTTAAACTGGAATACTGTTGTATGAATTCTTTACTTTCAATTTAACGCAGAACCCCAATCGCTATTATTTCATTAGATGCTAAAATAGTTAATCACAATAAAGTAACATAGCATGCTTCTATTCGCACTTTACAATCACCCTTATTTCATTTTCTGTTACATTACTTTCTATACTATTAGGCTGTTTTACTAACACTAGCAGTGTGAGTGGTTTCAACCAGCTGTATTGGTATACACACATAAAATGCATTCATTACAAATAAATTATTTCAAATAAAACATATTTTAAGTAACATGGGAACACCATTCAAGGTAATACAAATATTTACAAGCCTTTACTTTCAGCACATTTGCGAAGCAATGTAATTTCAAGTGCTGGAACTCACTTGTCTAATTCATTGGATCCCCCACCTTCACATGATTCAGATATGCTTATTGAATCAGCTGAGTCCATTGTTTCAAATCAAACTGATGAATCTGATGAAACAGGTAATAAATAGATATACACAGAGCATACAAACAACAAAAAAAGGGAAGAAAAACATGCTAGTTTAGGTTAACAAATAATAATAAGAACAAAAAATCTGGTCTGTATATCATAGTGAAAATATTTAACTTTTAAAACATTTTATAGTTTCATTACAAAAGTTGTTTCTTTTTATATTTGAACCACTAGTACATGTATATTGAAATCCACAAAATAATCTGTTTTTATTCAGAACATCAAACTATTGAGGAAGATTTTTCTGATTTACAAAATCGGATTGAGAGTTTCAACCAGTGGACAACAGTTCATTATTTAGATCCAGTTGCACTGAGTGAACAATTCTACTTTTCATAGGTAAAGTATTCTTAATTATGGTTCTTAGATTTATATTCTTGAAAATTATATTAGACTAGCTGTACCCTGCAAAACCTTTGCATAGAGTTATATCCCCTTAGACTTGATCAGTAGGCTAGGTTATTTTTGGTTTCGGGCAGAGCCGATTTTTTCATGATTGTATTTTAAACTGGAATACTGTTGTATTAATTCTTTTACTTTCAATTTAACGCAGTGCCCAAATCGGTTTTATATATATGATTATAGATAGATTTCTAAATGTATTTTATGTCCTACATTCAGGACCAGCCTACTCAATCAAATGTTGGAATTGTAAATGTGTCTTATTAATTAAAAGAGGTGACACTAATCTCAAAGAGTGCAAACAAGAATTGAGAGAAGGTCGGCCAATCGGATGCTTTGGTTACCACAATCTAAAAAGTTTAGAATCTTAAGATTGCTTGTTGTATTTATGAAATATGTCACTCAATAGGATCAAAATTATAAAGCGACACTTTTATCATGTATGTATTTTTTTTTAAACTAGCAGTAACCTAGCAACCTCTTAATGGAGAAATTATTTATATCTTTACCTGAAAGAAAACATTTTTATATACACTAATTTGGTTGATGATGCAAATGATTGTATCCAGGACAAATAAAGTATGTACGATAACCGTTTTAAATGATTAAATTGACAAATGTATGGAATGCGTATGTATCCTAAGCTGGATAGCGATGTCGATATTGAACTTGACTTACCTGCAAAGGCTTCTATCCCTGGGAAAGCTAAAAAACATTCACGGCTGACTTGAAGAGGCGATGGGTGCCACCAAGTCTATAACCCCACAGAAAAGATGCATGAAAGCACAGCAGATATATTGGTTAAGGATAAAAAAAAAAGCAATAGTTCAATGTATGATATGGTGAAACAAAATGAATATCAAAAAAAAATTAAGATGACATATTTTGTGCCAGGTTTTTTAACTTTTCATTTTATTATTAGAGATTGTTAGTAAAATTTATAGGCTTTCAAGAGTCAGATGGTTATATGTCTCATATTTGTAAATTTCATGAGTCAGATGGTTATATGTCTCATTTTTGTAAATTTCATGAGTCAGATGGTTATATGTCTCATATTTGTCAATTTCATGAGTCAGATGGTTATATGTCTCATATTTGTCAATTTCATGAGTCAGATGGTTATATGTCTCATATTTGTCAATTTCATGAGTCAGATGGTTATATGTCTCATATTTGTCAATTTCATGAGTCAGATGGTTATGTCTCATATTTGTCAATTTTTAACCAATGCTCAAAGCAATGAAATAAATAATTCATGCCAGTTTAAAAATGGTATCTTCTATAAATGAAGAAAAATTACGCTCAATTTTTAATCAAAGTACCTACTTTCAAATTTAAATACATGTGCATGTAATTGCAACTCTTTGTCACAAAACCAAAGGTTTGTAAAACTGCGAAGTCAAAGGAGAAAGCTATACATGAATAAAATGACACTTTTAATATCTTTCTTTTATCATAGTGTTTCTTTGCAGGAAGGTAGCGGAAAACAATCATCATGGAGGGTCGCAAAATGTTAAAATTTGAGAAACACTGCTCTCCATATATATGACTTTCCCCATTATTTCAAAATGAACATTGCATCTTTTAGTGCAGTCATTTTTTTTGGAACATATCTCTCTTCATTGTGTAAGCCTTTATATAATGAATAGAGACTTTCAATTTCAGATTTCTTTGCAAATAATTTGTGTGCTTAACTGTAATAATTTTTCAGAAATATTTTAAGTTGATTTTTTTTTACTGCATTTGTTTTAAAATATTTTAGTTTACTCTAAAAAAAAGAGTTAACTTCTAATGAACTTCAAAGGGCGGTAAATCTTTCTGTAATATCCTACTAGTAATACTTACACAAATATTCCTATGTAAGTATATATAGATTTTTTTTATGTATGCATGTGTGAAGATACATTATATACAGTAAATTAATTATGATGATGTTAATGTAAAAAAAAATTTCATTCTTCTGAACAGTTTTGAAATATATTCATTATTGACATTTATTAATTAAAGTCTGCTGAACAAGGCAAACATTGTCAAAATCTGAAACTGGGGATTAATTTGTACAAGTAAACCTTTACTACAGTTCAACTGTGATTATATTTATTTCTTACTTTATTAAGAAACAACTTCTTATGCTTAACACATTGTAATAATATTTTAGTCTCAAATTAACTTGCATAACGTTGATGTATTATTGATATCTTTTAATAATTATTTTATATAATTTGACAAAAATAAAATAGTTATCAAACTTCTGATCTAGGTTTACCATCATACAGAGAGGTTAAATATATTTAGAAATTTCCATTCATTTTAACTAACAGAAATACTAATGGAGTATTTTTTTTTTAATTTTGTAACATTTTGTTGCATTTTCTGATTTTAGTAAAAAACAATAAACTATCAGAAATGCACAGCATCAATTGAATGAAATGTTTCTTCTCCATTGAAATTACTTTAGATTCATTAAAGGGTATTCCCCCCCCCTCCTGGGCTATCTAAACTTATACTGGTCAATAAACATTGGTGTCTTCGGAGAGTAAATATTTTTTCAGGTACCCATTTAAAAATGGGTGGCCTTGTTGGACTAAAACCAATTTGCACCAGGACTTTGAAAAATCCCCTTCGGTTTTTAACGAGGATTGAACCCAGGACTCTCAGATCAAGTGGAGCATCTGCACCCCTCAACCATCTTTTTCTTTCAAAAATCAAAAAACTTTTTATGCTCTCAGAACTGGTATGCATAATTACAGACGAGGAAGTTGATTAGGAGTTTATACAGGTTCTTTTTTCTTAGGAGTTTATACAGGTTCTTTTTTCTTAGGAGTTTATACAGGTTCTTTTTTCTTAGGAGTTTATACAGGTTCTTTTTTCTTAGGAGTTTATACAGGTTCTTTTTTCTTAGGAGTTTATACAGGTTCTTTTTTCTTAGGAGTTTATACAGGTTCTTTTTTCTTAGGAGTTTATACAGGTTCTTTTTTCATCCTTATGACCAGATGTGGAGTTAATTTTTGAACAGTGGGCCACAAAGTTCTTAAATTTGACATAAGGGTCAGACCTTGAGCAGTTGGATGGAGTGTTCACATGACATAGTTAAATGTCATAGATGTGAAAGAGTGCAGGCTAGGTCAAAGAGATTGATGGGTTGAAGTTTACCCATATTTGTTAAAGACCAATAACTTAATGTTTCTCACTGACAAAAAAACAATGTTTAATACTGGTGCTAAGTAATTATGCATTAGGAAACATTTATACAAAACAACATATAATTACCAAGAAATATCCAATTTTGTTTTGCTGCTTTATTGAAAACCTCTAATAATTTGCATTAATTTGAAATTAAGACAACAGATAATTTAAATAAATACCGAAAACAATCATCATATGTCAAAAGAAAAAAAAAAACAATGACTTGTTTTACACTTACTTCATTGACAAGTTTTCCACATTTTACATTTTGTTCATTTAATAATATTAATACATTTATGTTTACATATTTGCATTGCTAAATAACTTGATTTACATCAAAAGTTTCATTTTGAAAAGATGAAACAAGTAACAGATTTAGCTAAATTAACATAGAAATAAAATAATAAATAGAATTAAAAAAAAAATGACAACAATCATCTATGTTTAACTAATTTAGATTACTAAGATATTTATTGTAGCTATGTTGGTACTTTTATGAATTACACATGTAATTTTAGTGCATTATGAGGATTGTTTGCTGTTTTTATGATATGTAATTTGAGATCATTGATTACTGGTATAGTGATATCATTTTGGAAAGGACTGAAATTTATTGATTGATGATTTTAAAAAATGTTAAACAAACACATACATTTGTTATGTTGATTATTTTTCATTGATAAAAGTCAGAGATTAAATAAGAAATTTATTCTGATTAACATGAAAGACACAAGAAGGACATTTTGTGAGTATTAAAGGTAATTTGGGAATAAGGAGAAAGCTGGTGAAGAAAACTTATTGGAGAGTTGGTTTTTGGTCCTCTGAAGAAACAATTTAATTTGAACCAGCATGAAAGAATTTTAGTTTAGGAAATGGGTCAAGTAAGGGAAGAAAAGATGATTTATTGTATCGAAGATAAATTAGATTAATCTATGATTTAGAAAAAAAATAATTTGGTAGAGAATGATTTGATGTTTTTTGAGTTTAAAAAATTACAATTAAAGGGAAAGAAGACGCATGTCAAATGCCATTTAAGTAACATGGGAACACCATTCAAGGTAATACAAATATTTATAAGCCATGAGAGTAGTTGGCTGGGCAAGAAAATGAATGTCGAATGCCATTTAATTAACATGGGGACACCATTCAAGTTGTCTGGGCGGTATATTTCCTTCAGTCGTTAACAGGACAATGTCAAGAAGACCAATGACATGAGTGGACAACCTATCTTCCTTTTCTGTATTTCAAATCAAAATTCTCTGATTGCCAGCTTTTTTGCACATCAATTGTACAGAAATAGATGTTAAAACTCTTCAAATTGCACCAAACAGAGCTTACAATGCTTTGCCCCATCTATTTGCACATAGCTGATTACAAAATTCACAACCCACTATATACAGCCAGTGCAGGTGGATGAATATTTACTAATTACAAAAACTTTCATATCCTAGCCTGTAAATAATGTTATTGGGATTTGTGTTTGACAGAAAAAACCAACTGCTACAGAAATGTCCGTTATCAATGAACCTTCACTTAATGATAACATTAGTATTTTATTCTGTGAATTTCATTGTTGGCAATTTGCACATGTTGATGAAATATGTATGAGTTATTTTTCCAATTGTTAGTATTATATATTTTTAAAAAATTCTTTGAGGCAATTCTTAGCTATATTGTTCATTATTATAAGATTTTTACACAAGTATAAATAAGTAAGATAATAAACATAAACGGCCTTCAACAAATAATATTCTATTTAATAGACCAAAGTGTGATGTCTTATACAAATAAATTGTTGTGTATAGAATTATCAGTTACAAATATTTTATATTTTATTGCTTGGTAGAAATTTGTAGAAAAGTTGCTTCAGCCAATAAAAAATTTATTATCTTTTATAATTAAATAATTTTTTTCCCCAACATCATTTATTATCATTAAATGAGCTTTAAAAAAAGTAACCAATCATTTTCGTTCCTTTAATTGAAAAATGGTGCCATATAGTAGTATAACTGTGAATTGTTTTTTTTAAAATTAACTTTCAAAATGGATTGTAATGTAAATAGTAGAACTTAACGAGTGTCATCACAGAAGGCTCTAGAAGTTATGAAAATTGGAAAGAAAATAAGTGAGCCGTTAGATGCTGAGAATGAGGTCAATAAAATTTTTCAAGATGCTAACGATAATTTACTAGCATCATCATCTAAATATGATGACTTAATTCAGGTGAAGAAGAAAACAGGGTGTGCCCTCATTCACAACCAAATACTTCACCACCCTTAACCCAATAAAATAGAAAAAGGAAATTCAAATTTAACCAATATGAGTGATACGTGGATTAATGTCAACTGAAAATAATTTTAGATTGCACCACCCCTTTGGCCGTGTGTGAATAAAGTAATTATAGACTGTTCCTTCATACAGATTTAATTTTTGAAAAGTATTTTGGATTATCTCATATCATCAATCAATGAGTAAGCTGAAATGAACATACAAAATATAATCAATGAGTAAGCTGAAATGAACATACAAAATATAATCAATGAGTAAGCTGAAATGAACATACAAAATATAATCAATGAGTATGGTAAAGTGAAAGTACAAAGTATAATCAATAAGTATGGTGAAATGAAAGTATAAAGTATATCCTCCAACAAACATAGATCATCATATTCAAACTGGAAACCTGTGGTAAAACATGAAATGCTGCGCAACACTAAGAGAGCCCTAGTATCTGCTTTGACTTCAAAAAGCTGACGGTCCAAAACATTGCAGGTGCCTTCCATGCAACAGAAGTTGAAAAGTTTGGTGCTCTGAATTTTAATAGAATCTGACATGCCTTAACCCTAGATGGTAACATAAAAAAGGAGAATTGGAAAACTGAAGTGGGGTGGGGGGGGGGGGGTCCAAGAAAGACCTAGGAAAAAGAAACTACAGTGGGTGACAGATTAAGTTTTAATGTGTGACAAAAGAATGGAAATGAATGTAAGGAAACCACTCCAACCCTGGATTAGCAGACAGCTACAGGCTGCCCAATCAAAAATAAATCAATCATTTATTGGGGTGGGGGGTGGGAAGGTAAAAAAATTAAGGAAGTTTCAAAAACAAGGTAATATTTTTACATTATGTTATTATAATTCTGATTAAAATGTGTATTTATCTTTGAGTAAGGCTCAGTTAAATGATCAACATGAAATATCCTCCTCCTCCAACCAATGACACAGAGGAAAAAAAAGTTATTAACACCTCACCCCCTTCCCCACCCCCCAATGCTATTATGTACATTTTTTTTGGCTATAAATAACATAGGAAGCACTGACATACAGTTCTTGTGGAATTGAAGACCGCAACAGATTTAACTCTGGTAATGGGTATAAGACTGAATCATGCCTCTACAAAAGACGACCCAGTGTGAATTGTATTGGGAACTGTGAGAAAAGGATTCACATAGTGGATCTTATGAGCCCAGATCCACAAACCTCATTGATCCAATGGCCATTAATTTAGCCTTTATTTAAGGTCACTTTGCAGCTACTGAACAGAGAAATTTAGCCAGTATTTAAGGCCACTTTGCAGTTATTGAACAGAGAAATTTAGCCTTTATTTAAGGCCACTATGCAACTATTGAACAGAGAAATTAAAGAGCTATGAAGGTAAATATTTGAATTTGATTTTGTTTGATATCATACATTGGTTTTGGTTTGTGGTTATTTCTTATATATACACACACACAAACATTGTGTTTCAGATTTACCATTGCATCTTTTTGAAAAACCTAACGGCAAAACACCATATTCAAACAAACAGTTGAGTTTTGCCATGACTCTTCATTTTTTATGGTCCGAATTCTTATGACTATTTGTCTCAAAAGCTTTCTTTGCCTTCACCCAGAACATCAAGGAGGTAAAGTTTATTTGACTCATACATATGTTATCACATACTTTGAACTCAGCAATATTGATGTATCTAATTTTGATTTTGACAAATAATTTACAGACAATCAGGTCATGTTGATGGGCCAGCTGGTATTAGTAAAAGCATGTTGAATGCACTGGAGAGGCTCAGAAATAAAGATCCTTTAAGCTACACCAATGCATCATCTTGCATGTTGGATGCTATGAAGATAAAAAATCAGGTTACATATGACCCAAGAAGAGGAGCAATGATCGGACTTGTTGATCTTGGTTACACTGAGGAGGAAGAAGTAATTGAGGCTACTGAAGTTTTAGTGCTACTGATGGTAGTATTAAGAGGGAGCTAGAAAGCACTATATCATGTTATTTTACTAACACAGTATAAGTGCTATAACTCAGAAGCAGCTTATTTTAGATGTTTTGTCTGCTGTGTCCAGCATTGTGATCAAAATTTAGACTCTTAACTATGGATGGACATCCGTGCAATATAGGTATGACAAAACAATTGGGATGCCAGATAGTAGAGTAAAATGGACGGTGTTTGACTTTTTTTAAAGAGCCTTCAAGTGACAGTAAAGTTTATATTATTTATGACGTGTGTCATATGCTAAAATTGATCAGAAATATTTTAAACAGCTCAGGACAAATCAAATCACCAGACGGCATCATAAGCTGGGACCATAATCAAAACCTTCAGGATTTCCAAGAAGAATGTGGCCTTCATCTGGGGAATAAAAATATTGCACTTGCATATTAATTTCCGAAGGCAAAAAATGAAAGTGTCTTTAGCTGCTCAACTTATCAGCTCATCAGTGGCAGATGCTTTACAGGCACTACAAGAATTAGGGTATCATAAGTTTAGTGATGTCGCTGCTACTGTTCATTTCATAAGGGTAATTATATTTTATCCTGATTTTTTAAAAATACATATCCACTATATCAATATTATTTGTGTAAATATGTTAGTATGCCCTAGATGTACCAGTATTCATTAGTTCAATTGATCCCTCAAGTGCAAACTGTCTAAGACTTCCAGTGGGTAAATCATGCACAAGTAATGCAG
The DNA here is from genome assembly GCA_021962125.1 of Bulinus truncatus. Lineage (NCBI taxonomy): Eukaryota > Metazoa > Mollusca > Gastropoda > Planorbidae > Bulinus > Bulinus truncatus. The sequence continues at coordinate 7,850,040 of JAGDYQ010000001.1, read as the reverse complement.
TCTAGCAGTCTATAACACTATTGATAAATAATACCAAAAAACTTGACACCATATTTTTTAAATTTTCTTCAGATCACTGACAGATTATTTGATACTTTCAACTCAAAACAGATATTGTATAGGGTACACGTCTGGTTTTGACAAAACAAACTGGCCATCAACAAAAGAATTTCTTCTGTCCACCAAGAAATATCTGAAGTCTTTGACAGACAGCAATGGTCGTCCAAGCCATAAAACTAAGAAGTGAGAGTATTTTTAATAAGTCTCATGCATGTTTTAAAATGTAAGCGCAGTTTATTAAACGGTTACTTCATTCTGATGTATATATATATATATATATATATTATATATTATTTTTAGGCACATTGCTGTCACAGGTTTTATAGTAAACATTGAAAGCCTACTAAATGTACCAGACATTTTAAAACCTCAGCCATACTTGATGACTTACAGACTGTCACAAGATCACCTGGAGCAGGTAATAATTTGTCAAGATTATATATATTGATTACGTCGATGGATAAATAGTATTTTTTTTTAAATTATTGTAGTCTATAACCCATAACTGTTTTTTTATTTCACAGGAGGTTGGAACAATATAACCCAAATGTGATTCAGTTTACTAGTACCTTTAAGAAGCTTCTCTTAAGAAGTGGGGTTCAACCAGGAAGAAATGGCAATGTGGCCTATTTACAACATACAGATCTTTTGTCTGTATCATGAAAAGATATGCAACCAGAGGAGTGTTTAAGTTTTGATAGCAATTTGTTATCAGAACATGACTATATTTCAATGTGGCCCAATAGTCAAACAGTGGCTATTGAGGAGATATTGACTTATGTAGCTGGTTGGGTAGTGAAGAAGCTTCTTCCAAAGTTGTCTTGTACAACATGCAGAGTGTCTTTTGATTAGTACAGATAGTCCTGCTGACTTTGATTCACCATATCATTTGACTAACCTGAAGAACAATGGGGGACTGATTATTCCATCATATGGTATGGTGAAGAGAATCATGACAGCAGAACAGGCTAACTGAACTAACATGGATATATTTGCTGTTCAAAAGACTGTCTCTTTTGAAAAAGTAATGTACCATGTGAAAAGAGAGCTGGAATGTCCCATCATGCTTTAGAATCACAGTCAGGAATCGACAACCATTATTTTGATTTACTTTATTTGATTGTTGACATTTTTTATAATATGAGACTGCATCATATGTACATTCTTAAGCAAAAAACTAAAAATATCCGACAACAATTTACCAAATTAATTCTGTTTAAAGGACAGTAGTTGCTAATGTTGCATTGAGTTACTGCTGCAGCAAGCTTTTTTTTTGCAAACTTTTACTTGACAACAAATGTTGTTTAGTTTTTTAGTGCTGGCATTGTCATTGATAATACAATTAGTAATTTTTCTTTTCTGTTTACTGAGATTATTGGTACCTTCAATCATTTTTTTGTTAAATTGAAGATTCTAAATGGGAAAAAGTAAAACTAGAAAAATATATTGTAATATATGATACATGTATTCAATTTATGGTTTGGTGGGGAAGGTTTTTAAAATATTTTCAGAAAAGTTTAAACTTATCATCTCCCAATCGAGAGACCCATCAGTCAACAGGGAAATCTTCACTGATGCTGAGAAACCTGACAATGATATAAGCTACAACAAAAAGAAGATACTAAAGAAGACAATTTCAAACCGAAGACTGCGGAAGGTCCTATCACCACCAGCCCAGATAGAGCTCACGTCAGTGAACCAGCCGAGGAAAGAACCAGCATTGGTGCAGAAGAAAGAGATGAGAACATAGGTAGAATGATTGACGACGATATAATCATGATTGACAATAGCCCAGCAGCTGTGGCGCCTTCTGTGCTGAAAACCTACAGCCTTCAGATGGCGCAGCGTCAGGCGCACATAGTTAAGAATTCAGCTGTGGTTCGGTTGAGAAAGGTGGATGAAGCTTTGGTGGACACATCTAAGGGTAAGAAAAATGAAGCATCCACCGTATCCACCCCTAAAACCACCGAGCCAAATCAAGAACACAGTGAGCCTGTTACAATGACCAGGTCTGGGAGGATTTCCAAACCCCCTTGCAGATTTACCCACTCAAAGGAAGGGAAAATCAAATAAAACAGGAACGGCTGACAAAGAGAGAGAGAGAAATATATATATCGAGAGAACGTCATTTTAACTTGACGCATTTTTGTTTATTCTGTTGGATTATTTTTGCTATATCTTTACAAGCCACCAGATCCTGTTAAAGACTGGTGCCTTAATGTAAATAAAGTAAATATGTTGCTTTATTTCCTCTACGTGTGGTGCGTCTGAATGCTGCTGAAACTGTGTGTGTCAGAAACACAAATAGAAATACGAGTACCAATTAATTGAGTCAGCACTCATCCACCTAGATAACAAGCCAAGGATACCCTCAATATGGGTCCTCAACAGGTGGGGAAAAAAAGATGGGGTGAGATAATCCATGTGGATGTAATTATCCATAAGAAAGGCACTTCATTTTAAAAGTGGATGGGAACAAATTTGAATCAAAACTCAAAAAGAAATAAAATATAAAATAGTGAAATCACAAGTAACAGTGAAAACCTGACAAGAAGCAGGTAAATCCATTCTCAATTCTGTTCACTGACCTGGATATTTTTGGATCTCAATAGTCAAACCTTGCAACTGGACAAGGTCTTTCTCAAAAGAATGCAGTTCTGTGCTTGTTTCTGTGTAGTACTCATCCAGGCCTGCCAAAATTTTAGCAAACAAACTCATCTGGTTAACCTCACCATTTACAATCTCTTTTATTTCTGAAAGAATACTCCCTGATTCACAAAGTGCATCCTGCATATTTTTCTCGAATTTGAGAAATAGTTATCTCACAAGAATTACTCCAACAACTGATGGAGTACAACAGGTAGTTCCTAAGATTTATAGATACCCAATACTGGTCAGATGTCAATCCGTACCGCTTGCCAGACACATGGCAGTGAAAAAAGCATAGGCCTTAAAGCTGTTGCTCAGGAAAATTATATAGCTAAGCTGGACGTGTTGAAGATCAATGATCCATAAGCCCTCGAATTGGAGAAAACTCTACAACAATATGGAAATTATAAATTATTTGGTATTTTCTACATGTCAAATTACCAAAGAGCAGATGAAGAACTATAAAAGTCTTTAATCGTATGGATATTTCATAGACGGCATGGATTGTAATATTAAAACCAAAGCTTTTGGAGGCAACATTGCAAAAGTAAGGCCAACTCCGGCCAGAAGGACGGCAACAAGGGCAACAGCGGCATCGGCCATGAATCCACCAACACGTCAAGAAGCAGCTGTTCTCCGCCTGCCTGGTGATGCGTCGAAAAAGATCTCAAGCCACTCAAGGATACCAGTGTTGACAAAGCCAACAGTTACAAGCAGTGAGAAGAGAAAGGTTGACGGACTGAATCAGAGTGGTCATCACCAAGGACCTACAAGAAATAAACCAGAGATTGTATGATATTACAAAAAAGTCATAAGTCTAATCCACAGTAAATTCTCTCATTCTGTAGACATATTTAAATCAGTATACAATTTTTTTGATCCATGTCATTTAATAAAAAACATTAGATCAGCATTACAATAATTAGGTGAAATAAGAACTCATTTAGGTACAGCCAAGTGGCAAGACACATTAAATTTAGAAAAACTTCAAGAGTCTAAGGGCAGCCAACAAACTTTCTCATAAACATGTACACATTGAAAACAACAAAATGAAAGATTAGCTACACAAATCCTTAGTTTGTCTGTGGCTGCAGCCTTAAAGTTTGCATCAGAGTCAAGATGTAAAAATTTTGAATCTGTTGACGGAACAGTAAATTTCACTTCAATATTTTATAATGTTTTTGACAATTTGAATTCAAGGAGTAAATTCCCTAAAGGTTTTAAAAGTCCTTTTCATAAACAAAATTTTGATGAATTTAAACTATTTCTTGAAAATGCTCAAACATTTTTACTTAGTATGACAGATAAAAATAATAGGAATATACTTGAAGGTAATGGAAAAATGTCAATGTTAGGCTTTTTTTTAGATAGCATACAAAGCAATCTAGAACTCTCTAGCTTGTTTAATTGATGGTTCTGAGCCTTATTTAGATTTTTTTTTTTATGGACAAGCTATCCCAAGGCAATTTAGAAATCTTTTTTTCATCCATAAGACACTTTGGTGGTTGGAATAATAATCCATCTGCAATTCAGTTTAGCAGTGCTTACAGAGCACTGTTATGTAATGCAAGAATTCAGATAAACACTTTCAACACCACAAATGGTGTACCTCAAAGTAATTTTCATATCCTACAAATGGATAATGTCCATGATTCAAAGCCAGTATTAACATTTGAGTATGCATTATTAGATCATTGTAATTGTTACTTTGACAGCAGTGAAAACGCCTTTATTGATGGCAATGAGATTGCTGACCAATTGGCAAAATCTGGCAGCAAAGAAATGCAAGTAGATGTCCCTCTAAATGCAGAAGAAATGAAAAGCTGTATAAATGAACAAATCCAACAAAAATGGATGAATAATCACCCAGATCATGACAAAAACGACCCCTATTATAATCTTCCCAAACAAGCCCAAAATATTATCTTCAGACTCATAACTGGGCACAAGAGACTAAGACAACACATGTTCCGAAGGCTAGGCATTGGAAACAGTGAGGACTGCCCATGTGGGATGTCTCCAGAGAATGCAGAACATGTTCTCCAAACATGCCCTTTACATGACACAGCTCGCAACAGGTTCTGGCCACAGATGACCTCCTTCAATCAAAAACTTTATGGGAGCGAGACGGACCTGGATGCCACCGTGCAGTTCATCATAGCATTTTAATTATATTGCTGGATGGGTTGTGTGAGAAAGATTTCATCACAAGTATTCTGCAATTCATGTGCTTCTGCTCTAGTTTGTTCAGACTTACTGCAGTTAAAAAATACTGGTGGGCTTAGTTATACCATCCAGTAGTGTAGTTGCTGTTGTCCGTCATTGTGAGAAATTATCCCATTCACTACTTAATATAAAAAAAAGTAAACTCTCAGCAGTGGGGAAAAAGTTACAGTAATGCGCATGATGCAGCAATGCCTAAATAACTGACTTGACTAAACATTGTTTAGAAACAAGCAATGGTGCTTAATGTGGTGAATTTTTAAAATTAAGACGCTACCATACAGTAAAGCTAACCAACATGGTGTCGAAGATATGTTTTGTGTTTGTTTGACTTGTCACCTGGTGAATGTGATTGTGGTAAAAGGTCAAAGTTAGAAAGAAAAGTGATTGGTTGTTGTGGTCACGGGAGAGAATGAACTATGATGGCGAAAGAAAGAGTAAACATTAATGGCTAACATGAAAGGTGGATGTTCGTTTTGTTGTTGATAAGATATAGTACTTGGTGTTAGATTAGATCGTGGAGTTGCTCGACGGAGATTGTACTGTGTTGATGGATTTTTCATTTTATTCTTTATTATTATTTGTATTGTAAATAGTGTAATAAATGTTGACAATGGATCATTCGTTATCCAATTTATGAGTGAATGTGGAAACCAATGATCATAACAATTCTAAGTTATGACATTATTTGGTAGCAGCGGTGGTGGTTAATTTGGTGAATCAACCTGATATATTATGACATTTTGATTCTGTGTTCCTACGCCACCACGGCGTCTTCGGTGGGTGCTTTTATGGAACTCATATTGGTTTTAAATAATGCTTCGGGCAGTTGGGGTTCGTCAGCCTGGGAGGGCAACCCATCTAGGGGAAGGAAAACCCTGATTCCAAACCGCTGCTGCCTTGCAGGCTCACCCACCCATGGGAAAGGAAAAGGAAGATCGCACGGCAGAAACAGGCCCTCGGTCCTCCATCCAGCTTCATTTGTGGCCACTGCGGAAGAGTCTGTCAGTCCAGGATCGGTCTGCTGAGCCATTCAAGAACCTGCTCTCAAAACACGACTGCATGACTAACCTAGAGCGCTGCCATCATCTTTCAAGATGGACGGTTTGCCTACTAGTTTATTTAAGTACCTACTGTATATCAATAATTTTTCAGTTTTCCAGTGGATGAAAATGGGGAAATGCTTTTTAGCAAATTGCCAAAACATTGGGGTTCATGGATTCCCCAAGAATGGGGAAAAAAGAAACAAGTGGTGTGCCGCACTAAAAATAAATCAGAAAGAAATTATTTCTTCTTCAAAGCTTTGTAAAGAGCATTTTGTTACTGCAGACTAATTAGAAAGTCCTCTGAACAGACGAGGTAAGTTCAACTTCACATTTGTCTGCAGTCTGTAAAATTATAATTATTTGGATGAGGATAGATGTTTCTGGAAACAGCATTAGGCATCCTTAATGGTGAACAATTAAGGAACCAACAGCAGGAGACCAAAAGACAGAAAAGGAAGATCACACGGCAGAAACAGGCCCTCGGTCCTCCATCCAGCTTCATTTGTGGCCATTGCGGAAGAGTCTGTCAGTCCAGGATCGGTCTGCTGAGCCATTCAAGAACCTGCTCTCAAAACACGACTAGATGACTAACCTAGAGCGCTACCATCATCTTTCGAGATGGACGGTTTGCCTACTGATTCTGTGTTGTGTTGTATTACTTCATAATGGATCAAGATGCTAACAATTATATTCATGATGGTAAAGCAATGGGTTTGGAGGGCACTCGGGTGGCAAAATAAGGACGGGACTGTCAAAATGATGACAAAGATAGGGCCAGACTGATTGAGAAAGATTGGCTTAGCAAGAAAGAACAATGTGTACAAAAATACTTAACTGATATGCAAACAAACATGAGAAGAGAAAGTGCTTCACGTTCATTATTTAACAACATATCAAATTGGAATGGGACAGAAGACATTGCTGATTATATTGACAAATTTGACAGGGTGGCCAGCCAAAACAACATTCCTGAAGGAAAGAGACCAAATGATATAATTCTTAAACTAAAGGGACATAAACAAGCTCGAGGCATTGCTTTTCAAAACAGAGACAATTATGACTTACTAAAAAACAAATTAATAACACTATTTAGTAACAAATCACAAATTGAGAATTGTCATATGAATGTCATGTGTAATATCTGCCACCTGTTCAAGAGTACAACATAAATAATGAAGTAATTAAGCATGACATCAACCATTCCACAATTATGGATATAAGCAAAGATGAATTAATAATATTGCAAAAGAAGACATCTTTAAAACCATACTATGGAGCAAGCTAGAAATATTACAGACAATAATCAACAAGTGTCATATTTCTTGAAGAACAATGTACTAATCAGAAGATTCAGAGGTCAACAAGGAACTGTTAAACAAACAATGATGCCATTTATCTAGAAGACACAAAGTATTACAAGAGGCTCACTCTAGTCCATTATCAGGTCAGCCATGGGTCCAAAAAGAGACTTCTACAGATCAGCATTCTACTGGCCTAAATTATTTAAAGATATAAAAATATTTATTAAATCCTGCTTTGGGTCTGGTCAAAACATGAACCCTATTAGTCCTAAGTGATATTAAGCGCCTCTCACAAAGGAAGATGGAGACGCCATCTGTGCCCTCTTTTAATAAAATTACCATTGATATCATTGGACCATTGTCAGTGAATGTCCAAAATGGAAACACATATATATCCTTACAAATAATGGATTTTGCAACTAGGATGGATAGAAGCCTCACTCATTACTAAGAAATAACTGCAGAATCAGTGTGTAAAGCCCTGTTGGATATATTTACTTACATTTGGATTTCCATCAGTGCATTCTTTCTGATAATGGGTCACAATTCTCAGTCACATATGACTCATTCTTTTATGAGCATGCTGAAATTAACTCAAAACATATACAGTAAGGTACAGACCTCAAGCCAACTAGGAGAGCTGTAGGAAAATCGAGCCAACCAGACAATCAAACTGATGCTGAGAAAGATTATTGAAGAACATGGTCAAGATTGGGATCTTTTTTACAATTAATACTTTTTTGCATATAGGGAAATTCCACATGAATCTACTGGATTTTGCCTTTGAAACTCATGTCCTACCTAAACCTAAAGGACCACTCACTCTATTTCAAAAAAACATCTGTGCAGAGAATGAAAACCTTATTTCCTCACATGAGCTAGTAAATAAGACCAGAAACAATATAGTTTATGCTAACAAAGTTGCAGAAGAAAATTTAATCAAAAGAAACAGTCACCATCATGCATTAAAGAACAAGCATAGATTTTTAAGAACATTGCAACCAGGTGATTCTGTTTTTGTTAAATTACCTGAATAAGGATATTGTGAAAATACATGGCAAGGTCCAAATAAAATAAAAGAAAAAACAACGGAAGTTAATTATATTGTGGACATCAAAGGGAAAGAACTATCATTTCACATTGACAACTTGAGAGAAGAGAAACAACCCATAAATGAAATAACATCAGACAATGCCTTAATTCCAGTAACCAATTCTATTGTCTGTAAAAATTTGAATGTTGTAAACAAGTCATCTGACAATGATATAAACATTCCAGATATTGATGTACACGACATGTGCACCATTATTGATGATGAAAGTTCACTAGAATATTTATCTTCTATCATAAACATAAGTGAGCAAGAAGAAAAACAGATTCCCACATTGAGTCATGAATGTAATTTAAATTTATCTAAAATAAATATCAATCATGATGCTACAGAGAGTATTAAACTAAAACTGATAGAATTAATTAAGGAATATTCTACAATAATTTCCAATGAACCAGGCTTGCACTGATATCATTCAACATAAAATTAAATTAACTTCAAATGAAAATTTCAAGTCTGTTGCTTATGACTATCCAAATCCATTTAACTGCACAAAAATAAAATTAGTTTTTAAAAGGTAACGCTAGATATAATTCAAATGTAGTAGTATATAATTTAAAGCTATTTCATTTTGGGGAGATGCACTATCTTGCCATCAATAATTAAGTCTGCACTTTTCAATAATACCATGAATAGATTTATTTAGAAAGAAAATCATATAGTTATGTAACTATCTTTAAAAATGATTAATATTATGTATATTAATGAGCATTGTCATTAATAATACTATTTTAAAAGATATGTACCCATTTTTATTTATTTAAGAAAAACTGACTATTGAAAGCAAATTTATTTAGAGTAAATTTCTAGTCATATGTTGCAAGAAATACACTGCTTTGTTAATTGGCTATTTTTTAAATTAAATTAGCATACACGATTAATTAAGCTGCTTTGTATGATCATGTCTACTGAAATATAATAAAGTGTTGAAAATTTTTCATATTATTAGAATATTATAAATACCGATAATTTTTTAACAACACATGATTAAGATTTAAAATATTTACTATCTAAAAAGATAAAACCATTTAGAAAGATTCAATATTGTTTTTCTTTAAGAAGCAATTATGTGCCTAGTATAAGAAGCAATTATGTGCCTAGTGCGCACTGGATAGATCTAATGAGTGAACTACTAAGGGGAGATGCAAGAAGCGCACTTAGATCGATTCCAGACTACTACACCAAATTGATGAAGTAAAACAGAAACTTCTGAAACACTTCAATAAAACAGAAGAATTCTACAGGAAGAAATTCCACTTTTTAAAGCTGTCAAACCAAGAACAACCACAGTACTTTATTGACAATGTAGTGTCAAGTTTAAAGTCCTGGCTGACGCTAGCAGAAATAGACCCAACAGAGGCACAGGCAGTAATAGAAATGTTTGTGATTGACAAAGTACTACAAATATGCACCAAAGATGTGTTTGCAATGATAAAGCAGAGAAACGTCAAGAACAGATCAACTAGTCAGAGCTCTAAGTAATTTTATGGACAGTCGTCCAGATGAAGAAGTATATAAGACAAAATTTTTTACAAATATAGTAAAGACCAGATATCACAGTCTACCAAATAGGAACAGCCACCAGAGTAAATTCAATGTACCCAGTCAGAAAACCAATGAGCCAGAGACAAGAATATAATTCTACTGTAAGCTAAGAGGGCATCTTATTCGTGACTGTAGAAAGAGACAAAGAGAATGTAAATCATACACAAGAGAGTATGACAACAAAAGAGTAAACGGTCATAAAGCCGACAAACGTCAAGCTAGTCAAAGCTACAAGACTCAACAGTATCAAGGAAGACAGTCTCCTAACATCAGTCCACAGAGAAATTATACAGAGAGAACACGTACACTAGAAAGATCACAAAGATCTAACACAAGAAATACAGGCCCAAAAGAACAGAATACTGAGCAGTATTGTGCAAATGTGATCAGTTCACATGGGAGGATAAAATTTTACCCAGCATTTGTAAATGGCACAAGAATACAGTGTCTTCGTGATAGTGGATGCAGCACAGTTATCGTGCAAGATGATCTGGTACACAAAGATCAATACACACATAACATGACAACAGTCAATGTGAGTTATGTAGGTCAGTGAACTTAATTTTCACCAAATAAAATGGCGGTGGTCCATGTAGTATGTCCATGATCAACTTCCGTTTTAGGACTTTCATGGTATATATGGTCATTCTAGTTCTTTATATCTGTGCATATCACAGCAATACAGAATCAACACAGCTACAACAACCTGAAGGAAGAATTAATTCAAGGGTCAAACAGAGGCTCATATCACAGCCAAACAGAATCAACACAGCTACAACAACCTGAAGGAAGAATTAATTCAAGGGTCAAACAGAGGCTCATACCACAGCCAAACAGAATCAACACAGCTACAACAATATGAAGGAAGAATTAAAACTTAAAATGAAAGACAAATAGAGTTGCCAGTGCTGACTGAGTTAAACATCCAACATCAATTTCATTAACACTAAAAAAAAAAAAAAAGTTATACAAACTGGGCAATCAAGCCTGCTAGTCACATGGGCCCAAAGAAAACCTTACAAAAATCAGATTGCACTGTTATTGGAATGCACTACTGAAACATACACATACTAAATCATTTATCAAGTCTGGTTCTGCATGTCAGAAACATACTGCCCAAACACAAAGCCCATAACAGTGGTGGCAAAGCTTTTTTTGGGGGGCAGTCAAACAACCACTTGTTTACAGCAAAGTCCAAACACTCCAATTAAACTTAAAGAAAGTGATATTTTATTCATGTGCCGACTGATAAGGCTCTGAGTGCCATAGGTTTGCCAACACTGTCAACACTGTCATATAACAATCCTTGTATATGACCTTCAAAACATTAAATGTGCTATAATCTAAATTTCAATTATATAAAGAATAAGGGTTTCCATAATGAAGATTAAAGATGAGAATCTCATAATAATGCTTCAAGCTTTCAAATAATTAAAGCATAAAATGATTTCTTTAAAGAAAAAAAAATGTAGAAATGTAAACATCCTACAGAGTATGTCAATGATAGTGATTTTAAATATTACACCAGTTTTAAAAGTTAGGCAAATACATGTAATTACATTAAATAATATCAAATTTTTTAAAAATAATACTTCTTTTAAAATAATATCAAATTTTCAATAAATAATACTTAAAATTTGTTCTTGATTTTTTAAAATGCCTGAGATTTTGATGGGTGAAGATTTCTCTAGCTGTTTATTTCTTTTTCCTGGCGTGTCTAGGAGGTTACTTGGTAAAAATACACTGGGGACTCAGATTTCTATGAATGGCTACTGGATCATCACCAGGCTCCTGACACCAAGCTGCAGTACAATGAAAACAATGAACTATGTTTTCTCTGCCTGAAGAAAAAAAAATGTTTTTTGATGAAGACATAACAAGGTAAAAAAAAAAGGAATAATACACAATAAGATATGATTTCATCATTAACTTGCATAAATTAAGCCAACATTAAAAACAACACACTGAAATGCTTCTTTCAGCTGTCAGCGCAAATGTGTAATATGAAAATGATTTTAATTATAGCTCAGATCAGGTAGCTCTTCAACATTAGCTCTCTGATCAGGTAGCTCTAATTCAACATTAGCTCTCTGATCAGGTAGCTCTAATTCAACATTAGCTCTCAGATCAGGTAGCTCTAATTCAACATTAGGTCTCTGATCAGGTAGCTCTAATTCAACATTAGGTCTCTGATCAGGTAGCTCTAATTCAACATTAGCTCTCTGATCAGGTAGCTCTAATTCAACATTAGCTCTCAGATCAGGTAAATTTAATATTATTTATGAAACATAGAACAAGTCTTATAATCTTATTTTATTTACTAGTAAAAGAACATGTACTGACTTATTGTCTGTCACAGAGTGACTGATTGTTCTGAGGAGGTGAGTGACTGTTTATGTTAGGAATGACCAAGGGGAGAGAATCAGTGACTGGTGATAAATGAAAACAAGGAACATGTGAGTGGGTGCGTGCAGTGAAAATGTGTACTAGCAGTTGATGTCCAGTTGATGTGGAGACAGTTATAGTATGTCCCTTGTAGGGTGAGGTTAATTAGTGCTTGTGGTTGTAATGTTTTATTCAAGTGTGTAAGACTTAATATATTATATATCAAGTTGGAGTTATAGCTAATTGTCACGTACAGAGTTTCTGTGCTATTTCTAAATCCCTAGACAAGTGTGCACGTGAAATTATATGAACATTGCTAGCTAGTCAGAGTTAAGTAATATAAAACTGCACAGTGCAGTTGTGTAAAGGATTAGCTTCAAATGTTTTTTTATTTGTTAGAGCTTGTAGATTTAATAAAATGATAAATTTACCTGTCCAAAACAGTCCAGACCTTGCCAAAGATTTAAATAAATTTTGCAAATGTATAGGGCAGCTGGCCTTAAGAAAACTGGCTTGTCTTAATGAGTACTGACTAACATCTTTCTTATTCAACACCTGAGCACCACCTGATGTTGAACAACGATCTTGAAAGGCTGTAGGGAATGAAAATATAAACACAAGTTTAAAACTTCAGATTGAAAAGCCACATTTATTTTTACTTCAGCTTATTAAAAAAAATATTATTATTAGATTAAACCTTCCCATTTAAGGGGCTGATTTTTTACAACAATAAAGCTACAGAAGGGGATTTTTGACATTTCCCCTCACAATTTTTAAAAGTAGCATGAAGACACCCATACTTTCTTGAAAAGAAATCATTCTACACTAAATCAGGTTATGTTTTTCATTTTTTCTAGACAGTTCTTTTTTTATTACATATGTAATGGGAAGGGGGTGAAAATGACATGTTTTCTCTAACAAAAAAGTGTGCTAAAATAGTTGTTTTAATGTAAGGTTTGCGATGTCGTTCTAGCTTAAAATTGCAAACATAGTGTTAGGCGTAGAACCATGGCTTATCTGCAAGTTGTTTCAAACTAAACACGGTTTACTAATTCTTACCAATTTTGTTTAAATAATACTAAAAAAGATACGAAATCTTTTTAAAAACAATTATTTCTAATGGTTTTTCGGCAGAGTAATTATTTTAGATAAGCATCGCAAATGTATTTGTCAAAACTAATAGATTGTTAACAATATGTTTCTATTAATTTGCTACAAATATATAAATAATGCAGGGTATATCATCTAGTTTTCTCCTCAAACAACCAGTGGGTTAAATGAAGGGTATATTTTTTTTTTCTGTAGTTTAGGATAGTGTTAAAGACAAACATTTTTAGACCCAACATGGGTACAAAAATGAATGTAGCATTAAAAATAGGTTTAAAAAACTAGCTGTAAACCCGGCCACAGCTGCGGTCAGGCTAAGCCCTACGCAATGCAATAGTAAGTGCATTGAGATAAGCCCTATGTAATGCAATAGTAAGCATTGAGAAAGTCCCTATGTAATGAATATAGTAAGTATTAAGAAAGCCCTATGTAATGCAATAGTAAGTATTGAGAAAGCCCTATGTAATGCAATAGTAAGTATTGAGAAAGCCCTTGTTTCTAATTCAGTTTATTATTAAAAAAAAACAGACAAATTTTAGAAAATTTTTTAGCAATCATTTAAAACTATAAAAAAAATATGAAAATATGTTCTATTATAAAAACAATTGTTTATAAATTTATTTTTATTAATGCAGAGCTTTTGGATGTCCTTTCGGAGTTATGATTAATAGCGTGAATCCTGTTTACAAGTTTGAGTAAAGAAAATACTGATAAAAAAATAAAAAAATGAAATATTTTACGATACTTTTTGTGAATTAAAACAAAATATTGACGAACTATTAGTTTGCACATGGCGGTTTGGTTTTATTTTTAAACAAATACTGACAGTATATAAGTTAGCACTGTGTGACTTGTGAATTACCTCCCATGGATTTCAAAAAAAAAAGAAGTGAAGTAAAGAAATAATGTTACCAAACTGATCGATTAAATATTATTTTTAAATATTAGAGATGTGATGTCTATATAGAATATACATATAAACACGCAAAGTAATTTTCTACAATTTTGTGTGTAAATTTCAAGGCATAAATAAATCAATACACAATCTCCCACAATGGCATTTTCCTGTCATTTAAAATAATACATGTATTTAGATCTAAAATAGCCATATGGCATAAAACAAACAAAAATTAAAAAACTTGTATAAGTGTTTGATTCTCTGAGGGAAAAAGACAACAAATATTCATTAGGACTTAAAACTGGCAACATTTTTTAAACTAACAACTTTATAACTAACTAAAACCTGTATTAATATTCTTTTATGGGAAAATAGCTGAAGTTGGTAGATCATAAATGTATTTTTGAATAATTCCACAATATAACACAGCAGTGGCTATCAAAATTTTAATGTAAGAAGCTAAGTGTGTATGATTACATGCACACTATACAAATATTTCTCCATATGTTACAAAACTAAAAGTTAGATCTTCAAAAACTATGACTCTTTTATTTTCTTTATTTTATCATAGTTTGTCATTACAGGTGGATTGCAAGAAATCATCATTGTGGTTCAATTTAACATCAACAAGATAGATGTACTATTATCTGTATGTGACGGTAATAAGCTGTTTATAAAAATGTAGTGGCATGATACTTGCATTATAAATAATAACATTTTAAATTTTCCAACTTCTAAGTTTATTTACAGGTATGTGCATGAAATAGCAATTAGACACACAGGGTTTATAATTTACACCGCCAGTAACATAATTTCTCTAATATAACATAAAACTCTCAACAATAATATATGGTGACATCTAACCAATGGACTGAATGGACACTAGATTAAAAATATTCTAGTTGACCCTTAAGTCAATGTGCTTACAAATCTTCAACCCAACAATACTTTCCTTCAACAGAAGGAGTGTCATGTCTCACACTTGTGGTCATTAATTTTATCTATTTAATCATCTGTGACAAAGGATAAAAGGATTGGTATTTGTGTTACCAATCTCTAGTCAAATTTAGTCCAAAGTTGTGTGAATACTTCAACTAATTGTGAATGCTACAGTCAACAAGCTAATAGGTTTTAGAACCAATGTTTTAGACAATTTAAAAAATTCCGATAATCTAGGGACATCTAGGCAGAAGAAGTGTAGACTTCATCTGTTTTTGTAGCCCAGGCACAATGAGGGATTGTATGCTTAGCACCACTCCCAGCTGCCATTACTTCACCAACAGAAGTCAGGTGCCCATTAAAAGCTGAGTGGACTTGTGGGATAGAGCACAGGACTCTCAGATTCACAGTTAAGCTTCAACACCACTCTGCCACCCGCCCCACTTCATTGCATATACTAAAGTGTTTAACAGACATTGCTGAACAAAAATCTTTTGAAAATGTAATTCAAGGGGAACAAGTAAAAGTTATACAGGTATAAGCGAATATTTTTCACCTCGATACAGAACTGCAAATGGACAATGGGGTCGATAATTCAGATGCTCAACCAAAACATCATCATCAGGCTGTCGTTGCTTTAAACCAAGTCCACAATGGAAGCATCTCAAATAGTTTTCACCTGTGGTATCAAAGTGTAAAAATGAACAATAAGCAGTTAAACCATCAGAGATGATGCATTTATTGTTCTGACATTTTAAAATCTGTAGTATTCATTTAATCAGACTGTAAGCAGACTGTTTGTACTTTGAGTTGCCTTTCATCACTCGCTCACAATTGTTTTGTGGTTGTTGACAGCTGAGTTTAATTGTATTGAAAAATGGACAAGCCTTGCTGTTCAAAAAATGGCAGTCTGTTATCTATTGTGATTATGTATTAAGATATATAATATTGGGAGGCTATTTTGTTATTGTGTGCACATTATTTCAAAATTTTTTATAAAAATATAAAATTCCACCCAAAAACTTGTCTATAAATAAAAATATAAAAAAGTAATAAAATAATAAGGTTAATTACAAAAGATAAAGTCTAATTATTTGTATGTGTTATTAATGTAACAATATAATTTCAATTTTTTTTTCTTCAAAATTCACAATGATGAAACGATGAACAGAATATTACAATCCAAACATTAGTATGACTTTCTTATTTGCCAAAATTGTCTTAATTTATTTAGCTCATCTTTTAATTCATGACAATTAGGGACATAAATTTCTTCAATTAAAACATTTTTTTTTCTGTTTAAAAAATGCTAAATCTGTAACTAGTTTTGAAGAAAAAAAATTGAAGAAGCTAAAGCCATTAAAAAAAATGGCTTTAAAAACAAGTCAAATGGCCATAAGAATTTGGTGGAAAATATAGCTTAGCCATTTTTTTACATAGATGTAAAAAAAGAGTAGTAAAAGTGGAATAGCAAAAATGACTAGCATGCATCCAAAGAGATTGCAGTGCATTTAGAAGTGCATCACTCCTTAAACTACCTTGAAAATATTTTCCCTACATCCTGGTACACATGAACAGAATTATCATCAACCCCCCTATGAAGCAAAACCAGGTGAGAGTTAAAAAGCGAAAGAGAGTTTGAAACTTAATAATATAACTAACTTGTAATCAAATGTACAATATTTACCTATACAGAACAGGCCAGCATCTGCCAACTCCTTAGGTTGGTACAAGCAGTTGGCATTCCAGTTATAATACGTAACCAGGCGGGTTACGTCTGATTCATAATCAGGAAATGATGGGGAACCTGAGAGTGAGACAACTTCACTATGTGATGTCACACATGACTGATAGACATGTTGATGCAATTGAGTTTCTGTCTGTTGGCTGCCACTGAGCTGCTGGTTGTATCCAAAGACTAAATCAATTAATATCAATTGATCAAAAGATTGTATTCTTAATATATTTCAACAAAAAAAGAGAACTGAAGGTTTAAAAAAAAAGCTGAATTAAAAACCTGTTCAGTTTTATGCTAGCGGTTCTGTTTTTCACATTTGAATTTTCATTTTTTATAATCTAATTTCCCAATCACATCCTATATTCCCATACCATTTTTTTTGGCAGTAAAGTGGACTGTCAACTGAAGGTCTGAACTCCTAAAGGTTGGATGGCTAATCCCACAAAGAAATCCGTCCCAATGATGGGTAAGCTGTTGGGTTGCAGACATAGGAGGAAAGAGATCCTACATCCTTTCCTGAGGGAAATTTACATCACATGGGCATCATTGACAGATTTCTGACACCCTGCTTCTCAGGGTTTAGACAGGAGACACCCTCCTGGCCTTTACAGGCCAGAGATATCTGGTTCCTAATATGGAACTCAAGAATTTATCCTATTAAAAAAAAATCTTTATTCTATTATTAAAATTAAAAAATGAAAGTAATAAACAAAAATATAGAAAGCTAATTAAAAAAAGGTACTTTAGATAGCATTTCATTCAATCTGGGATAAAGATATGGATTATATAATTCAAATGAACATTCAAACAAAAAAATTTCTTAATGAAAGCATTATACAGAGAGGAAAAATAATTGTTTTTACCTGATATAAAAAGAGATAAAAGTGTGTAAGTTACCTTCTAATCTAGACTCAGGATGATCACGTCGACCACTATCTCTAAGGATTAAAACTGGAGTACCTAAGGAAGATATGAATACAATTACATTTAAATATATCGTTTTGATTTTTGTTTTTAAAAGACATTTATAAAAATTACAGCTGACAAATATGATGATAAAAATAATACAAATAAGGTTGTACTGAAAAAATGTATTTTCATAATATTTTAAAACAAAAGCAGAAACTTTTTGTGGACACACTTATATATATAACATATAAAAACATAGCAGAGTGAAAATCAGAATCACATAGTGGGATAACTTTAAATATTTTATGAATTTGAAAAAAATAATATGAAAATGTATTTATACCAAGTGCCTGACTTTTAATTTCTTTTTTATTAAATTGTTAATTTTATCGCAACACAAGATTACAAACAATAAGTACCAGCTACAAGATAATCATGTCAATGTTTGGCTATCATAATTTTATCCTAATTAGTTATGAAATATTCATTTAGATTTATTAAATTTAGTCTCATTAAACAAAAAATATTTTATTCAATAAGAACCAAAGTGAAACTTTAACACAGGAATGATGAATTTGGTAACAATTAGTAAAATATATTATTGAACAAAGGGTAATACAGATGTCTTAAAGTAACTAACTTGGGCAAATATAATTCTTAGAAAGTTACACTACTGATACATAAATACTTTTATGTTTAGACCCATTTATAACATATTTATTAATAAAAAAAAAAAAGCCCACTAAAATTAGTTTTGTAAACATGTCAAAGGCTGACAAAGGTCCAGCCACTTATATTTATCAATAAGTACCGGTATTCTAAATATTTTGTGGATGTTGCACTGACTAATTAAATAAACAACTAGACTATACATTTATAAATTTATTTACTTAAAGTAATAACTTTTATAATTTTCTTAAATTGCTGCTTATTTTATTTTATTAAACAATGTGTTCCCTTAAAAAGAAAAAAAAAGGCAAAAAATTTGGTCTCAAGCTCTGAAAAAAAGTTAATATAAATTAATATAAAGACTAACTAATAAAAAGGATCTAAGATTTAAATCATTTTATTTTTTGAAAAGATTTATGTACAAATCAATCTAGACTTTTGGTTAATGTAAAAGTGCATTTGTAAATCTTCAAAATATTTCTTATAAATTGTATCCCCAAAATTAGTGTTTTCATCAAAATGTCCCTGAAATTTGTGGAGATAACATCTGCCTAAAATTATTTCTTTTGCATCAACCTCACTAATGTCTTTGGTTTAAATCAAATCATGGTGTAGAAAGTATTCAACTTAGCTATTTATAAATTTAAGTAATTTACCTTCACTTGCATTGTTTTCTTTTCTAAGAAAAGTTTCCTGACTATTTTGGCCGATATAAAAGAGACCTGGTCTAAGGCTTTGATCTTCATTTAATAGATAATCAAAGGTACTTGTTGATCCAGCTGGTAAATACTCATTACTGCTTTCTACAGTATGCTCTGCTAAGGAAGAGAGTTACAATATAACTTGAAACAAGAAAATCCAAAATATGTCAAATCTGTTTCTTAATAAACATATTTAGATTAGTGCTCTCCCTGTCAAGTTCATTAGTATTAAAAACCCATTCCTGTCTTAATACTGTCTGAAATTCCAACTATGTCTAAACAGGGTGCTGTTTCAAAGTGTCTTGGATGGATTCAGAAATGTAAAAAAAATGTTGTACGCCAATAAACCATTTTTTTTTTTTAGAAAATTTCAGTTATTTCATAATTAGATATTCCTAAAGGTGACTGTTTTTCTTGTTAAAAATATATAATTTTTTTTTTATTTGGTATGTTTTTCTGACATTTTACTACAGTTTTATACTATATATGTACAAGTCAAGAGGGTTACCCATTCTTTGCCAAGGTAGAAAATTCTGAAAGATTATTCCCTATTTGCTATTACCCTCTCTTTCCCAGCTTAGGCTAAACCATGCCATTGGCTTGTTAGGCTTGTTTAAGATAATAGCGTGACTAGATTGTAACATTACCTAAATTTATATTTAAAATGTTAAATATCTTAATTTTGACAAGGCATAAGCTACAGGTACGAAAAAAGTACTCCATATTTTTTTTTCCGGGGTACGAAAATAGACTTTGAAATTGAAAACATAACCTATTAAAAATTGAGGCTCTGTTTGTGTGGCTTGCTAGCACAATGCGTTACTTGCTTGGCCGTGACTCAATTTTGGCCGACTATGTGTGGGTTCGAATCCCGTCAGAGAAATTTTTTTTTTCAGAATAATAGATACTAATTAAGCGCATATTTTTTTTGTTTCATTCGTCCGACTTTATTAATTAAAAGGATACATTCTGAAAAAAAAAAAAGGGTTAGGGGGTTAGGATCATATCGATATCTGAAAAAAAAAGGGTTAGGGTTAGCATCATATCGCTAAAAAATACGCACATCTTTTTCCGTACCCCGAAGAAAAAAAAATTCGGGATACTTTTTTCGTATCCGTAGCCACTGCTTTTTGACAATTACTAATTAAATAAGAAAGATAAATAATTAAGAATGTGCAGTTATTCACTATTTCACTGATTCGATTGATAGTAAACTTAAAATTAGCGCTAAGGCCTAAGCTTATTTAAGTCAAGTCAATCAAGTGATTGATACAAAGTTGACATACCATTATTTAAATAAATAGATGAAAAAGAACATCCATGGTTATGATATATTTCATAATCAGGATCATAATTTCTGTGTCGTTGCAGGTCGAAAGAAGCCCAGCATTTATCACAAAATATTTTATTTCCAATGAAATCAAATTGAAATCCTGCTAATGCTAATTTAATTGTTGAAAACAAACATTCTGTATCGTTACTAAGTGACACGAACGAGCGAAGCCTCTCCCAATATAAATTCATTGGATTAAAATTAGGACCAGGCATTGTAATTAGACTACTTAACTTATTCTGATTTTTGTGCTTGTTTTGTTACAGTTATGTGTATACTTAAACGATCTTTCTTTCCGGTTTTCGGGTTCCGTTTTTTGATGTGCGCATGCGCAGCAATCAAGCTATATATTTTTTTTTTTCGGGTCTGTCCATAGATATCTATGGATCCGCCCAAGCCTAACATAGTCGGATTAAACAATTTCATTAAAATAACAAAAGTTAAAAAAAATTAAAAATGTTCGCTAAAGCTGTATCTATATCCCCAGAAAACCTTAAAATTAACGAAAATCGTATCCCTAACACTAGCTAAATCGTCTTCGTCTAGACCAGTGGTCGGCAAAGTGCGGCTCCGGAGCCGCATGTGACTCTTTGGCTCCTAATGTGCGGCTCTGGCATTTAGTTTTATTTAGTGTACTATTTATTTAGTGTAATAAAATTTAGTGTAATAAAAGTTTACTAAACAAGCAGAGTTGACTCCCAATTTTTTTTTTTAAATTGTTGTAATGTTCATATTTGGCTCTTTGGCTAATAAGTTTGCCGACCACTGGTCTAGACGGAACGCGTATATTTTTTTCGGGATCCGTCTAAGAGTAAAGGAAAGATGTGTGCACGGCAATTGTATTGTTTTCGGGTCCATCCAAGCCTGATAAAGTTGGAAAAAAAAAACAATTTTATTCAAATTACAAAAGTTAAAAAACAAAACCAAAAAATGTGTACTTAAGCAGTATTTATTCCCACAGAAAACCTTTTAAACTTAATGTAAATCCCCTCCATAACACCCGGCCCGAAAATTTATTTCGTAAAACACTAGATTCACTGGTCTGGTTAAAAATAAAAATAATTGCCGTGCACCAGTGGCATAGCGAGCTTTACTAGAGCCCGGAGCACAATGGCTTTTAAGCGCCCCCCCCCCCCACACACAAACACAGTCGAAAACCATATAATATAATATGTGAAATATACCATTTGGCGCCCCTTCACTACGCCACAGCCGCAGGCCCGTAGCCAGGTCAAAGTAAGCAGGGGGGCACCAATACCCAGCAAGGGGGCGCCTTCTCATTTTAGTTACTTTTTCTTTATTTTTCCTCTTTTTCTTCTTTTTTAAGCGGGGGGGGGCACTCCACACCTAGCGGGGGGGGGGGGCACGGCCCCCTAGTGCCCCCCCCCTTGGCTACGGGGCTGCACAGCCGTGCACACATTTTTCTTTTACTTTTGTCTTAGACTGCGTGGTGCCAACTGTTTTTAACTAAGCCTGTAAGCTTTCGAAATGTACATGCCAGGTAGCCAAAAAAGCAGCCAGATCTAGAACATTCACCGGCAGATACAGTACCACTGCCAGAAAATCTGCCGTTCAACGTCTGACCAGTAGTAACCCCCACCCCCATACCCCCTACCTATAACGGTGAAACAACTGATGTCAGTCAACTATGAGACGCGTTGAATTTATTACATTAGTGAAATTAGATTTCAATGTTTACAATTAGGGGCGGAGTTTGAAGTATGTTATTTAATATTACATTTGGGAGGGGGGATTTTATGTTTATTATTTTTTTTATAATTTGCATTTTTAGGGAAAGGGGGGGGGGGTAAAATGTACTTAATTTTAATAGGTCACAGAAAGTTTAACACTTGTTGAAAGGGATGGGGGGTGTTTTGGGGGGGGGGGCGTGTTCTTAAAAGTAATAAATTTGTTGACGTAATTAAATGGATGATCCTAAAACATTAGTAAAAAAAAAAAAAGAAATAGGTTATGCTGTTGTGCCGGATCAAATCTTTTCGATGCCCTAAGCACCGCCTTAATCTGGTGCCATTCTCCCAAGTCCACATGACCTAAATTGGACAGCTAATGATACACAGAAATATTTTTTAATTAAAAAAAAAATCACCCAACTGCTTTGCCTACCATTAAATGTCAGAGAGGTATTTGAAGACACGGTTTACAAAAAAAAAAATTTCCTTAAGAATTGTCCACCGGCTTTTTGAAGCTGTAATTAAATGGTAGACAACACAATGACAGGCTCGACAGCTGTCAACAGCACTTCCACCAGCCAGATTTGTTTTACTTTAAAAGGAAACACTATCATAAGCTTCATTCCTCAAATGTTTCCCATCATTTGCGTAAATTCTTTTAAAGAGCCTTGACCTAGTTAGAACAAACCAAAAGAATTATTAATATTGTTTTGTTTATTACTAGTAAACAAAGGCCCGGTACCCGGACCGGCTATAGTAGGCACGAAGTTGGAGTTGAAAATGGTGATATATATATATATATATACAGGCACGCCGAGAGGGGGGTCAGGGGGGTCATTGCCAGGGGCCCGCTTCTGTAAGGGGGCCCGGCCGCCCCGACCATGTCAATTTTTTCACGACTTATTGTTTATTAAGGGCCCCGCAATGATGTCCTACCCTGGGGCCCTTGTTGGCTCTCGGCGCCCCTGTATATATATATATATATTTGAGTGCGATAACAGTCTATACACAAAAAAAGTATATCTATGTCCTCGAAGTGGCACCAAAGAACATAAACAGATTATTGTATCCAAAATACATTTAAAATGTCTGTTCTTGTTAAAATCAAAACAAAGCATTTAAAATTTTTTTTTTATAAAAATGCACTGAAAATTAAAAAAAAATAACTACTTTATTATGTCATTTTGCAGCACGAAGGCACAATACAGCACCCATCGGGAAATGACGTCATAGATGATTTTTTTTTATTAATAGCGACGGCACTCCCATTTTGCAAAAAAATAAAGTACCATCGGGACGTCATAGATTATTTTATAGGACGGCTTCCCCACACGGACGGACGACAAGATAGTTACTTTATTAGTAGGATTTGTATAGTATCAATATCAGTTCACTGATCTTTCCACATTTTTCAGAGGCACTAAGAAAAGAGATATTCTTGGGCCTTAGGCATAAGTACATCTGTTGGCCCAAGACAAAAGTACGTTTGTTGGCACTAGACGAAAATGCTGTCAAGATTGTCAATTGTAAATATTGGGCCCCTAATTCACCTTGACGTGGGCCCCTCTGACGCCTACCCTCTCACCTAAGTTTTAAAGTCCATTTAGCCGGGATGCCTGATAACTGCCTTTCCTTGTGGTGGAACTGGCAGAATGATAAACTCGTCCATAATTTGACTTTTCAAAAAAATATAGATTAGGTTTTTTTTCTTTTTTGGGTAACTGCGAAACAATGAATCCTTACATGCAGCCGCCAACCCACCAAAAAACAGTTCTGTTCGTTATGTGTGTGTGTGTGTGTGTGTGTGCAGTCCATGTAAAGATGAGATGAAATCTCTTAAGATTTCTCTAACCCATTAATGGGGTGGAATAGCGGAATGGCATTGGAATCAGTACCATCCCACTAAGTGTCAGTACCATCCCACTATGTGTCAGTACCATCTCAATAAGTGTCAGTACCATCATACCATGTGTCAGTACCACCCCACTATGTGTCAATACCATCCAACTATGTGTCAGTACCATCATACTATGTGTTAGTACCATCTCATTAAGTTTCAGTACCATCCCACTATGTGTCAGTACCATCTCATTAAGTATTAGTACCATCCCACTATGTGTCAGTACCATCCTACTATGTTTTAGTAACATCCCACTGTGTGTCAGTACCATCCCACTATGTGTTACTACCATCATACTATGTGTCAGCACCATCCAACTATGTGTCAGTAGCATCCTACTATGTGTTAGTACCATCCCACTATGTGTCACTACCATCATACTATGTGTCAGTACCATCCAACTATGTGTCAGTAGCATCTTACTATGTGTTAGTACCATCCCACTATGTGTCACTACCATCATACTATGTGTCAGTACCATCCAACTATGTGTCAGTAGCATCCTACTATGTGTTAGTACCATCCCACTATGTGTCACTACCATCATACTATGTGTCAGTACCATCCAACTATGTGTCAGTAGCATCCTACTATGTGTTAGTACCATCCCACTATGTGTCACTACCATCCCACTATGTGTCAGTACCATCTCATTAAGTGTTAGTACCATCCCACTATGTGTCAGTACCATCCTACTATGTTTTAGTAACATCCCACTGTGTGTTATTACCATCCCACTATATGTCAGTACCATCCCACTATGTGTCAGTACCATCCCACTATGTGTCACTACCATCATACTATGTGTCGGTACCATCCAACTATGTGTCAGTAGCATCCTACTATGTGTTAGTACCATCCCACTATGTGTCACTACCATCATACTATGTGTCAGTACCATCCAACTATGTGTCAGTAGCATCCTACTATGTGTTAGTACCATCCCACTATGTGTCACTACCATCAAACTATGTGTCAGTACCATCATACTATGTGTCAGTACCATCCTACTAAGGGTCATTACCATCCCACTATATGTCAGTACCATCATACTATGTGTCAGTACCATCCCACTATGTGTTAGTACCATCATACTATGTGTCAGTACCATCCCTTTGAACACTCTTCAGTATATAGTGTAGAATATCGAAATATTTTTCACCCATGTGAGTGTTGAAATAAAATTAGCGGGAAAGTCTATTACCATGTAACCAATTTATTCATAAATTATTTTCTGCTTTTTAGTTCGCGAGAAAAACGTTGTTTTTTTTATAAAATATTTTTTTTATAATTTTATTTTTTTCCTGAAGCGTCTAACGTTATACATTTAGAAGCGCAGTGACCGAACGTGTACCACTGGGGCAGACAGAAAACATGGGAACTGGAATTTTATGTAAAGCATTTTATGCAAGTAGAGAATACACTAATACATTCATAAAACATGCGTCATACAAATACTTTCGACAACACGGCTCTATTTCATTGAAGGGATAATGACACTTGTTATAAAAGGATAGTTTACATTTCTACAAAATGCTCTTGATAGATTACGATCTATTTCTAAGATTTATGTTCTAAAAGAACATAAAAACTTGTTTTTTTTTTTTGGTCAAATGTTCTTCACCCCCCCCCCCCCCCCACCATGTGAACAACTATCACCCCGTCCCCCGCCCCCACCCCTTTCCAATTGATGACGCAATTAACGGATAAGCCGACATTAGTCGACAGGAGGTCGTGTTGTAAAGCGCTCGACTGCCGACCTGAGGGTCCCTGGTTTGAACTCCTGGTGAGGACCAATGGATACTTCAGGTCATTGCTTAAGTCCCAACTATATCTCCCGTGGTGCCTCCATGGCCGTGGCTCTATCGGCTATGGTGGGGAAGAAAGAAGGGCAAAATAAAAACCTGTCCCATAAGTGGTTGATAGGATCTAAGAGATTTCATCTCATCCTTACAGGGACTTCACACACACACACACACACACACACACACACACACACACACACGCACACACACACACACATACACACACACACATTAGCTGACAAGAAGCATAAAAAATAAATACATATTTATATAGCTATATGGGCACCTAAGCATTTATTAATGAACATTTAGGCTATTTATAATGATGTAATGTCTTTTTTTATTACTTTTCTAGTGCATTTTAATAAATATTTCTTTTTTTAAAGTTAAAAAAAAATATTTTTTAATTGTTCAGTGCTGTTTTACAATAACAACAATAACTATAGGCCTATAGCCTACTTATAACGTGTTGTAATTACGATCAGCAACTTATTAAAGAATATGTTTTCTCGCAAAATCGAATTAAATGTTTTTATTTAAAGGATTATTCCTTTAGTAATGTTATGTAACAGTAAAATCTAATTTTTTATTTAATCGTGTTTTCGTAGAAAATGTGTAAGTTGTGTGTCAGTATAAAGGGAACATAAACCTGCTAACTGTTATGTAAAGTGCAATAACTTTCTAATGATGTCGTAAATAAAATCTTAACATAAGACAGGTACATCTATTTATTCATGCTGTCTTCTGGGATGAAAATTAGAAAATATGTATTATAGGAATAGTAACAGAATCGTCTCCTTTGTTTATTGATATTTTTTTTTTGTTTTTATCTCACACAGATAAGTTGGCTAATGGCCAATTTATTTATTTATTTCCTATTACGTTATTTATTTGATAATATTTATATAGCAGTTTTCAAGACTATTGCCTAATCTATACAAAATAATTGATTTCCTTGTAACATTTATTTGAAATAAAAACACAATAAAACAATTTTTAAACATATATTTACCTTTAATATTTTTTACTGGAAAACTATATGTATATTCGGGAATTCCTTGAATTACATGTACTATAACCTTCACATTGGCAAATTTCGCGGGTCTCTAGAAGAAACATACAGACAGCGAAAAAATAATGTGACGGAATGAGTCTACCATTTTAAAAAAAAAATTGTTTTGTAAATTGAAATGAAAATCCATCTATCTGAAAAGGTAAAGTACTAAATGTGTAAAATACTGCTTTTTATAATATTTTAAAATTCACACTAACACATTAGTCCATGTCAGTCATCTTTTATCAATGTTCGAGAACGCATAGATTCACATATAAATTTAGGCATCACCAGGGCCGTAAAACAGAATGTATATTAAGGCATCACCAGGGCCGTAAAACAGAATGTATATTAAGGCATCACCAGGGCCGTAAAACAGAATGTATATTAAGGCATCACCAGGGCCGTAAAACAGAATGTATATTAAGGCATCACTAGGGCCGTAAAACAGAATGTATATTAAGGCATCACTAGGGCCGTAAAACAGAATGTATATTAAGGCATCACCAGGGCCGTAAAACAGAATGTATATTAAGGTAACGCCAGGGTCGTAAAACAGAATGTATATTATTCAAATACATTTTATCTAAATATATTATACATCACTAGAAAGATCATAAGAAGCACTTTCCAATGGTATAAAAGTAAAAAAAAATCAGACAATTCTTAAAAAAGTTATAGAAGTTTCAGTCACTCAATTCTGTTACTGTTGACAAAGAGGAAAAACTGAGTCAAAATTTTCACATTTTTGAACATAATTTAACACAGTTTTGTAAAATCTTGTCTAATTTTGTTATACTTAGTATCAAATCAAAGATAATCAAAAGAGCAACACAATTATGTATATTAAAGTAAACAAATAATGAACCTATCCTTTCTTAGGCCAGGTTTTTGTGCTACAATAGAGCAAACTGTAGGACAATTACAATCTGAAAAAAATCTTATGCAAGAAATACATTTTTGAAGAAAACAAAATTATGCTGGTATTAAAGAAGAGTATATGGCTGACTATTATTGAAAAAAATCAAAAGTATATCAATCTAAAAAAATAACTTTTTATGCATTTTTTGGCCTAGATTTTGGATAACCAGTGATAAACTAAATGATAAACCAAATGAAAATGAAAAGAAAAATATTATCATACCTCTAAACTAATTGTAAAAAAATTTACCAGCTATGTTCATTGTCTAATCCAATCTTTTTCACACACAAACAGTCATTGTCTTTCATCTTTTCCCCTCATTTTGTCATGTCAATCAGTTGATTATCTGACCCCCAAACACTGACCTCATTTTCACCTACATTAGATTCCCCCCCCCCCCCCATTTGTTTGTAATGGCCTAACAAAGTTGACAGAATATAATTCATTATGGACATATCAGTAGCAAAGAATTTGTAAAGCTACACAACTGTTAAAAAAAGCAAAGGGGCCATTAAATGTAATGCTAGTTTATGTCCTTATGTAAACATCATCATTCATGCTACATCATCATCAATTAGTAGTGGTGTTAGATTATGTCCCGTAGGGAATGTGCCTAATGTATACATCATAATGAGACAACTGAATAAAGAGTCTGTAATCATCATAAGATTAATTTATGGATATAATCAATAAAAAATATATCAACAAACATCTTACAATAAACATTTACTATTGCCTCCCCTTGTTATCCTGTACATGCTCATGATGGCCTAAATCACACAAACATTTTTGGCGAAAGAAAATTACTATGTGCTTAAACTTATTTTTCAATGAAACTTTTCTGGTGGTTAAATATATGGTTTCTCCAGATGATAATTGAGTTTCATTGTAATCAATGGAAATCTTCAATATTAGTAACATATACTTTTGAAAACGTATTTTTCAGAAGCATGAAATATAAAGAAAACAGCTAATACTAAAGATATTTTTAAAATGCATACAAATTAAACATATTATTGTAGTGTAATACTTTACCAATATCACTCATCATGATTTTTTTTTACTGCATGATTTATGTTTACAAAGTACACAACCCTATTATTTTTTTTAGAAAACACTATCTTAACATGTTGGGGAAAAAAGAATGTCGCAAAATGTCGGAATTCCACATACCTAATTAATGTAACACCAGGGCCGTAAAACAGAATGCATATTAAGGCATCACCAGGGCCGTAAAACAGAATGTATATTAAGGTAACATCAGGGCCGTAAAACGGTATATACATAGATATACATATCACACAGAAAACTATTTAAAAAGTATGCTCTTGTACTTGAGTGGTCAGTACATCCAGGCTTATTTCTTAAATTTATGTGGTTCATTTTATAACCCAACCGCCAACGTGTACCCCACTCTACCCACTTGTTCACTTGTTACAGTAAGCTAGCTAGACGAGTTCTCATTTATTTCATGTCCTACACTAACATGCTACTTGCTCTTCACAAGCTCCAGTTATAAGAAAATGGTTTATTGTTCAACTTTTGTATTTAATAGGCATTCATATATTTTTTTTTAACTTTTTGTTATATGAAGAAGTACTCATAAAATAAAGCAGGACTGTCTGACTAGAAAATTAACATGTTACATTGAGCTCAGAAATACACAAATTAATATAGATTAAGTTGAAATTGGAAAATAGCATTGACAAAAATATCCTTCACAATTAATAGCATTAAAAATACCATTTACCTTAATTTATTTTTCAGTGACGACACATTCCTACATTTCAAAGCCAGAGACAGAAAATGGATTCAAAATGTTTTTTAGTTTTGGGCGTCCTGCTATTTTGGCTTTCTGCAACAAGGATAGCCTTCGTCTACCTAGCTGAATACAACAGAAACAGTGATAACAATATGATCAACTTTCAAAGACAGAAATTAAATCTACAAATAAAGAAGATACATATTCATAATTTGACACAAAGCCCATCTCAACTATCAAAAGGATGTACCAGAAACGATTTAACTATGGCTTCACCCTTCAGACTTGCCACATTTTCAAAAAAACACGATCACAGAAAAAAAACGCAAAAATTGATTGATGCTGATTTTTTAATTGCTCGACATTATAATTTTGCAGCTGACATAATTATTTTATGTTTCAATTATCTAAAGCTTGAGACTTTACCCAGCTTCTCTTTATCATCGAATTCGTCACTTAGCAAAATTACTGACACAGGTAAACTGCCGTATGGCAAAAGTAATGGTGGTGATGGTTTCAAATTACATAAATCTAAATTAACTACCTCAGTTTACAATGCAATATTTATATTCTTGTTAGTGAGAGCTGTACTTTTTACAGTTTTTAATGCAAAAATTCCTTGTGATATATATTCAACTGTTCCTTCGTGGGATAAAGTATCAAGAACATTTGCAGGTATTTCGACCCACTTGAGATCTGTCACAAAGTGCAATATACTTTTGGATCATGTAAAATATTTTTTCTTGTCCCAGCAGGCGATGATTTCAGGGAATAATTATTTATCTTCCAAAGATAAACAGTGGGATCAACTCAATT
The DNA here is from genome assembly GCA_021962125.1 of Bulinus truncatus. Taxonomy (NCBI): domain Eukaryota; kingdom Metazoa; phylum Mollusca; class Gastropoda; family Planorbidae; genus Bulinus; species Bulinus truncatus. The sequence continues at coordinate 7,819,476 of JAGDYQ010000001.1, read as the reverse complement.
TTGAGAAGTATTCATATATTAAAGACACTCATGTTATTGTCTGTCCATTATATTCAATAGATAGATTAGCTTCCTTCCGCCCACTTTGTGGCTTACCAAACGACGTTTCAATCATCGAGTTATCAGAAGCAGGGTTTAGTTACACTGGACAAAGTGATATTATTGTTTGCGTCGCCTGCCGAAAAACTATTCATTTAAGGGCTGTTTCAAAAAGTCCCAATAATGCTACATATCACAACAGTGGATGTGAATATATACAACACGAAGCTATACTAAACAACGGTGGTGATGAATCTGATACCCTAGACAGCCTTGAAGAAGTTCCACAATCTAGCACAACTGTCACAAATATTGGTCTTCAAAGTTCTTCAGGTAATGAGATAAAAAAAAACTTGTTCTATTATTTAAACAGTGCAGTAATTGTATGTTAAAGCTGAAAATTTGAATTCTCATAGTCCATCAGGCCTAAGTGTAGCTAAGTCTAACAATAATATTAGTATTTCGTGAGTACCGACTGATAAGAAAAGACTATTATTACCAAATGAACATAAAGAACAGGGCTTGATTTACCACTAGGGGATGCCGGGAATATCCCCGGCACTGAGAACTGTCATCCCCGGCTCTGCTTTAGCTAATATATCCCAGCCGGGGATGAAATCATAGACATTTATTCCCGGTTCTGCAGAATTTTTTTTTCATCCCCCGGCACTGGTTTGTTCTTAAATCGAGCACTGGTGAAGAAACGACAATCGGTATTTGTAAAAAGTAAGGATTATACCATATTAGAAAGAAAATTGTGTATTTTTCATCGAAAAAACATTGGTATACTAATAGATTTAAAAGGAGAAAAATTGGAGAAGAATTATAAAAATATCTTTATTGGATCAGGGTTAATTTATTTCGCTAAGACCAGTAAATTTTACGAATCACGTAAAAAAAATGTTCATTTGCCTCATTCTATTTATTACTTACATTTACAGGAACTGTGTATAACTCAGTGGCGTAGCTGGAGTAAACATCAACCGGGGCGGTCCGTTCAAATGTCACCCCAGTGACCCCACACGACCCTTTGCTGAATGGTTAGGTGTAGCTAAATTTTCATAAATACTCTACCTCTAGGCTCTACTTTACTCTACTGACCGGTACGTTACTGCTTACTTGTATGATCCAAGACAAAATCCGAATCCAATACCACAAAACAAGTAGTTCAAATCCAAACATTTTTAAAATGCAACTGTTATTTCATATAATTTGACAAAGCCATGGTCGTCATTTATTAAGAACATTGTTCGGAATAAATTATAAAATGTTCGAAATAAATTATAATAAAAAATTTAAAATATATAAGAAAAATGACTCGCCAAAAGACTCACTCAGACAATATTTTCGACGGTTGATAGATTCAAATTCGAAATATGTGACGTCATCATAACGGTCACATTTCCTGTGTTGGTTGGGTTTTTATCACAATTCTATTTTCAGACTATTTTCGCACCTCAGACTGGCTGAAAAATTTTGTTGGAGGTGACATTGTGTCACCCTTTATAGGCTGTCACCCGGGGCGGTCCACACCCCCCCCTCGCCCCTCCTTTGCTACGCCACTGGTATAACTTACATTTACAGAATCTATATATTACTTACATTTACAGTGACAACTAGAGAGAGAAGTGTATTAGCTAGCTCATCCGCATCAAGAGACGAGCAGCCGTATGGGGGTACTAAAGACCCAGCCAATAAATCTGCGGTCTCGGATGATCAGAATTCAGGTGTTACTAGTCAGTTGGTGATCAATGAAGTTCTAGGTGAGTTCCGGAGTTAAGCATGGAATTATCAACACATGTAGACAACAATAAATTTAACAGACATAATAGATTAACATGTTCATTGACATTAAGATTTATCACATATTACTTTAAAGGTAGTATAGAGGTTTTCTCATTTCCTGCGTTCTGCTAATTCCCAGAAGTTGGGATCAAAGAATGGTTCTCATCCTGAGATAAAATATGTTAGCAGAAGAGGCATTACAATTAGTTTGACTAGGAGGGGAACTGATAAATGCTTATTTATTTTACAGTGTTTTATTAAGTTATATAAAATTTCTGTCATTGACGAAATAGACTTTGATACGTTATGGGAAATCTTTAAACAAAAAAAAACATGCCCGTTTGGTTGACGACTAGAAATAAAATAATCAAATGGTGTATTTTTTTATTATTTTTAAAAATTAGAACGTGTATACAGTTAACCGCCCATGTGTTCAAAAAGTTTTTATGAATGTGTCAGAACAAAACGTTTATTTTATAGTTAGTCTTTCGTTAAGAGCCCCCCCACTCCCCGGAATAAGACCCCTTTCCCCTGTCTGCACAAAGGGCAATTTTATAACAGGCTCGAATCTCAGTGTGAGAACCTTGGGATTTTTTTCAGGTCCTGGTGAAAGTCCTACACGTCCACCCAGTTTTAAATGGGTACCTGACTTTAAGTTGGGGGAGTAAAGGCGGCTGGGCGTTTCCACAGTTTGGGTCAGTTTTATTGCGATGTTTCCACCATCTAGGTCAGTTTTATAGCGATGTATTTACAGTGTAGATAAGTTTTATAGCGATGTTTCCACCATCTAGGTCAGTTTTATAGCGATGTTTCCACCATCTAGGTCAGTTTTATAGCGATGTATTTACAGTGTAGATAGGTTTTATAGCGATGTTTCCACAGTTTGGGTCAGTTTTAAAGCAATGCATCCACCCTCCGCCGTATAGGTCAGTTTTATTGCGATGTATCCACAATGTAGGTCAGTTCTATAGTGATATATGCACAGTGCAGGTCAGTTCTATAGTGATATGCACAGTGTAGGTCAGTTCTATAGTGATATGCACAGTGTAGGTCAGTTCTATAGTGATATGCACAGTGTAGGTCAGTTCTATAGTGATATCCACAATGTAGGTCAGTTCTATAGTGATATGCACAGTGTAGGTCAGTTCTATAGTGATATGCACAGTGTAGGTCAGTTCTATAGTGATATATGCACAGTGTCCTAGTAATTTCATCGAGTGACCTTTTAGGAACTGAATTTTGCGGAACATTGTTCATGTGCAATGCAATGGTTTTGATCTATTTTCTTCAAACTCATAGAAACTTTGTCTTCACGTAAGACGGTTAAGGAAAAATGTGTTCCCCATTCGATTATTTTGTAAACCATTGATTGATGTATCATCATTGATAACACCACTTCGGAATTTATGTACACAGCCCAACAGCAACTCGTTGGAGCAGCAGCTTCAAATATTTATGTTGAATCAAATCACAACGAGACTTCGCCACTATCTACCAATCACGTATCTCAATGTCAGCTGAACAACTTCAAAAGTGGTGATGAAACTAGTTTTGCAGATTTAGGTAAATCTGTATCCAATATACATATCTATTATAATTTAAACATCTAATTGAAGAGCCCACAGCTATGATATTAATTATTTAAGTTTATTTTTTTTAAATTAAAGAGATTGAAACCTATATCGTGTACCAAAATATCTATTTATCTATTAGTAATGTATTACAATAAAATACATAAAATATTACGCCAGAATGATTTGATTCTTTTATTGTACCAATATATTTATATGTTATAATATTCTTATGAATATTTCAATGGTATTTACATTAGCACTTTTTTTTGTGTGAAAAAGTTACTTGCTAAAATGTATTATATTGTATAAAAGTATTATATAAAAAGTATTATATTGTATTTAACACAGCTATTACTCCACTGAGAATTCACAATTTTATTTATTCAGGCATCCCCTTGGTGCTAAAGTCAACCGTGTCTGACAACGATACGCCAGTTTCTATTCAATTAAGTTCAACTAATCAGAATGTTAATGATGATGAACATCTTCACAGACTTGACAACTTGTCTCTTATTTCATTGGTTGAGAACACGACTATAGAGGAGTCCTCTAGCGAAACCAATATGCCAGGTAGATATAAATCTATGAAAATGTTACACTTGCTGGATTTGTCAAACATAATTACGGGTGCAATTATTGTCAGTTTTCTTTGTTTTAATTCACACATACACCCGCCTGCCCGCACGATTAGTCGTCATAGGATACATTCCTTAGACACTTATTAACTTATAGGAAACGTTTGTACTTCTGTTTTCTCAATTTTGTGCTTTTTTTTAAAAAAAAAAGCCATAGATTTTATAGTCGTAGAATACTTTTGTAAGATCTTAGTCATATGGTACTTTCGAAAGATAGTTAGTCTTTTGATATTTTTATTAGATGCTTTATCTTAGGTTAGCTGTGTAAGATTTAATCATAGTGTACTGGGGTATTGCTAGATGCTTTATCTTCGGGTAGTTTTGTAAGATTTAATCATAGGGTACTAGGGCATTGCTAGATACTTTATCTTAGGGTAGTTTTGTAAGATTTAATCATAGTGTACTAGGGTATTGCCATATACTTTATCTTAGGGTAGTTTTGTAAGATTTAATCATAGGGTACTATGGTATTGCTAGATACTTTCTCTTCAGGTAGTTTTGTAAGATTTAATCATAGGGTACTAGGGCATTGCTAGATACTTTATCTTAGGGTAGTTTTGTAAGATTTAATCATAGGGTACTTTTGTTATGCTAGTTGCTTTATCTTCGGGTAGTTTTGTAAGATTTAATCATAGGGTAGTAGGGCATTGCTAGATACTTTATCTTAGGGTAGTTTTGTAAGATTTACTCATAGGGTACTTTTGTTATGCTAGTTGCTTTATCTTCGGGTAGTTTTGTAAGATTTAATCATAGGGTAGTAGGGCATTGCTAGATACTTTATCTTAGGGTAGTTTTGTAAGATTTAATCATAGGGTACTGGGGCATTGCTAGATACTTTATCTTAGGGTAGTTTTGTAAGATTTACTCATAGGGTACTAGGGCATTGCTAGATACCTTATCTTAGGGTAGTTTTGTAAGATTTAATCATAGGGTACTGGGGCATTGCTAGATACTTTATCTTCGGGTAGTTTTGTAAGATTTAATCATAGGGTATTTTTGTTATGCTAGATGCTTTATCTTCGGGTAGTTTTGTAAGATTTAATCATAGGGTACTTTTGTTATGCTAGATGCTTTATCTTCGGGTAGTTTTGTAAGATTTAATCATAGGGTTCTTTTGTTACGCTAGTAGTTATAGGACACCCCTTCTTTTTTAATAAATATTTAGCCGTAATGTACTTCTGTAAGTACTAAAGTACTGGGTTAATGCATACTAAATAGGTGACAAAATGTCGATTTTTTTTTATTTGGGAACGAAAGTAATTATTCTAGTAAGTGTCTGAATTGATAAATCTATGCAGACAACTAACTACATTTTTGAAATAATATCAATGTGGACTCATTTATGTATCCAAATTATAATTAAATGCTGCACCTTATATATTCATTGTAAAATTAGCTACTGACAGAATTAATAATATATAAACGAAATTTAACAGATTAGTATAATGCATTTGGATCTATCCAAATTTACAGTTTGTAAACGTAAAATAAAACTCATAAAACTTGTGGACATATTGTCTATTAAATGAAAGTACATTAGTATTATTGATTCTAGATGCGAACCTTGACTACTCAAGCAGAGAAATACGCCGTGAAAGTTTTAACCAATGGACGTCGGGTCATCCTTTAGATCCAGATGATTTGAGTGACAACTTCTATTTCTTTGAAGGTTAAACACTTTATCCCATTTTTAAAAAAAAAAAGATAATCTAGTATTTACAACATCTAGAAGTGATTTATAAATATATATTTATTTTTCTAGATGTACCAAATTGTAGCATATCTTGATTAATAAAATAATAGATCCATGACTACATCAAAGCGAGTCATAAATAAGTTGGTATGTATGTAGGTTATGCTAAACAGCATAATAGTTGGTATGTATGTAGGTTATGCTAAACAATATAATAGTTGGTATGTATGTAGGTTAAGCTAAACAACATAATAGTTGGTATGTATGTAGGTTATGCTAAACAATATAATAGTTGGTATGTATGTAGGTTATGCTAAACAACATAATAGTTGGTATGTATGTAGGTTATGCTAAACAACATAATAGTTGGTATGTATGTAGGTTATGCTAAACAACATAATAGTTGGTATGTATGTAGGTTATGCTAAACAATATAATAGTTGGTATGTATGTAGGTTATGCTAAACAACATAATAGTTGGTATGTATGTAGGTTATGCTAAACAACATAATAGTTGGTATGTATGTAGGTTATGCTAAACAACATAATAGTTGGTATGTATGTAGGTTAAGCTAAACAACATAATAGTTGGTATGTATGTAGGTTATGCTAAACAACATAATAGTTGGTATGTATGTAGGTTATGCTAAACAACATAATAGTTGGTATGTATGTAGGTTATGCTAAATAACATAACAGACCACTGCATCGATAGCTTTGGCTTTTAAATTAGCATGTAGATAACATTAAATATGTTGATTGCATACCTTACTGTACTGATATGTTTTCTGCACTTTCCTTTCTGTTATTTACAATATTAGCTTGAAAACAATATGGTCCTATTGTGTTTTTTTTGTTTTGGCACTGCATTTTGTATGCTCTGAATGGCCATATAGTTAATGGAGAGTTTATATGAACTAACATAAATTAGATTTTAAAGCTTTTTTTTATGTAAATGAAAGGAGGGGAGGGAACTGCCGGTCGGATCAAACAGCCAAACGGGACATTTTCGTTTTGAAGGTAACTATTTCGGCGTCCCCTCTAGTTCGGCGCCATGTGAGGCAGCATTAGCCGCACTACCCCCCTCCAGGGTAAGTGAAACATGGCCCTCACAAGAGTATGTCAAGAACTGACTTATGTGCTTGTCATGGGTACATTTACTTTCTTGTGTTATTTTAAATATCACCCTGTTACCTGCGCATCTTTCTAAAAAAAATTAGGCAACAGCCTAAACCTCCCTTTTTGCTTAAGGATTTTAGTCCAGTTAAAAAGTATTATCAAATCGATTGCTTTAGGGGGCCCCGACAGGTATTGACACTTTGGGCCCCCCATTAACTTGAGAAAGGCTGTGAATAGACTTGATGTCGAGCTAATATATACAGTGTTATTTATCATGTGGAATCATTGGTGGTTACAAGCAGGCCCACCGAAAGAAATTTCGGGCCCCTGGGAAGGGCTGTTACGCCCACCCCCCCGTGCTGATAATAATATTTTCAAAAGTTGATTGGCTAGCTCTGTCCGGGCCCCTAAAACTCACCGGGCCCCTGGGCTTTTGCCCCCCCCCCCTGCCCCCCTCTCGGCGGCACTGTTTACAAGTGTTAATACAGTGTTGTATACAACATAGTACCGTCACATACGGATGCAAGATAATAGTACCGTGTTGATGCCACAGGGTGCAAAGGTGAAGCAATTAAACATCACACAAATATTTATCTTTAAGCGATTTATTAAACTGTATCTTTACATTCTCCAGGACCCGGATACTCGGTAACCTGCTGGAGATGCAAATGCCGCGTACACATTCCACTCACTGGGCAAGTTCTCGTACCGTGGGCTGAAGAGCTGGGTGAAGGCCGCCCATTGCGCTGTATGTGTTATTATAGAATTCAATCCATGACCACACCCAGTGAGTATAAACTTCAAACTTTTACGTGTGTTGACCTATAAATGCTAATCAACTAATGTCGTCTACCATCGTCTCCTATAGTCAATTTGTTCAGTATTTTATCACTATATTGATGTTTTTTTTTTAATTTTTAAAATGAAAATACTGTTCAAACTTTTAGCATTAAAAAAAAGAGAAAACGAATTAGTTGACAACGGTATATTGCAAGATATGTTATTCATTGTAAGTCGTTGAGTAAATAAGTTTCGGGTCTTAGTATTAGTAAGCATTAGAGTCATTTTTTTTCTGTTAAATTTAAAATAAACGCAACTTTTAGTGATGTAAATATAAAGCTACGGAAAGTATTGGAAATATCACTATCGACCAGGCATGGGAAACCACGGCACACCACCCCTTTCATGGTGAATCACATAACTACCCTTTAATGTCATGATGTTTACATTTTATTTACGCAGTTGTAAGTAAACCAGCAAACTGGAATAATCATTTTTTTTCCGCCGACCAGCAATAGATGTGCGTAAATGAATTACAGAGTTAAAAAAGTTAAACAAAGTTAAAATTTTAGGGGGGGGGGCAGACTGGAAATTAAAGAGGGGCGCCACCACTCCTTAAAAGTTTTAGGGGGGGGGGCGCTGCCCCCCTGCCCCCTGCTCCGCCGCCAGTGCCCTACATAAGTCCCTACATATGACCCTACATAAGTCCCTACATATGACCCTACATAATTCCCTACATATGACCCTACATAAGTCCCTACATATGACCCTACATAAGTCACTACATTAATCCCTACATAAGTACCTATATAAGTCTCTACATATGACCCTACATAAGTCCCTACATATGACCCTACATAAGTCCCTACATTAATCCCTACATAAGTGCCTACATAAGTCTCTACATATGACCCTACACAAGTCCCTACATATGACCCTACATAAGTCCCTATATATGACCTTACATAAGTCACTACATTAATCCCTACATAAGTACCTATATAAGTCTCTACATATGACCCTACATAAGTCCCTACATATGACCCTACATAAGTCCCTACATATGACCCTACATAAGTCCCTACATTAATCCCTACATAAGTACCTACATAAGTCTCTACATAATCTGATATCGGGACATTTTGTGACTTTAAAAACTTGTCAACGTCAGAAAAACTAAATTTTGGTAATAAATTTAAACTCATTATATCTTAGATTAGACGAAAATGTAGAAAAAATAATCGAGAATTAATAGAATTTATCGAGCTAAGTATTAATCAAGTATATAAATATCAATAACACAAAGCGACCGGAAGCCCATTATGATCTTTTCACAAAGACAGCTGACGCGCAGGAATACGTGTGAGAAAGGTCCATAGTCTGCTGGGAGACGAGGGCTGGGAATTGTCACAGACTGCCACGCAGTTTCACCAGCAAGCGCGTTGTTTTTTTTTTATAAAACCAGAGGGCTAGTTTATTTATATTAGTAAATGTCAACGCTCCCTCCATCTGCTCATGGCCCGACCCACCGGTCGAATTCACGACCCCACCCCAGTGTGGTCCGTCACTCAAAAAGTTTGCCCATCTCTGGTACAGACAATGTTTTCAATTACCATGCTGTTATTTTTATAAAAATAATGCTAGCAAAATTCATTGATAAAAATGTGATTATATATTTTTTAGCTGATGTAGAACGAAATGGACAAACATCTCGTTGTTTATACCCCGATGATTCCACCTCTTTATAAAGAATCACATATTTCAGTAATTGTATGCCTACTGAAAACAAGTCCGAGAAGAGTGATTCTCATATTAGAGGATTGCTGTTTCAAGATACAGTCAAATATACACAGACAACAGAGTCATAGTATTCGCTCATCATTCTTCTTGATTCTATGTAAAAAAAAAACCCAAAAAGGCGGACTGAGAAAGTCTTCCAATTGCTTCGATTGTTTTATGTGATAACATTTCAAAGGTTGTTTCCCGTCTTTAGACTTCTGAATTAACTTGTTTCTTGTTACCATGCAAAACAATTTTCACCGACATTGACAAAACATTAAATATCTTTCTACCTCTCTCCAAAATATTAAATATCTTTCTACCTCTCTCCAAAATATTAAATATCTTTCTACCTCTCTCCAAAATATTAAATATCTTTCTACCTCTCTCCAAAATATTAAATATCTTTCTACCTCTCTCCAAAATATTAAATATCTTTCTACCTCTCTCCAAAATATTAAATGTCTTTCTACCTCTCTCCAAAATATTAAATATCTTTCTACCTCTCTCCAAAATATTAAATATCTTTCTACCTCTCTCCAAAATATTAAATATCTTTCTACCTCTCTCCAAAATATTAAATATCTTTCTACCTCTCTCCAAAATATTAAATATCTTTCTACCTCTCTCTCTTTCACTCATCATATATGTATGTATGTATGTATGTATATATATATATATATATATATATATATATATATATATATATATAATTGATAATTAATGATTAAGGTAAAGATATTCAGTATTTAAAGGTAAGTGCATTAAGGGATAGTTTTAAAATGTTACAGATAGTCTATTGCAACTTCTTACTAATCAACTTGTTCTTATATTGTTGTCATTGTTTTTATTTTGTTGAGTAGACCTACTGGGGTAAGTATTTAATTCATTTTTAAAACGGCTCTTTACTTATACGTTTTAAACATGGGGACACTGAGAATGTGATGTTTCAAAAAGCAAATCCAATGAATTCATTCCGATACAGATGAGTATGAGAGCAAGTCATTTATCTAGTCAATTTTTGTATCTGTTGTTGGCTCGAGATAAACTAAAATGAGATAAAAACTAAAGTGTTTGAGAGTATGGCATGGCGGTTACTTATTCCGTCTTCATAAGTTGTTTTTTTTAATGATCTTGATTTTTTTAAATCTCTGAATAATTCAACGTGATATCGCATTGCTTATTATTATTATTTTCGTTTGTCTTTCTTTATTTTAAATATATAGTTATATAAATATAATAATTCCTTACTGCTTTTTTTTGTATAGAAAGGTTTGTCAATACTTAATTAAAGGGGCTTCGCTAAGGAAAGTGGATTAAGGAGACTGTCTATTTATGAACAAACATGTCTTCCTACATCGCTCTTCTCATAAAAGAGATAAATAAGTGACCTTAAATGTTGATATCTTTTTATTCGAATAATAATTGTAACAATATGATGAGCTTATTAAAATTAATCTAAAATATGTTTGTACTGCGTTGAAACGTTTGATTGTGTTTTATCTATAACAGAAAATTCAGTTATTTATAACACTAGAAGATAAGAATTTTGTAGTCAAACATAAGTCTCAACTTGCTGTTGATTTTTAAGGGATAAAGGGACAACCTGAGCCTCCCCTCCCCACACACACACCAAGCCAAATTGACTTTAACTTTTTTTTGGAGCAGATACTAAAATATTAGTGTAATTCAGAGAATAAGATATATATATATATATATATATATATATATATATATATATATATATATATATATATATATAAGCGATTTTGGTTCTGCGTTGAATCGAAAGTAAATAATTAATACAACAGTATGCCAGTTTAAAATACAATCATGGAAAAATCGTATCTGCCCGAAACCAAAAAATAACCTAGCCTACCGATCAAGCCTAATGGGATATAACTCTACGCAAAGATTTTGCAGGGTACGGCTGGTATATTTTATATTACGCCTTTTAATGAACGTAGCAAAATGTATAAGATAGCAAAATTGGAGTGCCTTGTTACCCTCAGTGCATGATGTACGTCGTATAAGCTACACAATCTAAAGTTCAGGGTGCCGCTTTCTTGGGAAGCCCCAAAAAATTGTCCGAGTGAGCAATTGTCATTTATACTTTAGTATTTGGCACTACCATATAATATCTGGGCTTAAAAAGGGCCCCATATCTCAAATAGCTTAGGGCCTTATCAGTTCTAAAATCCGGCTCTGGTTACCCTACTTGAAACCGATTATTTATTTTGGCATATTATCAATCGCAGCGAATTGAAAGAAACCATAACTCTTTATTACATGGAGGCATTTATGTTGTTATGGCCCCTTTTATTTCACACGCATTCTTCGGCAGCATATTCTCTTCCCTTCTTATATGCAGCCCACGCAAGGCTAAGCTAAGCTCAATAGACCAGCATGTCCCAACGATCTCCCTCGTGTGACTGCAAACGATCGTAGTTCACAGTCAGTTAAATGACACCACAACAAAAGACACCACAACACCTCCGCAGTTATGTATAATTAACATGACAATACATGCCCTATTTTCAGCCTAAGGGTCATTCAATGTCAACTTAACCAGTGGTGTTCACCCGACCCCCTCAGATCTTCCTGAAATTTTCAGGGCTTGAGGTACATTCAAATTTGAGTGATTCCTGAAAATTTCAGGTCATTTGGTCAAAAATTTTCTGAGATATGATTTTTTAAATTTTTAAGGGTAGTCGCGAGTTCGCGTGACATTTACATTTTCGCGGTATTTGAACTTGAATATTTCAAAAACTAAAAGAGGTATCAGGCTGAAATTTTCAGTATTTACTCATTGTTTCGTTCTGAGTTGAATGATGTATTTATCTTAAGTGTAGCTTGCACACAGAATGCCCTAAAAATTTCCAAACATTGAACGTAATACAGTTTTCATCAATATTTGACCCGGTATAGCCAAGAGCCTATAAGACATGAAATGATGTTTGTTATACAATTAGTAAGTACCATATATGTGTTTATTATTTTGATAGAGAATTCCTGTTAATCAATAATAGTGTACTCATGGTGGGCCCCTTTAAGCATCATGGTCGTCCATTTTTGCACTTATTGCGACCCCCAGATGACCATGCGGACAGTAATTCACACTTTTCATATTTTGCACACTTGTTAACCTTGGTGAGTTGACATGGAATGACCCCTAAGACACACACGGCGATTAGTGATCGGACAAATAGCTCCAAATAAGGACTGTTTGTTAATTGTAAACTTCTCTTCAGATCAGAGATCAGTCGATTAAAACTAATTTCACCCACACATCTCTTGCCCTTGGTGGGTAGCAGGCTACCCTTTGCTGTCAAGTGCACAAAGGCTCCCTCTTCCCCACATTCGTGCTAAATATACCAAATGTACTACTTCCTGTTTATGTTTATTTCTCTCCACCTACACTCTTTCACACTTACAAGACATTTCGTCCGTCACCCTCCTGGCTATTTATTGTTTAATTTCTTAGAAAGAAAAGTGAAAAAAAAAAAAAGATAAAAATAAATGTGTAACAGTTAACAGACAACATAAAAAAGAACAACAATTGGGGGTCGCCTTTGAATGTGTAGCAGTTAACAGACAACATAAAGAAGAACAACAATTGGGGGTCGCCTTTGAATGTGTAGCAGTTAACAGACAACATAAAGAAGAACAACAATTGGGGGGTCGCCTTTGAATGTGTAGCAGTTAACAGACAACATAAAGAAGAACAACAATTGGGGGGTCGCCTTTAAATTTTTTTTTTTTTACATTATCACCTGATATGAAATTTAACGGCAGTTCACGTACTTTCTTGAACTTTATACTTTGACGTTTGACCTAGTAATGACCTATATCAAGGGTGCAACGTATTATGCAACAAAAAAATGTGTTTCCCAATTATAAAAAAAGGAAAGAAAAAAAACATTTGAGAAAAAAAAAGCGAATATATTTGGGCCTTTGGTGGGGGGGGGGGCTAGGAAGGCACGGTGACGGGCGCGATAGCTCAGTGCTCCCTCCGTTTACACCGCCTCTGGTCAGGCCCACCTAAGATTTTGACCAGCTATTCAGGACCGCAGCCAGGTCAAAGTAAGCAGGGAGTCACCAATACCAAGCAAGGGGGCACCTTTACTTTTTCTTTATTTTTTCCTCTTTCTTCTTTTTTAAGCGGGGGGGGGGGGCACTGCAGCTATTCAAATATGACCAAAATTTAAACAAAAAATAAAAAACAAAACAAAAAAACCAGTTTACATCAGTTTAAGTTGACCAGTAAACTTGTTTGAATGTAACATTTTTAACAGGGAAAACACAACTTGAGCTAATCAAACTGGTTTCATCTGGTATTTAAAATATCGTGTTTCTCAAACTTTTTCGCCTATCGCCCCCTTTTCGAAAAAAAAAAATAGTTCATCGCCACTCTCCCAGTTGCACCCTATTTAGACCCATCTATTATGAAATAGATAGGGGACGATTAGAATAACGGGTTATTTAGAGCCCTATAAAAACACTTTTATTAACTGAGAGATTTAGCTGTAAATAAACAAGACACAGTGGAACGCAACGAAATAATATAATTTATATAGTTATCATTTTCACATTAAAAAAAGTATTAAACTATTCTAAGGAGAAGGGTGGAGAATACTCTATTTAAAAGTAAAGAAAACGTTCCCTAAGCCCAAGCGGGCCATCGGGGGCAGATGAGGTGTAGAATTCTTCTGTTTCCATAACATAGGTGTATGAAGGGATTTTTGTGGTTAGCATAAAGCCCAGCTGCCTTTACTTTCCCAACTCGTCATATAATGTTGGGTGGATTTGTGGGACGTCTTTGCACAAAATTTCACCTGGAAAAAATGAAAGTATGGCTCTCACCGAGGATGGTACCCAGGACTCTCTTGGCGACAGTCAAGTATCTACACCACTCGGCCATCCGTCCCACAACAGCTCTATTTAATCTTAAATTACCACGTAGAACTACTCGCAATTTGGTTTCTCTTATTTGTTAATAGACTGGTGACATCACTAAATACAAGTTACACTTAATATTTTCGTGGAAAGATTATGAGGAACTTTTGAACTATCCATGATAATCTTGAGCCATTTCATCAATTCTGTGTTCTACCGTACTATTGCTCAGAGGACAGGAATGTTTACAATATTATAAACGGGCTTGATTAGAACAAAATTTAGAAACACATTAATTGCCGGTAAAACCGATTATTCACTAATTAAAGGACGGTGGTTGTAAGTTCACTTAAAATATGTACTTTTTTAAAGAGGCATTGAGTAAAGTTTCCTGTATCGTTGAAGAAATATAGAATCTCGTTAAATGAAAGAACAAATTTGCTGCTCCAGAGAGAAAACTTGTACTAAGTAGATTAGTAAATAAATGTTTGTTTTCTAACTCAACAAATCTTCAGAGCTCAAACCAGTTTGCTTTTATCACATACTTGATTTGAATATATTTAGATAAGTGTTTTTTAACTGCACCGTTTATATCAACTCACTTTCTCTATGACAATGTGAGCACTGTGATGTTAGTAGTTTGTCACAGTGTTTTGTGACAAACATACCCACGTCATGAAATAATACTCACATTACATCGCTGTGGTCCTACGTGTTATACGGAAATCCACTATTCAATGACAGCAAGCCTACTACTACTACTAGCATAAATACTGTTGTAACATTCTATGTTATTAAACAATTAAGAAACACATGCTTTTTATTTTTAAAAAAAAAAGATTAAAAAAAATAAAACATAATTTTACGTCCGTCATAAGGTCTCATCGCTTTGCTGATCGACCCCCTGATTGCAACTATAGCTACCATCTCTCATCATTATCACCCACTTTGAGAATCAGTGACCTATGGGTGTAGATCTATTTAGGCTACACCCGGAAGTATAAATTATTGTTTACTTGACACAACACAGTTTACTTGACACAACACAGTTTACTTGACACAACACAGTTAACAACACTTCCAATCACTGGGAAAAAAATGTATTTGTAAATTCTTGGATTACGAAGCAGTTGTTTATTTAAATACGTTCATATTTCTAACGTTTATTCAACATACAGAGTTTTAACAGATAAACATCTCTTACAATAATCATCATGGCGATGAAGAGGCTTGCCAGTTTTCGTGAAGTAGTTGATGTATATGATTTTCTCTAACATTACTTAGTGAGTCGGGATTTCATTACCATGATAAAGACACTGCCGTGTGTTCGCATTGTGAAAATAAACTTCCATTGATAAATGTTACATCTAAATCCGATCTATCAAGACAAGAGTTCCACAAGATCGGGTGTGATTTTGTAAACTTTAAAAAAGGTAATGAATTATTATACAGGGTTTATCATTGTGAACTAGGTAACAAAAACATTAAGCGCGATAAATTCACAAAAATAAAACGAATTCCGCATATAATTTCGATATCAATAAAAGCCTTTAAAATGTAAATTTAACATTGGTCTAATATAATAATTAGAAAAAGCACCCACATTAAAAGGGTACTTTTTTTTCGAAGTGGCTTGAATACTGTTCATTTAGCTATCAAAACGATTATATTTATTATCAAATAATGTAACTATTTATTAGTATACAAAATGACTTGTTTAGTATACACTCTCCATGGATGTGGAAGTAAACAATGAATCAAGTGATCAACAATTGTTGGTCTAAGGCTCTAATTACCTTTTACAAAAAAATAACTTGTGTCTATTAATTGTCATAATTAACATAATTAGGTAGACGCATCGCTTGATTATTTCGTCTCGAGCAGTGGTCGGCAAAGTGCGGCTCCGGAGCCGCATGTGGCTCTTTGGCTCCTTAAGTGCGTCTCTGGCATTTAGTTTTATTTAGTATACAACTTATTCAGAGTAATAAAATTTAGTGTAATAAAAATTTACTAAACAAGCAGATTTGGCTCCCAATTTTTTTTTTAATTGATGAAATGTTCATATTTGGCTCTTTGGCTGATAAGTTTGCCGACCACTGGTCTAGAGAATGGGTTTAAAAAATAACTCTTCCCTTCTGGCTGTCTCAGCTGACTTGGTGCATGGCACTTCCCAGGAATATTAAAAACATAAAAAAGGAAAGAATTTGACAGACGGTGTTTTAAATATGTAACTAGGTTTCCTAATTCTGTTCAGAGCTGGTCCGTTATTATTTATGAAAGACACACAATATTGAAAATAAAGTTTTCGCGAATTTTAAAAAAAAACAAAAAACAAAACCTAACCTAGTATTTGTGTAGTGGTTTTTATTTGCCTGCGAGGTTGATTTAGTGTGAATAGGTTGTTGTCCAGGCAGACAATGGTTTGTCAAAGGTGTAGCCCTACACATCTGTGTCGTTGTATGTGAATATGTTGTTGTCCAGGCAGACAATTGGTTTGTCAAATGTGTTGGCCTACACATCTGTGTCGTTGTGGATTGATCAGGAATTAAGAGAAATGTATCTTCCGATGTTCGGCATCAAACCAATGACATACTTAGACGCAGAGGCGCAACAGGAGGGGGGGGGGGACATTGGGGGCATTTGCCCCCCCCGAAATTAAAAAAAAACTATAAGATAAAACCAAAATTAGTTACATTAAGTAAGTTGTATCTCAAGATGTTTAATAAAAGTGATTTTTGCCCCCCCCCGAAAGTTTGGTCTAGTTACGCCTCTGCTTAGACGTACGCTAATTTATTGGGTACGTAAGAATATTAAAAGTAGATAAACACACATCTGTAACTTAATCGTCACTTCAATTCACCAACAGATTTTTCAGAAAATAATCCGTTTTACATTTTGCAACCACGGTTGATTTAGCTAAGAAATCCACTTGAGTTTCATTAAACTTTGTTCATTTTTGAACCATTGGCTACAACCCCTTTCGCCCAACTATCCTCTCCCATTTGCCCCAACAGCCCCTACCCTTTGAACCAACAAGCCCGCCCCCATTCACACAACTACTTCCCTTGGCACAATTACCCCACTTCCTTGGCCCAACTGCCTCGTCTACATTTACCCAACTACCCCCTGCCTCATGGCTCAACTACACCCTGCCTCATGGCTCAACTACCCCCTGCATCATGGCTCAACTACACCTTGCCTCATGGCTCAACTACACCCTGCCTCATGGCTCAACTACCCCCTGCCTCATGGCTCAACTACCCCCTGCCTCATGGCTCAACTACCCCCTTCCCATCGGCCCATTACCCTTTTGGCCCAACTACCCACTCCCGCTTGGCACACCCATGTTTACGCCACTATTATTCTCACAAGGTACAGTATTATAGAGCAATGTAGCCAATTTGACGATGTTGCCTTTGTTACAAAATGAAAAAAAAAAAAAAAACAATATTTCATTAAAAAGACTTGCTCTCCACAAAAAGAATAATGGTAATTCTTTCTGAAACATAGAATCACTTCATTGTTATAATGAGTTAAATATTTATAATAAATATCCATCAGATGGTCGCTGGCATTGTTAATGTCAATAAGGTATACCTGTTTAGCATTTCGGCCACTATTGTGTCCTTATTGTACTAAAAAAAACTGTAGAACCATTACATCTTTTTAAAAAAAATTATGTATATTATCAGGTAGAAGGCCCAATGACCAGAGAAGATCTAGTACAATATGCCTGGACCATTTGCCGCATACTGACTCAAAAGATTACAGCCAGTCAGTGGACCAGGAATCAACCGTTCATATCCAGACTGGACCAATTGTCGAGCAGCAGGAAAATGTAGCAGCCGATGATGGCCTCCAAGAGGATGAAGCCACAGGTGTGTGTAAAATTATGGGCAGTTTACAACTTTGAAGTCATTGACAAGTATTGGCTATTAACAAGCATCTGGTAGTCAACAGAACCTAGTGGGATGGAAATTCTAGTAAATAGGGTCTCATGCGACAACTTAAAGTACTGAGACAGAACATGTTTAACTCCACAATAGCAACAATATGTTATGCAGTGTCTTTCTTTCTTCACCACAATAGCTAGACACATGGAGGGAACTTTCTATGTCTGTCTGAATCGCACTCTCTCTCTCTCTCTCTCTCTCTCTCTTTGATCTATCTATCTATCTATCTATCTATCTATCTATCTATCTATCTATCTATCTATCTATCTATCTATCTATCTATCTATCTATCTATCTATCTATCTATCTATCTATCTATCTATCTATCTATCTATCTATCTATCTATCTATCTATCTATCTATCTATCTATCTATCTATCTATCTATCTATCTATCTATCTATCTATCTATCTATCTATCTATCTTTCTATCTATCTATCCATCCATCCATCCATCCATCCATCCATCCATATATATATATAGGCTTGCCATACGTCCCGGTTTGGCCGGGACAGCCCCGGATATACAGGGTTGTCCCGGTGTCCCGCCCGGTTGTTGAAATTGTCCCGGTTTAGATTCAGGGCACAGTTTCTTGGAAATAATTGAGCAAAATTATTAGATCAGAGAATGATTAATCTGCTCTTATGTGATCAGTAACATTTTGGTAAGTAACACAGTGAATCAAATTTACAGAAGTGAAAAATACGAGTGGTACAACAAGAAGAAAACTGTTTTGTTTTGTAAAAATATCATGTTTGTGTACCATTATGAATAAAATAACAAAGATTATCTATTCTATATTTTAAGTGTTTTTTACATTACTGTTTTCATACCTCCCCCCCCCCCCCCCCCCCAGGAACCGACATCCCTAAACCTAAAGTAAAAAAGACAGAACTGTCCCGGTTGGTCCGTGAAAAAATATGGCAACCCTATATATATATATATATATATATATACTAGCTGAATAGGCCCGGTACCCGGACCGGCTATTAGGCACGCAGTTGGAGTTGAAAATGGTGATGCCCTCACAACACCATATCATTGATTAATCTTAATTCATTCATAATATTTTAAAGGACTCTTTCTCAATAGTTATTTTTTAATAATGTATCAATTCTCTTTCACTTAGCCCCACACCCATCCTTCCCTCCATCCCTCCCCCGCCCGCCACTCAAGACATGCCCGAATCTCAATGTACAAAATTACAAAAAGGGGCATTTGGTATAATTGCATGTTCACCCTGTTAACAATACCACGCGACACCTCTCCCTACCTCCCCCCCCCCCCCGTTAAACACTCCTTTCCCAACCCTACACCCCCATTCCAACAGTTCTTTTTTTTATAATTTTATAATTATCATGTTTAACATGACGTATTTAAAAAAAAAAGAGAGACGTGAGGTTAAAAAATTAGCGGTGTTGCAACTTGAATCGTCTGCTTGACCCCCCCCACCCCCTTCTGCAACCATTTGGTTTATTCCCACACTTTCCCAACCAACTCGGTAATATATATTTGAGCGCGTTAACAATCAGTCTATGTACAAAAAATAGCTTTTTATATAATTCATACCAAAGAAAATAATCCTCATTATGGGTACAGAAGCTTAACAAAAACAACCCCCGACTATTAAACATGATTTGCGCACACTACTCAATATCATTTAAAAATTTTAATTCATTAATAAGAAATCCTTGTTGTGTTTAGAATTCCCCATTTTTATTCAAGAAAGTTTCATTTGATGAACAAAATGCGCACCAAACATACTCTCATTTAACATACATTGTCTTTTTTTAGTTTCTATAATTTTGGAATTCCCCAGACTATTTTTATAGAGACGGTCGATGACACGCACTGTTTTTTTTTTAACTCCGCAAAGGTGTGACGTAGAACTCAGACTTTTTTTTAACGATGTAAGCTTTCAACCCGTACGGTGCCGTGTATTTTTAACGTACACACATGCGACTTTTATCGCCATGAGCATACTTTACACCGCACGGTGTGTAGGTCTGTCGAACCACCGTCTATGTTAGCCGATTATATATATATATATATATATATATATAT
>JAGDYQ010000001.1:7729159-7796659 GCA_021962125.1 Bulinus truncatus | reverse complement strand
AGAATAAAATTGGCAAAATTTGAAAGTTTTCTGATAATATTTATTGGTAGCTCAACAGTGTCAAAGTTTTGCAATAATTAGTTTTTCGCGACATTACCATTCGGTATACGGTAATCCTGCTGTAACACAAAAAAATCAAAAGTGTTTTGAAGACACCTATTGCTGTAAAAGAGAACAAACAACTGTTTTGTACATAACACCAGAATAGTAACTCAGAATCTTTAGCTAATAAACATAAAGAGTCAATTCAACATAGTTCAGACTGAAAGATCACTATTCACTAATTACATGTCTTCAAGTCCAAGTAATGATATTCTAGCTGCGTCTGGGACAGTTAGGGTGGACTTGTTAGCATTAGGAAAGTAACGAAGGTGTTTCGCTACTACTTGTAACAAAAACTGTTTCTGTTCCCTTGATTGGTTAGTACTCCATTGAATGCTTGACTCAGGGTCACTCCACGCTTGGCTGCATCATTGACGACTTTCAAACTCGCAACTTTCTTCTGGCCAACAATGTAGTTGTTATAAATCAGAAATCAGAAAGTTTATTTTGTTGTAATGTTGGACAGAAGGCTATTCTGTTGTTATCTTGTTAAGTGCTGCAACCATGACCAACTTCATTTCAGATGAAACATCATTGTCAAAAAAAAAAAAAACCTACCAGAATTTCACTCAAATACCACAAATGTCCAGAAAATGATTTTATTGCTGCTTTGGCAACGGTGTCATTTGTTTCCTTTTAGTTCTCCAATTGTTGAAGTAGCTGCAAATCTCTACGGGGAGCAGATGTAGCACATGGCGATGTAATTCAAGAATTCAGGTAGACCTTAAGTATCAAGGTGTTGAAGTGACCCAGTGATGACAATTCACGTGCAGTAAGTTGGATCTGAGAACGCCTAATGAACATCTTAAGGCTGTAATTCAGTTTTGCCATCCACCGGACCTGGTGATAAGCTCCAGGAGCCAGAATCTTTTCATCTGCATCACAAGCTGCACCTAGAAAAAGAAGTGACAGTTGCAGAAGCTCACGATAATCATCTCTGGGCTGAAACACTGTTAGCTGATGCTGAATGAAGTGAATGAGTTCATCCCGAACTGGATTGAGAACCACTGCAATTAATCTACATCCATTCCACTTGCATAAGAGATGTGTCAATTGAGCCCCAATATTTACGAAATCTCTGGAATAACTTGATATTTGGTCCACTAGATGGACCCATCAGTGAATAAAACACCTTTACCACAATGAGTTCCATTATATGGCGCCTGCACGCTAAGCTGTTCAATTCTATGCCAAGTTTCTTCTCCATAAGAATGCAGGCACCTGCACTTATGCCAGTGTTACTAGCCGTAGTGTCGAAACACATGAACTTGATGTTATCAGCAATATTCCATTCTTGAATAAGATTAAACACGGCAGTTGCCTCGGCCTCTCCAGTTCCATTTGGCAATTTTGGTACTCCCAGCAACTTCATTGTTCCATCACCGGATACCAGAACAGCAAGACGATCAATTAACTCTTTGGATGTTAATGCAGGCAACATTTTTTCCAATCCAATGCGCAGTTAATGGGCAGTTTGGATGAAACGATGCACGAATATCTGTAGCTGCTGCTTCACGATGTTTACGTTGACTATGTCTGGGAATATGTAGGAGCTTTTGGAAATATGTAGGAGCTTATGGGAATATTTAGCAGCTTATGGGAATATGTAGGAGCTTATGGGAATATTAGGAGCTTATGTGAATAGTAGGAACTTATGGGAATAAGTAGGAGCTTATGGGAATATCTGGGATCTTATGGGAATATTAGGAGCTTATGAGAATATGTGGGAGCTTATGAGAATATGTAGGAGCTTATGGGAATATAAGAAGCTTATGGGAATATGTAGGAGCTTATGGGAATATGTGGGAGCTTATGGGAATATTCAGGGGGCTAATGGGAATATGTAGGAGCTTATGGGAATATGTGGGAGCTTATGGGAATATGTAGGAGCTTATGGGAATATTAGGAGCTATGATAATATTTAGGAGCTTATTGGAATATGTAGGAGCTTATGGGAATATGTGGTACCTTATGAGAATAAGTGGGAGCTTATGGGAATATGCGGGAGCTTATGGGAATATGTGAGATATAAATAAATAAATAAATAAATATATATATATATATATATATATATATATATATATATATACATTACATACCTTACACGTTAAACTTTAATTTTAGTAAATACTAGTAATATAAGATTTGAAGGATTCTAATATGACATTGATGTTTTGAGGGGGCGCTACTTCTTTGCTACGGTGATGTGCCCAACATTAGATAGACGGAGACATTTTAAGTGAGAACATCATTTAAGAAAATGTTATTATCTATAGAGTAAAAATTAACAACAAGCAATATTTCACACAGGCAGTGAGACTGAAACTACTCCAGCCTTGAGTGGAAGTAGAAATGGCTTGGTCCTAAGGAAAGTTGGCAGGAAAAAACGCAAACGAAACCCAGCCAGAAGTCAAAATGTTTCACTACAAGGTAAAGTTTCCTTGTACCTCAATTATTGTTATATATATATATATATATATATATATATATATATATAGTTATATAGTTATAGTGATTATTTGGAATATGATATTATTTATTCATTTTGTTTAATCTCTTTTTCCAGTGGTCCCCAACCTTTTTGTCACCAGCGTTTGGTTTAGGGTCACTGCGGCCCACTGGAAGGGGTGAGGGAGGAGGGAAGACGTTGATTATTTCTCGTCCACGGAAATTCGCCCAATCCCGAGAGAAATACACCACAGTAAATAAAAAAGGAGATCATTTAATGTTTCTTGGGGCGGCCCAGTACAATTCGATCCACGGACCGGTACCTGTCCGCGGCCCGAGGGTTGGGAACCACTGTCCTACCCGACTGATTTGACACCAGCCTAGCCTATTTTAGAGCATTTCATAAAGTCTTTCACTTCAGCATGTTGAAATCAGGAATCGATTTGAATTCGCCAGTTTGTGGAGTTTCTAACAATCTACTAAATTTTAATGTCCTGTTAAATTTGACTACATTTTTATATTATTTCCTCAGTAAATTGAATTATATTTTATTAGTTTCACTCTCAGTTAAGTTTTATAAAATATTCATTTAATCTTGAAATCGAATCTAATATCAATAAATATGCATTTTTATTTTTTTTTTCATTTTAACGTGTACATACGCCCAAACCTATCTATTGATTAGCCAGTATAGCTGTGTGAATGTCTGTGTGTCATATTTTGGTCTACCTAATTCAATGAAGCGGTGAAGCACATTATTTTTTAATCTCTTGTAAAACTTCTACTTCTGTGTAGTAGGTCATCGTGTTACTTTGATGTGGTGGTGATCTAGGAAACTTCTTGACGGAAGCGTATAAAAGTATACATGTATTATAATAAAGTGGGTCATTCTAACATGACTAAATTTCCCCAGCAAAGACTTGGTAGAATAATATGTAAACAAACAGCAAAATAATACAAAATTTGATATCGTTCATCGGTTTAGGAGATTTATTTTATAATACGATTAAATAAAATGTTAAATTATCTGTGATAAATATTTCGGGGGGGGGGGAACTCATGCATTAATAAATAACTTCACAGCAGCTATACAATTAAAGAAACGCGGTATTGTAAAATAATAATAATAACAATTCTAGATTCAGAAGTGTTTAGGCTTTGTTTTTAAAAATAATTTTAAAGGAAACTAACTTGTATAAAAAAAAGAAAATGTACGATGAAACCGCGGCTCACAACTGTTAGCACCCCAAGGGTATGGGTAGGGTCAGGCTCACCGACAGAAATTTCGGGTCCCTGGGCAGTCACGCCCCCCCCCCCCCGGTGCTGATAATAATATTTTCAAAAGTTGATTGGCCAGCTCAGACCGGGCCCCTAAAACTCGAAGGGCCCCTGGGCATTTGCCCCCCCCCTCGGTGGCACTGGGTAGGGTATGCAGGGCCATATAATTTTCGTTTAAAACAGCCCCAAGAGTTTGAAGAAGGCCACCAGTTTGTTGCGTGACTCATCACCAAACCACGTGCCCATGTGAGTGAAGCTCCTGTAAGGATGAGATGAAATGAAACCACGAATGGGACGGTTTCTATGGTGCCCTTTCTTTCATTCCCACCATAGCCGATAGTGCGATGGCCATGGAGGCACCACGGGAGACATAGCGGAGACTTTAGCCACATCCTGTAGAAAGCGGTGTTTATGTATGTGTTTGTTTGTGTGCAGTGGTGCAACTTTAATATAATGGGGCCAGGGGCCAAGCCGATTACTGTACCAAAAAGTACTAAAATATGCCAGATTGTGCCCATGTTTAGCGTGACATTCCCGACCCCACTCCAACGCCCAGCTACGCTGCTGATACTGGGTTAATGTTTTTGAAAATGATCTAGGCTGTTGCGTTATGTAAAGGTTGAAATATCAAATTTGTGTATGCAGTGTAATAATAGAAAATAATTGTGTCTAGAAAGTATGACATCTCTCTCTCTCTCTCTCTCTCTCTCTCTCTCACACACACACACACACACACACTCTCTATCTATCTATCTATCTATCTATCTATCTATCTATCTATCTATCTATCTATCTATCTATCTATCTATCTATCTATCTATCTATCTATCTATCTATCTATCTATCAATCATCTATCTATCTATCTATCTATCTATCTATCTCTCTCTATATCTCTGTGTGTGTGTGAAATCTCTCTCTCTCTCTCTCTCTCTCTCTCTCTCTCTCTCTCTCTCTCTCTGAACTATCTCTGTGATAAATGACATTACTAGCTCCCGATAAATTTATTGCAAACAAGAAATCGTACATGCAATAAAGAAACTCCACGTGGTACAGAAAATATTTTCCCAAACTTCGATGCCGTCAGCTAACAATGTATGCTTTTATATGACAGGTAAAACTATCCCAGAGCTATGGATGGTCTACCATATTTGGTAAATACGAGAATGGAGAGTCTTTGCTATTGTGTCTCCAACGGAAATCCAATGACACGTTACGTCAAGGGTTGAATGAATATATTTGACTGTAAGGAAGTAGTAATGAAAATGTTTGTGATCAACTGTGAATCGCCAATTGCAACAATTTAATTATATTAATAAGAAAAAAAAAATAAAAATAAAATAAAATATATAAGTTAAATTAGTAACCAAATATTCTTATTCAGACTAATTCAGAGAGCTAAGATTTGCTAAAGTTCTTAATTTACACATTTACTTAGAAGCCTAGAGGGAAAAGAAAGAGATGAGGACGTGTTTGTGTAATTGTGTGCATGTGAGCGTGCGTTTGTGCAAGAAGAAAGTTTAGTGCATAGAATAACAAGCATTTAAAATAATAATAATAATAATTGTTGTTCTGTTGTCTTAAGAATTTCCAAGGGACAGTTCGAGCGCATCAAACGGTCAGTCAAGTAAGAGCCAATCAAAATTCAAGGTGTGTTACAATACAACAATCTCTTTGAACGGCAGTTCTTCGTTTCCGAGGTTCAAAGATTTCCATGTACGTCACAAGACTCTCAAAACCTCCCCCTTCAAAAATAAAGCTGCTGATTTGGCTGGTGCTGGGTTTTATTACACTGGTAAGTAGAAGGAAATGTCTTAAAAAGAAACGCTTTGCGCATGACAGAAAAATTAAATGTAATAAAAAGTACGGCGGGAAAAAAAAACCCGAAAAAAAAAAACACAATATTTTCTAACATTCAATAATTACTGTTAGGTTAGTTATTAGAAGATGGTGTTAAACTAAACAATACTAATGCCACAGAGATGAAAATATGACACACGTAATGATCAATACAACGAAGAATTTTTTTTTGATATCAGAGTATAATATTTTTTGTAAAAATTGATAAATAATAAAAAAAAACAATAACACGGCAATAATAATAATAACAAATTGCATTCATTAAAAAATATTTCTTTTTTTTTTAGGAATTGCTTATGTGTAATAATGGGATTCTAAACTAATCATATCTGAATTAATATTGGTAAATAATGATTCGCTTTATGTCAAAGTAAGAATATAATGGGTCAGTCTAGTCTTGACGTAATTGGATATATCATCACGCAACGTTCATTTGATCTATCCATCAGTCTCACTATTCAGGCAATCAATTTAAATGTCCATTCTTTATTCCCTGTATATTGTTTTAAGGAGCGCTGGGGAAAGGTGGGGGGGGGGGGCAACATTATGCCTTCAAACGGAGGGTAATATTGGTAGGACCCCTCCACCTCCTCCCCCCCCACACACACACATATACTACTCCCCTCCTCCCAGTTGCGTAGTGAGGGAGGTCAAGGGGGCACCATGCCCCGGGAGCTACTCACAAAGCGGCGGCAAAGGTATATTTTATACGGTTTATGGATTGGGGGGGGGGCGTGCGCTAAAAGTTAAGCTCGCTACGCCACTGCCCCCTCCACCCCACCCACAAACATTTTCAAGAGTCATACCTACGCGTTGCTAGCGACGCCATATGTATCTATTTCTATATATATATATATATATATATATATATATCTGTTCTCTATATATCTATCTATATATATCTATTTCTGTATAACTATCTATATATAAATATCTTTTTCGATAGTTCTATCACTATATATTTAAATCTTTATAAATCTATCTATTTCTATATATCTATATATCTATCTCTATATATCTATATCTATATATCTATCTCTATATATCGGTATCTATATATCTATATCTATATATCTATCTCTATATATCTATCTTTATGTATCTATATATCTATCTCTATATATCTATATATCTATCTCTATATATCTATCTCTATATATCTATATATCTATCTCTATATATCTATATATCTATCTCAATATATCTATATATCTATCTCTATATATCTCTATATATCTATCTCTATATATCTATATATCTATCTCTATATATCTATCTCTATATATCTATCTCTATATATCTAAACAATGTAAGTTTTTTTGTTTTTTTAAAAACACCTTTTATCCTAAACAACCAAACAGGTTCAGGTGGTCGTATAAGGTGTTACCATTGTGGACTTGGTTTTAAAGACTGGCAACAAAACGATGACATCGTGGCAGAACATTCCAGGCACACACCCTCCTGTCCTGTCACAAGAAACATAAAGGAGACACCGCACCGCAGACGACCTTCACCCCGCAGACAACCTTCACCCCGTGGTGCAGACAACACATATGACATGACAGACGGTCACACACAAAGTATATAAGAAGAATTTGTTGAAACTTAATATATCATTGATTATCCTTTTAACTGATTCATATATGTAGTGCTACAGTTGTTTAAATTACTAAAAAACTTCTCTTTAATTTAATTTATATTCTGTTTTATATGTATTAATACAGACCAATACATATTATATATATACTAGCTGTACCCTGCAAAACATTTGCATAGAGTTATATCCCCTTGACTTGATCGGCAGGCGAGGTTATTTTTTGGTTTCGGGCAGATCCGATATTTTTTTCATGAGTGTATTTTAAACTGGAATACTGTTGTATTAATTCTTTACTTTCGATTTAACGCAAACTGGAAATGAATATTATTATATATGATATATATATATATATATATATATATATATATATATATATATATATATATATATATACAATTCAAAGAGATAAATAATTTTGTTTTGTTGTTACCAGCTAGACCAGGAATGCACTCTCGCCTGGTTAAACCCGCAGAATAAAAAATCATTACCGAAATTTCATCGCTATTTTAAAACTCCACTAGTAATGATTTTTAAAAAAAAAAGGCAGCCATTGCTGTGTAGCACCTAAATATTGATACACAGCACCATAATAACACAAACATGGCGGGTTTCGGAATGAATGCCAACTTTAAATCTATGATCCGCATTTTGTGTAATTAATATTCTGTGGTTAGACCCATTATAAAAAATGAACGATCCAATTAGAATCTATCAATTGGTCGCTGTTTACATCTACTCCATTAAAACATAAAGAGCATTTTTCATTTGTGAAAAAAACTTATATACCACTAATAAACAAATTATTGGTTTTATTTCCAATAAATAGGTTTGAGGACTCTACAAGAATATCTAAACTCCCCCTCTTCGGATCAATTTTTTAATCACTTAACAGTAAACAATCGGACTCTGTCACGTGAGGAGGCCATGGAAGAATCAAAAAGAGCTGCAAGTTTTCAAGCCAATCATTGTCCCTATCATTTACAGCGTATGGGTTACTACCTGGCCCAGAATTGGTTTTACTGGACAGGTAAACGACTTAATTAGTGATGTTTGGTACTGACATTTATGGTGAAGTAATATCTATCTATCTATCTATCTATCTATCTATCTATCTATCTATCTATCTATCTATCTATCTATCTATCTATCTATCTATCTATCTATCTATCTATCTATCTATCTATCTATCTATCTATCTATCTATCTATCTATCTATCTATCTATCTATCTATCTATCTATCTATCTATCTATTTATCTAATTATCTATCTATGTATCCATCTATTTATCTAATTATCTATCTTATCTATTTAATCTATCAATCCAGTTTATCTATTTAATCTATCTGTTTGTTTATCTGCCTGTCTAGCTTTCTGTATATCAATCAATCTATCCTATCCATCCATCTGTCTATCTGTCTATATAAATACATGTATAATTGAATAAGTCTATTATCATAAGATAAAAATTTTAATTTTCTTTTTTTTTCAACAAGGTAAGCAGTGCATCATTCAATGCTCTAAATGTCAACAAAAGCTATATGTTGACCACTTGGACGATGCTGTTAGCAATCACAGGAACCTTCAGCCATCGTAACCTTCAGCCATCGTGTTCCCGAGTCGCTGTTATCACTCCGCAGTGATCAGGAAAATAATCCCAGAAGCGAAAGATTTGCGACTAATTTTCTCTCCAGAAGAAGAAAGCATTAAATTCCATCAAAAAGATCATCAGTCTATTTTATTTTTCTTTTAAATTAAATTACTATCGACCACTGTCTCATTTAGTAAATAAAATAATGTCATCAAGAAATTATAATGTAATTGTTGCAGAGAAAGACTGCGAAATATTTTTGAACCGATTACTTAAAGACTCTACTATCAAAATCAGAATACATGTATTTAGAAACAAAAATAACTGAATTCAAAAATCCTATTATCATCCATTATGATTAATAAAAAGTAATCATAAGTTTTTTAGATTTATATTGTAATAATTGATAATTAGTGATTTGGTTGTTTTATTACTTTTTGTTTTACAGTTTTACTGCTTATTGAAAATTTTTGATGGAAACAAATCAGGTTGCTTCTAACCATGTCTAAAAAACAATTTAAAATGTTGTTTGTTTGTATAATATATACAATATATATATATATTAGGGCTGCTGATTAAACTGCGTTAATTTGCGATTAACGCGTCAAAAGAAATTTGCGATTAAATTTTTAACGCAACACCTAAATGCGTTAATTTTACCAAAATATTGCAAGTTCAAGAAATCGATAAATAACAGTATTTCACTCAACAAATATGAAGTTAAGGTTTGTTCACTTATTAAGTAGATCTATCACCCCACCCTGTCGCAATCCGCATACACCCTCTACCCTAGAAATGTCGACAAAATCCCGACTTGTAATATAAATGAAGATGTTTTTGTTATATAGCCCTTCGACAAGTAAACCTCCTGCTCCATTCCCGGTCGATGTAAAAAGAGAAAAGTTTCATTCACTAGTTTACATTATATACTGATGTGTATTATTGAAGCCAACTTGAAGGTTAAAAAAAATTAAGTGTATAATGAGCCAGGTTAAAATTAGATCAAAATAACGACATGCTAGACATTTTGTATCATCATTTTTTGCGCAAATTTTTTTATCGCATTTTGATAATACAACATTAGGCCGGTCACGTCTGCAACAGCTGCACTATTAGTTTCATATACATGACACCTGTCAATCAAGGTCTAGACTGTACACGAGACAGTGGTTGTATTTTTCAGAATTATTGTGACACTGAGCTAAATTTAATATTTTATATCGGGCTGTTTTTTAACTGCAATTAAAGCGAAAATAATGCGTTAAACATATGCGATTACATTTTAACGCAAATACCTAGATGCGTTAAATTTTAGCCAAATGTTGTCATTTCAGTAATCAGTAAATAATCCAATTCTATAACCATAACTAGATCATACGAGATTTTAAAAAAAGGAAAAAAAAACCCACAGAATACAGAAACTGTCACGCTTACGTAAAATCATAGCAGCTACATGACCTTGAAACAATAGGATTGTCTTTTCTTAATAATAATTATGACACTCAATGATACCATTAGTGAACATCTGGTTGATTGACAGGTGCCATGATTTGGAAAAATGGGACAGAGGGGCTACGGTACGGTTGGTAGTAACGTCATCTTTGTGGGGAGAGAAGCTGCTAAGAGTGTCAAAAATCTAACAGGGTGGGAAAGGGGGGAATAAAAAAAAAACGCGTTAATAATAAGTGAGCAAGTAAGTACTTTCTGGCTATACTATTATTTATGAAGGAAAAGGCACATATGAGATATAAATGACGTGTGTATTTTGTTTTGGAATGGGAAGTGAAGGGGGTAAGTACGGTAGTGGAGGGTTGGGTAAACAAGATATACGTGGGGGCAAAGTGTAGCAAAATATGACAGGAATAGAGGGGTTGAAATACGTCATTAGCTCGGAACCTACGGTACGAGAAAAACACTTGTTTGGCAATGTTTGTTGATTAAAAACAAAATAACTCGCATCACATGACGTGATTGATACATGTCAATAAACTGGTCTCAATAACTAATTCAACAAACATTAGTGCTGATGCTTAATAAATCTGTTACAATTAATTATACCTCTTTCGTAAATTAATCTGAATTGCTTATTATACCAATTTTATGCTATGATATTCTAACTTACATGTTTGCATAGAAACAAAATGTGTTATATTGTGTCGATTAAAAAGTGCGTTAATTTGCGATTAAAAATTTTAATCATGCGTTAATTGCGATCAATTTTTTTAATCGAACAGCAGCTCTAATATATATATATATATATATATATATATATATATATATATATATATATGTATATGTATATATATATATATATGTATATATATATATATATATATATATATTCTTAAATTCTTATTAAAATGCGAGTAGTTGGACCATTGTTTTATTTTTATAGGTTGAACTTAAAATAGCCTGCATATTATTGCTCAATAGCGTACTTAGATGTATTGTATTCAATATTGTATTCAATATGGTAAGCTTTCAAATGTAATTGAGGATTTAACGCTTTTGAGGACACAGCGTTGAAAGATATGAAATTATAATCATTAAGTATAAAATGCATACAATAAGCAGACGTTTTGGTTTTTGCTATTTATTTTGATACAACCAGCTATGGAATATTTTCTGATTACAATTTAGGTCAGTGGTGTCTGAGCCATTAAAAATATAAAAAAAAAAATCCAGAACTGGCTGAATGACATCAATGACGTAAATGGCGATTCAGGATTGTTCAGGATCAATCCAGCATCCATATCAACATTGCTAGCATAGCACGATGTTTTCATGATCTAAATCAGTGCATCTCAAACTTTTTGAAGTCACGGCCCCCCTTAGAACGCCAATCAATATGTCGCGCCCTCCCCTTTTTTTTGGTTTAGATTGCTTAAATTTATAATTTTAAACTTCTACATGCAAACTTTTACTAGTCAATACATGCTTTTTCTAATGTTAACAATGAAATAGTGAAAGGATGCAACATATAAAATAAACTAGATTTTATTTTAAACATATATTAACACTATTTACCTACAATACATTAGGTTAATTATATTTTATGTGTCACATTTTTCGAAATTCCACGGCCCCCCTCCGGACAGTCCACGGCTCCCTAGGGTGCCGCGGCCCACCACTTTGAGAAGCACTGATCTAAATAACAAAAATGCAATTTGAAAAAAAAAGCTTATTTTGTGGTTTAAATAGTTAGTGTACCAGCCCCGTAGCGTGAAAATTTTAAAGGAAGGGCCAGGCATTCTACAGCAGGGGCCGGGCAATAGCGGAGGGGGGGCAGGTAATACATTTTTACTAAGTAGAACAAATAAGCAGGGGGGCCAGACAAAACGCAGGGGGCCCGGCCCCCCTGGACCCCCCGCACGCTACGGGCCTGTAGTGTACTAGGGCCTTTTAGTTTAGACATATGTTGGGTGCCACGCAGGGCCCCATATATGAAATGGCCCCTTACATTTACCCCTTTTTTCAGGGAATGATGCGTATAAAATATTTCTTTAAAAATATTACATTGTTAGTTTTATGAATTGATTGATTGAAATCAAGATGATGTCTATCAGATAACAAATTGGGCCATGCAGTTACATGTTCTGTAGTTTTTTCAAAATATTCTGTACTAGTACTACTGGTGGTATGCAGGCCCGTAGCGTGCGGGGGGGTGGGGAGGGGGGGACTGTCCCCCCCCTGCTTTTTGTCTAGTCCCCCTCTGCTTATTTGCTCTACTTGAGTAAAATGTATTACCTGGCCCCCGTGCTATTGCCTGGCCCCTGCTGTAGAATGCCTGGCCCCTGCTGTAGAATTTTCATTGTACGGGACTGGTTGTATAAATCGGTGTATTTGTATTGGAGAAGAACAGGTAACTGTATAGAAATTATACCAACACTACTTAGTACTAAACGATTATATCTCTCTTTTAAATGCCGGAGAGCCGGGAGAGGTTAGAAATGAAACGAGACATGAAATCTAGTGATTAGCTGATACTTTCAAAGGAGTATCCATGGAATAAAGAAACGATAGCAGCGCGCTATTTACTTCATTTGTGTACACGCCATTTAGCTCGTGACTTAAATAAACGAGTCAAGTCTTTATTTAGATATCGAAGGCAAGACATCGTCATGGAAATTGTTTTTGGAGTATTACATGTAAATGTACTCATTAAAAGAGCACGTTATGTCTATCCGTACTTATGTTTCACTACTTATCAAGCAGTTAAATTTTATTCTTGTTAATTCAACTGTTGGCAGTTCTACATCCGATTTTCAGCAAACTTCAGTTGATTGTGTAACAATGACAAGCTCCACAGAATTATGATAGTTAAAAATAGATTCCTGGCGGGCAAACGGAAAAAAAAACTTGAAGAAAAAAAACAAAGGTTATGAGCGAGTTTGACATACTAGCAGGCCCGCCACAGTACTTGTCTGGGGGTCCCCCCCCCCGCTACAATTACTAAACAATTCGAGTGTCATTTGTAAAAGAGTATGGGAGGAGGGGCACAATTAGCAACAGAAGGCTTGGAGATAGTTTCACAGTAATTACCTTTATTTTGGGTCCCTGAATTACCTTTGCCAATAGATTCCAAAAGTACATCGTGCCAGGGCTCCCAAAAGTAGATTTGCCTAGCGATCCTGAAAATTTACTTTGACCTGGACGATTCTAAAACTTAAGACAGCTCTGGAAAAGTGTATAAATAAAAAAAAAATGGTAAATCGGCAAGTTGGACAAAGCTACCCAGACAGTGCTTGCTTGACAAAAAGTAGGAAAGTTGTGAAAATACCACCAGTGCCTACTTTTTGGATTTCATATTTAAATTTTATCTGATAAATTGAAAGCTTAGACGACTATTAGGCGAATGAAAAATATACGAAAGGCGATGTCTACATTTGGAAAGGCTCGCTCAATATATTTCTTGTTAAATTATTTCGCAAAAAAAAAAAGAATGAATGAACTTTAAGCTGTTTAAAAACATCAAAACTAGACTTGTTTTAAAAGTCTATAGTTTCGTAAATACTGAAGTGATTCTTTTCATTATACTAGCTTTTTTTTTTAATTATCAAGGTCATACGTTTACTATCAGGATAGTGTATTTAGTACGTTCATTCCAATGTGACTTAACTACAAGAGCATCCGTTCATTCCAATGTGACTTAACTACAACAGCATCCGTTCATTCCAATGTGACTTAACTACAAGAGCATCCGTTCATTCCAATGTGACTTAACTACAACAGCATCCGTTCATTCCAATGTGACCTAACTACAAGAGCATCCGTTCATTCCAATGTGACTTAACTACAAGAGCATCCGTTCATTTCAATGTGACTTAACTACAAGAGCATCCGTTCATTCCAATGTGACTTAACTACATAAGCATCCGTTCATTCCAATGTGACTTAACTACAACAGCATCCGTTCATTCCAATGTGACTTAACTACAACAGCATCCGTTCATTCCAATGTGACTTAACTACAACAGCATCCGTTCATTCCAATGTGACTTAACTACAAGAGCATCCGTTCATTTCAATGTGACTTAACTACAAGAGCATCCGTTCATTCCAATGTGACTTAACTACAAGAGCATCCGTTCATTCCAATGTGACTTAACTACAACAGCATCCGTTTTTTATTGTAAGATAAACATTCCAAAATACTAAACGGATAGACCGCAAAGATTAATAAAAGAGAAATATTTTTGTATACATTAAGTGATGATGTCCGGGACATTAGCTAGTAGAATTGGCTGGTAAAGAAGAGAGGAAGAGAGTATTAACTTTTTAGCCCCGTATTTAAACAGTACTCTCTGAATTTTATTTCACTTAATAATGCGGGATAATTAAAGTTTTCATATTACATAATAAAAAGCTGGATTCTGATCGGTCGGAAAAACTATTTCACCAGAATGGATGCAATTTTACCTACACTAGGACAAGTACGTTCAAATGTTTAATTAAGCATTTCAAGTTATACAGTAAAAGAAAAACCCCACAAAAACGAACAACGAAGCACATAGTAATACTGATAAAATGAAAGACGAATATATATATATATATATATATATATATATATAGTTATTTATTTTATGTTGGTATTCATTTAAATGTATTTCGTAGTTAAAATAAACAAGCAATTTGACAAAACATTTGTATAGCAATTGATTTATTATTTTTCTTATAAAATTACAGTTTTTTTAGTCTATCTAATAAAAATGTGACACAAATATACGATAATTTTTTTTCTAGATTATTATGTAAGTCTCCAATATTTTCAACGTCAACAACGAGTCACGTGATAATCTCTTAACATGACGCAATATCTATGACCAAGTTTTATTTTCGTGACATAATATCAATAGAATTCGGCACATTCACGGGGCCCGCTGGCCTCGGACGGATTGACGACCATTCGTCGTGGGCCCTTGGGGTTGGCAAAACAAATTACATTATTTAAACAAAAAATGTTTAAATTTAAAAAAGTACAAATCTATAAATAATAGAAAGTGAATAATAAACAAAGAGTATTACATTTTTAATCTGCATGTTAGAAGATTAAGAGATGACAATTGATGACATTATATGTTCACATTAAGTGTGATGGATTAAACGACACAATTATAAAAATAAACAATTGGAGCTTCAATAATTAATACATGTTACATCTTTTGTTTCGTAATATCCTGCACGCGAGAATCTATGTTTGTGTGTGTGTGTGTGTGTGTGTGTGTGTGACAACCCTCGTAAAATGAAGACTGTCTCTTTAACAATGATAAAAGAGGGGGGAGGGGGTGAAGAAAGGATGGGGGGAGAGGGAAGAGGTAGGGAGGAGGGTAATTTATGTGTGGCTTTTACCTATCCCTGTCACGCATCATCTTTTCGCGGTATCTGTAGGCTGTAGTAGTGCAAGTAAAAAACATGTAATAAGTACGGATTTGTGTCTTTGTGACTGTACATCAAAAGAACATTTTCATTTGGAGGTACATCTTTTTTTTTTAATTGTCAGGTAAGGAGAAATTTTGAGCAGGAAATAAAATATGTTGTAAACGGCCCCTTAAAATAACAAAATATGCTCGAAAATAAAAAAAAAAAGATTGGCAAAGGTGCATTTGTAGGCCTTTATGCAGACCAGGCCTGGGAGCCCTACGCTAAAAACGCGGCCAACACCAGCGATGGCGATTCTCGGGCCTCAGTTTAGGCCTGAAATAGCCCCATCGGTGCAAAGTAGTTCTGGTAGAGCTAAGAGACACCTGTTGAGTTGCAAGATGGTTTCATAAATATCATTTATTTTCTCTACGAGGATCGAACCCAGGACTCTCAGGTCGACAGCTGAGCGCCTACACCACTCGACCAACCGTCCCACTTTTAGTGTACGACATTAAGAAAAAAATTAGTCGGTGGGAGGTGCACTAAAATCTACGGCGAGCCATCTGCGTCTCTAGGAACCGTTTTAGTTTACAAGTTACTCACTGCATTCTCTAGAAACGGCTCTGAAGTAATGATTAAGTCTTCATAACTGAATGATGTATCGATAGTGGATTAATCTCAATAAATATTGTAAGATATTATATAACAATTGATAAGCACACCAAAAAGAATCAAATAAAAAATAGTTGTAATTTTTTTTTTAAATTACAACTTATATAATCGATAGAATTTAGTCTCATTAGAAGACTCTTTATGTCCAGGCAGTGTTCTGTAAAATATTGGCATTCATTGGAAAAAAAAAACAAATCATGGAGGTGAATGAGAATGACGGGGTGGACGTGAACAATCATGTTGTCTAATTTCTCCAAGTGTGTCGACTGTGCCGTCATTAGGTTCTGTGTTCCATCCGCCATCACAATACCAGCATCTTACAATGCTCTGGCTACCTATCAAACAATATATATATATATATATATATATATATATATATATATATATATATATATCAAAAGGAATGGCCCCATAGTATTTGGTAATACATGTATTAATTGGGGATTTAGTTTTACTTTATAATTTTAAAGTGAAATGTAGAGCTTTATCTGACGTAAAGAACAACATACAATACTTTGATAAGCAACGATCAGAGCGATTGGCAAATTTAACTGTTATGATTGTTACGTAAAGCTGAATAGCAAATGTGACTCACATGCCAAGGGCGGGTGGTTCTATCCCTGGTAAAGCCAAAAATATTTCCCGCTGACTTGGAGAGGAGATGAATGCCACCAAGTTTAAAAGCCCACTCGAATGACATATGAAAGCACAACAGATGACTTTTGATGTGTCCATTCGTTCCGCCGAAAGACCACAACGGTTAAGGGAAAAAAAAGAGAATTACTAAAAAACTGAGACTTAATAATCTACCCCCTGGTGTATATATATACAATCACTTTAATCAAGACGTTGATCCCGTGACAGTGGAATGTCACGTTGGGTACGTGTGTCACTGACTAACAGCATAAAAGTAAACCTACGTTCAATGGTACAAGAGCCACATTTGCTAGTCATGCGATAACAGATTATGGATGGTAAGAAGAAAATTAATGTACCCATTGCATTTAGCGGTAACGTTTAGCAACACACATGCCAAGTGTCCTATAATGAAATATAGTTCCTCTATGCCGCCCTAAGACCACTTGGAGAAGGTCTTGCGAGCAGGAAATGAGAATCTGCAGGCAGACGTGGGGAGAATTGAAAAAAGGCCTAACAAAACAGAGTGCGCTGGAGAGTGGTTGCAGAGGCCCTTTTGCTCCGCAAGTCAAGCCATGCTTTAAATAGAATATAGATTTTCTGGCTAGCAGCAAACATAAGTACCGCCCCTTGCGCCCTACTCTAATTACGACACTGGATAATTAGCATGTGACGTAAAAAAAATACCAAGATGTAAATTTATATATATATATATATATATATATATATATATATATATATATATATATATATATATATATACATGTATGTATTATTCAAGTTTACCTGTATAAAATAATCCTCGCTCAGCCAGAGATCTAGCAAACGGCTGTAAATTTTGAGGGCCATGCAATAAGCTATGTTCTCTGTCTGTGCTTTCACTAAAATTTCTCTGAACATGTGAAGTATTGGTACGTCTCAAAGCTAGAAGACGGAATTCCTCATCCGTTTCATTCACTAAGTTGGGGAAGAAAAAAGAAGAGAGCACACATAAGAACAATCACAGACTTGGTACCATTGATCGTATCTGTGTTTAAATTTTAAATGCCCTTTGCGTAAACGGAAATGCCGTTTTTAAGCTATGAGGAGGGAAAAAGATGCTTAATTTATATTATTCATAGATTTTGTAATGAACTAATCTGAATAACTTAAGGATATTTAAAAAAAATAAAACAATATTCTAACTTGTGTGTTTTGCAGCAAAGCAACATACGCATAGTGATGAGAAAATCAATTTTCTTTCAATTTACACATTCTCAATAAATTAAGTAGTACTCCTATACTATTTAATATATCTTTTTATAAGAGAAATATATATAAAGCCCGGCGTTGCGAGGGAAATTTAAGTGTAATGTGAAACCCTTTCCTAATCAATTTAACTACTGAATTTTTAAATACGATTAATTAGGTTATTTAGGTGCTTATTTATGCCACCTTCCTAATGTGCAGAAATGACCTACATTTCATACGTCACAAATTACGCTTTACCCGTCAACGCTAACCAACCAAACCAAACCAAACAACCAACAAAACCAATTAACCAAACCAGCTAACTAATGAACCAAACAAACAAACCGAGCCAACCAATTCAACCAACCAAACCAACCAAGCCAAACCCGTCACTGCCACATTGTTCACAAATTTCGTTTTATCCGTCAACGCTATCCAGCCAAACCAACTAAACCAATCGATCAACCAACCAAACCAACCGATCAACCAACCAAACCAACCAACCAAACAAACCAAACCAACCAAATAAACCAAATCAACCAAAGCAAACCAACTAACCAAACCAAATCAAACTAAACACCATTAGATAAAAATATGAGTGCTAATTTATCTCACCCGTTACGTTTCTCCCTTAATTCTTTCAATTTTAAAATCAAAACAAAGCATTAAAAAAAGTTTTTTTTATAAAAATGTACTGAAAAGTATAACATAACTACTTTATTATGCAATTTGCAACACAAAGGTACGATACAGCCCCCACGTGCAAGTTCAATTCGGCTTTATTAGTAGGAAAATAAAAATGTACGAGAAATAACGTCACAGAGGTTTTTTTTATTTATAGTAACGGCGTTTCCATTCTGCAAAAAAAAAAACTGTACCATCGGGAAATGACGTCATAGATTATTTATAGCAACGGCTTCCCAACACGCCGCCCGCACACCGGACGACAAGATAGCTACTTCATTAGTAGGATTATAAGGAACTTACGGATTGAAATTATTGCTTATTGGAAATTGAAAAGTGTACAAAAGACAAAGGTAATTTATCCCAATGATATGACAAAAATAGTCTCGAAACAGCTCATCTGACTATTTTTAGTATGATTAATTTCGCTTTACTAAACATTATCATTCGCTTCTGTTATCTTTAAGACCAAAATGATTATGCCTTTAGGCTAATAAACATGTCGGATTATCATTACTTTTTATTTCAATAGCACTTTAAAGGTCATTAATTGAACCAAATCACATGACCTTAATCTTACCTCTATTCCTAAAAGGCTGTGTTCTTGTTCTATCACGTCTATTTCCATGATTAGAATTGAATGCGTTGTAAGTATCTGATGAGAGATATTTGTTTAATTAGAAAATAAATGAAAATAATTCTGAATCAACAAATGAAGTTAAGTACTAAGTCATAACTTATCTAGGTTAATTTTAGCTATCATTTTTTTTATCATTGGCTAACCATGAGCAAGTGAAGAGCTCTCCACGCGTAAAGTTAATACTGGTGAAAAATAGGCAGACGTCTCTTGTTGTGCTTCAGATTCGTAATTAAATCAATTTAGAAAGATACAAAAAAAAATTACTAAACATGATGAAAGTAAACTATAGATCAAACTTTAAATATGTTTACAAAAACTGGCATGGATTTTGGAATTATTTCTAGTTCAATGGTTTACAGGTAATCGAGATTACTTTGTTGTTATATCACAGAGCTGAATGACCTTCGACTTTTTTACATTTTTCAATTTACAATAATTTCAAGCCGTACGTAATTTCCTTATAATTGTTTTCAATATCATTTGTATTTACCAATTAATAGCCATTTGAATAAAAAAATTGTTTGCTTTATACTATTTTATCAATGATTTTGTGACATCTCACTTAAAAGACTTTATTTCTCGTTTCTCGTAAGATACATTTCATTCAACATTAATCACTGTTAGCTACTGTTAGATTTTGAAATTTTACTGATATTTATTATGAAATTATGTAAAAACTCAATAGGTAAGAATGAATTTACTTCTTCTTTTGAGCATCACGTATTGGCGCCTAAACAAACCGACTATAAATGCATCTTGATAATTAAGTACCTGCTCTACTAGAATTTGCGAGGTTCGCCACCGTTCGTTGTGATCTGTTGTGGCATGATCTGAGATGCATAGAATCATTGTTAGGTCCTTCCCTATCGTTATTAGCAGGCAAGTCATCATGAAAAGATTGGTTGTTTTGCTCTGTGGTGCTTGTTTCTTCTCCATCTGGACGGCCTAAATTGGTTTTTTTTTCATCATGGCCAACTTCGAAAAAAGCACTGCGAACTAGAAAATATGAGATATCAGTTATATTTAAGTTTTTGTTAGATAGATTATCTCATAGGATATCCGAAAATTAGTCATTTATTTTACGAAGCTCTAAATTTTAAGTAAATAAAATAAAATTGTCAGTATTATTTTCATAGCATTATTCATGATTTTAGACGTTGAAATCATCAATAACTGTGTTGTTTTAATATAAATATTTTTTGTAGGTTTTTATTAAAAAAAAACACAAAAGAGAAACCAATAAACAAAAAAAAACAACAAATAAACAAAATAACAAAAAGTTTTGAAAAAAAACCAAGAAGATTGGACTCATTATAACTATATTATTTTATTGGTAAGATTTCTACATCCTGGCCTATCTATAACGTCACGTGATGATAAGATTGCATCTCTTTGTCCTGCAACAATTACGGGGGTCATACGCTCACTACGGACATAGTGACTGATGCCACTAAACCGTAATCTGCTACAAGACAAACTGGCTCGCACAGCCAGTGGGTCACCGTATTGATTTGTAAAAAAGAAATGAGTTGAAACATACCTGAATTTCCAGACGCCTCCTGCGGCACGACTTGATAACTTTGCTGCACATTATTTTCGTCGTATGTAGAACAATCCTTAGGACCAGCTGTTTCTGTACAATAGGAACAGTTTTTTTTTAAATTTTAAATATCAAACTAGCATTAAAATTATACGAGCCATTACTGGTTATCCTGTGATTATTAAAAGTGTGAACACATTTCCAATAATAATATGTGTCGTGAAGCAATATTGTATAAAGGGTACTACATAAAGGGTACTACATAAAGGGTACTACATAAATGGTACTACGTAAAGGGCACTATATAAAGGGCACTACATAAAGGGCACTACATAAAGGGCACTACATAAAGGGTACTACATAAAGGGTACTATATAAAGGGTACTGCATAAAGGGTACTACATAAAGGGTACTACATAAAGGGTACTACATAAAGGGTACTACATAAAGGGTACTACATAAAGGGTACTACATAAAGGGGGTTTTTCTTTTGGCAAGTAATGAAAATATAGGCAGTATTTTTTTATTATTATTTTATTTTAGAAACAACCATCATTTAATTAAATGGTCATGCAAAGCACAGATGACATTCAGGATCGTATAAGCAGGGCCGCCGCGAAAGAGATGTAAACAGAACACTTGTCAGGGACCCCCCCCCCCCCAAGGCCTAACGAAAGGGGGTGAGGGAACAGGGTCAATCTGGAAATTATTCAATCTTTACATTTTGCTGTTAAATGGATGAAAAGGGAGGCCGTAAAGGGCCACCGTTGCTAAAGTTTGACTGGGGCCCTAGAGAAGGGTAACGAGTTAAGGTACCGCCAAATGACTATTTTTATTATATACTTCTTTAGAGCAGTTGCCCTAGATACCGGAAAAAAACAGGTTTGCCTGGAGTTTATGGGTAGCAGCGAAGTTAAACAATGTTTAATACGCCAAAGAATATTTTGGGTCACTTGAACCACGTAAACACGACACAATAGTTTGCCGGGAAAATACATGTACAGCTGATACTAGTAAATCGCGGTTTACCAGTTCCGGACTCATCCGTTATAATAGAATTTCATGCGAGGTATGATTCTTTATTTATGTACGTAATAATCTCTTAGAAAACATGTTTTATAATTTCTTAATACGTCTTATTTTACAAATTTAGAGCCTTATACATGAAATAACAACAGTAAGTCACCATTACTTTAATCATGTTTAATATATTAGGCA
Source organism: Bulinus truncatus (assembly GCA_021962125.1). NCBI lineage: Eukaryota > Metazoa > Mollusca > Gastropoda > Planorbidae > Bulinus > Bulinus truncatus. Next base: position 7,774,306 of record JAGDYQ010000001.1, on the reverse strand, counting down.
AAGTAAAATTAGACATTACACGTGACTAAAAACTTATTATGTAATAGTAAAGGTCATATACATAGTCGTTCTTGAGTTTTAAGCGGCATTAAGTTTAAGTACATTTTCGGCTCCCAGGTAACAGTACATCAGAGGCTCATATTCAAAGTAATTTGGGGACCCCTTACTTCAAGTCACATTTATCGGCTGTTGTCAAATGGACCCCAAATATTTGGGGTCCGTTTGATAACCCCAACTGTCGAGCCATTTTAGCCCGAGTCCTCTTACATGTGGCCGCCTAGTTTTCCTTTCCACAAGAATAGCTCTGGATATATAGATATAAATATGCTGAATGAAATCTTTATATATGTTGTTCGATTAAAAAAAAATTATCGAAATTAACGCATGATTAAAAATGTTATCGCAAATAAACTCACATTTTAATGGACACAATATAATACATTTTTTGTATTCAAACTAGTATATCATAATATAACAGCATAAAATTGGCATAATAAACAAGTCAGATTAATTTACGAAAGAGGTATAATTAATTGTAACAGATTTATTAAGCATTTTAACATATAAGTCTATTGAATTAGTTAGTGAGACCAGTTTATTGACATGTATTAATGACTTCAAGTGATGCGAGCTTTTTCTCGTACCGTAGTTTTCGAATTAATGACGTACGTCAATCCTTGCCCCGCCCCCTTCCCTGTCATATTTTGCTACACTTCGCCCCTCGTAAGACTTGTTTACCCTACCCTCAACTACCGTACTTACCCCTCCCCCCCCCCCCCCACTTCCCATCCCAAAAAATCCACACGTCATCTATATCTCTTATGTGCCTTTTCCTTCATAAAATAATATTATAGCGAGAAAGTCGTTGCTCACTTGTTATTAACGCGTTTTTTTTTTTAATTTTTCCCCTTTCCTAACCCATTTACATTTTAGATGACGTTACTTATAGCTGAACATATAAAATTTAACTCAGTGTCAGACGTGACCAGCAGGATGCTGATATTTTCAAAATGCGATAAAATTATCGCATTAAAAATCATGCGCAAAAAACGATGATACAAAAATTTCTGGTTATTTTGATCGGTTTCATTATACACTTGTTGTTTTTTACCTTTAACAATACACTATAGTATCTCCATCCAATACACTACAATATATAATGTAAACTAGTGAGTGAATTTTTTTCTCTTTTTACATCGACCGGGAACGGAGCAGAAGGTTTACTTGTCGAAGGGCTATATAACAAAAACATCTTCATTTTATATAACAAGTGGGGCTTTTGTCGACATACCTGGGGGTGATGGTGTGTGTAAATTGTGACAGGTCGGCGTGGTCGATCTACTTAATAAGTGAACGGACCTTAACTTCAAATTGTTGAGTGAAATTCTGTTATTTATCGATTTGGTGAACTTTCAGCATTTTGGTCAAATTAACGCATTTAGGTGTTGCGTTTGACGCGTTAATCGCAAATTAACGCCCTAATATATATATATATATATATATATATATATATATATATATATATATATATAATCTGATATAAATGAAAACTTTCTCTGATGATGTGATAGATCAAGGGAGATCAAGATTTTCAAAATGGCATATTTTAAAACTTGTAATATGAAACACTGAAATTGAACTTAACATACAATTTACCTTCCTGAACATGACTGTACGCCCCAATCAGCCCACCAACACTGCTGAGGGCGCCATTGTCAGGTACGTCACCGCCGTTATCCCGAATGAATTCACATCCTTCCATATGATAACACGCATTAGACGATTCATTTACAAATTGATCTAGATGTACACTGTTATTACAGGCATCACATCGTACAGACAAGTTGGTTCCAGAGTAAGAGAAACCATTGGCAGACAGTTGGGTAAAATACACTGTTCTCTCAATGTGTGATAGAGGTTGAAACGAGGCAACACGGCGTAATTCAGGTATGACCGGATATACAACATAGTTTATGTCGCATCTCATATAACAAGGATCACACAAATCTTTCATTATCTTTTTCATTATATTTCTATCTCTTATATACATTTCTTAACTATATTCATTTTTTTCATTAATAAACTTTAAAAACTGAACGTTAACTTTTGAGTTAGTCACATTTTTTAACGAAAGATTTAAAATGACACAACAACTTTTAGTTTTAAATCCATGATGTGAATGATACAGATCAATGTTTTTAGATCTGCTCGCAATAATCCATTCAATCGAATTTATCGTATTAATATGAATGATATTTGATAGTTGAAGAGCTTCATTTTTTTGAAAATTTCGGCGAAATTTCACTGACTGTTATAGTATACGAATTATTATACTGCAGTGGTACTGGTGTAACACAACTGAATGAAAATAGTGTGTACACATTATATATAGTTAAGAGTATGCAGCAAAAATACTTTATTAAAATATAAGACCAATTCATTTTTGAAGCTGTCATTATTACTCAGTTCTGAAATAGAGAGAGGAATACCATAAAATTAACTCTGCATTTTATGTATTATATGAATTTTAAACAGCCAATGTAAAATATTTAAAAATACTAAAAGTAAATCATAAAAAATAAGTACGTATATATTTCTTCCTTATATTATGAGCAAGATATGTGCAACATTTTTTTTTCTTTTTTTTTTCGATGGACTGAATTATAGAACTGTTAATCCATTCTAAATACTACTGTATTAATTTACTAGTAGCTTTCAGTATCCCCACTATGGTGCAAAGTTAATGGACTCATCTCGGGTGGTCATCACGAATTCTTTATTATCTGAGACACCATAGCAGTTTTCGGGTATGGAGTAACAAAGTGACAAAATTCACGAAAAAAAATTATATAATATGATGATAACTATTTATTACACACTGTGCAAATGAAATAATTATAAGATATTCGTACGAATATAAAAATTATTATTTTCGGAAACTTCATTGCTTTTGCGTAGGCTCCCTCCCCCCTCCCCTTAAAAAAAATAAACAACAACAATAACAAGCGGAAAACGTTCCGACTATGGCTCAAGAAAATACAATAGCAGCTTTACACAGCGATTCATTGACATAAGTCTCTATAATAAGAACTAACTTTTGTAAAGATTTTTCATAATATTTTTTTATCACATCTTACCAGTATAGGCTTACTCCAGTGTGTTCTGCTTTTCTAAAACTATTCAAATTTAAACTTATGAATATTTAAATATTATAATAGACTGTGATTATCTTTACACAGAAAAAAAATTGTTTTTAAAAGTAAAATAATGAGCAATAATTATTACAGGATGAAAATGTAGGCTACACATAATAGCGGAAATTTTCACTTTTAAAAATGTCCAAAGTCTAGTACTTCGCAGTAAATAGGGTAAAAATATATGTACATATAATAAGCTTTTATTAATATATATTTTAAATACAGAAAAATAAATAGTTCCTTTTATCTCACATGTATTTATATAAAGTATCATTATTCATTACTATACTATAAATGTGGATGTTAAGTTTGTTCGGTAGGCTAGTTTATTTTTTGTTTCGGGCAGATCCGATTTTTTTCATGATTATATTTTAAACTATAATACTGTTGTATTCATACTTTACTATCGATTTAACGCAGAATCCCCCCCCCCCCCAAATCGCTATTATTTTATTAGATTTGTGTATTGCCATTAATCACCTAACTGTATAGTCCAGTAGACTATACTGTATCCATGCTCTCCCCTATGACAGTCACAAATATCTGTTCCATTCATCGCAATAAAATTGTTTATAGTGATGGCCCAGAATGCGCATGCGAATTCGCTACTTAAATTCATTGAGATTTAAATCCGACTATAAAACATGAAAATCAATCAAAAGTCATTTCCAGGTTCCAAACACACAAACTTTGTTTTTTATCGAACTTTTAAAATTCCACAAGGGATAAAAATGTAAAATGTGAATGATGCATCTTCCTTTACAACACTGCTCCGCAACCTTTTCCAACTCGCGGCACACTTATGCTGTTACAAAAATTCGGTGTCACGCTTAAGAAAAATAATACGTACTAATTGACAATAAAAGAAAACTCGAGTTTTCATATTTTTATTTTAAAGTCCTGATTAAAATTCAAGTTTCTAAGATTTTTATTAAAATCTACAATGTATTTGTTTAATTTGGTAAAATTAATACATTGTGTCTCAAGTCCTGATTTCAAAACGAAACAGCTTATGATATTCTTTATGTTTAACAATAATATAATATAATATATTATCACCTAGTGGCGTAGCGAGCTTAATTTGCGTCCGGGGCACGATACCTTTTTTTAGTGCCCCCCTACCCCTACCGTTCGAATACCATATTCTATTTTGTGTACAATATACCATTTGGTGCCCCTTTGTGAGAAGCGCCCGGGGCATGATGCCTCCCTTGACCCCCCTCCCCCTCTCAATCGCTACGCTACTGGTCTCATCTACGTAATGCGCGACCGTTTATTCCCCACCCCCGGTCCCCACGCTATAGAACTTATTTTAAAATTCAGGTTACACTTTTTTTTTTTACATTTCTGTATTATTACATGCAATGATTTAGTGAAATTGTATTTTACAGAAAAAGAAAATAAAGAATTCAAAATCTCAGTTTTCCTACAAAATTATTTGTTCAAAACCTTTTATTATTATTTCAATAAACTTGAATTAATCATTTAATACTTAAATTAGCATCCATATAAGTATGTTTTAGTTAGGTTAATGTTGTTAGCTTAATTTTCCACACACAGCCACACCCCCACACACACAGCCACACATGCAGCCACACTCACCCACACACCAACAGCCACTCACCCAAAGCCACACACACAGCCACACAAACACATACACAGCCACAGCCCCACACACCCAAACACACACACAGCCACACACACAGCCACACCTACTCACACCTACACACCTACAGCTAATCACCCACAGTCACACACAAAGCCAAACACTCACACCCACAAATCTACAGCCTCTGACCCACCCACACACATCCACATCCACACACACATACACAGCCACACTCACCCACACATACAGCCACTCACCAAAAGCCACACACACCCACATACACTTACATGATATCTCTAGGAATCTATCGATTTGTCAAACTGTCAGTCTGACCCATGGAAGACATCTACTTACCAAAAAAAAGTCTATAAACATATTTTGAAGTTTTTCATAAAATATGTTTCATCAACTAACTGGAACCATTCAATGCTGAATCGCTACTTGTTTTTTTCACACCACTCACCCCTGACCGTGCACAAAATATATTTAAAGAAAGTATAAAATATTTAGCTATTTATTACAATATAAAAAATAAATGAATCAAAAACTGGTAGGACCTTCCACAGTTAGTAAGAACCTTATTGCCCATTTGAAGTTGAAATTAATTTCATGTTACATTCTTAAATCATTGAACTACGCAAACACAAAAACAATTGAACCAAAATAAAATAAAAAATGATACGTAAAAATGAGTGTGCCTTCCTTCAACGTCATAACCAGTCGAGCCTGTGTAACCAAACAGAGCAATGAAATGCATTTCTGATTATTATTATAATTTTACCATAACATGAATAGTTTAAATGGCCTGATTATTATTAATAAGTGAGTTTAAAATATGTGAAAATATTGCATACACACACAGTAGTTACCAGACATTGATCAAAGTTCGCTTTAAGACTAAACTTACTATTCACCTTTAACCTTTAAATTTTGTAAATACAAAATGAAGAATCGATAGGATTTAAATTCATTGTACAGTAGCTCAGAATTGTTATTTTTTAAAGGAGCTATTTATTTGATAGTGCATATTCCATAAGACAGTGGACATAACCTCTGTTTATTGACCATACCGTATTAGGTTAGGTACTTTCCCCTGATTGAAACCGCTAGACTATGTTTTGTTTACAAATGCCGCCGTCTAATAGTAGGTAGGCTGGTAATCTTCATTCTATGACCTATTTCTTTGTTGGTATACATGTCTTTTGACTCAATCCAGTGTACTGAACTAGGTACTTCCCCTAATGTAAACTGCTAGCCAATGCTTTGTTTACATATTTTACAAAATAGACTGGTTGTAAGCTAGTAGTATTTTTTCCTTACTGGCATAGACGGTCACAAGTCCTGTCCATTGAGCTATAGGTACTTCCCCCGAATTGAAACTACTACGAGACAACGATTTGTTTACAAACACAGCCGTCTGTTAGTAAACTGGCCGAAGTTTTTTCATGACCTATTTCTTTGCCTGTATACATGTCCAGTGGACACAACTCCTGTTGATTGAGCTAGGTACTTCCCCCGAATTGAGACTACTGGCTAATGCTATGTTTACAAACACAGCCGTCTGTTAGTAAACTGGCATAAGTTTTTTCATGACCTATTTCTTTGCGTGTATACATGCCCAGTGGACATTTAAACGTTTATTGAGCTAGGCACTTCCCCAAATTGAGACTTCTAGCCGAATCTAGCGGATGCATTGTTTACATATCAAGTAATATATCACAAGACATCAACAACTCAAATGCTAGTAGTAATATAATTCGCTGTTAATTTGACAAGCTAGGAAAATTCCCTGATTTAAAATCGGAGGCGTAAATAGGGAGGGGGCCCTATTTCGAAATCCCCCCGGGCCCCAGCTTGAGGGGGGCTCCCCAATTTTTTTTACATTAAATATTAAATACATTATTTCATGTCATGGTGTCGAATGTCAAAATGTAGGGGCCCCCAAAGAGGCAAAGCCCCCCCCCGGGTCCCCAAATCTCTAGGTTCGGCACTGTACTTTTTCATACATGCAATACAGATACAGGCAAGGCCGCGCCAATGGAAAGGCTAACTAGACGACCGTTTTACGCACCATTTCCCTTTCTCACAAAACAAACGTCTTTTGGACAGCCCGCTGCCCTCGATATACTATCTTAGTTTGTATCTCGAGAGTAGTCATCAGTCAGGGCCCCTATCTCCAAGATTCCGCCTATGGGCCTCGGAGAACATCGCAATGAACCCCAAACCTGCAACACTGCCAAAACCTGCAACACTACCAAAACCTGCAACACTGCCAAAACCTGCAACACTACCAAAACCTGCAACACTGCCAAAACCTGCAACACTGCCAAAACCTGCAACACTGCCAAAACCTAAACTGAAGGTAAACGCCATTGACACATCTTCACATATCAAAGTGGAAGCCTAGAGCAGTCAGTTTTGGAATACCAAGAATAAACCTAATATCTTGATAGTGAAGGTTTTAATTACCAGGTACATTTTAAACAAAATACCTTTAATTTACTCAATTGAACATAGACATGAATGATTTTCAAAATGGGTGATATTGCAAAGTGAGGGTAAAAAGGCGGTGGAAAAACTGTTTCCATTTGTGGGCCGATCAGCTAAACCTGGAAGGGGGGGGGGGAGTTTTATGGGAATAAAAAAAATATTTTGTTCATTTATTAATTATATGAAATTATTTTTTATTTTAGTTTTTTGTCAATTAATAAACATATGCTACTTAATTGTTTAATCCGTAGATGGCATATGAGAACTTTTGTTTTTAGTTTTACGCAACTGCTACTGTGCATGTGTTTGTCACAGTGACCAGACACCTCATCATACGAGACATTTCATCATTGCAACATTTCATTATTATAGCAATTCATCATCATAGCAATTCATCATCATAGCAATTCATCATCATAGCAATTCATCATCATAGCAATTCATTATCATAGCAATTCATCATTGCACATTTGAACATTATAGCAGGGTTAGGGAAAATAAAAAAAACAAAAAAGAACCTGTGAGTGGGACAAGCCTTTACGTGGCAAACAAGATAAGTGACAAAAATTGGTGAAAACAATACGTCCCTTAATTTCATTACCTGTACAAATTTACTTTACACCCAAGCCTCTTAAATTTTTGTCCCATTAGTTGCACTGTGCAACAAAACTGCAAACTGTTTCAACATGTTGCCAAAATTACTCAGTATGTTAATTACTTAATTACACCTACATCAGGGGCACAACCAGTATGTTGAAGTTGGTAGGGTCCAAAATATTAGGTAAGATGAAAATTTGTTTGTCTGCCCCCCAAATTTTGGTAGGGTCGAATACCAGTGGCTTGATTTTTGGTAGGGTCCGGACCCGCACGACCCGTACATCGGTTGCGCCCATGACCTACATGTACTTATGTTTGCAAAATGCACCTTATGCAATGATGAAATGTTATGGTGGTGAAATACTATAATGATGAATTGCTATAATGTTCAAATGTCTCGTATGATGAGATGTTAGGGAACCGTTTGTCACAAAACACTTTGAGTTACTTTGCCACTAACAACTGAGTGCTGACTTTGTCTAGAGAAAAGGGGTTGATCTAATAAACCTCAATGCAGTTGAACGCTTTTTAAAAATAATTATCCAGTTTATGATCCAAGCCTACAAGTTTGAGCTCTGAAGAATTTTTAAAAACAACGGCTATCTTTTTTTTTAATATTTATCCAGTTTGTGATCCAATCCTACAAGTTTGAGCTTTGAAGAATTTTTAAAAACAATGGCTATCTTTTTTTTTTAATATATATCCAGTTTGTGATCCAATCCTACATGTTTGAACGTTGAAGATTTTTTTTTTAAAACACTGGCTATCTTTTTTTTTAAAATATTTATCCAGTTTATGATCCAATCCTACATGTTTGAACGTTGAAGATTTTTTTTTTTAAAACACTGGCTATCTTTTTTTTTAATATTTATCCAATCCTACAATCCTCTGAAGATATTTTTTTTAAAAAACTGGCTATCTTTTTTTTTTTCCTTTAAAGTGGTGATGGACCAAAATAAAATAAATTGAGAACCGCTGGTTCTAGACTGAAGGTGCCCTCAACCCACAGTGCCTTATTGAACGTTTAATTCTTGTTAGGTCAGACTGATTTATATCAATAAATAAGTATTCACCTCTCATACGACCCCAATGTGTCAAACAGCTGGTATACAGCTGGTTTAATCGTTGTTTATGGTATTTAAATTAATCCCCCATGTCAATTTCGTCTACAGGTTAAAATATTTTTGTTTTTAACTTTTATAGTTTTATCATCATGTTTAACTTTTTACTTCGTAGAATTTCTTTTTTTTTTCTGACCGATTTGTAACTTTTCATTTTATCTTCAATTTAGTCAATTCTTTATAAAGACTCTAACATCTAAAAGCAGAATGTTTAGAAATAAAAATGACTCTATTTAAAACTCATATCATCGTCCATTATGGATAATAAAAATAAATCAAAAGTTGTACACATTTACACTTATATTGTAATGTTTGATAATTACAGATCGGTAAGAAATGTGTTATATTACTTTTATTTTTCATTACTTCCATACAGTTTTACTGCTCATTGAAAATCATTTAAAAAAAATGATCTGTTTGTTTCTGTGTTTAATACAAAATTTAAAATGGCGTTCATTGGTTAAATATATAAATCAACTAAATGATGAGAAAAACGCAATTAAATTGTCACATACTGTTACGATATATCCTTTAATCCTTATTTATATTCGAGTAACTAAATCGTTGTTTTTTTTTAAACTTAAAATACCCTGTAGGCTACATGATTTAATATATTCATTGTGGTCATCTACCAACTGTTTTATGTTTTCAAACAGACACCATAGTCAGCGATAAAATATACTTATAAAGGTATTTAAAATAAATGTATACAACAAGCAGATGTTTTGTTTTTAGGTTGTTATTTATTTTGAAAAACAGGTTATGAACTATTTTCTGATTACAATTTTGGTCAGTGGCGTCTTAGCCAGCCCCGTAGCGTGAAAATTCTACAGCAAGGGCCAGGCCAATAGCGGAGGGGGGGGGGGGGGGCAGGAAATAAATGTTTCTAAGTAGAGCAAACAAGCAGAGGCAGCCCGACAAAACGCGGGGAGGGGGGGCTGCCCCTCCCCCCCGCACGCTACGGGCCTGGTCTTAGCCAGTAAAAATATTTAGAAAAAAATCCTGTATGACAGTTATGCCTTACATGACGGTTCAGTATTCTAATTGCGACATGTTCAGGATCTATCCAGCATCTATATCCACATCGCCAGCACTGCACGATGTTTTCACGACCTAAGAAAAAATATACGATTATAAAAAAAAAGCTTATTTTGTGATTTTCAATAGTTCTTAGACTAGGGCCTCAAAGTTTAAACACATTGTGGATGCCACATAATGGCCTCGGCTATGAAACGGTCCCTAATATGAATGAACCCTTTATTGTTGTTGTTTTTTTGTTGTTTTTTTTTTTTTTGTTTTTTTCAAGGAATGAGATAAATATAAATATTAGTGGAATACTTGAATGACTAGTTTTATGAATGATTAACTCATTAACTGACGCAAAAAAATCTTTCACTGACGTATATATAAACACATGAAAACTTATGTTTTATTCAATGACAAAACAAATTCAAAGAGAATGATGTTCAAGAGGATTTGCATCACGTATACAAAAAACTTCTTTATTCGTAAACAAATAATGTCAACAGAAACGAAAGTTTTATGAGAGGAAGAAGTAAATACAATATGTGCATTAGCAGAAAGCACTGGTGACATTCTATTGCATCAAATCAAAATTATGCGTATTAGATCGAATTGGAAAATGAATTGGTTGCTTATATATTCTGTTGTTGTTTCAATATAGTAGCTTTAGGGATGGACTGATTAATCAGAATTAGGAAATATTGGAGCTAATCGGTGTATTGGTATTAAGAGATAAAACCTGTAATTGTATAGAAATCGGTAAAAATTGTTAGCATTTTACCTACATTATTAAATGATTACATCTCACTTTTAGATTGGGAGATGGGTATACGTGAAAAGAATTACGCATAAAAATATAATCTAGTGATGGACTGATACATGTGGATTGTAGATTACACAGAGTCTCCATGGAGACGATGATGACGCTATTTTGCAGCGCGCTATTTAGTTCATTGGTGTACACGTCATTTAGCATGTGAAGTTAATAAAAAGAGTCGTAGTGCATTACTTAGATAACTCCGGCAAGACGTGGAAATTTGGTTTGAAGTATTAGTCAGGAGTCCTTTATGCACCGTTACACGTATACTGAAATGTAATGGCCTCACCTGTGCTAAAAAATCCACGGGCTGCGAGGTGGTGAGTCATGAGCTGTAAATGTTGGGGTGCGTATTGGAAACTCCTTTCCCTGTGGAGAGCTACACTATAATCTAGGTGAACATCAGAAGCTGCTGAAGGCACCCTGTTCTGAAGGTGGAATATGTCTTCATTTTGGTGTACTACTTTTTTACCTGTGGAAATACTCATATAATGCGAGGGTGTAGACATAATAATAAGACATGATGATAATGGCAAAGGATTAAGTAAGAATACATAAACATACATAAACAAATAAGTACAACAACAACAACAACAAAACTAAACAGCAACACTCAAGCATACATTTTATGTTTATGCGTTTCTTTTAAGTCATTTCTTCCTAAACAAATCCATTCGTTCCTAAAGATTTCCACTCAAAACCTATCATTTAGGCTTCACTTATTGAGCGAGTGAGTTTTTTGAATATTGAAAAATAATGTATATAGATGACTGCTCACAAAATAAAACTGTCGTATTAGGGGCTAAGATGTGGGTCATAGCGGGGACTTACAATATCCACTGGTTCTCACCAAAGATCTAACCCGTGAACCTCAGGTCAACAGTCGAGCGCTTTACCACACGAGCAGTATAAGATAAAGCCGTCTTTCTTAATGAATAGCCTGAGCCAATTTTGAATGGTTGGAATTAGGGCCAAAACAATCCAATTTACCAGGGGACCCACACACTGATTAGATGGCTTCGGACGATAGTTTCTGAGCGTGACGCTAAGTCATAACATTCAAATAGACTTGAATTCTAAGCGAATCTTAATTAGGAGTACTTTAGTAAGTAAATCATTAGTGTGATATGACTTGTGTCTTGTTCAAAATACTGCTTTGACTTTCCGCAGCCTTTTTTTTTTCTTTTCTAATATCGCGCCTTATTTGGAGTATGTATGAATGATCTAGGACAGTGCTTCTCAAACTTTTTGAAGTCACGGCCCCCTTAGAACGCCAATCAATATGTCGCGGCCCTCCTATTTTTTTTTTTGGTTTAGATTGCTTAAATTTATCATTTTAAACTTCTATATGCAAACTTTTACTAGTCAATACATGCTTTTTTCTAATATTAACAATGAAAGAGTGAAAGGATGCACCATATAAAATAAACTAGATTTTATTTTAAACATATATTAATGCTATTTACATACAATACATTAGGTTAATTATATTTTATGTGTCACATTTTTCGAAATTCCACGGCCCCCTTCCGGACAGTTAACGGTCCCCTAGGGGGCCGCGGCCCACCACTTTGAGAAGCTCTGATCTAGGACAGTGGTGACGAACAACCTATTTACAGTAAAGTGCCAACACGCCAATGAAAATTAAAGGAAGGGATATTTTAATTTTGTGCTGACTGATGAGACCCTATGCCAGCTGACTGATGAGAATCTCTGCCTGCTGACTGATGAGAATCTCTGCCTGCTGACTGATGAGAATCTCTGCCTGCTGACTGATGAGAATCTCTGCCTGCTGACTGATGAGAATCTCTGCCTGCTGACTGATGAGACTCTATGCCTGCTGACTGATGAGAATCTCTCCCTGCTGACTGATGAGAATCTCTCCCTGCTGACTGATGAGAATCTCTGCCTGCTGACTGATGAGACTCTATGCCTGCTGACTGATGAGAATCTCTCCCTGCTGACTGATGAGACTCTATGCCTGCTGACTGTGGCACGCGTGCCATAGGTTCTAGGATCTTACAAAGCCATAGTCTTATCAGCGGTGGGCAAACTTTTAGAGTCGCGGGCCACACTGGGTTAGTATATCTGACCGGCGGGCCGGACCCAGAACAGAACAGGTTTTATTTAAATTAAATGCAAAAGAAAAAAACATAAGAGGCTAGTGCTATGTTATGCTGTGTATTTCTGTGTAGTGCTGTGTATTGCTGTGTAGTGCTATGTAATGCAATGTAGTGCTACGTATTGCTATATATTGCTGTGTAGTGTTGTATAATGCTTTATAGTGTTGTGTAATGCTGTGTAGTGTTGTGTATTGCTGTGTAGTGCTATGTGGTGCTGTGTAGTGTTATGTAGTGCAATGTAGTGCTGTGTAGTGGTGCGTAGTGTTATGAGGTGGTGGGTAGTGTTATGTAGTGATGTGTAATGTTATGTGGTGATATGTACTGGTGTGTAGTGTTATGTAGTGGTGGGTAGTGTCATGTATTGATGTGTAATGTTATGTAGTGATGTGTAGTGCTATGTAATGGTGTGTATTGCTATGTAAAGCTGTGTAGTGCAGTGTAGTGCTATGTAGTGCAGTGTAGTGCTATGTAGTGGTGTGTAGTTTACATGTTTCAGTCTGAAACAAGTGGTGGACCGGAATCAAACTATCTGGCCCGCCGTCCACAGTTAGCCCATGGCCGGCCTATATCTTCAGTGGACTGAATTGATAGAGAGATCTATGACATTGTTTGTGTCTAGCTTGTGATCTGGGCGGTGCATTTGCAGCCAATAAACATACCAACATGATTCACCGTGATCAAACAGATACTAATTAATACATCTCATTTCTACATCAAATTCAATATTTTTTTTAGATGTTAACCACTCACATGTATAACTCAAAGGAAGCTAATGCTAGGTGAACACAAGACCGGATTTACAGATAGGCCGACTGGGCAGCGGCCTAGCACCCCCTTTCCCCGCGAAATAAAGCGCCCCCCCCCACTCCAATGTTGAGTAGTGCACACAAATTAAAAAAAAACTTAGCAATATTTTTCGTATGGGGGCCTCAAATTTTTACTGGCATAGGGCCCCTAAAATTGTAAATCCGGCTCTAAGTGTACATATTGTATATATTCTATTGTTTAACTTGTGTTCTAATTTATAGGCTTTTAAAAAGTTGTTAAACTTGATTTAGATATTAGTCATTAGAGATGGAGAGAATTCAAATGTGTATATTTCAGCACACTGATTGGGCTAATTGAAGAAATTCAATGTGAATATGTCGTTTATTGTTGTTTTGAAGCGTTGAAATATTTCCTTACTCCTCTTGGTTGAGATTCTTCTTGCGTTTAATGTATCTGCCGTTGCCATACATCTTGTACTTTCATTGTTGTTGATTTCTGAGTAATAACAATATTTTTTATTTTTATTTTGCTTCAAAATAAGCAGCGAAATTCGAAAAAAAAAATAAAGAATTAATAGATATTTAAATTGTACTGAAATCCTTTTTTTAAAGAAAGGAGATGATAATATGACTACCTTGGCAATGTTGATCTTACCTACAGTATTGGAACGAATTGTGTCCTCAGGAGATTCATAGGTACGTATGGTTATAGGGGCTGAGTGAAGTGGATTGGGACACTGAACTAGAACTGTTTCAGCGTCAGAGACCGCTGTATAATTCAAAAAAGAAATAATTGATATGGTTCCTATTTAATTACATCAATGTTAATTGAAGTGGTCCTTTTATCACAAGGTATGCATATTTAATACTTCGTTTTATTACGATGTGATATTTTAAAATAAAATTCTATTTCTTGCTTTAGTTTTCAAATCAAAAGTAAACCTCACAAGCTTTGTTTATAAGTAGTTTATAATTGAACAAGATCTGTATCCATAGGATATTATATATATATATATATATATATATATATATATATATATATATATATATATATATATTATCAGCCTTAGTTATATTAGTCTTATTATATTTTTAATGAGATATATTTTGATAATTAGATCTTTATAAGTATCAAATCGAATTTGTTAAAAAATGCCACATTTAAATTCAGTCATTAGATATAATTATGCTGAATGTGAATGTGCCTTTTTTTAATTTTATATTTTTGAATATTATTTTCATTGCAATAAAAAAAAGTATACATATCAAGCCATTTAGAAACCAAAACAACGACCATTGTAGCAGTGTGAATTGATTTGCCGGTTACCCATTGTTACGATCGCACCCCTCCCCCCCCACATCACAGCTACCCCATGTTATGTTACCCTCATCCCCACCCCCGTTAGATCTGTGGTCAGCGGAGCGTGATCAAAGCTACCAGGCGCTCGGAAGCTGGACGTTAGCTGGACGAAGGTGCGACTTCGCACCTTTGGCCACTGACCAAGATCAAAGCCCTACTGTCCGAAACACCCATCCCCCCCCTATCCCCCACCCACCAGATCGGGGACCAGAAGTTGTAAGTTAGTTTTTAAGTCAGTGTGTTGTATTAGTGTTAGATTGGAGTTTGGACAGAGATGTAGTTTTATAGATTTAGTGTTGGATTAGAGTTTGTATGAGACAGTCGTGCAGTCACGAGTAGTCTAAATAAAGTTCAGTTATTTTTATACTTTACACTAATAAGTGTTGACTCATCTGTTGGCTTATCTGTTTATGTGAATGTGTTCTGGAAACCTAGCAATAATTAAGAAATATACTAAAAGAGCCCGTAACATCTCCCTTCTTGTCAGTAAGCATGATGCTACCCTACTGCTACAATCTCTGTCTTCGTGAACACGTCTGTTATAAAACAGAGGGTGATAACAATGTTTTTCGGTGTAGGGGTAGATATGACCCACAATATAATGAGGGTAGGAGAGGCTATGACATTAATAATGTCATGTTTTATAACAGACGTGTTCACGAAGACAGAGATTGTAGCAGTAGGGTAGCGTCATGCTTTAGGCCCTATTACCAAGACCAGTATTGTACTCTGAAGTCTAGACCTAAAAATAATGAGTTTCATAATAATTTTCATCAAAAGAGACAATCAAAGTATGGGTTCTTTGGATGCAGGGAGAGGGACTTAAATAGCAACTGGCGAGAACATTTTGTAAAATAGTTTGACTCTTGACCATGTGATATCTCGATTAGTGATGTACAAGAAAGGGTTAATGTTGGTAAAAGTGATGTCATTATTTAAAGTGTTTTATTGAAGATTTTATGTGCATTTGAAATATCGTTTTGTGTGTTTCACTGTGTTTTATTGATTATCTACAAAAGAGCCCGTAACATTTATGGCACCTCCGACGTGAACTCGTGACTGCGGATTAAAGGAAAATTGTGAAAATTGCTATCAATGCAAACGACGTTGTGAGTATTTTCTTCTGTGGATTATAAGTGAGCTACGGACATAATAATGTTTAACTTGTAATGCTGCTGTCGACGTTGTGAATCTGATCTGTGATAGAAGTTATTGTTGCTGATAGGCTGCAGTGATAGAAGTTATTGTTGCTGATAGGCTGCAGTGATAGAAGTTAATGTTGCTGATAGGCTGCAGTGGAGGTCGTTTATTTCATTCCGGCAAACTGATGTTGATGTGCAAAAACTGAGATTACTGTTGAGCTGAGATGAAACTAATTGTTATATAGTGAGCTAACTGTGTCGATTACGGATCCGATTGAGTCTCAAGACTGGTATTTACTGTGGTGCATTTACAATATTGGATTATTGACAATATTATTTTTTAATCTAGAAAAAAAAACAATAAAATAAATCAGAAACTAATAACATTAGAGTTAACTTAAAATTCGAATGGAACTATATTAATGTCATCAATTCTGCAAGAGGGTCAGGAAGCTGCAGCTAAGTTAATATTTTAATTTTGTCTTATTTTATTATTTTTCATAAACATTAACCGTAACCTGCTAATGTATTTGTTGGTTGTTCCTAGTGGAATTCTGTATTGATTCGAATGCAGTGGAGGTTGAAATAGGGTCCACTTGGAACAACTAAAACACTTGCATTTAGGTTAATTATTTTGATTATTCAATTTCCATTATTTAGGTACTTAGCTCTGCTGATTTAGTATACCTTGGGTTTTTTTTTTTTTTGGTGTTATCTTCTCTTTCCATTGAGTAATTTTATCAGGTCAATATAAGTTGTATTTATTTAGAATTTTTTGTAAGATTGTTTTAATGTAACTTAATTGTTCACTGTTCCTGGTAAAATTCTGTATTTCGTTTGTTAAATACAGTGGAGGTTAAAATAGGGTTTACCTGGAACAGCTATAACATTTATTTAAGTTTATTGGTTTTATTTCACTATCGATTTTAATTAGCAGTGGTGATCTGTTCAATTTTTTTTTATTATTATTGCTACTACTTCTATTTGTTGGTGTATATTGTTTACAGTGCCATGGCAACCTTAACATCTTTAATTGAGATGGGTAAGGACCTCGGGTATACTGGCAAAGAATTGCGGGATTGGGTTAGTATAAGAGAGGCCGAAGAAAGAGAGAGAGAGGATTATGAGAGGGTAGAAAGACAAGAAGAGATGACAATTAGAAAATTAGAAGTAGAAAATGAGAAAGTTAGGCTAGAAATAAAGGCATTTAACGAGAGGAAATTGAAAGAGAAAAATGACGAGTTGACGTTAAAGGATGAAAGAGTGAGTAGAGAACAGGGAAATGTGCAGTTAGAAAACAGAGAGAAATTACGAGATGAAATACTAGAAACAAATTTAAAAATAGACAACTTGTCAATTAGACTAGGTTCGGTAGAGAAGTTGTTACACAGTATCCTGATCAAATTAGAATCGATAGATTCAATCGCCGCATCACAGCCTAAAATAGAAGAGGGTTTGAAGGCCATGGTTAGTAAAATAGATTTAGTGGGCTCAATAGTTGAGATCAAGGATGTAAAGGACATTGGTCAAGTTAAATTTATTGAAGAAGTCAGTAATCCGACCAAAAGTTGTAGTAATGATGGAACAATAATTAAGGAGAAATGTGATAGAATAAAGTCCCCTGTTATAGAGCCTGTTTGTAAACAAAATGATCATTGTGGGAAGACACCACAACAAAAACCAACTTTTCCTGTGCGTATTAGTAAACCTGAGTATCAGACTCGTAGAATAATAGTTGTAAGGAAGAACAACAGTTATAATCGTAACATACCCGTAGAGCAAGGTAGGCAGCGCAAATGTGAGTGTGAGTATATAATTAGAAGGAAGTTTGATGTGAGAGAGCAATGTTGCGTGAATGGGAATTGTGTGAATAATATGGCAATGATCGCACAGCCTAGGCAGGGTGATAACAATGTTTTTCGGTGTAGGGGTAGATATGACCCACAATATAATGAGGGTAGGAGAGGCTATGACATTAATAATGTCATGTTTTATAACAGACGTGTTCACGAAGACAGAGATTGTAGCAGTAGGGTAGCGTCATGCTTTAGGCCCTATTACCAAGACCAGTATTGTACTCTGAAGTCTAGACCTAAAAATAATGAGTTTCATAATAATTTTCATCAAAAGAGACAATCAAAGTATGGGTTCTTTGGATGCAGGGAGAGGGACTTAAATAGCAACTGGCGAGAACATTTTGTAAAATAGTTTGACTCTTGACCATGTGATATCTCGATTAGTGATGTACAAGAAAGGGTTAATGTTGGTAAAAGTGATGTCATTATTTAAAGTGTTTTATTGAAGATTTTATGTGCATTTGAAATATCGTTTTGTTTGTTTAAATGTTGACAATAATTTAATTTGTTTTAGAAGAATTTATAATTGCATGATGTAACTTATGTTACCATCCTAGGTTTTGCATAATAATTTTTGTGTTGTAAATATTCGTAAAATAGATATATTATCTCACTGTATTGATGTTGGGTGATAACTGATGATTGTCACATGACTCCTCACATTAGGTAGCTTTTGGATGTTATTTTTGTTCAATATAGATCATGATTACGTAGCTAGTGATTGGTGTTATTTATGGGAGGCTAATAAGATTTTGGATATATTTTTGCACTTGTTTATATTGTTTCGCCTAATCTGTCATAATTAATTACATCTACTGTGTAATGAAACGTTTTTTTTTTTTTAATGTAGAATTTCGGAATGTATTTTGATAGTAAATTGATTTTGTTTATTGATGGTTATTCGCCATGAGGTAGTTTAAATATCTAGTATATTATGACATTACGGATCATAAGACTTAAGATACGGTATTGTAGACCAAATGATACAATTGTTATAGGTAAACTGTTTTAGGATCATGTCACGTTTTGTTGGTTAACAAGTTGTAGAGCTGAGATTCTAACGTATGTTATGAGTTTGTTACCTACACAATAGTTGTCAATCAACATGTAACTTTTGCTTTTTCTCTTTTATGCTAATCATCTTATTACGGGTATGAAAATGTTTAAAGTTTTTTTTAGTTATACTTGTATTATTTTAAGTTAAATTAGTTTTGGTTTTGTTCAGGATACAATTTGATGTTTATTTTATTTTGCATGATTGCATCATGCTTACTGACAAGAAGGGGAGATGTTACGATCGCACCCCTCCCCCCCCACATCACAGCTACCCCATGTTATGTTACCCTCATCCCCACCCCCGTTAGATCTGTGGTCAGCGGAGCGTGATCAAAGCTACCAGGCGCTCGGAAGCTGGACGTTAGCTGGACGAAGGTGCGACTTCGCACCTTTGGCCACTGACCAAGATCAAAGCCCTACTGTCCGAAACACCCATCCCCCCCTATCCCCCACCCACCAGATCGGGGACCAGAAGTTGTAAGTTAGTTTTTAAGTCAGTGTGTTGTATTAGTGTTAGATTGGAGTTTGGACAGAGATGTAGTTTTATAGATTTAGTGTTGGATTAGAGTTTGTATGAGACAGTCGTGCAGTCACGAGTAGTCTAAATAAAGTTCAGTTATTTTTATACTTTACACTAATAAGTGTTGACTCATCTGTTGGCTTATCTGTTTATGTGAATGTGTTCTGGAAACCTAGCAATAATTAAGAAATATACTAAAAGAGCCCGTAACACCCATCAATATAATAAGCACACATCTATTTACCTTAAGCGTATATATAAATATATATATATATATATATATATATATATATATATATATATATATTTCTGTATATCCGTTAGGCCAATCTGTTTTCCATCTTAATGTGAAGATGTCTCTGCCTGGGTGACCTCTGCTATATCCATGAGCTTTTTCCATTTTAATTTCCAACGCTTGAGAATCGTGTGTGCTATACATACCTTTTTTACATGCTCCCTCGCCGGCCACTAAGTTTTAAATACAGTCTATTGATCTACTTAATTCAGTCTATTGATCTACTTAATACAGCCTATTGATCTACTTAATTCAGTATATTGATCTACTTAATACAGCCTATTGATCTACTTAATTCAGTCAATTGATCTACTTAATATACAGCCTATTGATCTACTTAATACAGCCTATTGATCTGCTTAGTACAGTCTATTGATCTACTTAATTTTTTGAAACGCTAAATAAAGTAATAGTGTCTGGATAGCGAAGTCGATATTGAAATCGACTCGCATGCCAATGGTTAGTGTTGTTTTCGTTGACGAAAACTAAAACTAAAACCTTCGTTGACGAAAATGTTGACTTTTCTTCAACGAGAACTAAAACTAAAACTAAAATTAGCAGCAAGACTAAAACTAGACGAAAACTGAAATTATTACAGAAAAAACGAAATAAAAACTGAAACTAAAATATAGTGTTGCTTTCGTTCACGAAAACTAAAACTAAAACCTTCGTTAACGAAAATGTTGACTTTTCGTCAACGAGAACTAAAACTAAAACTAAAATTAGAAGCAAGACTAAAACTAGACGAAAACTAAAATTATTACAGAAAAAACGAAATAAAAACTGAAACTAAAATATGACCTGGGACTAAAACAACACTACCAATGGTACAGGGTTCTGTCCCAGATAAAGCTAAAACTATTTGCCACCTCCTTGGAATGGAGATGGGCACCACCATGACTATAAACTCACAGAAACCCACAAAATTCGTTGTGTCCATTCGTTGTGGGCGAAAAAAAAACCCGTTTGTTATGATCTTACTTACTTTGAAACCTGCAGTCATTCATATTATGCATCGGACCTGCTGCTACTCCTATATATCGGACCTGCTGCTACTCCTATATAACGGTCCTGCTGCTACTCCTATATATCAGACCTGCTGTTCCTATTATTATATACAATGTACTGCTCCAAATATTATACAGAAACTGATGCTCCTCTTATCAAACGTACTGTTATTCATGCCTACTGTTCTACATACTATAACACAACCTTACCGAAGTAGCAGTAACACTTGTTATTAAGTACTCGCCAGTACTTTAGAACAGTAGGCATTTTTCATATGTAGAGTTTCTATGTTGTACGTTTTGAAATTTATTTTTTCTTAAGTATTGAATTAATATGTAACTTTAATAGCTAATTGCATGGAACATCATGTACATCAGTTGAATACATTTTTAAAAGAACAAAATAATAAAAAGATAAACTGTTAAGGATACAGAACAAAATTTGAAAAAAACAAAACAAGAAAACATAGAATGGAAAAAGGAAAGATTCAAATCTCAGATTACACCCCCACCCCAAGCGTAGTAAGCAAATATAAATGACCCATCAGTTTAAAAGGATATTTTTTTTTTAAACTATGCTGGTTATATCAAGCCGGATATTCAAAAGTTTACTTACCTGCTGTCTCTGCATTAGGGAACACATTCGGAATTTCCGGTGGTCTTCCAGCCGAAACTGTATGAGCTCTAGGTCCTGGTAACTCATCATTCTCTGATAAGTTTTCAATTAAGGTCTCTATATCTTGATCTGAGGTGCTAAGTCTAGAAGTCTCTATGTCTTGATCTGTGGTGCTAAGTCTAGAAGTTTCTAGATCAGTGTGTGTGGACGAACTAGAACGTGTGTGTGTTTCTTGCCGATTGATTGGACAGAGTAAAGTGGAGATATTAAGGTCATGAAAATATAATGAATTGCTTTCTATTGTGATATAAAGCTATTAAAATTCCCTTAGCCCTAACGGGCCATCGGGGCAGATGAAGTGTAGAATTCATCTGTTTCTATAACCTCAGCATATAAAGGGATTGTGTGGTTAGCACAACGCCCAGCCGCCTTTACTTCCCCAACTTAAGTCAGGTACCCATTTAAAGCTGGGTGGACTTGTGGGACGACTTTGCACCGAATTTCACCTGGAAAAATTCCATGGGCCTCACCGAGGTTCGAACCCAGGACTCTCAGGTCGACAATATAAAGCTAACCTTCTCTCATTTGAGCCTTAAAATTTTTCTGAATTTTTCTGTTAATTTATGAAATTGATAATTACAGAAATATTACAGCATTATACAAAAAATAAAAGAACTTTCTTTTTCTTAGGACCAATTTGAAAAGCTTATAATTGTACAATTATTGTGCTTTGAAATATGTATTGTTATAGTTTTACATTGGAGCCTAATATTAACAGCCCACACAAGTACAACATTGTCTAGACATTTTTTTACTGCAGGCTCTGTTTACTGATTTCTTTTAAAAAATCGTGCTTAATTTAAAAAAAAATTATCTTAAACGAAAAAAACCCTATTGTAAAATAACTACAAATTTAAGAAGGCTATACATTACCAAAACCTGCAGCAAAATGTATATGAGAAGCCCTTCCAAAGTTTCACTTAATGTATCACCTTATTTAGAGGCGTACCTAAGGTGGGGGGAGGGGGGTCCAAATTCAAAAGTCCCCCCGGGCCCCAGCTTGAGGGGGCCCCCAAATTTTGTTTACTTTAAATATTAAATACATTATCTCATGTTTTGTGTCAAATGTCATAACGCAGGGGCCCCCAAAGAGGCCAAGCCCCCCGGGCCCCCAAATCTCTAGGTTCGGCTCTGACCTTATTGCCCCGCCCCTCCAAAGACCCACCCTCATCCCTACCGGTACCTTATGACCACGCCCCAGTTCCTGGTCATAGCTTCTCTTTAACGACCGCTAAGGATGCATTCGGTTTGAAATGATATGTGCGTACCTGGTTTCTTTAAGTTTTCTTCCTCATTACTTCTTGGGTCAAGAGCACTTGTAGCCACACAAATATTCCCACTGTTTCCGTTGATGGGGTTAAAGGTAGATTTGTCCTCCAGTCTACTAGAACCTTTAAGATATGCACATTTTAAAATAAAATAAAAAATCATGAAAGTAAAAAAAAAAAGAAAATCTTAGAATTACAGATTTTGAAGAAATTGTATGTTCATTTACTAAAGACATGCGCTTTATGAGAGGTAGCAAACAGAACAACAGATTAAAATAATATATTACACAGCTTACGTCAATGAATACTAATGCTATTATGTTCTGATACAAATAAAGTAAAAATAGATGTTTTAAAAATGTCTAATACATTAATCCCGCTTTAAACTTACTGTATAGCTGTTTAATGAAAACAAAAGTTTATTTCACCTATTTCATTTAAATTTATGTAAACTAATACACTAATAAGATTTGAATGAATATATATATATATATATATATATTTCGGATCACTTACCTTCTTGACTAAAAATACTGGACGTGGTATATTGATCTTCAGGCTCACTATTGGAAAACTCCTCGCTATGGCTTGAACTTCTATGACCTTTAAACGGTAGAAATTAGCATAGATTGATGTATTCAAATCTACCCAAATATGGCCTAAAGTACGAAATGATTCTTTAATAATATGAAAAAAAATTATCTGATAGTACACAGTCTTCAGTAAAATAGTATTTACCAAGTTGTAAACAAAATCTAAACATCTCTCTTTATTTCATGATAGGTTTCTTGATGTATTTATAGCATTGTTTTAACCATTTGCAGGGCCGTATAATGCTTACTATAGGTCTAGGGCTTCTTTATTAATGGGGCGATTACCCTTTCTATTTAGTATGTATTATGTGTTCTCATCCTTTGATGTGATGAGATTCATCTACTGTTGCTCACTCAAAACGATGCAAGTCTACACTTCTTTCATAAACTTCACACACATCTGTGGGAGCCAAGTCCAGGATAGATAAAACCTTGAACTAACTCATCACACATAATACTTGTATCCTCGTGTCAAGGAGTGGCTCATAAGTAACATCGGAATCAGAGGCTGTAATTGGATACAGTATGTAGCGTGCAATAGGCCATAAAGAAAAGTTTACAGATTGGCACTCATCAAACCTCCCATCGCCATGACAAACTGATAAACAAAATCATAATACTCTTAAGCAACACATGTTTAGGGTACAATAGTGCTTTAAAAAAAACAACAACTAAACACTAATTGTAACTAGTCACAAATTACTGTTCCATTCATCACAATAAATGTATTCACAGTCATGCCTCAGAATCCAGATATAAATTCGCTCTTGAAATTTAAATCGTACAAGCTACGAATCCTTCTTCCGAATAAAAAAAAAACCATGAAAATTGATATATCAGTTCTTTTTAAGTTCCAAAGAACCGTTTTTTTATATATATATTCTAAAAGTCCATAAAAGCATAAACAGTGCTCCGCAACCTTTTTCAACTCGCGGTACACTTATACTGTTACAAAAATTCGATGTCACACTTAAGAAAAATGATATATACTAATAGGTCATAAGAGAAAACATGAAAATTAATTTTTTTAATTTTAAAATATTAATAAAAATGAAAGTTTCTAACATTTTTTAAATCTAATATGTATTAGCATAATTAATTTTGGCACAATTTTCAGAAGTTCTTAATTAAAACGATATGGCTTATTAATTTCTTTTTTTAACAATAAAAAAAATCACCTATGTGATATACATACCTTTTGTAATCATTTTATCAATTTACCCCTTGGTGGATTTCATTCTTTGATTTAATACTGCTAAAAACTGTTAAATAGTCACACAAACAAAACAAAAAAAAATGTCCCTAGTTCTTGTATTATAACAGTTTAAATAGCTAAGCGCTTGGTGGGTTTTGAATTTGGAAATTTTAGACCAATTTCTCAACGCACTTACTGTCACTAGACTCATATTATTCAGCACAATGTATGTATTGATACCATTAAATTATTTTTTAGTAACATATGTCTAAACTTACCCATAACACACTGAGCGTGTGAGCTTCGAGATTTGTTGAAACTTGAATCACGTCTATTATGCTGCTCTCCTTTGATGTGAGACGATTCATAACTTGAATACCTTGAACTACCTTCTGCGCGTGAACCAGAACCTGGCTCTGTCAAAACTGTCACTTCCACTTCTTGACTTGGAATGGATAGATCATTGATTTCACAACGAACGAAAGTGCATTGCCCGTTGTGGAACTTCGCCTCTCTCGGGTCCAGCATTTGTCCATTGTGTGCCACTTGTTTCATGCGAATCAGCTGGTTACAGCCTTCACATTGTATAACTGACCCTTCACCTGTATAGCTAAATCCAGCCTCGGAAAGTTTTAAAACATAGATCTCGTCACTGATATATTTCTCGGGAATCTTCCGGTAGGATGCGGTACGGAGCATCGTCCGAAAGGATGCGGTATCGTACATTGTTAGTTCAGTAAGCGAACAAAAAAACTCTGCAAAGTTTGCTGTCTCCAAAACTGAAGTGAACAAGATGACAGAGCTAGTTAATTATACAGCGAATATTTCGCTTATTTTTTTAAATCCTGAAATAGAGGAAGGAGAATATCAACATTAGCTAAGCATAAAAAGAAACATATTGCAAAACATAAAATATCTAAGACAGTATGATAGAAATATTAAGTTAATTTTGATTTTTTATTTAATTTTAATTTGGAGGGGGGGGGGTAATAATAATTTTTATTTAGGGGCTGTCCATTATTTATGTCAACATATTTTTGGCAATTTTTACCTCCCCCCTCCCCCTTGTCAACAACTTGTTAAACTTCCAGAGACCCCTTTATACATTTACGTCAACTTTGATTACCCCCCCCCCCCCGCAAAAAAAAGAAAAAAATTATAATAAAATGGAAAAAAGCAATATTTTAAATAGACTAGTTTACACTACAACAAAAAAGTGAATCAAAGTAAAATGTTTAGAAAAAAAGTGTAATAAACTTTTAACTTATGAACATATTTCCAATTTATAAACTACAAAGGCTTACTCTGAACATAAAAGAGATTATAGGATTTACAAAAATGTATACACTTTACACATTTAAATTATGAACATATTTCAAATTAATATAACACTTTAAAGAATATTTGATTATTTACAAAGACTTGTTCTAACTTCAAGCAGAAACGAGATTAAAAAGTTAAACTATAAATACAGTTTTAATTTATTTACATATTTTTTTACAAACAAATCCAAATCTTATAATCTCCCATGGAGATGTCAAATGTTCCTCAATTGTTATTATTGGCATATGTTCTGGGTGAATAATTTCTTGTGGAACCGAAACACCAGACAAGTCAACATTTTCTTCATCTAGCCATTCTGCACTTACTATCACCAATGAGCAATAATTGCCATGAGCTCTATTTGTCTTTTGACAGCCACTCGCATTGAACGAATTCTTTGTATGTAGTATTTGACTGGGCCCAGGCATACATTGTTGGTACTGTTGAACATGATTCTTTAACATGGCTTGCGAAGCAACATAAAGGTGACAGATTTTACAGATCCGTTCAAACAATAGCAAATGAATAGATGGACAATATATATCATATGGAAGAATTTTGAATGCTTTTGCAGATCGAGGTAGTATGATTTAAACTTTCACAGGCTGCTTGAAGAAAAGAGATATGAGTTTATATCAGATACATCCAGGGCCGCTTTATCCACAGTAGGCACTGTGCCTAGGGCCAACGGACTTTTCAAGGGCCTACGAAAGCCAGAACATAAAGTGAAAACAAGTTCAGAATGCCAGTAAAATGTAATAATGTTTGTATTAAAGTAACGATATATAACTGTGTGAGATGAGCACCTGGGCAAGTCAAGCTGCAGTGCTGTAGATATGTAAATTACAGTATGTTAACATTTCTGCTTTTTTCTTAGCAAAATGTCACATACGACATCCTCAAATATCGATTTCCTCGTCAATTCCTTTTCAATTGAAAGTAATGCCAGGGAGGATAGTCGTGTTTGTCCCATCGTTGACCGGAGATAAGTTATATCAATTTGAGTTTAGAAAAGGAACGTTCCCCTTCAGCACTTGTTCCGAAAATTGAAAGATAGATCCGCAAAGCAATATTTACATTTGGAAAACTTGTCACCAACCTATTCTATATTTGTGCAGTAAGCATTTCAGCCACAGTTTTCTTGTCAGCAAACATCAGTGAGAACAAAAGAAATTCATTAGTAAATGCCTCTTCCAGATCTAACGGGTGCATCTCAGTTAGTGACTTGGCTTTCGAAACTGTTTGATCAGTTGACAGAGATCTGTCCAGAAGAAAGTTGAACCTTTCATGTAGGGATGTGACGGAGCTGATGAAAATCCGCATCCGTCGGATTCGGATTTGGCAAATATAAATCCGTCGGATTCGAATGCGGATTCGGATTTGGGTCAACACTTGGCTATAAGGGAGTATACCAAGGTGTCAGTTCCGTGCCCCCCCCCCCCAACATGAAAACGAGGATTTTTAGCATTTATTTTGCATAAACAGCAGCATAAACTATTACAACATAACATTGTTAACGAATTATCAGTGCGAGATGCTTTGCAAAATAAAATTCTCTTTAATTCTACTCCTGTCGTATTTCTTATCTCATTTTTATGGGGATGAAACAACTGTCGCTCCCCTCCCCTAATTGGCGCTAGCATCAAAACGATGGTCAAGAGACCAGTCACTTGACCTAGTCTGAGGGGGCGGGGATCGACTTCGGTCTCTGATATAAGCTAGTGACCAGAGTGAAAGGACATTAGATTTCTAGATGAAGTCGAGAGTGGACACAAGTAGATTATCAGTTGATATTGATGTTATTGTAAGCAGTGAAGTTGATGTTGGGCCATATTGCATGTGATGTACCTTGTATAATAATTATTACCATATACACGGAATCCAAGTGCCTCTGTTGTAAATTCTACTGTACGGAGTTTGAAAGCGTCTGTATTTAGACTATCTATAGTAGAACGAGTGTCTATAGAGTGAAAGAATCCTAGGCAGACAAGATACTAAATACACAGTAGAAGTGGCACTTAATCCAGCACGCAACAACATATATATATATATATATATATATATATATATATATATATGTGTGTGTGTGTGTGTGTGTGTATAATATACCTAAATCTATATATAATTCCAAATCTTTCAAATCATTTCAAACGTCATTCCAAATCGTTCCAATTGTAATTCCCATTCATACTAAACCATTCCAAATCTTTCAGAATGGCATTCCAAATCATTTCAAATGTCATTCCAAATCATTTCAAACGTCATTCCAACTCGTTTAAAATCATTCCAAACGTCATTCCAAGGTCATTCCAAATCATTCCAAATGTCATTTTAACTCATTCCAAAAGTCATTCCTCCAACTCATTCCAAATTATTCCAAATGTCATTCCAACTCATTCCAATTGGTCACACATAACCAGCTTTTAGCCATTCCAATCCACACATCCACTCCGCCATTCAGTCCACACATCTACTCCGCCATTCCAATCCGCATATCCATTCCGAGGTTTAGAAAGCTCGGATGAAAACAATGGTTGGCGTGAGGGGTGTATCTAAAATACGTTCATGATCAAACACGACGTCTAATCTATGGACAGCTGAGTAAGGGTCCAAGAGTTTAGTTTTATCTTTTTTCTTTATTTCGGGTTCTCGAAAGTCTCTAGGTTTTTAAATTTTAGTTACGATTTCTACGGCCGTGTTTGATCTGAAAAAGGTAATTTTTTCAAATTCCAATGCGACGGATTTTTTTTTAAATCCGTCGGATTCGAATTTGCTCAAAAAACGTCGAAGTTCAAATGTCGCCGGATTCGAATTCGAACTTCGTCACATCCCTACTTTCATGTAGTGTTGTGTATGCTGCTCGCCGTTTTCCCATCTCATTAATAAGTCTAAGTATGATAACATAAAAATACTGAGTGAGTACTTTTTCACAAGGACTCTCTCTCTCTTTGAACTCTCTCAGTTTTATCTGCGGGCTGAGGCTTAGCCTCTTAGAGCCCGTGAGATCAGACCTGCTGTGTCTCTCAACATCTGGAGACTGCCATAGAGCCCGATGGCCAGCAGGCTTCCGGACTGGTCCACCCTGTGGTCCGCCAGTCCAGGGCACTCGAATAGCAAATGATCAACACTTTCCTCCACTTCCCTGCAGTGTCTGCAAAGGGTGTCGACATTGGGCTCACAAGGACTCATACCAGATCATTATTATCCACAACTTCATCGTGAGTGAAATCGGTGTCGCTGTCGTTTGCATTTGGTATATTCTTTATAGTTGGTTTGTGAGAGCTATGTTGCTACACCTTCGTACATTTCAAATCTATCGCCTGTATCATGAAAGTTAAGAACAAGACTGTCACACAAGCCGATGATGGTAATTAACTCAATTCCAGGCTCCTGTAAAGCTTTGTTGACATTATCAATTTTTTTGGAGTAAGTCTTCCAAATCACACACATTAACGCTGTCTCGAAATGTTCCAAATTCTTTATGAGTGATTTGGCTTTATGCACAAATGCTGGTGGTTGACGTTCGCTTGTAGCAACATCAGACATTGCTTGTCGAATTCACTTATAATTGGCATAAAAAGCTCTTGTAGCGTCACTTCGTGCTGACCACCTAGATTATGATAGCCCTTGCAACATAAAGGTTTTTTTTCTTTCAGGCACCCTGTAAATTTTAACCATCGCTGTGACTGAACAATAGCAAAATAGTTGACTGCAGCTGAACAGCTCTCCGCAGCAGATGAGCCTACCAAATTTTAGCTGTGGGCAGCGCATGGCACCCACTCCGCTAATTAATTAATCTTTCTAAATCTAGCTTGTAATCCCGAATAAATCCCACTCATATTACTCGCATTGTCATAGGACTGTGATCTGCAATTGCCGATATCTATACCATGAAGTCTGAGAGTACTCACCAACAGATCGAAAAGGTATTTACCATCGTATTGTTCAATTGGAATGAACAGAAGAAAACTCGTGCATATATGATCTTGTTACCAAATTGCCCACCCTTAATATATAATCTGACTCCAATTTTTGTGAAGGAAGATGTTCAGCATAAAAACTTCTTAGATGTGCAGTTATCTCCCAATCAGCTGGATCACTTGAATAACTGTATTCTTTGTCATGCAGCTCATGCTTCAAACCGGCATCTTCCACTGACCCTAATATACATTCTGAGTCTGTAGGCAAATAAAAAAAAGCAGCATCAGCTTGACTCATAACAGAATTTGTAACACTTGTTCGGTTGTTAAAACTTTTTCTGCAGAGTAACGCAACATTATTTCTGATATTGCAGGATTGTTGGTGTACATTGTGGCCGAAGAAGTAAATGAAATGTCATTATCACTAGTATTACTAGTTTTACCAGTAATGCAATCAGTGTCTCTGCTCATAAATTGCAGCAACGAACCCCGATTTTTTTCAATGCTTTTTCTTTCTCCTCCTTTTTCTTTCGCTTCTCAAATCCACTCTCGTGTTTCCTCTTGTATTCATTCATCAGACATGGTTATTTAAAAGTTCTGTACTGTAGTTACTTTTTTTAAAATTTTGTAAGAAAAAAGAGACACATGATTAACGATTAACAACAAATGCGAAGCGCATGATGTAACACCGGAATTACTACGTCATCACTGCATAGAGTCTGCATAGAATAATTAACAATTCGGAATGTCTATTTAGATTTCAAATCGCAAAGAAGTGCGGTTGCATTCTTGAAAAATATTAAAAATGAAGTCAGGGAGGGCCTACGACTTTAAAAGTTCCTAGGGCCTACAATGACCTTAAAACGGCTCTGGATAGATCTGGTTCTTTAAGGCCCTCATTAGTTTGGCAGATTGGAATAGGTGGGAGGGGGGATAAATCTATCAGCAATAATATGAAAGTGCGAGCTTCTAATCGGTTGGCAACAACCTAAATCACAACATTTAAAAATTTGTTGAAAGTACATGTACTAACTTTTTCTTACATGGTTTTGGCACTAAAACTCCGCCGCTGTTGGAAAATTGTCTATGCTTACTCATATTTCTGACATGTTTTGCCAGCATATTTGAAGTTTAATTTTTCTAACTTTTCATCAATTGTTCGACCTTGTGTGTCAAGGTGGCTTCCAAAATGTTTATGTGGCAAAATTAGTAGGAATATAGTTAGTTTAATAAAATAATGAATGTCAGGCGAGTGTGTAACACAGGACCACAAACGCTGCTTAATTTTCCTTTATTAAGTAATTATATTAACTTAAAAAAAAGGAGCATTGTTGACGTCAACTTTTCTTGACCTCCCCCCATCCCCCTTGTCGACAATTGTCTAAAAAAAAATACCGACCCCCCCTCCCCCCTATTTGGTTGACATAATTAATGGACAGCCCCTTATTAGGACCAAATGTCCTTGTAAAACAAACAATCTCGAAGTTTCATGTTAATTTCTTTATTTCATCAAAGGGATGTCATGGCTAAAGTGTTATTCAAGCTCAACATAAATTCTTTGTTGCTGATACAGCTTAAATATATTTATTTTATAGCGCTGACCTTAGTGTCGACAGTGAAACAATTTAATTTAAAAACTCAGGAATACGGTTTTCATTGTTAAAGACAACTTCAAACTTTTCAGTAGAACTTAATCATGATTATTATTTTTTTTTTCATTTAAACGCAAATGTAGTCCTTATCTTTTAGTCTTTGAAAAATAACTTCAACAATAAGTTTGCATTCAACAAAATGTTGTGATAATTAAATTCCATCTACTTATAATACAAAACTATAAAATTTAGCAATAGAGAGGAAAAAAATTTACGTTGCTTTCGATTTTTTTTTCACTGCAAACAATGATTATATCCTGTTTTAATTAAGAAAAAATATTCGTTGCTCCATTGTATATAATTCTATTTTTCAAATTCATTTGTAAACTTACAAAGATCGTACTGCTAATTATTAAAATATTATATACAGTAGTCTTCAGAATAGAAATAAACTTTGTTTAAAATGGCATACTTTTTTCGCCATTTTTTTATATATCATTGCGGGTTTTCCCTTAATTAAAAAGGGAATATTTTCTTGACCCAGTTCTATGAGATTGATATGTTTGGAATCAGAATAATTTTTTTTTTAAAGCTAGACTTTAGCATAATTCCAAACTCACAACACACACCTCTACCGTACCCTACCTTCAACTACCGTACCCTACCTTCAACTACCGTACCCTACCCTGAACTACCGTACCCTACCCTGAACTACCGTACCCTATCCTCAACTACCGTACCCTATCCCCAACTACCGTACCCTATCCTCAACTACCGTACCCTACCTTCCACGACCGTACCCTACCTTCAACTACCGTACCCTACCTTCATCTACCGTACCCTACCTTCATCTACCGTACCCTACCTTCATCTACCGTACCCTACCTTCAACTACCGTACCCTACCTTCAACTACCGTACCCTACCTTCAACTACCGTACCATACCCTCAACTACCGTACCCTACCTTCAACTACCTTACCCTACCTTCAACTACCGTACCATACCTTCAACTACCGTACCCTACCTTCAACTACCGTACCCTACCTTCAACTACCTTACCCTACCTTCAACTACCGTACCCTACCTTCAACTACCGTACCCTACCTTCAACTACCGTACCCTATCCTCAATTACCGTACCCTACCTTCAACTACCGTACCCTACCCTCAATACCGTACCCTACCCTCAATACCGTACCCTACCTTCAACTACCGTACCCTACCCTCAACTACCGTACCATACCCTCAACTACCGTACCCTACCTTCAACTACCGTACCCTATCCTCAATTACCGTACCCTACCTTCAACTACCGTACCCTACACTCAATACCGTACCCTACCTTCAACTACCGTACCCTACCTTCAACTACCGTACCCTACCTTCAACTACCGTACCCTACCCTCAACTACCGTACCCTACCCTCAACTACCGTACCCTACCCTCAACTACCGTACCCTACCCTCAACTACCGTACCCTACCTTCCACGACCGTACCCTACCTTCATCTACCGTACCCTACCTTCATCTACCGTACCCTACCTTCATCTACCGTACCCTACCTTCAACTACCATACCCTACCTTCATCTACCGTACCCTACCTTCAACTACCATACCCTACCTTCAACTACAGTACCCTACCTTCAACTACCGTACCATACCTTCAACTACCGTACCCTACCCTCAACTACCGTACCCTACCTTCAACTACCGTACCCTACCTTCAACTACCGTACCCTACCTTCAACTACCATACCCTACTGTCAACTACCGAACCCTACCTTCAACTACAGTACCCTACCTTCAACTACCGTACCCTACCCTCAACTACCGTACCCTATCTTCAACGACTGTACCCTACCCTCCACTACCGTACCCAACCCCCACTACTGTACCTTACCCACCACCACCGTACCCATCCCTCCACTACTGTACCCTACCGTCCACTACCGAAGTGTAGCAAAATAAGACAGGGATGGAGGGGAGAGGGGTTGCAATATGATATTAGTTCGGAACCTACGGTACGAGAAAAATACATGTTTGGCATTGTTGTTGATTTTAAAAAAGTACAACTCGCATCACTTGACGCGATTGATAGACGTCAATAAACCTGTCTCAATAACCAATTCAATAGACATAGGCCTATATGCTAATGCTTAATAGATCTGTTACAATTAATTATAACTCTTTCATTAAATAAACTGACTTGTTTAACATCGCAGCAAAAAATTACATGTATTATATTGTGTCGATTAAAATGTGCGTTAATTTGTGATACAATTTTTAATTATGCGTTAATTTCTATCAATTTTTTAATCGAACAGTAGCTCGAATATATATATATATATATATATATATATATATATATATATATATATAGTCTCTTTTTAGGACCCCCACCCCAAATCTAATAACGCCTCTGCCTAAAAGGACATAGTAGAGATTGCAATATCACTGTTGAATCAGGGGTAGCCGCCTATGTTTTCCTTTCCCGATCAACGATCATTATGTCATGTATTAATAGCCATGATGACGCAATTGATTATACTGTCAATGGACAGAATAGATGTGGTTCCCTGGTGACTGCCAAACAAAACATTTCTATTTTTAGGCCTGGTTATTATTTAAGCAAAGTGGACTGGTTAATGAAAAAGGACTTCCCTATGCTGGCGTACAAAGCAAGTCATGTAGCATGTGCTCTTCTTGGTAAGACAGTCTTTTTTTTCATACAAAATCGACGATGTTTAATATATATGTATATATATATATATATACAGTGCTCGATTTACCGCCGGGGATGCCGGGGATATCCCCGGCACTGAGAACTGTCATGCCAGGCTCTGCTTTAGCTAATTTCATCCCCGCCGGGGATGAAACCAGACATTTATCCCCGGCTCTGCACAATTTTTTTTTTCACCCCCGGCACTGGTTTTTTCTTAAATTGAGCGCTGTATATATAGGACTATAAGTATACTTTGCTTGTATGAGCTATATCATGATTAGATAGATAGATAGATAGATAAACAGATAAACAGATAGACAGATAGATAGACAGACAGACAGACAGATAGATAGATAGATAGATAGATAGATAGATAGATAGATAGATAGATAGATAGATAGATAGATAGATAGATAGATAGATAGATAGATAGATAGATAGATAGATAGATAGATAGATAGATAGATAGATAGATCGTGTTACGATTGGAAGATACCCATTGGGTTACTGACTACCT
The DNA here is from genome assembly GCA_021962125.1 of Bulinus truncatus. Classification (NCBI taxonomy): domain Eukaryota; kingdom Metazoa; phylum Mollusca; class Gastropoda; family Planorbidae; genus Bulinus; species Bulinus truncatus. The sequence continues at coordinate 7,739,519 of JAGDYQ010000001.1, read as the reverse complement.
CTTTCACTTTTGTGACTGATTCCTCTGACACTTCTCAAGAACCAGTGGAAGAAGATGCGTTGTTAACACACTGTTTATGTACATCTTATTTACACAATAATACAATAAGTCCATAAATGAAAATCACTCTTATTGTTCACAGTAGTTAACTAAGTGCACACATAAAGAAATCACTCTGCCTTTACTCTGACTAAACCACAGTTTCTACGTCTCCTTGGCTCTGTATATATATATTCCTAATGTCGACTTATACTCGCTGTGTTCTTTGCTCAACTTACCTCCGTCGTCTCAATCATGTCTCAACTCTACTCTTAACTCTAGTCCATCTTTTAACTACTGACCTCTGTCCAAATCCGGCCGTATCTATCCTACTATCGTCCTCACCTAAATTACTAATTTCGCCACAGTCTACTTCCGAATTGCACTTTCTATTCTATTCTCTCTAAGGAGCGTCACCTGGTAACCATTGCTTATCCCCCCTAGACTGTCCGACGTCGCCAGCGGTCTACTTCTAAGGCCTGTTGGACTTGTCTATTGTTTTCTCCCCACCTGACCTAAAGTTTTCTTTCACCTTGTCTACCATTATTCGTCTTAATCCTACTTGCTAGACATATTTTTATCTTTCAACATCGAAGGGAATAGTCGATGGTCCAACCTCCTAACAAATAGAAATTAAATATGTGGATTCAGATGTTCCTGCCCAGATAGATATGTTTAATTTATAGACTTTTTAACCATTTAAAAAATGTATTTATTTAATCTGTTCATATTTTAAAATTCACATACCAAAGATCATACTGAATCACTCTGATTCAATCTACTAATACACAACACACGCTTAAATGTCAACATTGGATATTAATCTTTCGTTTAATTATCTGGTGATTTGTAATCGAAGTTTATCGGAATTTTTTTTAGATTTGATCTTTATCCTACGTCAGGGAGCAGTGAAGTTAGATCAATTATAATCTATCATGATATTATCTATGTAAAATTGAATTTATTTACAGTAAACGGAATCCGTAAATGAACCAGTCCATCAAAAGTTTGATAGAGACGACTCGCAGCAGACGAATCGTTAACATTCACGGAAGTCATGGGCGATATTCCAAAACACGGTATCGATACTCAGCTGTAATAAATGTTTCCACAATAAGCAGCAAACGAGATGTAAGTAAAGATGTAAAGTTAACAAAAAATACAAACAGTCAGCCAGACATAGATAGATAGATAGATAGATAGATAGATAAACAGATAGATAGATAGATAGACAGACAGACAGACAGACAGACAGACAGATAGATAGATAGATAGATAGATAGATAGATAGATAGATAGATAGATAGATAGATAGATAGATAGATAGATAGATAGATAGATAGATAGATAGATAGATAGATAGATAGATAGATAGATAGATATTAAATGTGTGGATTCATATATTCTAGCGCAGAAGTACATATTGGTAAATGACTGAAAAATTGTTTTATTAATTACAAAAATACTTTTGAAAGATGAATTACTAGTAAAATATTTGGAACAAAATGCTGCTTAAGTCAGTGAAACCATTTATAGCCAAATGTATTTTCTAGAATTTTTTTTCTCATTTCAGAAAACTCAAATTTTGTTTTCTGATTCCGTGAGATGATACTATCAGACACCAAAATAAAATTTATCAAATAAATAAACAAAACTTAAAAAAAAAAATCCTAGCAGTAATACATATAGAAAATATTTAAACATATGCACCGTTTAGCGACTTTTAGGCAGCTGCCGGATCATTCCCTTCCTGATAACGTTTTTTGTTCCCTACTAGCAGAAAACGGTTTCTTGTATGAAATTCAAGAGTCTACCATAAAATGTGAAAAATGTCAAAAGAAATTGGACATAGAGGCGCTAGGCGATGGACCGGATGTGTACAACTTAGACAAAATGGTGCTTCATTTCGAGAGATGCAGTTTTCTCGGGGATAATTGTGAATCAATCAGTTGTTTCCATGGAGACGTAGCTGGAATTTCCAGCGAAAATGACAGCATTGAAATCAGTGTTGGTGCGATATTTGAACATTGGACAATATCCGAAGACCAAATCAATGAACCTCTATCTGTCGGAAACAAAAACGATGAACAGGCATCTGAAGATGAACATGAACAAAATTTGAAGGACAATTTAAACAAAGATGGGAAATGGCACTCTGGTAAGTGGATGAGCTTCCATTTGATGCTCCGCATTTAATCACGAAATATTGAAAGTCGTTAAGCCAGTAGAATCAATGGGACTGAATCTTCTAACATATCAATTAGTTACCAGAAAGACCCTTTCAAAATGAAATTCTGAAAAAATATAATAAGTTGAATTATATAAACAAATAATATTTTTTTTTTAAATCCATAATATTTGAATTAATATGTCAATAGTACAGTCCCAGTCAAAGTATCGATCTCTATACACTGGTAAGTTGCGATCTTATCTGATCATAAGTTGGTCGCCAAAATCTTTCATTAACATTAATAAAGAATATTTCTTTCGTCAATAAAAACCCCTTTTATCTAGCATTCCCATAGTTTGAAGTATTCTGCAGTATAGTTTCACAATGGTGCTATTCCTTACACTAAAGTTGTGTTCAAAGAGGAATTTAGGATTGAAATATTTATACATTAAAAAAAAACTAAAAGCTATATGTTTTATTTCATTTTATTTCTCTTAACATCTAAATATAGTAGTAATATTAATATCAGGCCCCTCTCTAATATGTTGGAACTTACATGCTTAGAACCTACGAAATCCCAAGAATGGCTCTGCTAGATTGAGTGTCATTTACGGGGTCTTAGAGTGAGTGAAGTACCATTTACGACTAATGAGTGTGAGTGAAGTGCCATTTACGACTAATGAGTGTGAGTGAAGTACCATTTACGACTGATGAGTGTGAGTGAAGTGTCATTTACGACTAATGAGTGAGTGAAGTGTCATTTACGACTAATGAGTGTGAGTGAAGTACCATTTACGACTAATGAGTGTGAGTGAAGTGTCATTTACGACTAATGAGTGTGAGTGAAGTACCATTTACGACTAATGAGTGTGAGTGAAGTACCATTTACGACTAATGAGTGTGAGTGAAGTACCATTTACGACTAATGAGTGTGAGTGAAGTACCATTTACGAATAATGAGTGTGAGTGAAGTGTCATTTACGACTAATGAGTGTGGGTGAAGTGTCATTTACGACTAATGAGTGTGAGTGAAGTGTCATTTACGACTAATGAGTGTGAGTGAAGTACCATTTACGACTAATGAGTGTGAGTGAAGTGCCATTTACGGGGTCTTAGTGTGATTTCCCTTGTCCACCTTCTACGCCTCTGTTACAAGTAGAGATTGTGCACGGCAGTCGATACGAATTACGGGCAAAGATGGATTGTGGACACCTCCGCTCAAAATATTCCACTGACGTAAGGTGTGTATGGAATTATTATTATTATTAGTAGTAGTAGTATGCTTTATAAAGTATCCTTACTATTAAAGAACACATGGAGCTATTAAAGTGACCATGAGGTTCATTCCAAAAAATCATGTTATGGTGAGAGCATCACTGAATCTATACGTGAGATGTCCCTAGCTATGCAGCATATTATTATTTTTATTGCCACATAAGTTAATTCAACTTTTTTTTTCCCATCGGGTCCAAACCAAGGACCTAATAAGACCATCAAGTTGGTCTTAATAAAGAGGGCCCTCCTCAATATTTGGTGTGTTTCTATCAAAGAAACCTGAGTACAGTAAATATACGTAGAACTTATTTTGGTATTTTTTTTTCTTACAATGTTTTAAAGATCTTTTTGTTTTTGTTGACTATTATCTATTCCCAAGTATTGACCGTTATAAAAGACCTGAATCTTACTATCTTCGAAACATACAGAATGCCTATTGGTGGGATGAGGAAGAGAAATATGTCTAATGCACATGTTATTATAATAAATAAATATAAGGGTCATATAGCTTAACGCTGCATTGTTTCAGATTAGGGGAAAATTTCACATTCTTTTTTTTTTAAACTTTGTTCGTTACAGCATAAATCACTGGCATACTTTTAAAATTTATATGCACCAATATTGAAGAAGCATAACCTCCCTCCTTTACTGTTTGAAGCAATGTTTTGTTCGCAAGGCATCGAAAACTGTTTGAAAATCTAAAAACGGATGATGTTTGGAAAAAATTAAAATAAAATATAAAAAAATCATGGTTTTTAACCAGAAGTATCAAACTTGCACATGGGGTGAATGGACATTGTTTTCTCACCAAATTCGGTTTTAATTCTATATTTCTGAATTACATCATATATTTAAGAAATAACTAACGTTCTCTCGCCAAATTTGGATTCAATCCTCTATTTCTGAATCCCATCCTAATTATTCAATTCACCTCATTTGCGTTTATCACTAAACCATTTTGAATTAACAAGTGTGTTTGCAAATGTATAATACATCACAGAAAAAGGCAAAGTTAACTTTTTTTAATAACTGTTTCTACCCGCGAAACTTCACATTGTTTATTTATTAATCTAAATGTTTGTATGGGAATATTTTTGTAAATCGATTTTTGGCGCACATTTTAGTGATAGATTTTCTCGCTCCATGATGATCCATGATTCAATAATAAATTTTGCAATTATTTTTTTTAACAAAAATATAGGAATTAAAAAAAATCTCATTATAATAAGCAATGGGGATATAACTTCGTCGAACGACACTAAAATAAATGGGCTATTTCCCTTGCATTAATGATACTACAAATATGCGCTTCCAGCTGAGATATTCTCACATCAATCGATGGAAATGGGGAATGGAAAGGTGCCGGTTGATCTGACATCAGGACGAATTTCATTGCCCCATATCGTCTGCCATTTAAACATGACAAAATTAAAATTTATTGCAAAATATAAAAAAAAAAAATATATTTTTTTTTATAAAACGGTCAGTTTTAAAAATGTGTTTTTTACCACGAGTCATGACTTCTTTTAATTTACTTCATCTGTGTTTACAAATAACATATAAGTGCATAAAATCTTATGGAATACTTTTTCTTCTGTATGACTTTTTTGGGCCTCGTTTTAGAAAAAAAAATACGTTCCCCTCCGATATTCAAAATCATCACGTTTTCATCTAACCGCGTCTGTGGAAATATTTATGGCAGATTACCGCACTTTAAAAAAAATATATTCATTTCAAGGTTTTTTTTTATGATTTAAATTAATTTCATTTTATTACACTGTTCATAACTGTTCATGTTTCTAGTACGAGGCCTACTTTAAAAACTTCCCTATTATTTTTAAGGCCAAAAGGAATACTTTTTTTTTTCTTTCTGCAGCCATACTCTAAATATAGAAACACGTCAATCGACTAAGGAAAGGTACTTCCCAAATTGAGTAATATTATGTCATTTAAAAATGGCGGATTTTACTTGAATGTCGGTCATTGTAAGTAAAATTGTGTGCGAAACATGCTGGTTTTATAAGAATCATAAATTATGGCGATATTATGGATTTCATACGAATTCAAATGTTGCTTATATAAAGACAGTGAATATCTGCTTGTTGTAAAAGTGTAATTTTGAGTTTATTTTAATAGCCTTTTGTGGGAAATCAATCGGTAATAAAATATAAAACTCAACAAAGTAATCACATATTTCTATAAGACTGCAAGTACTGTCAATTAGACACAGCAAATTTTTCAAAACTCATGTGTCGAAGACTATGCAGTGCTCAGTTTTTTTTAGTATTTTCATTATTTATCGCATCTATGATGTGTAAAAGACGAAAAGTTGGCATCTACAATGTTTTATTATGCATCTATTGAAGCCTATATAACGTAAACAAATTGCAGAATATGATTCTCAGTTGAAGTTCCACGGTTCCTCTCAGCTTATTTGCGTGCCGATGCTAACTCTCTTTGATAAAACTCTCTGTGTCCCTCGGCATCTGAAGGGCTGCCATATAGACATATCGTCTGCAAGCTACCAGACTGGTCAACCGCATGGTCAGCCATCAGAGGGGCACTCCGAAAAGCACGCTATCCACTGATTCCTCTACTTCTACACAGTAGCGATGACAGGGCCGAACGAGGCCCGCAGGAGTCCCTTACGAAACAGCGAACTATTGTCTCCTGCGCACCAAAGCACTGAACCTCTTTCTGAGGAAAAATCAATGCTGCCCAGAGAACTCAAACTGAAACCTGGATACGCTGGATAGGGTGGTACAATCGACACAGCGTGCTGCTCCATTGTACCCAAAGCCGCTAGGGAAAAGAAATAAAAATAAAAGACACCGGTGCAAACAGAGAGCATTGTGGGCTTTTAGGAAATTCATTATCGAAAAAAAATTCACATGCTTCGGGATTTGTTTGGGTCGTTCAAAAGCTTCTTTGGTGCAGGCTGCACTCAATAAAGGACGTGATCATACCTGAACTGGTGCCATTTACAAAACAACTTCGCACTTCGATGATAATGAACATGACTGATAACACCGTTAAAGGGTTAACTGCAGCCACTTATGCCAATATAACTAACTACATGTTAATTGTTACAATCAAAAGATCCAGTGGTGTTGTTAAAGGAGATTTCCTGTGGTGAGGCCGGGGGTGGGGGCACTCATGAGGAATGATTTTTTTTTTTTCGGGAGAGCACCAGCCCCCCCCCCCCACGTTATTAGCGACGCCACTGATGGGAGCATATCTCTTGTACAGACCCTTTTGTCAAAGTGGCGCTGAAGAGGGGAAGATAAAAATAATAAAAACCGAAACAAATCACCAAGAAATGAAATATCGGTGAAGAAAGGTTTAACAGCTGGGATTTGTTGGCGGTAACGTAAAATTATACCTCAGAATTTTACAAAAAACAGCACTCAGTTGGACTTAGTTCAAGAAAACTGCCAGGGACGGTTCACTTGAATGAATCAAACTGTCAATTAATATATATATATATATATATATATATATATATATATATATATATATATATATATATATATATATATATATATATACTAGCTGTACCCTGCAAAACCTTTGTATAGAGTTATATCCCCTTAGGCTTGATCGTTATGCTAGGTTATTTTTTTTTTTTGGTTTCGGGCAGATCCAATTTTTTCTTGATTGTATTTTAAACTGGAATACTGTTGTATTAATTCTTTACTTTCAATTTAACGCAGAGCCCAAATAGCTTATATATATATATATATATATATATATATATATATATATATTGGTGCAATATTCAGGGAGGTCATTCAGTCATATAAGCACATTTTGTGTTCGGCTATTATGACTTAAAATGCTTCTTCATATGTATTTGAAGATAATATCTATTCATATAACCACAATACTCCTTATATTGGCGTGGTAAAGTAAATATTTCATCGTCCCCAATGGTCCCCAAAGAAATAAGGAATTGTACAAACTTTACCAAAGAAAGCTGGTTAGAGTTATAATAGCCTTATCCTCATTACGGTTTCTCATTGCCCGGTGCTTTGCTTATTCCGTAATGTCGAGACAAAAATGGTTTCTATCCCGGGATCCCAGGATAAATATGTTCTTTTTTAAAAAAAAAATAATAATAATACAAATTAGCTGAACTGATAGAGGAAATGGATTCTTATTTTACGGTATTCTATTACATTACATGCAATCCCTACAATTGACGAAAAAAAAAAAGCTTTTGTATGTAACACTATATTTTTTGCACACCAACAAAATGTTACGTTGCATTGAAGACTGGAAAGTAACCAAAGGCAATTTTTTTTTTTTTAATTTTTTTTTTTAATCGAGGATATCTAAATATGAATAACAATCAATCAATTTGTTAAAAATGAATATTACTGACCAGTTAAAAAAAAGATTATTTCTAAGTATCAGTAAGTTATAGGCCTAGAAATGATAGATAATAGTATCAATTTAACTTGCTCTCAACATACGTTGACATCAGAGAATGTCACTGACCGATTTTCATTTACTAGAAACAAAAGTGTAAACACCAAAACTATTCACATACGTTTCTAAGCGTCTAAATGCCTTTGTTATGATGGACTGGTAGTGTTATTTTTAGTCTTTCGTCGCGGGGGAAAAAAACAACAGGATTAAGTCCCCCTTGCCCCCCTCCCCCCTCAACCTGAACTAAGGTCAAGCGATGCATCCATGGTATAGGTCAATTTTTCTTTAATCAGAAATGATAAATACCATTTTTTGTCTACAATTATTTAACTAATCAGCGAGAAATGATAAATTGTTGAATATGCTACATGTGTAAATGACTAAGTGCATATATTGTTACATTCACAGAAACAATGTTTCGGTGAGAAATAAAAGAAACATCATTTCAAAGTATAATTTGCATCACATTAAAGAATAATGTAACGAAAACAAAAGAGGAAATGACCACAAAATATGTATAATCTGTGGCAAGGACTATGTTTTGATGTTTGTTAATTCAGGATCAGTGCTATATAGGTTGGCGACATTCAGAACTGTGTTGTTTACGGAAATTCCCGATTCTCTTAGTTTCTCAACGTTAGCGGCCGCAGGGTTCTTTTATCCAGGAAGTGGGGCAGCGGCTCAGTGTCAAGGCTGTGGCAACGCAGTAGGATTCAATCAAATTAGGTCTGACCCCAGCGGTCAAGAATACCACAGATTAAACTGTCCATTTGTTGTGATCGAACCTTTTGCCATCAGCGCGACTCAAATAACGCCCGTTAATACGGAGAGTGAAACACCTGTCACTAGCCAGTTGAACATTTTGGCCGGCAGTGATGAGCGAAGAATTTTAAGTAGGTTGAGTCAGGTGTTTTTTTAATGGTTACGATAACTAAGAGACTATATATATATATATATATATATATATATATAAATGGTGTCATAGGCAAATGTAACCCAGGCGCTCCCCCCCTCCCCGAAGTATGATATTTGATAAGAATTAGTACAGGTTGTGACACTAGTTTGTTGTATGGGGAACTAGTTTGTTGGTTGGGACTCTAGTTTTTTTTTTGGTGGTGGCTCTAGTTTTTTGGGTGGGGCGCAAGTTTGTTGGATGGGGGCGCTAGATTGTTGGGTGGGGCGCTAGTTTGTTGGCTACTTTGGCTATCCATAAGTACTCCTCTGGGCATTATCAGTACTGTGAGACGGTTTTAGCTGAAAAATGCATCAAGTGCGAAGCATCATTAAGGTATTTCAGGGGAGATCATAAAAAAAAGAGCAAACCACGAAAAAAAAAACTGCCCGACGGGCAATGGCATAACTAGGATCACTGGCGCCCGGGATGAATCCTGGTGACAAAAATATATTAATGTGAGGAAAGTGTCGACCAGAGCGAGCCACTCCATACGCCCCTCTCTAGTGACGCCACTGCTTTTGGGGTGCTTTATAATTATTATGCGTACAACTGATTTTTTTTAATTATATCAAATGGGGCGGTTAAAGTGCCTTAACTGAATAATCGTCTGTGGTGGTTGCCCTAAAATCTATGGGATGCCCAAAAATCAGCAACACATTTTATATATGAAAATGGTCGTCCATTTTGTGTGTGTTTACGTGTTTGTGTTAGCCTTCATAGCTTCATTTACAACATTTATTACATAGGCCTAGCATCATTTACAACAGAGTATACTTTTGGACATTTTGACTGAGCAACATTAAAAGAAAATTAGCTTTTTCTAATACTAAGAATTCTCGAAACTATGAATAAAATGGACTTAGCAGTCTACTTTTGTCTGAATGTAAAACTTAATGACATCTTAAGCTATGTTAAGAACTGGGGGACATAAATGTCTTACAGTTAGTATGTCAAAGTATGATTTGATTTACACATTCGCGAAGGCCATTTAATAATAATGGTGGAAGTTGGAAAGCTGTGATTTAATTTAAGAAAACTAAAGATTTTTTATCATCATCTCAAAAATAATACTAACACTGTTAGTCTAGCTTTTCTTATTTGTGTTTTTTTTTATTATTTATTAACATAGCTATTTTGTGTTTCCTTCAGGTACAAGAGCGGAGATAACAAAAAGTTTACTTCAACGTGAGAACCAAGCGCTGAAACAATTAATGAAATGTAAAGCTTGTAACGTGGCTCCAATTCAAGATTTATTTCTACCATGTGGAGAGATGTAACACATGTAAAGATTGTTCCAATAAATTCACACATTGTCCGTCGTGTGGGAAAAGAGTTTTGGGAACTGTCACAGTTTACTTTCGCATAGTCATTTTCTAATCTTCGGGGTTCATCTTAGACACAGAAGTACTTGCCTGGGCTAATTAACAATACGCGAGTATCCATGATGCTGTTTAAAACAGATCTACAAATCAATACAATATATATATAAT
>JAGDYQ010000001.1:7641276-7728659 GCA_021962125.1 Bulinus truncatus | reverse complement strand
GTATAAAATGATTCCAATATCACTGGCAACGAAATCACTGTTTACCAGTGTAATGTAATGTAAACAAAACACCATAACCTCTATATAATGTAATGTAAACAAAACATCATAAACTATACATAATGTAATGTAAACCAAACACCATAACCTCTACATAATGTAATGTAAAAACAAATGAAAACATCATAAGCTTTACATAATATAATGTAAACATATCTTGGCACTGTTCCTGTGGAATAATCGATAATTCTTTTTTTCTGTTTGATAGACTTGTTTATGACCCAATAATACTTGCTCTGTTATGTTTTATGAAAACTAGTTTAGCTTATCAATCATAATAAATCAAATCCACACAAGAGACAGCACGAAAAGTGTTTAGTTTCAGAAGTTCAAACTTTTTGAAGTTTTTTTTTAAGCAATAGAATTTCCTTTTATTTGAAGGGGAGATCACAAACCACATTGCTGTTCAAATATTTTGTATTGACTTTTTTAAAAATTTCTTTTCTGAACGTAAGGTAAAAATAATTTATAATGGAAGAAGTGTAAGGCAGAGTCAACGAAATATTTCAGAGTAATTATCTGACGAAGATGTAGTTCAAGAATAATGAATGATGGTTGCGTGTGTGCTTTTTTACCATCGTTGATGGTTAGGATAGTAAATGAAAACAAAGTTTATTCAAGTTCCGATCTAAACTATGGTTTCACTTTCACACAATCTTTGGCTTCTGCACTCTGTCTCAATGTCACTGTAAACATTGGTCTCCCAGGCACAACGTTTCTCTGCCTACACTGTACGGTGTACTGACCCTATTCAATATGTCACAAACCCCAGAAGCGGATTAAGGTATTTTGGGGCCCCGGGCGCAGAAACAAATATTGGGCCCTTTAGATAAAGCAACATGAATCAACCAGTGTAAAACGTTGTTTTTGCAGGGCTAATAGAGCAACATAAATCAACCAGTGTAAAACGTTGTTTTTGCAGGGCTAATAAAGCAACATGAATCAACCAGTGTAAAACGTTGTTTTTGTAGAGCTAATAAAGCAGCACGAATCAACCAGTGTAAAACGTTGTTTTTGCAGGGCTGATAAAGCAACATTAATCAACCAGTGTAAAACGTTGTTTTTGCAGGGCTGATAAAGCAACATTAATCAACCAGTGTAAAACGTTGTTTTTGCAGGGCTCTTAAGACTTAAAGGGCCCATGGTGGGCGCTAGCCGATTAATCCGTCTTTACACAAACCAAAACCACCACAAGGGAAGCAACCAGAAAAATTGTCAGGGGCCCTAATCTTAAGCTCACCCCAGTCGCTTTTATTAATTTCATTTTTTATAAGTATTTTTTGTTTGTTGCAAAATTGATAGAAAAGGGAGTCAGAGAGGCCCCTGATTTTGAATGTTGGCAGGGTCCCTATCAACTATGGCTGTGACCCTGCACAAACACAACCCACGATGTCCGTCCTGTCAATGACCACAATGCCAAGCTTTACAATGTCTAACTGGACCACCGCAACGCAAAAACTTGGCAGCAGAGTCCTTATTAGACAGAGACTTTTATAGAAATGTGGCTCAAACACTGGGCAGCAGAGTCCTTATTAGACAGAGACTTTTATAGAAATGTGGCTCAAACACTGGGCAGCAGAGTCCTTATTAGACAGAGACTGTTATAGAAATGTGGCTCAAACACTGGGCAGCAGAGTCCTTATTAGACAGAGACTTTTATAGAAATGTGGCTCAAACACTGGGCAGCAAAGTCCTTATTAGACATAGACTGTTATAGATAGGTGGCTCAAACACTGGGCAGCAGAGTCCTTATTAGACAGAGACTGTTATAGATAGGTGGCTCAAACACTGGGCAGCAGAGTCCTTATTAGACAGAGACTGTTATAGATAGGTGGCTCAAACACTGGGCAGCAGAGTCCTTATTAGACAGAGACTTTTATAGAAATGTGGCTCAAACACTGGGCAGCAGAGTCCTTATTAGACAGAGACTGTTATAGAAATGTGGCTCAAACACTGGGCAGCAGAGTCCTTATTAGACAGAGACTTTTATAGAAATGTGGCTCAAACACTGGGCAGCAAAGTCCTTATTAGACAGAGACTTTTATAGAAATGTGGCTCAAACACTGGGCAGCAGAGTCCTTATTAGACAGAGACTTTTATAGAAATGTGGCTCAAACACTGGGCAGCAGAGTCCTTATTAGACAGAGACTGTTATAGAAATGTGGCTCAAACACTGGGCAGCAGAGTCCTTATTAGACAGAGACTGTTATAGAAATGTGGCTCAAACACTGGGCAGCAGAGTCCTTATTAGACAGAGACTTTTATAGAAATGTGGCTCAAACACTGGGCAGCAAAGTCCTTATTAGACAGAGACTTTTATAGAAATGTGGCTCAAACACTGGGCAGCAGAGTCCTTATTAGACAGAGACTGTTATAGATAGGTGGCTCAAACACTGGGCAGCAGAGTCCTTATTAGACAGAGACTTTTATAGAAATGTGGCTCAAACACTGGGCAGCAAAGTCCTTATTAGACATAGACTGTTATAGATAGGTGGCTCAAACACTGGGCAGCAGAGTCCTTATTAGACAGAGACTTTTATAGAAATGTGGCCTTAGGTAAAAATACCAACAGGCCCCAGATATTTTCAGTTTGTCAGTGATTTTTACTTTTCTGTCTATGGGCCTTTTACTTAGAACAACTTTTACTTAGAACACATCTATACTTAATAAACATTCATTAACTAGTATTAACCTATTGAGCTAAAAGTTAACACACATGCAATCATTCACAAAGACGTGACTAAAATAAGCACAGTAAAACCCACCCATTAATTATAAGAAAGACCGATAGAATGAAACAACAACTCACCCTTTGAGTGAATCTTGGGTACATCTTACGACCATGTCTGTTTTCGACAGACAAAAGTCTGGAGTCTATAAGATTTCTTATCCTATCAGTATCGAGGCCTTTCTGTAAGACTAGAAGACTCTGGGCTATTGCGTTTCCACATCCAGCGCCTCCTTTACCCAGCCACATCAGTTCGGAACTCGTCAGATGGGTGTGGCAAACACACACACAGCATCGGCCCCACAGCGTCTGGCCGCAGCAGCACAGCATGCCGCACAGCCTCTTAAACAGGACGACGTTGGGCAGAACAACTAAAATGACCACCAGCAGCGGCCACATGAGGAGAAACGAGAGGAGGAAGATCACAACTGCGGTGAAGACTGCCCAGCAGATGCTGGAGTCCGTGTAATGGACAATACGCCTGTACGGGGCGTTCGGGAAGTCCAGCTGAACTTTGAGGTCACGCTCAACCTCTCGAAGGTGAAGGTCGCTAACATGTGGGTCGGCTATGTCAGGAAGGTCAAGGCAAACTTCCGAGCGAGCATCCGACGACGTGAATGAGGATGAGCTGGGAACTTTAAATAAGGGTGAGTACACAGAATCGGGCGTGCTCAGCTGATTGGAAGAATAGTTTCTCAGTCGGTCAGAGGAGACGGAGCTGGTGAACATTTTCTTCGGACGGGCTTGATCTGAAGCGAGGGGACCATACATATTAGACACCGGGTAGTTTGAGCCAACAGATTGTTGCTGTTTAGTTCGGGGAAATGTTTGTGTATAAGGCGTTGAATGGGCTCTAGAATCAAAGTGCATATATGTGAGCTCTTTAGACATTTTGTTATGTTTGGGCAAACTGTCTTTGTGATGTTTTGGCAGCAGCGGTTCCTCTACCGATTTGTTACTATCCATGTAATCAATAGATTTTCGGCTGTCCATCTCCGATAGTACGTTCCGAGGTTCAATGCTGGTGACCCTATCGTCCAGAACTTCGTAGTCGACGTCCAGCGGATCCTGGTCAATGTGCCCGCGAGAAAATTTCTTCCTGGGCCTGGAAGGGGTTTGTTGGTGACCGGTGGCCAGGCTCGACGGGCGAGTTATGGACTGAAGGATTTTGAGGGGATTGGCCGACGTCTTGGGCTCGACGGTGACCGACATTTTAGGTGGTGAAGAAGTGATCCTCTCGATGGAGAGCTCGCCCAGTAAACGCCCCGAGTGACCGCCATCCTCTGTTGTTTTCTTCTGATGCTGATGTTTCTGTGCCTGCATAGATTTAGATTTCGCACTTCCTTCATCGGAGAGATATGTTTCTTTGTCGTTTTTCGCCTGTTTCCTTCTGTCGAGTTCCGAGGACTTTTTAGAACGCTCCATTGATATTTCTCTGGGAGCCGACTGGGACCTGACCTTGCGATCTTTTCCCCCCTTGACCGCTGATGATGAAGATGTGGTTGATATTTCCTTCACGGTGACCGACTCGGTCTCCGTTACGGCCATGGCTACCTTCTCAAAAGCAAGTTTAGCCTGAGATAGAACGGAAAGCCGACGCTTGTAGGCTGGAGATTCTGGAATCTCTTCCATGACCTGGGTCTGTTTCTTGCTGTCCTCGCGCGACAGGCGAATAACGGGAACCGACATCTTAATGTCATGTTCTGATTTGTTCGTATCGACAGGCGTGAAAACGACCTCATTATCTTTAGATCCTTTAGACCTGGAGGGGCTTTTCGCGTGCCTTTTATGCTTTGGTGTGTGCGCTCTGGCGCTCTCGACGGTGAGGGTATCTTTACCTTTGCTGGACTTATCAGGCGCAAGTTTTTCCTTAGAAGGAGAGTTGGACTTTTTGTCATTTTTAGATTTTGCAGGTGCCGACTCTTTGGCGTTTTTAGTTTTTTTAGATGTGTTATTGGCCTCTTTGGCCTGCACGTGTTTGGGCCGCTTCGCGGAGTCATCTCGCGGCGGGGCAGGTTTCTTGGATGCGACGTCGTTTGTTCGATGAGGCTTCGGGCTGGCACTCCCAGCCCTCTGCTGCTGTTGCGGCTGCTTGAGCTGTGTGGTGCTTCCTGTTTTCTGTTGCTGCTGTTTAAGGCGAGTGACGACATCTCCGAGACCGTGGCCGCCGTCAGGGGCGAATGGGTTGAGGATGGCGGTGGGGCTCTTCGTTGGGGCGGAGGTACCCCCGGGGGCGTGTGCGGCTTTGTGTGCTGATGGCCCGGCATTGTTGGAGGCTGGTTCAATGTCAGGGTTGCGCCGGTTCTGAGCACTATTCTGAGGCTGCCGGCCCGCTCGTCCACGAGCGGAGTCCATCGAGTGGACGGTCCATTACCGCTGTCTACACATACCTATAGACAGATAAACATTCTTCAGTTCAATTTAGTTACATTTTGCATGTTATGAAATCACTTGCATATTTTCTATAATTATTATGCATCACTTAAAACAAATATTGTATTTAATTATACAACATTTATACAGAACAATGCTCGGAGAAATATTCTTTGATAATTAAATTAGTATTAGGCCTAGTCTTGTATTAGTCCTGTATTTAAAAACACGTTTTTTCATATAAAATTAAAAAAAAATGTCTGTTTAGTTACTAAGATAGAACATTCTTCATCATTATTGGTTTATCTATAAAATATTTCAACTATGTTTAGTTGGATTAGAATCTAGATATATTTCATTGGATATCATTAGTTAATTAACCATTGCTGCCAATGAATACATAATAAAAGATTGATAATAAAATCCAAAGGCAATGCGCTATAGACCCAAGAACAATACATTAACAAAATTGTAGTTTTTAGTCGACACTAATAGGTTTCTGTTAATAGACTCTATTAAACATAAAGCTACAGATGATAAAATACTAACAAGATTTCGTCAACTATGTTACTGTTGAGTTTAATCGCTCAGAAAATTTGTAATTAAATAAAATTTGTTAATTTAAATTAATTCTATTCCATCCCACAGGAAATCTTTTTTCAAGTCATATGAAAATGAAAATTAAGATATTGATTGTCTGAGGTTTTATTTTGGCTTCTTTATTTTAAAAAATCAATATAAATGAAATAAATTACAAACTAGTTCATGCGTAATAGATGTAAGAACAAAAAATGCACCCATCAGTAAGATGACACAATTTATAGAAAAACCCATTAATGTTCAATAGAATACAGTAACTAGGATAAGTGGTCACCTAGGCGGACTATAAAAATGTCACTCCTTTCTTTTGCCAAAGTGCACAACAGTTGTGAAAATGCCACCCCTTTCTTTTGCCAAAGTGCGCAACAGTTGTGAAAATGCCACTTCTTTATTTTACCAAAGTGCACAACAGTTGGGGAAAAGTCACCCCTTTCTTTTGCCGAAGTGCGCAACAGTTGTGAAAATGTCACCCCTTTCTTTTGCCAAAGTGCACAACAGTTGTGAAAATGTCACCCCTTTCTTTTGCCAAAGTGCACAACAGTAGTGAAAATGCCACCCCTTTCTTTTGCCAAAGTGGCGAAAGAATTATTACTTTTTTTGTATTTTAACGGTTTTTATTAATTTATTATATTATTAATTTGTTAAAATTGAATTATTTTAAAATTGCGCGCAATAAGAATCAAAATATAAAATGCGAAACTGCGAACTGGTAGTTAAAAGTTAGGCAATCCATCACTGAGTACCGGTACCTATTTTTTACAAAAAAAAAGCATTGGTTTAATGTAGACTGTTTCACTGTAAACATCGGATATGATGTAATGTATTTCTTAATTAAATACTTTGCTAACTATAAACAACAAACAAACAACAATACGAGATGAAATAAAACCTCATTTATCCTTTAACAATCAATTTAATATTTGTGAAATCAATACTTGGTTTCCAAATGGCATCAAACCAAGTGTCTCTAAATCTCGACTGCAGATCCCATTCCGTTATTTAGCTCTCTAGCTGGATTGAATCTAAGACAGACGATACGGGGCGAACTTGTATTATGCTTTCTTTTAATACGGTTTAGTAAAAGTCGTTTATATTTCAACTAAATAACAACAAGTCATGATTATTATGATTTAACCCCCTTGATGCCGAGCTTTTTTAAGCGAACCAAGGACTTGTAATCTAATAGCAGTTATTTTTTTTTCTTCCCTGGTGTGTCTGTGTGAACGTATTATGAATTGAAATGAACTAGAAATCTCCCTCACTCCCCCCCCCCTCACTCCCCCCTCCTCACTCCCTCTTCCACGGACACTTGAATAATCTGTTCTGGATGACCTTTTTCAAACATGTTGAGAATTAAAATGAGAGCAAAGTGTAATGAAATAATGTCTGGTGAAATGGAAAGCGGGGGGGGGGGGGGTGGCGGGTGGTAGATGTATAACTACGTCTAATGAAGTGAGTACTGAACGAGATAGGTAATAACAGGGGTAGGACAGTATGTCTGGACAGACACAGGTAATGAATATAAGCTAATGGTTAGGTGTATGTGTTGTAAAGGGTGGTGGTGGGCAGAGAGTGGTTAATGACGGAGTTTAAATTCAGAAATAGAGGTGTTTGTTACAAGATGGGGGGGGGGTATGAGAAATAGAGGTGTTTGTTACATTACCAGATGGGGGGGTATGAGAAATAGAGGTGTTTGTTACAAGATGGGGGGTATGAGAAATAGAGGTGTTTGTTACATTACCAGATGGGGGGTATGAGAAATAGAGGTGTTTGTTACAAGATGGGGGTATGAGAAATAGAGGTGTTTGTTACATTACCAGATGGGGGGTATGAGAAATAGAGGTGTTTGTTACAAGATGGGGGTATGAGAAATAGAGGTGTTTGTTACAAGATGGGGGTATGAGAAATAGAGGTGTTTGTTACATTACAAGATGGGGGGTATGAGAAATAGAGGTGTTTTTTACAAGATGGGGGTATGAGAAATAGAGGTGTTTGTTACAAGATGGGGGTATGAGAAATAGAGGTGATTGTTACAAGATGGAGAATGAGAAAGGATACGTGTGACTAGACTGTGTAATAGTGTGTGTGTGTGTGTGTGTGTGTGATTTCATGTGTAGACAGTTGAAAATTAGTTCAGCACACGTTGGTGTGTGAGCAGTAAAAAAATAGCACCTGAGCTGGGCACAGTTAAGTAGTTTTAAGAAGAGAAATAGGCCGTATGTTTATGAGTGGAGAGTAGAGTACAGACTGCTCAAGTAAATAGTATGTGTGGGTGTAAAGTAGTTGTAAGCTGGGTTTAAGTAGGTGCAGACTTACTGGATACAGCGAGTTGGGTTAACCTAGTAGTACAGTAACCGTATACAGCGAATTGGGAGTAAAGTAGTTGTACAGTAACCGTATACAGCGATTTGGGAGTAAAGTAGTTGTACAGTAACCGTATACAGCGATTTGGGAGTAAAGTAGTTGTACAGTAACCGTATACAGCGATTTGGGAGTAAAGTAGTTGTACAGTAACCGTATACAGCGAATTGGGAGTAAAGTAGTTGTACAGTAACCGTATACAGCGATTTGGGAGTAAAGTACACCCATACCTCGCTTTACGGCTTAGATACATTCCACGAAATTTGGCAGCTAAGTGAAAAGCCGTATAGGGAATCAATTGTTCTTGTGCAAATCCATACAAATTCAATGAGATCGGTTCCAAGTTGTTAAAATATGTAACATGGTTTGTCATTCAAAATGTATTTTCTCTTTTTATTTCATTTAAACTAAAGCTACATACATTTGTACATAAAATAATAACAAACTCCAACAATCAACAATAGTCTATAAACAAAAATGAAACAATTTCATGTTACATAAAATATGAATGTGTATAATTTTTTTTTTAAAATAAAGAAATGGTAACCTGCAGATCAATGACGTCATTATTTTCCGCTGGTAAGGATGGGCGTGGCTTACAGCAATTGTCCAACGTTGTTTGTTTTGCCTTCTTGTCTAGTTCATTCTTCAATGAGTTATAACTGCTAATGACTAATGACTGAGTTAATTCCTTGAGTAAACGAGTGCTATGTCTGACGTCAGGATCGTTTTCAAGGAGGAGGTTCCCTATCAGCTTCAACACATCACGTTCGTTGAAACCTTCCAAGCCTAGATCTTCTACTAGATCCAACATATTTTGCCTAATTTCAGGAAGAAAATTAACTTCTGTATCCAGTGCCGAACCTAGGGATTATAGGGCCCCTCATTGGAGGTCCCAGCACTTTGACATTCGACAACATGACATGAAATAATGTACTTTATATTTAATGTAAAAATATAATTGGGGGCTCCTCAAGCTAAGGCCGGGGGGGGGGACTTTTGAATTTGGACCCCCTCCCTAGGTACGCTTCTGTCTGCATCAGTATTTTTTTACCCATTCTGGCCATATTTTTTTCCATATATGGTTCATTGTTGTCAATTTTAATTCCTTCCGTCTTTCACTGATGCTGTCAACAGTATCCTTAATGTTATAGTTTTTCCAAAATTTTTGAATTGAAGATTCACCATTGGTTTCCCTTATGCTGAGTTGTCGGAAAGTTCGGTGTAGGTAATGTGCCTTAAAAGTGCCTATTTTTTCATTTTTGTACAAAAGTGTTTTTTTTGGCCGTTATAGCGAAACATTTTAGGCCATAAATCGAAAACGTGCCATAAATGATGAAGGCTGTTATAGCGAAATGCCGTATAAAGAGCGGCCGTATAGCGAGGTATGAGTGTAGTTGTGCAGCAACCGGATACAGTGATTTGGGAGTAAAGTAGTTGTTCAGTAACTTGATAGAGTAAAGTAGTTGTACAGTAACCGGATACAGTGATTTGGGAGTAATGTAGTAGTACAGTAACCGGACACAGCGATTAAGGAGTAAAGTAGTTGTACAGTAACTGGATACAGTGATTAAGGAGTAAAGTAGTTGTACAGTAACAGAATACGGGTTGGTGGCTGTAGAGTTACTGTTAAGTAACTGGGTACAAAGAGTAAAGTGTACAATTGAGTCGTTCTTGAGTACCGGGTGGGGCCAGATGGTCGTGTGTTAAAGCGCTCAACTTTCGACCTGAGGGTCCGGGGTTCGATCTCCGCAGAACACAAATGGATTTCCAGGTTATGGTTCAAGTCCCTGCTATATCTCCCTTGGTGCCTCCAAGGCCTTTTACGTTATGACTATAGTGGGGATGAAAGAAGGGCACCATAGAAAGTCCCATTAGTGGTTTATAGGATGTAAGAGATTTCATCTCATCTTTTACAGGGACTGTACAGTGTACATACAGTCACAAGTACAGGGGCGTGGTGGGTGTTCAGAAAGATAGTTGTACAGGTAGATGGGTGTGTCAGTGACCGGGACTGAAATGTTATCGAAATAGAGGGGAACGGAGATGTTCAAGGAAAGTGGTTGAAGAGATGAAAAGAGATTATAAAGTCAGCGGTCGGCAACCGGTGGTCCGTGGACCATTAATGATGGACATAATGTGTTTTCCCATTTTAATAATAATCATTTGTTTATTAGATATTAAAGAAGAAAAAAATGGGTTTTGTTTTTTAAAAATAATATCTATTCATGGATGAATGCGTGAAAATAAACAAAAGCATCACGTGATTAAGCTGTAAGTCCTTTTTGGGGATTTTATTTTTATTTCAAGCTTTTAAAACTTTACACTGATAATAAGACAAGCATGTATAGTTTGTACACGGAGGGGGAACTAAGACAAACATGTATAGTTTGTACACGGAGGGGGAGCTAAGACAAACATGTATAGTTTGTACACGGAGGGGGAACTAAGACAAACATGTATAGTTTGTACACGGAGGGGGAACTAAGACAAACATGTATAGTTTGTACACGGAGGGGGAAATGATTTGAGATAATTTTTAAGAAATGAAATTCTCACGTTTAACCTTCTGCTTACAATATTCATAACGATGTTATGATTCGGTGCCGTTTTTTTTAGGACTTTAGGGGCACTTAAAGATATTTTGGGGGGGCTGCTAGACAAACACTCTTAAGAGATATTTGGGGGCCTCAGGAAAAGGGCATCAGTAACAGGCCGAATAGAAATAATATCAGGGGTCCTTTCTGCAGTGGGTCCCCAGTCGGCTAAAAGTTCGTCCTATCCATAATAATGGCTCTATATAGTTCATGTCTATACTTTATAACTTAAAATTGTAAAATTGGATTAGATGTTCAGGCTCTCGTCAAACATGTGTTGGTGCGCACTGATTTTCGTCGGAATTGAAATGAATGCGTTTCGGTGCGGATGATGCGCCATAGGAAGATAGCGATGGGATCACGGGTGGGATCATGAACGCGATCGAATAAGATTGCGAAGTTGACAGTTTTAGATAAAGGCTTTGAATATTAGGAGGCATTATAATCTGTTGATTTAGAGGCTTTGAATATTAACAGATAATATAATCTGTTTATTTAGAGGCTTTGAGTATTAACAAATAGTATAATCTGTTTATTTAAATCTCATTCATCTGTTTTTGTATAGAAATTAATGCTTGCTATCCCTTTTTTTACCGAATGTCACTGAACTGGTCATTGTATGGTTAATGTTAACTACTTTTTAAAAAAGTCGTGAAATTTTCGTTAGTCAAGTTGAACTGTTGATATTAAATATTCCAACAAGTATTGTGTTGTTGGGCCTATGAAAGATCACATTTTTCTTTTTGTCAGAATGAAAGAATAAAAAGGAATGTATATTGTATTTTTATTTTATTTAAAAGAACTTAAATAAATCACACGGTTGTTAATGTTGAGTTAATAACGATATGAATCATTTCAGTTCCTTGAAAATTGTCTCCCTTTATACACGTATTGATCTGAAGTCGTAATTTCTTTCATATATTTTCATTTTTCATTTTCTCTTCATTATTTTTTTTTTACTTTATCATAAAACCTCAGTTGATGTGAAAGAGAACAGAGGCATTGGTCATGTGGTGAACATCAAAACAAAATTATTTCTGTTTTTGTTTAACAAACCCACAATTCAACAGTTTGAAATCATTATGTCCAACACTGTGTTCCATGATGCTCCTGTTACAATGCACAGTTCATTTCTTGGTCCTATATCAGAACAGCTTCCACTAATCGAGAAAGGTTTTGTTGCGCCACATCTACAGCTTCACCCTAACAGGGGCGTGACACCATTACCTGCCCGACGCTGATCGGCAGAACCGTTCTTACGGGTTTTTTTTTTGGGGGGGGGGGTGGGGGCTTGATAAAAGTATATTTTGGGGGGCCCTTAGTAAAGGTATATTTTGGGGGCCTAAACCAACGAATATTTCGGGGCCCTAGACAAGGTATATTTTGGGGGCCCTTAGTAAAGGTATATTTTGGGGGCCTAAACCAACGAATATTTCGGGGCCCTAGACAAGGTATATTTTGGGGGCCTCTAGTAAAGGTATATTTTGGGGGCCTAAACCAACGAATATTTCGGGGCCCTAGACAAGGTATATTTTGGGGCACTAGCCACAGGTATATGTTGGGGGGTGCATCAAAAAAGTATGTTTAGGTACCCTAATAAAAATGATATAAAGCTCGACGTTACAAATATTGGGCCCTGATCTTTAAAAATTGCGCCCCCACCCCCCTATTTTTAAAGTCATTCACGCCAGGGGGCCCATAGCAATGGTTCAGGAAACCTTTTCTTTAAAAAAATCAACAAAGTCTCGACAGGGGCCCATAGCAATGGTTCAGGAAACCTTTTCTTTAAAAAAATCAACAAAGTCTCGACAGGGGCCCATAGCAATGGTTCAGGAAACCTTTTCTTTAAAAAAATCAACAAAGTCTCGACAGGGGCCCATAGCAATGGTTCAGGAAACCTTTTCTTTAAAAAAATCAACAAAGTCTCGACAGGGGCCCATAGCAATGGTTCAGGAAACCTTTTCTTTAAAAAAATCAACAAAGTCTCGACAGGGTCCCCCCATAGATGTAAGGGGACCCTTAGCATTTCCGATAGGCACACCACCTCCGAATATCTGTGTGTATCACATAAACTATTTACAGACTAAGTTCTAACTTAGACAGGCCTGTAGCGTGCGGGCGGGGCAAGGGGGCCGCCCCTCTGCGTTTTGTCTGCCACCCCTTCTTATTTGTTCTACTTAGTAAAATGTATTACTTGGCCCCTGCTATTGCCTGGCCCCTGCTGTAGAATGCCTGGCCCCCTCCTGTAGAATTTTCACGCTACGGGGCTGAACGTAGATCAATACAAGTACGTCTCAGGTGTATCTATATAGTGACAGTAAGTAAGACGTAGAATAAAGAAGAGGCTAATCCTGAATGTAAACCCTAGGGTGGTGTGTGTGTGTGTGGGGGGGGGGGTTGTAGCCAGCATGCAGTAATTTCACGCAGAGAGAAGCTAGGAAAAAGTGAAGCTTACTTTGACAATGGTATGTAGCCCCCTAACCTCTCCTTGATCAAGCCTCACTTTGCTCTTAAAGTCAAGATAACAGAGCTACTCACGTGCTGGTGGTATAACACACTTATAGCGGATGAACACAATGAGTGTGTGTGTGTGTGTGCACTCACCTGGATGCTAATGTAACATCGCCGACACCGAGAGCCTGACGAAACACAAGGGATGGGGAGGGTGTTCGGGGGGCGGGGGTTGGGGGGGGAGGCGCACGACAGTTTACTCCCGGTATAACAGTAAAAACAAACCTCTTTGATGCTGGCGACCTGTCTATGACGTCACCAAACAAACCAATTCCAACAAGGTCTGCACTAATGTGTGTTTGTTGGTGTGTGTGCGTGTGTGTGTATGGAAAAGGAAGGGGGGGTGAGAATGTCTTGTCATGATGCAAGCAGAGGCGGTTTTAGGTCGGTCGAGGCCCAGGATACAGAAGGGAGATTATTAAAATGAGATTCTAATAATAATGCAAGACCAACGATATTTCACTTAAATCGTAATACGATAAAGGAAGAGAAAACAGACAAACCTAAACAGAGAAGTTTTACAAGACAATGATCCATTTATGTATACTATACTATATACTGTACATGTATTTGTTATTTCAGCATACTCCGGGACGATAATGTTTTCATTTGCTTTTAATCCTCTTTGAGTTGTAAAACTACATATATACTTTTCGTTTGACAGTTGTTCACTAATATGTCCTCATTTATAAGACAAAATAAGGAAGATTTTCTTTTCTTTTTTGACGCCGCCATTGCCAGCATGACAGGGTGTAGTGTGCCTACCACACCAGCACTGTTGGCGGCGCTGATGCATATCTGCCATGCCTACAGAGCGGCGGGGTGAGTGTGCCCGCTAATATCTGCCGGGATAGCAGAAAAAAGGGTTTTAAGACCTGCCCAGACTGGTCAGACCAGCAGGGTGGTGTGTACTGCCGGATCGGCCAGAATGGCAAAGCAAAGTATTTTTCCCGCTACTCAGACGGAGGGTTGTGTGTAATGTGCCTGAATGACAGGCTGCGAAGGTGTGCTTGAGTGGGACAGAGTGGAAGGGTGTTGTGAGCCGACCACATCTGTCACCACCACCATGTGTGAATACTATGGTCTCAGATAGTCCTCATTGACCACAGTAACACCAACGTCGCAAAAGTTTTTTTTCCTGGCTAGGAGAACCCCAGTGATCGTTTCCCCATAGACCATGGTATGTCTACCAGACCAGGATAGCCTGGCAGAGAAGGCACGCTATTGACCTTATTTATCATGGTACCTCCTGGGCCAGGTACAAGTATAAATAAGGGAGATAATTAAAAGTCAACTCTTTAAGGGGCATCATAAGCACTTCAGTGTGTATTTGTTTATACAACATTTTGTATTTTTTAAAAAAAAATTCATTCATTTAAATTTCATCAAATTTGGACAGAATTATATCAAACAATTTTAAAAAACAAACAACTCAAAAATGATGTATACAATTTTCAAGTAATATAGTTTCTTCTTTTTCTTTTTAAAGTATTTCTGTAAATATAAGTAATATAAGACTAAGAAAAAAATCAACTCATAAACAGTTTATTACCTTTAACTTTTGTCCCCTCTATACCAAGAAACAGATAGAAATTATAGGAATGCCAAGATAAAGTAATGAAACTCAAGTTTTATTGATATCAAACAAATATATCTCTTTTTTATGTAGACGAATGTTGTATGAATAGACTTTTATCTTTTCCTACAATCTTTGTTCTCACTTGTTCTACAAAAAAAATATCTTTTTTTTTCTTTCTGCTAAGTTAGAGCCTGACATTTTCGTCCCCCCCCCCCCAACGCCCCTATTTTGTCTTAAGTTTTCCAGAAGTGAGGTCACACCAGGTGGATGCACGCTGGTTACACAACAACCACGGAGACTATATATACGGACGTCACTGACACTGCTGTAAGGTAAAGGTTGAGAGAAGAGTCGGCGTACGAATATACGATATATTAGTCCTTTGAGATGTGCTTGGGGGAGTGGAAGAGGGAGGAGGATACGAGAGAGAGAGAGAGAGAGGGGGGGGGGAGGCAGAGAAAAGGGTAGGGGAGTGAAGATTCCACATTTAATCCGCAAGGCCTGGCGAATTATTATTGTATACATCACTTAGTATGATATGTATACTCATAAACACAGCCACACACATTATATACACAAACACACACACACACACACAAGCACGCCCTCAAACACTTTGACCTACAGAAGGTAAACATACGTCACATGCTCCTGTAAGTTTTATAGACACGTTTCTTACTCGCTCTCGCGGTGTTTGTGTGTGTGTGTGTGTGTGTGTGTGTGTGTGAGTGAGTGAGTGTGTGCGGTGAAGCTCTACATTTGTAATTGGATAATTGAAACATATCTGATAAAATTTTCAGTATGTAGTTTTATTAATTTCATTTGATAAATCGAAATGTAAAGAATTATTATTGGCAAGTTTAAACATTTCTTTTCTGGAATCTGACAGTAATCATGTTGATATATATATATATATATATATATATATATATATATATATATATATATATATATATATATATAATTTTTCCGTTCGAAATTTTGATTTATATTAAAGGGTTGATTGAAAATCCCTTGCTATCTTTTAAATACATTAAATTATCAGCATGAAATAATTTTCCATAAAATTAAATCGTGGTTTTGAATACTTGTTGTTAGTATGTATTTAGGTGATCTCCCTTAGTATGTATTTAGGTGATCTCCCTTAGTATGTATTTAGGTGATCTCCCTTAGTATGTATTTAGGTGATCTCCCTTAGTATGTATTTAGGTGATCTCCCTTAGTATGTATTTAGGTGATCTCCCATAGTATGTATTTAGGTGATCTCCCTTAGTATGTATTTAAGTGATCTCCCTTAGTATGTATTTAGGTGATCTCCCTTTGTATGTATTTAGGTGATCTCCTTTAGTATGTATTTAGGTGATCTCCCTTAGTATGTATTTAGGTGAAGCACATGAATGGCCACTTTTATTTATTACAATGAAAAGTAAGGCTTTATACTGGTAGAGAATAACATCAAATAAAAGAGGCAAGTTATTCATTATGGGAATGACATGAAGTACACTAAAATACGTTGATAATAAACAATGTGTAATGTAACGTTTTATTTTATTAGGCCGCGGTGCTTTCCATTATAAGTAGCACCGTTCTAATGGATATGTTATTTTTTCTGATTATAAGTAGCACCGTTCTAATGGATATGTTATTTTTTCTGATTATAAGTAGCACCATTCTAATGGATATGTTATTTTTTAGAGCATTTTCGAAAAAAATGCTCTATTGTCCCCGTTTTGTCTGTCTGTCTGTCATCACCCTAGATCTCAACAACCATAAGTCCTAGACCCATGATGTATATATCATTTTGTAGGTCTTGGCCTGCCAAGAAATGAATTTTTTTCCATTTCGCGATCTGACCTCTCAGGGCCGTAAAAGGGGCCTTATAAAGTACCGTTTCTTTACTATATAAGCTATATTAATAATGGAGCGCCCTTTATCTCAGCAACCATAAGTCCTAGACCCATGACGTATATATCATTTTGTAGGTCTTGGCCTGCCATGTGTACTTCAAACGTTCATTTTGCGATAGGACCTCTGAGGGCCGGGCTTCAGGGCTCCTAAGGGGCTTATATATTATATATATGGCCCCATTCTACACCTTGTACGTTCAATAACCCATTCATTTGGTGCGAAATACTGCAGCACGTAGTTTCACCAAGATTTATTAAGAAACTCATCAAATGAAATAGTAAGCTTGTATTCTGAGTTTAATTGAAAGTATCAGAGCTATGCAACAATTGACGGAGTTTTCGGACGATTAAATGACTACAATTTCGATTGTTTTCAATTATGAGTCCTATTTCAGTAACCACAAACCACTTGTAGTTAGATTTAAGAGAAAATAATTTTTTTTTCAAATATAAAGAAACGTCTTTATAATATTTTTTTTACAGATATATGCATTACACAATTGAATTTATAAACATTTCCAAAATTTACAAATATTTACTGAAAGCTAACAAACGTACTGATACATAACAAGAAAATGCGCTAACACGTCCTGTGTCCAGAATGGAACAAGCTTAATTCTGATTATAAGTGGCACCGTTCTAATGGATATGTTATTTTTTCTGATTATAAGTAGCACCGTTCTAATGGATATGTTATTTTTTTCTGATTATAAGTGGCACCATTCTAATGGATATGTTATTTTTTCTGATTATAAGTGGCACCGTTCTAATGGATATGTTATTTTTTCTGATTATAAGTAGATAGCAGAGTGTTTATCCATTAGTAAATAGTTTGGTAAAAAAATAATTTTCTGGCAATATTTTGCAAATATGTGTACAAGAAAAAAAAACGACTTTTTTTTACCGAAATGCAAATGCTTCAGGTAGAGTATCAACTTACAGTCTCAATCACAGTATCAACTTACAGTCTCAATCACAGTATCAACTTACAGTCTCAATCACAGTATCAGCTTACAGTCTCAATCACAGTATCAACTTACAGTTTCAATCACAGTATCAACTTACAGTCACAATAACAGTATCAACTTACAGTTTCAATCACAGTATCAACTTACAGTCACAATCACAGTAACAACTTACAGTCTCAATCACAGTATCATCTTACAGTCACAATCACAGTAACAACTTACAGTCTCAATCACAGTATCAACTTACAGTCACAATCAGAGTATCAAAATACAGTTTCAATCAGTACATTGAATGAATCGCCCAACATTGACTAGCTCTGCACATTGAATGTATAGCCCAACATTGACTAGCTCTGCACATTGAATGTATAGCCCAACATTGACTAGCTCTGTACATTGAACGAATCGCCCAACATTGACTAGCTCTGTACATTGAATGTATAGCCCATTATTGACTAGCTCTGTACATTGAATGAATCGCCCAACATTGACTAGCTCTGTACATTGAATGAATCGCCCAACATTGACTAGCTCTGTACATTGAATGAATCGCCCAACATTGACTAGCTCTGTACATTGAATGAATCACCCAACATTGACTAGCTCTGTACATTGAACGAATAGCCCAACATACATATTCCCAATCATACAATGTGGCTGACTAAGTTTATAAGCCCAATGGCCAATTGTTAGCTCAACAATTATTTTCAATGTCTAATAAATAAAGTTATAGTATCACACAGTGGGCCCCTTATCCGTGATGGCTGCCAAAAGAACTCATCAGATTACTTACACAATCAAAATAACTATTGAGAAAATTTCCCATAATCAAGGGTCGGACATATTGTCACTCAGTTTCTTATTGCTTAAAAAAAAAAGTAAAGTTCCCTTCTTAGCCCTAACGGGCCATCGGGGCAGATGAAGTGTAGAATTTAACTGTTTCTATAACCTCGGCATATGAGGGGATTGTGTGGTTAGCACAACGCCCAGCCGCCTTTACTTCCCCAACTTAAGTCAGGTACCCATTTAAAGCTGGGTGGACTTGTGGGACGACTTTGCACCAAATTTCACCTGGAAAAATTCTATGGGCCTCACCGAGGAATGAACCCAGGACTCTCAGGTTGACAGTCGAGTATCTACACCACTCGGCCATCCGTCCCACTCTTATTGCTTAACCCACTTATTAAAGCCCAAGCGTAACCTTTCTTTGAGCCATTCATTGATGTCTTTGTATTCTCTCTATCGGAAAACAATTCGTAAATCTAATTTTAAAAGGTGGCTTATAGAATAATCGATAATTGCATAGGAATCAGTTCAAATTGTGACATATAGTTCCATCACTTAAATAAAAATACAAACCTCATTAATATTATTATCAGTCGGCGGGAAAAAGAGACCGCTATTGAGGTTGAAAGGGACATAAGTGAGTCATAACAAAAACAACATTCAACAAGTATCTTTTACCACTCTCCCCTTTCCCAACATTTCTCTGACAAGTCACTGCCCCCCTTCCTCGACTTCGTCTCTGTTGTTCGTAAAGTAACAGAAAAATTAGAAATAAATAAAATGAAACAGTGAAGGACATAGACGTAAACTAAATTTTTGTGGAGGAGGTAAACATTACAAACTTTATATCAGTTAACACAGGGGAAACTTCTCCTGGAACTTTAATAATATTAACATACGGAGCTCGTGAGATGAAATGTTATGTAAATACATGCTGGTAGCTATTTCTTATTTCCAGTTAATGTAGACACATGCTAAGTAACACAATCTGACTGTACTGAAGGTATATTCGTGTTCAGATATGCCATATATACATATGCATCTCGAACTGGTGGTTTAACATTCATTCATTCATTCATTCAATCAATCAATGCATCTTTATTATCTTAATAAGTTAATGCAACAAACATACACATATCTATGTGTCTATTAAGATTGATGAATTTATTTTTCCATGAAGTAAATATATACTTTTGTACATTTCATTTCTAAATTATTTAATGTTCAATTTAACAGGCATAGACTATACTGTGACCTGGTCATTGAAAAAAAAACGTAATGATTGGAGGCCTAGCAAATCTTTTTGAGAATCCTTCACAAATTCAATCAGTATACAAATGAAAATAAGACTACTTGTGATGTTTAGATCTAATATTGTGATGTTCAGATCTAATATTGTGATGTTCAGATCTAATATTGTGATGTTCAGATCTAATATTGTGATGTTTAGATCTGATATTGTGATGTTTAGATCTACTATTGTGATGTTTAGTTCTAATATTGTGATGTTTAGATCTAATATTGTGATGTTCAGATCTAATATTGTGATGTTCAGATCTAATATTGTGATGTTTAGATCTAATATTGTGATATTTAGATCTAATATTGTGATGTTTAGATCTAATATTGTGATGTTCAGATCTAATATTGTGAAGTTTAGATCTAATATTGTGATGTTTAGATCTGATATTGTGATGTTTAGATCTACTATTGTGATGTTTAGTTCTAATATTGTGATGTTTAGATCTAATATTGTGATGTCTAGATCTAATATTGTGATGTTTAGTTATAATATTGTGATGTTTAGATCTAATATTGTGCATCATATTTACTTGGGTGCTGCAAATATTACAATACACAGTCTAATTTGAACACACAGTGTCTTTAGTCTTATAGTGACCTCATTTTATGTATGTAAGTTTCAGCTGGTGGTTCCATCTAATACTTCCTAAGCTAGAAATGTTGCTTAAATTGACCTTGGGTCACTAATCAATACCCCAACACCGTACAATGTTAATTTATTTAAATACTCCTGAACTAGATAAACACTAAGCCAAATAGTTTACCCCTCCTTCCCCGGGGATCATCATAATTTAGACGATAGACTACACAAACACAAGTTTCTATTTTTTCTTTTTTACAAATACATTATTACATATTTTTTAATACGAAAAGTGAATATTACATTCAATACATGGATTATGTATTTCAATGACAGCGTTGAGTACTTTGATTACACTAAAGTACCATTAGTCAGTGCATGCAATGAGTACATTTGAATACAACAAATTACGTTGAGTACTTTGAGTACACTAAAGTACCATTAGTCAGTGCATGCAATGAGTATATTTGAATACAATAATTTACGTTTGAGTACACCCAGTACACACTTACTTAGATTGGGTGCATTGGATGCACTGAAAACAAAAAGTGGGTTTAACTTATACCATCAGTATAGCGCACTGATTCAACTATAACATCAGTATAGCGCACTGATTCAACTATGCCATCAGTATAGCCCACTGATTCAACTATACCATTAGTATAGCCCACTGATTCAACTATACCATCAGTATAGCCCACTGATTCAACTATACCATCAGTATAGCCCACTGATTCAACTTTACCATCAGTATAGCCCACTGATTCAACTATACCATCAGTATAGCCCACTGATTCAACTATACCATCAGTATAGCCCACTGATTCAACTATACCATCAGTATAGCCCACTGATTCAACTTTACCATCAGTATAGCCCACTGATTCAACTATACCATCAGTATAGCCCACTGATTCAACTATACCATCAGTATAGCCCACTGATTCAACTATACTTTATACCATCAGTATAATATAGAAGTAAATCAAATTTACTTGTCAACTAAAAGGTCCAACAGGTGAGATAATTCAAGGCGTTGTATTGAAAAAAAAATAGAGAGAGAGAGAGAGAGAGAGAGAGAGAGAGAGAGAGAAAGAGAAAACTGAGCATACTTAGCTTGATAACATGCTCTTACTGTAAGTATCTGTTAAAAGTACAGCGCTAATAGCCCAAAGTTGCAGCTAAACACTTAGACCAGATTATCATGGAATCTCTTGCACCTTCCACATGCTGCAATTTTTAAAAGTCAAGTAAACAAGGGAGGCTAGTTCTTCTTCTCTCCTCCTTCTCTCTCTCTCCCCCGCCCCCCCCCCCCGGGTCCTCCAAGTTAGAGTAGAGAAGAAACTAAAATAACACACAGAAAAATAACAGATGAGAGATATATGTCAGTGCTGTGACCTTCTTGAATCTGCAGAGGTCAAAGAAAGCACAGCTGATGTTGTGAAACATTAATGTGGAAGAAATAGTGACGGAATAATTGCCCGTAATTGGCTGTAAGCTCATGATGTTGATCCGAAATAAATGTCATAAAAGCGGTACCAATAACTGTAGAAGCCATTAACAGTACCAATAACTGCAGTAGTCAAAAGTCATTAACAGTACCAATAACTGCAGTAGTCAAAAGTCATTAACAGTACTAATAACTGCAGTAGTCATCATCAGTACCAATAACTGTAGAAGCCATTAACAGTACCAATAACTGCAGTAGTCATTAACAGTACCAATAACTGCAGTAGTCATTAACAGTACCAATAACTGCAGTAGTCATTAACAGTACCAATAACTGCAGTAGTCATTAACAGTACCAATAACTGCATTAGTCATCAACAGTATCAATAATTCAGTAGTCATTAACAGTACCAATAACTGCAGTAGTCATTAACAGTACCAATAACTACAGCAGTCAATAACTGAATCTATAACTGCCATAATCAATAAGTGTATCTACAACTGCAGTAGTCATCTAGAAGAGTTTCTCATTGGAATTCCCTAAATTGATTCAATTAAGATTGATAGGTTTAGGCATTGATGGACAGGGCCCCCGTCGTGACTTTTGTTTGATGCAACATTTTAACCTGACGCTATTGAAAAGCAGTAAACTTCTGAACCAGATTAAGCTGTTATCAAGTTTAAATAGAAATGAAGTGAGCGAGTTTCAGAATCTAGAAGGCCTAACATTGCTAATAATCATGCCTACATTGCTGACAGTCAGGCTTACATTGCTGAAGTCCGGCCTACATTTCTGACAGTCAGGCCTACATTGCTGAAGTCCGGCCTACATTTCTGACAGTCAGGCCTCTACATTTCTGACTGTCCGGCCTACATTGCTGACTGTCCGGCCTACATTTCTGAAGTCCGGCCTACATTTCTGACACTCAGGCTCACTTCAAAGAACGACAATCTAAGCAGTTGTCAGTGGCCCCCAGGCTAAAATGACTTGGGGTTGGGGGAGGGAGGCTCCCATCTCCTCAAGATTATTACGGTTTCAAAAATGTGCAACTGGTGGCCTTGACAGCTTTTTTACCTATTGTACCTTTGCATACTGCTAACAACACGTATGAACGTCTCACATTGATCATAGTAACTGATCAACTCTCCATTTTATGTCTCTATATCTGTGCTTGAGTAATTTTTCATCCCCCTACGAGTGTAGGGTCTCGAGCACACTTTACATCAATACAACTGCATCATTTATTTATTGCTCACACAGTTTTCATTATATGTATTTCCCCTACAGGTCACGCTTCTTAAATAAATGAAAGCATAAATAATAAAAGCACATAAACATGCATACAACATACACATAGGCTTACATAGCCACAAAAATACAATGTTGTTTATAGTTTATATGTTTTATAAGTGCAAACAAGGAAAACTTGGCTATGTTTACAATTGTAGGTATTGATGTAATATATATATATATGAATTACTTTGGTAGAGCTGCTATATTTTAAGTTTCTGTAAGTAAAAAACAGAGAATAGTTTCAACCTTCAAATAGAAATATATTGTTTACTAATGCGCGGACATTATTCAAAACAAAAAAATGATATTATTATTTATTCGGATGATATTGTTCAATATTCAACAGGTAGAGGTCAACCTATGACATATAAAGCTCAGAAGATATTTATCTAAATGCATTATAATGTTAGAATTATATCAACTAAAACAGAGTTATTTATCTGGTTAAGGAAACAAGGTGGCTGCCTTAACACCCCCCTCTCCCCGGGGGTCCATATTTTTAATTCAGTCTAAAGGAAGGGCAATCTAATTACTTCTCAGGTGCCCAGGCTTGACATGATTTAACAGCCAGAGGGAGATCTAGTTTTCAAATGTTAATTTGGGGCCATATATTTTCAAGCGTTTTTCCTTGTGTCTCCGAATTATCTTTTCTTTGGGCACCCCCGCCCCCTCCCAATGTCCCTTTCCCTACGCCCATCCCACAAACTGTAAGAATGGCTCTGTGCTAAGTGTGCTAAAAGGCAAAGACAGAAACATAATTTGCTCCAGGGCCCAGAATTTATCTCGGCGGCCATAAACCGGAGTGGCCATGTTTGAGGCCAATAGGAGTATCTCTGAGATTGTTGTGTGGGTACAAGCCAATGGGAGTATCTCTGAGATTGTTGTGTGGGTACAAGCCAATGGGAGTATCTCTGAGATTGTTGTGTGGGTACAAGCCAATGGGAGTATCTCTGAGATTGTTGTGTGGGTACAAGCCAATGGGAGTATCTCTGAGATTGTTGTGTGGGTACAAGCCAATGGGAGTATCTCTGAGATTGTTGTGTGGGTACAAGCCAATGGGAGTATCTCTGAGATTGTTGTGTGGGTACAAGCCAATGGGAGTATCTCTGAGATTGTTGTGTGGGTACAAGCCAATGGGAGTATCTCTGAGATTGTTGTGTGGGTACAAGCCAATGGGAGTATCTCTGAGATTGTTGTGTGGGTACAAGCCAATGGGAGTATCTCTGAGATTGTTGTGTGGGTACAAGCCAATGGGAGTATCTC
Organism: Bulinus truncatus; assembly: GCA_021962125.1. NCBI lineage: Eukaryota > Metazoa > Mollusca > Gastropoda > Planorbidae > Bulinus > Bulinus truncatus. Next base: position 7,704,301 of record JAGDYQ010000001.1, on the reverse strand, counting down.
TGAGATTGTTATGTGGGTACAAGCCAATGGGAGTATCTCTGAGATTGTTATGTGGTACGATTAAAAACTGTTGAAAGAGTTAGCAGTGAATGAATCAAAGTTTACTGAAGAGAGATAATTAAACGATAGACCAATCAGTGGTCCATTGACTATAAGTGGCTCATTGATAAATAAGTGGCTCATTGAAAAATAAGGGGCTCATTGAAAAATAAGTGGCTCATTGATTATAAGTGGCTCATTGATAAATAAGTGGCTCATTGACAAATAAGTGACTCATTGATAAATAAGTGGCTCATTGACAAATAAAGAAGTGGCTCATTGAAATAAGTGGCTCATTGATAAATAAGTGGCTCATTGAAATAAGTGGCTCATTGACAAATAAGTGGCTCATTGACAAATAAGTGGCTCATTGACAAATAAAGAAGTGGCTCATTGAAATAAGTGGCTCATTAATAAATAAGTGGCTCATTGAAATAAGTGGCTCATTGAAATAAGTGGCTCATTGACAAATAAGTGGCTCATTGACAAATTAGTGGCTCATTGATAAATAAGTGGCTCATTGAAATAAGTGGCTCATTGACAAATAAAGAAGTGGCTCATTGAAATATGTGGCTCATTGATAAATAAGTGGCTCATTGAAATAAGTGGCTCATTGACAAATAAAGAAGTGGCTCATTGAAATATGTGGCTCATTGATAAATAAGTGGCTCATTGAAATAAGTGGCTCATTGACAAATAAGTGGCTCATTGACAAATAACTGGCTCATTGATAAATAACTGGCTCATTGACAAATAAGTGGCTCATTGCAAGCATCACAAAACATATCTATTAGCCCCCCTCCCCCCCCCGCTCACCACCAGTATATTTGTTTTTACTGTTTACTTGTTTATTTTTTAAAGTGCTCCAGTACTCAAAGTTCCTGTGAAGTGTGCTTTGGGAGAGAACCAGCAACTGTTAAGACAACACTTAAGTGAAAATGTTCCAGCAGTGATCGAAGTCCTTCAAGACGTTATTGATCTGGTCCCAGACAGTCTTACTGTCCTTTTTACTTTCCCCCCTAGGACGGTTTAGCTGGACACCCGGTACAGATGTTGAACAGAGCAGACACACCAGTGCGCTCACCCGCTATTTTTCTACTCACAATCACTGTGACTTTCTCGAAGTGAAGATTGTTTTTCGCCCTTCATAAAGTGATCTTATCACAGGGGAAAACTTTAAATACAGCAGACTAATGACTCTGGGGCTTTTTCGATTTATAGAACTCTAGATTATCCTGCCCAAGTAAAACAAAATATATTTTTTTAAATAAAATTAGTTTTTGGAATAGAAATATTATTTTTAACGGTGTGGTTGGATCAAAAAGTGAGTACTTAAATATCTACGACAAACTGGGTGTTGCTTTTTGTGGTAATATGGCAATTTTCAAACGTGAAAGCTAAAATTTTGAAAGGTCGGCTTTCACTTTTCATCTTCTGTTGTTCTTTCTTTCTTGTGTCAACATTAAAGATTCTTTCTTTCGTTTCATTTTGGTTATAGCAGAGGTTTACTTGTCGAAGGGCTATATAACAAAACATCTTCATTTTATATTACAATTGGGGCTTTTGTCGACGTACCTAGGGGTGAGGGTGTGTGTAAGTTGTGACAGGGTGGGGGTGGTAGATCTACTTAATAAGTGAACGCAACTTGTAGCGTGAAATTCCGTTATTTATCGATTTGGTGAACTTTCAACATTTTGGTCAAATTAACGCATTTAGGTATTGCGTTAAAAATGTTAATCGCAAATTTTTTTTGACGCGTTAACCGCAAATTAACGCAGTTTAATCAGCAGCCCTAATATATATATATGTATATATATATATATATATATATATATATATATATATATATATATATATAATAACAGCAAGTTTCATACAATAAAATAAATTTGTATCTTTTTTTTTTAATCTTATTTTTAAAAGACAAATTGCGAAAAACTATTTTTTTTTGTTTAAATGATATTCTGATTTTATTGTGAGTGATTTAGTCCTTTTACTTCAGGTTTCTATTCAACTTCACGACATATGCTATTAAAGAATGACAAAATATTGTTGACATATTATGCGAGGAATGCATATATGATCAGGTAAAGAAGGGCATAACATTATTGACCAATGTTATGTTTACAGACATGATATTGTTACGAAAAGGAAAATTAGTTTTATGGAGTTGAGATCTCTTATCTAATCATTGTAAAAAAAATATTATCATCTAAAAGTAAAGTATACAGTGCAAAGTACAAGGTGTTAACTGTTAAGTATAAAGTGTAACGTATAAAGTGTCGCTTATAAAGTGTTAATTATGTAGTGTAACATATAATGTGTAAAGTATAAAGTGTAGCTTATAAAGTGTAACGTATAAAGTGTAGCTTATAAAGTGTCAATTATGTAGTGTAACGTATTAAGTGTAACGTATAAAGTGTAAAGTATTACCAAGTAACGTATAAAGTGTAACATTTAAAGTGTAAAATATAACGCGTGAGTTCTAAAGTGCAAACAATAAACTGCAAAAAAAAAAGAAGAAGAAAGATCAATGAACTATCAGAAGTATCCCATTCAATCTTTAAACTTTACAATCAGGTTGAGATCAGGGCCTTCTGTTTATTTGACATAGGCCTACACTTAAGACATATTTGAGGGCCCTCCGCCAAAATTTCTGACGTCATCAGGTTTTACAATAAAGTTCGGTAATCGTCGTAGCTGTGATTACAGCAAATGTCTTGCTCAGCATTGGTCAGGTTAACGGCATCGCCATCCTAAAAAAAAAATGATGCCTTGCCTGACCTATATATAAATATATATATGTAGTTTTTTTTTTAATACCTTCACTTGGTTGATATCCGAAAATAAATCAAGAATATTCCTCACAAAGTTCGACACAGTTGGAGCATGGAATGAAAGCAGCATTACACGTACATCTCACTTCCCCCCCTACCCCCTTTTTAGCTCCATCCCTACTCTCAAATAAAAATGAAACTCAAACTTACATTAAAAAAAAAATGAAACCAAAATTCAAGTCCTGAAAAGTAACGAGTCAAACACCAATATAGATTGTAATATGATGAGTTCCGAAAACTAAAAATTCAGCAGCAAGCGACGGATAACTTGTTGAACATTTAATTGTGGCACACATAGCCCCCAGGAGACCGGAGAAGTAAAAAAAAAAGGTTTCATAAATAAACCAGCTGGTTTTTTGTGTTCCCCGTAAGGCAACAGGTAAACCCAGGTGCTGATAGCCAGATAGATTCACTTCATGATGATAGATAGTTCACACAGGAAAAGCCCAGAATTAACTAGATTATAGCCTACTATTACAGCGATAGTTTGATTTAATAGGCATTAATCCTTGGAGTTCAAAGGGACACCTTTTCTTTTAAGTATGTTTTTCAATTTATTATATTGCCAAAAAATTAATGTTCATTTTTCAATGGAATATTTAGTTTGAGCATCGATCATGTCAGTTATGTCCTAAATTTCTCCTTTTCCGAAGCGTCACAATAAAAATATATCATCGAAGTGTAAACTTTTTTTTTAATTTCCAGCCAATGAATAACTGAAGAGATAGCTCATACGTATTAATACAAGCTTTTGAAACTATGGCATATGGAGAAACGCTTTCCTCATGTCCCAAGTCTGCCAGATAGAATTCTGTATGAGTTTTGAAAGATGTGAGACATGCAAGTCTATTGAATTATGGTACAAATCCAATAAAATGTGATAGTGTTAAGTGAAATTTGGTTACAAGTCCAGTGCAATGTTGTACACGTCCAGTGCAATGTTGTACACGTCCAGTGCAATGTTGTACACGTCCATTGAAATGTTGTACACATACAGTAAAATGAAATGTAGATGTCAATGTAGTTGTTGATGCTGATGTAGTACTATATAATGAAATATGTGCGCGGCTAGTGAAATATATTACAGGTATAGTGAAATGTATTAAAGATAAATTGTTATATTAGACGAACACACTCTAATATGTATATATATATTGTTCAAACGTTTATTTCGTTGGAAGGGGGAATGTAGAGCTGTTATATGGATAGGAAAACTAGGGAATCATTAATCAATCGTCTGGCGCCCCCCCCCCACCCCCCAATCCCTACCACTTTGGACGGGCAAAAGTGGTATATTAGTAGGATTAAAAAGTTTTGTCCACGCTAATAAAGAAAAATGAGGCTTAAAATTAAACTATAAAGTCGACATTTCATTTTACTAATCTGGCAAGTTCTGGCGGGTATTTATTGTCGGGTTTTCATCAAAACAACTGGCAATATAGTCGTGTCATGCCCCCTTCCAGTACAAACTGATTTCATATTTCATGCTTTGAGGGCCCTGACAGGTAATTTTTGCATGATTCCCCCCCTCCCCACCAAGCATCTCCGAAAGTTTCTGCCTAGTGTCCCTATAAGAATGTGTAATCTGGATCTAAGAGATATGTCAGAATTCTAGTGGGTGTTAGTGTTCTTAGTTTCAGTATTCAGTGATTCTCAGTGGGTGGTAGTGTTCTTAGTTTCAGTTTTCAGTGATTCACAGTGGGTGGTAGTGTTCTTAGTTTCAGTATTTAGTTATTCACAGTGGGTGGTAGTGTTCTTAGTTTCAGTATTTAGTTATTCACAGTGGGTGGTAGTGTTCTTAGTTTCAGTATTCAGTGATTCACAGTGGGTGTTAGTGTTCTCAGTTTCAATCGCCTCTTCAAAAGAAGCTACTGCAAACAATGTTCACAATCCGTAACAAGCATATTGATTTATTTGCACAACACTGTGACCTATGACCTGTAGATACCAGGGTATCGATAGAGTTGATTAGAAAACTATAATTCTGTTTGTGTGCTGGTGTGTATATTTGTATGTATGCTTTATGCGATTTTCATCTCACTGAGATAAAGATTGAAAGGCGACATCTATGCGGTGGAAGGGATGTAATGGAAGGGATGTAATGGAAGGGATGTAATGGAAAGGATGTAATGCGTTTCTATTGTTTTGGGAATGAAATCTGACCCAGCGAGATGTACCGTAAATAGACATTTTATGTTTGTTTTATATTTTTAATGATGGTACTTTATGTTTTGCGTGAAATATCTACATGTGCTCAGCGGCGTAGGGTGGGTATCGGCCGCCCAGGGCGGAAGACGATTTTGCCGCCCTCTCATTTAGGTATTTCAATTTAATCTATACATTTTTGCCGCCCCTTAAAATGTAATAAAAAGTGCCGCCCGGTGCGGACCGCACCCCCCCCCCCGGGTACGCCACTGCATGTGCTCTATTTTCAATGGCAATCCATTATGTCTTGACAACTAATAGGGTAACGGCTGGAAAGATATAGTAGCATTAAAAAAAAAGAATTCTTATAGTATTTATAAAGTTTCAATTTATGATGGATATATTTGACAGCTACAGAATCAAAAAAAAAACAACAAGACATAAAACATTATCACAATATGCTACAATTTCAGTACACGTGAAGACATTATCATAATATGCTACAATTTCAATACACGTGAAGACATTATCACAATATGCTACAATTTCAATACACGAGAAGACATTATTACAATATGCTACAATTTCAATACACGAGAAGACATTATCACAATATGCTACAATTTCAATACACGAGAAGACAATATCACAATATTCTACAATTTCAATACACGAGAAGACATTATCACAATATGCTACAATTTCAATACACGTGAAGACAATATCACATCCATTTGTGGCATTTGAAACTGTATTTTAACACAGAGAACCATATTGTTTCACGCAATTATAGTCAAAGATGGCTGAGACACCCAACTTGTGTGTTGGAACAACTACACTGGGCATCAGGCGAGGACCAATGTGTACATTGGAAATGTGGAGACATTAATTGCTTCCATTTTTACCTCCCTTGGGAATGGGTGGGCGGGAGAACGCAGCGTTTCAAGTCTTTGGGGTTAATTGAACTGCCATATTAGTTACAAGACAGATTAACATCCGGGCAGCCATCATGCAGATGTGTTATATCAGCTTCGGCTCCGGATGTATGGAGTGGGAGGGGCTACACAATAAAAAAAAGAGGCGCTATATTTGCTTGAGATAAAAGTATTTAATCAGATTCGTTGCCTGTAAACAGATGATGATTGTAATGTACTTAGTTGTAAAAAGTCTTTAAGGTAATAATAATACTTTAACAAGCTTACCCTTTGTCTTCAAACGGAACAATGTGTGAAGCTAATGTGATACAAAATAACATAAACATGAAACAGCAGAAAGAGAGGTTAATTTAACTTTACTTCATTGTGAAAATAGATATTTTACTATAATGTGTAAATAGTTATTTTATTATATTGTGTAAATAAGTATTTTACTATATTGTGTAAATAAGTATTTTACTATATTGTGTAAATAGGTATTTTAAATGAGGAAAGCCTATCTTAAGCATACTGTGTTGTTGTTGCTTTTTTTTTTTTTGAGAGATGGTATGTTAATAACTTTCCATTTATAAACCATGGGTGACCATGTTTGAAGTGTATGTCTAAACCAGGAGTGACCATGTTTGAAGTGTACACCTAGACCAGGAGTGACCATATATGAAGTGTACACCTAAATCAGGAGTGACCATGTATGAAGTGTACACCTAGACCAGGACTGACCATGTATGAAGTGTACACCTAGACCAGGAGTGACCATGTATGAAGTGTACACCTAGACCAGGACTGACCATGTATGAAGTGTATACCTAAATCAGGAGTGACCATGTATGAAGTGTACACCTAAATCAGGACTGACCATGTATGAAGTGTACGTCTAAATCAGGAGTGACCATGTATGATCTCATCAAGTTCATCAAAGTCATTTAATTTTTTTTTAATTTCAATAAATCAAAATGTTTTTTTTTATTGATTTTTATACTATACATTTATGTAGCTTTTTCACTTGGGGGTCCGTGGGCAAGTTTCGACTATAAAAGGGGTCCATGGGTCAAAAAAAGTTTAGTTTGGGAACCACTGATCTAGCTAGAGACTAATTGGTGTAGTTGTCTTTATCAACATTTTGTGATATTGTGTAACTATATGTATTCATAGTTTTTCTATTACTCAAGTTTTCACTAGACTTTGATTACCAGAAAGTGGCGCTATAAAAGAACAGAAAATAATAAAATAATTCAACTCTGCGATGACATTTAAGTCAAAAAACAAACCCAGTTCCAAGTAAGACTATTTCCTTGATGTTTCATTGATGTTTCATTGATGTTTCATTATTGATGTTTCATTGATGTTTCATTGTTGTTTCATTGATGTTTCATTGATGTTTCATTATTGATGTTTCATTATTGATGTTTCATTGATGTTTCATTGATGTTTCATTGATGTTTCATTGATGTTTCATTTGATATTTCATTGATGTTTCATTGATATTTCATTGATGTCTCATTGATGTTTCATTGATGTTTCATACTTCCAAAGCATCAAGTTTTATTTTTCCTATTATATATTTACCATGGCAATGTTTATAACTTCTCTAAATAATTACCTCTCTAGGTGGACCAGTAAAATGTTCATGACAATTTATTTTTGGTTCTTACCTGAAACTAAAATGTCTACAGTTTCCAGTACGTAGGAAATGATGATGTGCCAGGAACATCTTAATGTGATACATAATTAATGCCTTCTGGGCAGACCGCATTGAAGATACACGATTCTGACTGTGGGACAGCCAGACAGTCGTTATGAAAATAGAGCTTGTATTGATAGTTAGTTATACTTCAGCTTGTATTGATAGTCAGTTATACTTCATGTAAAAAGAGGGGAAGGGGGGGAACTGAGAATATTCAGAAGGAAAAGAAATGTTCAGTGTGTCTGTTTATCTATCTGTCTGCCAGCCACTTAATGAGTCCTAGTTTTTCAAAAATGTGTCTAAATATATGTTTGAATGTCTTTCTATCTTTGTAGACATTGAGCTGCATTATTGTCTTTATGTATTGAGAAGTGTCTGCATTTATGTCTATTTAGCTAAACGACTGCTTCCATGTCTGCATGACTCTCTCTCTCTCTCTCTCTCTCTCTCTCTCTCTCTCTCTCTCTCTCTCTCTGTAAGACTATTAAACTGTCTGGATAGTTATATGTCTTTAAGGTTTTCTGTCTGGAAAGATATTGGTCTTTATGTCTGTCTGTCTAGCTATATTTTTTCTTGCATGTCTGTCTGCCTAACTATATGTTTACCTGCATGTCTGTCAATCTTACTATACGAAATGTATGCATGACTGTCTGCCTAACAATTTGTATATATGACTGCCTGTCTGTTCTTATCTTTATCTTAGTGGACTTGATGATTGTATTGTATCCCCACCCCAGAGCAATTAATTGAATGTTCTGCATATGCTTGTTGCTATTCCCATTAATTTGGGAATTTAATGAAATTATTTTATTTTAATTTTGGAAACCTCTTGCTACTCATGAGATTTTACACGTGTTTCAAGAGAAATTCTATGGAGGAGTTTCACTTACTTGCAGAATTTACACCCCAAAAAAAAGTACACCTCACAAAAGTACTCATCAGAATTGATCAGTTACGGAAGATGGCAAAATACTTTTTCGCACCCGGGCGACAGATATACTAGTCGCGGCTTGATACTCTACTCATACACACACACACACACACACACACACACACACACACACACAATATCGCCCATCTTGATGGATGGGTAGTTTATGCACAATAAAAAAAGAAATGAAATAATGTATTCGCTTCATGAAACCTAGAGACGAGTTTATTCACTTCCTTGACGTAAACAATTGCAGAATAAGAAGAATAATTAGATACGTAAATGGTAAATGGCTATTGTCCACCTGTGACACAGCGAGACATGTCATTTGTGGGATTCGGAGCAGTACTCCATTAAAATAGTTTACAAACATTAATTCTACAACAGGAACGGTTAAATGAGAAATATCATTGAAGTAAAACATTTTATTTTCAAAATCTTTTCATTTCGCTCAGCCAAGCTGTACACGTAAATGTAATAGTGTCTCAAGACAGTCTATATAAAGTATACTTGTGTCACAGCCAATATATACCTGTGTCTCAAGACAGTGTATATACATGTATACTTGTGTCACAGCCAATATATACCTGTGTCTCAAAGACAGCGTATATATAATTGTGTCTCAAGACAGCGTATATATATAGTTGTGTCTCATGACAGCCTATAGATACTTGTGACTCAAGACAGCGTATATATATAGTTCAGATATGAGCGGACAGCGGACGCGTCCGCTTGCGGACGCAGATCCGCAGACTTTTCCGAATCCGCGGACTGACAGCGGACGCTTCGTATGGTTGAGTTGCGGACTCGCGGACTGAAGCGGATCTTCTTTAGCGTTACCATAAAAAATTTCAAGTCATTTAAACAGCTAAATTTCAGCAATGCGGACGCGCGGACTGACTGCGGACCAATGTTGTAAGATTCCGAGGACGCGGACGCGGATCATTGATAGAAATCCGCGGACGGACGCGGACGCTAAATTTCAAGATCCGCACACCTCTGATATAGTTGTGTCTCATGACCGCCTATAGATACTTGTGACTTACGACAACGTATATATATATATATATAGTTGTGTCTCAAGACATCCTATATATACTGGTGTCTGAAGACATCCTATATATACTTGTGTCTGAAGACATCCTATATATACTGGTGTCTGAAGACATCATATAATAAAGCATTTAATCCAACATGAAGCTTAAGCCCGATGGCGTCACTAGGGAGGGGGTGGGGTAGCCTTCCGAGACTGGTCGTCATTACTTTGCTACAATCAACAGGTGTCATTTGTACCCGTTTAGTCTTTTGTACCCGTTTAGTCATTTGTACCCGTTTAATAATTTTGTTTTGGCACGGGAATGGGGAAGGGGCATTTATACTTATATACTTTTTATTTTGGCAGGCTGACTCAATAAAGACTAATTAAGTAAAGACTGACTAAATAAAGACTAATTAAGTAAAGACTGACTCAATAAAGACTAATTAAGTAAAGACTGACTAAATAAAGACTAATTAAGTAAAGACTGACTAAATAAAGACTAATTAAGTAAAGACTGACTAAATAAAGACTAATTAAGTAAAGACTGACTAAATAAAGACTAATTAAGTTAAGACATTAACAAAATTGTTTTGATCTTTGTGGGAACTCATTAAATCAATGAGAGATAACCCATTTAATTGCACTAGGTGTAAAGCTTTTGACATTATAATCATGTTAACTTGGATGGATTCTGAGCACACCGTAGAATTGTACACAATTTGATTGTTCTCCATCAGCAGAGATAGTCTGAAAGCAATGTTCTTATTGCAGTTTGCATAAACTGTATCTCTCCCCTTTCCCTTTCTCATTTTTTCGTTGTTGTTTTTCCCATAGTGACTGTGGCGTCACATGAAAGTTTGATACACCTGGCAGAAATACATTGTCATCTTCTTATAAACTTAAATTTAAAAATTGTATGTATATATTGTAATAACAAAATGCCCCCCCTCACCCCACGTAAAGCTGTATTATGGACCCACCTCCCCTGGGGAACTCCATCTAGGTACGCCACTGCATACTGACTTGTGCATCAAATATATTCTGCAAATGTAAATTTATTTTGCTTCATCACTGAGACATTACATACGACGATGTTCAATGAGATAATGAGAAAAGTTACACATAAGTGACGTCAGGGTCACTGGAGAAAAGAGTTGACCTCGTTTCTTGTCCTCCCCCCCCCCCGAACCTCATCCGTACGCATTTCATTTTTTTTAAAGTTGTTTTTAGTTTTTATATTTATTTAGTTCAATTTGCCATAGAATGCACTTAATTTAATATGAAGTTTTAATATTATATCAGCTCCGATAAATCAACTTAGACATTAACTCCCTTTGATGAACTTTTAGATATTTTATTTCAAATGGTTTCATTATTTATGGTGCCACCCTTCAGATGTTACTGTTATATAATCCATTCCTGCCCCTCTCCTACCAATGGTGCTGAATTATATATATATATATATATATATATATATATATATATATATTTAAATGTCACTGTATATTTTGAATAATACTCGGGGACAGCATGACAATGGTCTACATTCTTAGAGATTCATGTTGTATCTACACAACATACTGATATACATTTAGTGTGATGTGTGTCAGGGTGCAGAGACAGCATATACATGCAGTGTAGAGTATGTCTGAGTAGATTCATGAACAGTTTAGACAAATTATACATAATGTGTAAAGTGTGTCTGAGTAGATTCACTAGTGCATAGGCAGCATATACATGTATATCTGCCTAAATTCATTTAGTATTAAGACAAGATATACATCTACATATTGTTTAGGATATGTCGTGGTAGACATACGAATCTGGGTACATTCATGAACAGTTTAGACAACATATGCATGTTATGTAATCTATATCTGGGTACATTCATGAACAGTTTATACAATATATGCATGTTATGTAATAATGTCTGGGTACATTCATGAACAGTTTAGACAACATATGCATGTTATGTAATATATATCTGGGTACATTCATGAACAGTTAAGACAAGATATGCATGTTATGTAATGTATGTCTGGGTACATTCATGAACAGTTTAGACAAGATATGCAAGTAGTATTAATCAAAGACTAATTGGTTCATTGCATGAAATCAATACTTACCTGAATAACATTAAAGAAACATTCTTTAGGTGTGTTTTATAACGACACTTCCGGAAAGGCCTGAAGCCTGAATAAACAGGTTTATAAAAGGCACTCACACATTGGGAAGATATCTAACGTATATATATATATATATATATATATCAAAGCGTCTAATTAGATCATCAATACTTATAATCTAGATAATCTAGAATATGGGTATCAGTTCCACGACAGATTGCATTTGAGTACTGTTTTGATACAAGCTTAAATATTTGTTAGTGTGACAAAACTATTAACAATCTGTCCATATATTTATCGGATTTGATAATATAGTGGAAATCGGTGGCTTAGAGATGAATTGTATCGGAATCGTTGAAGATTTAGACATCACTATTCACGACATTTAATGCATCTAATTTAAAATAGAGGTTATAAACTTTTCGGAAATCAAGAGCCCAAAGAAGACGAAAACATTGCAAATAATAACAACATTGTCCGCGGTTAGTACATTTACTAGTATATTTGGATTTTTAAAAAAAATCGGTCAACACTTGAAGTGGCCAAACGGAGCATCACTTCTTTGTTGACCACGGATTCAGAACCACTGCAATTTAAAAAAAAATATGTAACCCCACATTCTTGTGAACATATTCGGTACCATATAGCAAAATTCATTTCATTTGTTATTAGCAGGGTTTAATACACAAATGAATTATGCAATGTTATTCAATGTTTTAAAGTCGATACTACTTTGGACTAGTTTTAAATGTCATATTGTAACGTGGTCACACCATTAACCTACAGTGGTCAGTTACAGTGGTCAGTTTTTGATAGTTTGATATCCGGATTGTTATGCTGACTACATACTGTATAAAAAAAATAGGGCCTCCAACTAATAAGAATCGGAAAGGGGGTGTTGATCGTGTAACTCATATTTGAACATACAAAGATTGTAACCATGATTGTTATTAAATCAGAATAGCAATAATTGTGAGTGCAAGGTCGTATTCTTCCATCGGCTAGTACAGTGGTCGGCAAAGTGCGGCTCCGGAGCCGCATGTGGCTCCTTGGCTCCTTAAGTGCGGCTCTGGCATTTAGTTTTATTTAGTATACAACTTATTTAGTGTACTGCTTTTTTTAGTGTAATAAAAGCAGATTTGGCTCCCAATTTTTTTTTTAATTGTTGTAATCTTCATATTTGGCTCTTTGACTGATAAGTATTGTAGGAAGGGTAGTGAGAGCTCTTGGAAGAAGGCGTCTAAATACCATTGCTAAATCTATTCTATAGATCAGGATGGTGAAGCCCAGAATCTCTACTTCTATTTACAGCCTCTGAGTAAAAATAATGAAAAAAAACAACAAATAGCTCCATTATTGCATGTTAATATGACGCGAGGTGACTACTGGCCCACAACATAGACATGTGAGTAATTAATGCACATAACCTCGAGTCAGAGACTACTTACGTCCAGCTAAATCTTCTTACGCTAAAAAATGACTACATATGCATATATTTGGAGAAGAGTTGGTTACTAGGCAACGAATTATTTCCCTTTTGTTGTGTTGTGACGTACGAAGTGGGGCAGCTTATTTCTTTTTTCGTTTTTTTTTTAGCACCTGCTGAGAGTGGTGGGTCGTTTGACCTTGACCATCAGTCACATTTAGATGACGTAAATTATGTGAACACATACAACGTAGGTGGCTAAGCTAGTGGTAAATGATAACCGTATTACGTGTTTTTATTTCAAGCAAAAAAAAATTATATTGTACAATTACAAAAGCCGTTCGTATGTGTATGGAAGCCACAGGAGGAGGTGGGATTAATGGCGGACGCACCGGGGGGCGCGCTTGGTGCCATAACTTGAGAAGGGCCCCCCTTCATGCATAAATGTGTATATATATATATATATATATATATATATATATATATATATATATATATATATATATATACTCTTTTATTCATTTTTATTTCTATCTCCTTTGTTTTTAGGACCCCACTATTTCCTTTTGCGCCCGGGGCCTTAAACGAATCCCGGCCCGCCTCTGCCTGTAGCCAGACTTCTGGAAATGTATTAAGGACCTATGCGAAATTACCGTACTAGGCCACTTTAGTATCATGTTTAATAGAAATTAATTTATGCACCGCGACATTCAGTGGTCGTCTAATTGGTCTGTCCATCAGAAGGACTCCGACTATAAGAAGGAACACCATAGTCAGTAGTAAAATAAAATAAACAAAATAAAAGTGATACACATTGGTAGCCGCTCTTAACGACGAACCGCAACAGGACAGCCATGATATAGGACAGCCATGTTGTAGGACAGCCATGATATCGGACAGCCATGATATAGGACAGCGATGATATGGGACAGCCTTGAGATCGGACAGCCATGATATGGGACAGCCATGATATGGGACAGCCATGATATAGGGCAGCCATGATGTAGGATAGCCATGATATAGGACAGCCATGATATCGGACAGCCATGAGATCGGACAGCCATGATATGGGACAGCCATGATATGGGACAGCCATGATATAGGACAGCCATGATGTAGGATAGCCATGATATAGGACAGCCATGATATCGGACAGCCATGATATCAGACAGCCATGATATGGGACAGCCATGATATCGGACAGCCATGATATCAGACACTCATGATATAGGACAGCCATGATGTAGGACAGCCATGATATCGGACAGCCATGATATCAGACAGCCATGATATGGGACAGCCATGATATAGGTAAATAGATTTGTTAAAGAGTCATGCTTCACTACAGATGATTTAGTTAGTTGAAACACAGTTAATTTAATACAAACGACGCTCATGTATCACTAATTTAGCCAATCAAAAGGCAAGAAGGGCACATCTATACAGACAGAGCCATTCATAATAGATAGGCAAACCAGGCGACATAGTCGGTCCACTACTGCCAAATAGTTCCCTTCAGTTTGTATTAAATTATACGCCACTAGGGCCTCATTACATTCCTTGAACTACAAACCCCAAATATTTCAAAATCTCTTCATAGGAGATCCTAATCTTTATAAAAATAAACCTAATTCTGAAAAGGGGGGGGGCATGAAGCCAACTGAAACTTATTATTTGTACTATTTTAAATTATTCCCCGATTAGTAGTAGGCATCCGTCCATCTCGGAAGATGATGGTAGCGCTCTAGGTTACTCCAGAGCGCAGGCCTGGGCGAAGATTGTGGAGGCCTTGCGCTGCCCAGACAACAGGGCCTCCCTCTCGGCTTTGTCGACGAGGTCCAAGGGGGTGCAAAGCACCACGCTTGGAGACGACTTGGCTGCAGAAGTTGCCGGAAGGACATCATGATTGACGTTCATCAGCCTTAGGGACTCCGACTCCGGATTTTTTCCTCGGGGTTGACTCCCGAAGCCTTTCCCATGGGTGGGTGAGCCTGCTAGGCAGCAGCGGTATTTACTGTATTTACCGATTACTGTATTTACATCTATACATACTTACCAAAATGTAAAATTTGATTTCTAGAAATCAATAATAGTAGCTTATTATACAAATGTACAATTTTGTGTGATATTCTACTGATCTTTTTTCAGCAGCCCTGACCAGGGCACGATATACCGCCGGGGATATCCCCGGCACTGAGAACTGTCATCCCCGGCTCTGCTTTAGCTAAAATATCCCTGCCGGGGATGAAACCACAGACATTTATCCCCGGCTCTGCAGAAATTTTTTATTAATCCCGGGCACTGGTTTTTTTCTTAAAACGAGCACTGACCCTGAGTACAACACTTTATTGCAGGGAATCCAGTGATGTCAGGGGAACACTGGAGCGGTCAACTGTCCAGAATAGCCACTTGAGTGGTCAACTGTCCAGAATAGCCACTTGAGTGAAAGATTATTAAGCAACCCTCAGTGAATAATGCAGTACCAGCTGTACTATTTGTGAAATAACAACGTGGAACTATTTATAGCTAACAATTTGAAAAGTGAATCACGTGAGATGACCTATTTTTATTTATTTGTAGCAAAATAAAAATAAAAAACTTCACTGCTAAAAATTTTCATTTTATTTTACAACTTAATTTAATGAAATTTCTTTATCAAGTTTTCCGCTTATCACTAATCTGAATCATATTGGAGCCTAAGAAAGGAATTCGATTTTAACCACAATAATATTTCTATTTCTGGCTGATACTTGTCTCACTCCCAAACAAACATCCCACCAAAATAAAGACTCATATTGTCAACGTATGGTCACTAACTGACAATATAGTTGGCTACTTTTGATAATTCAAAATTTTTTGTTATACACGTTATAAGAAACGTCTCTATACTTTATTTTGTCCAGTACACAACATTCACGGTGTGTGTCCAACCAATCCACCAAAAAAAAAAACTTGGCAAATAATTTTTTTTTTTTTCAACATTTGTTTATATCTGTTCTACGTAACGACTGGCCGTTACTACCAAGGGAAGGCGGGCAATCAATTGATCAACTGCTAATTTGTGTCGGTGGGAGACGAATGGTCCTTCTGTTTATGGAGCCGTTCAAATTAATGAATGCAAATGTGATAACAATAATGTGTAACTGTATAACAGTCATGAGAAACTGTGCTAACACTCATATGGAACTGTGCTAACAATAGTATGAAACTGTGCTAACAATTGAATGGAACTGTGCTAACAATTGAATGAAACTGTGCTGACAATAATGTGTAACTGTGCTGACAATAATGTGTAACTGTATAACAGTCATGAGAAACTGTGCTAACACTCATATGGAACTGTGCTAACAATTGTATGGAACTGGGCTAACAGTTGTATGGAACTGTGCTAACAATAGTGGGCCTATGGAAATGGGCTAACAATTTACGGAACTTTACTAACAATAGTATGAAACTGTAGTATTGAAATGTGCTAACAATAGTCTGGAAACATGCTAACAATAGTTTGGAACTGTGCTAACAATAGTATGGAACTGTGCTACTAGTAGAATTGAAATGTGCTAACAATAGTTTGGAACTGGGCTAACAATAGTATGTAACTGTGCTACCAGTAGAATTGAAATGTACTAACAATAGTTTGGAACTGTGCTAACAATAGTATGGAACTGTGCTACCAGTAGAATTGATATGTGCCAACAATAGTTTGGAACTGGGCTAATAATAGTTTGGAACTGGGCTAACAATAGTTTGGAACTGTGCTAACAATAGTATGGAACTGTGCTACCAGTAGAATTGAAATGTGCTAACAACAGTTTGGAACTAGGGTAACAGTTGTATGGAACTGTGCACATAAATGATAACCAATGAATTGTTCAAGACCGAAGTGTACACCTTGAGCTAAGCAAAGAGAAGAATTTGGCAACTTGTAGCAAGTCTATTTTTAGATGAAAATAAGTTAGACGCATCAACAGGTAATGTCGGTCACGTGTTAGTAAAGGATGCGGGATTGGGGGGGGGGGGAGAGGAAGATGCATTATTATTTACATCTGATGCCCATCAATTTAAATTGATGGAGAGAAAAGAGGGATGGAAATAGAAAAAAATAGATAATAAATAGTCAAAATAAAGTGAGGGTTTGTTTTTGCCTCAAGACATTATACTATAATTATACGTTCCATTTAATTTGTTCAAACCCTTGTTAAAGTCTTGTTAAAATCTTGTTAAATTCTTGTGAAAGTCTTAAGTCTTGTTTAAGTCTTGTTAAAGTCTTGTTATAGTCTTGTTAAAGTCTTGTTAAATTTTTGTTAAAGTCTTAAGTCTTGTTAAAGTCTTGTTAAATTCTTGTGAAAGTCTTAAGTCTTGTTAAAGTCTTGTTAAAGTCTTGTTAAAGTTAAGTCTTGTTAAAGTCTTGTTAAAGTGTTTTTTTACGTTGACGACTTATCGCGGATCTTTATCATAATTAAAAAAATATAAAAACAACAACAAAATAAAAGCAGCTCAAATTGACCTAATGCTTGTCCACTCCTGACATAATTCAGTTGTCTATCATTGTATCTATTGGTTGTAGTCAATAAATGAGTACAGTTGACACAAGGGTACAAACATGGTTGTAATCATTGAATTGATTTCATTTGGCAGAAGGGTACAAACTAGGTTGCAATCAATGAATGAGTACAGTTGGCAGCAGGGTACAACAAACATGGTTGTAGTCACTGATTGAGTACAGTTGGCAGCAGGGTACAACAAACATGGTTGTAGTCACTGATTGAGTACAGTTGGCAGCAGGGTAAAAACATGGTTGTAGTCACTGAATGAGTACAGTTGGCAGCAGGGTACAAACATGGTTTTTGTCACTGAATGAGTACAGTTGCCAATAAACGATCAACAAATGAATTCAATATGAGATGTAAGTGGGTCGACACTGCGGTAAGAAAAAACTAGATCCTCATGATATCCCACGGGGCAAACAAATTTGTTATTAGTTTAGAACTTCATCACAGCAATATATGTTGGCTAATCATCTCTCACTAGCAATATTTATAGCACAATATATTCCTTAGGGACACTTGTTTTATGATAGGAACATAATTTACACTGTCCTCTTACTTATAACAAAGTTGTTGCAAACTGTTAAATTAGACGTTCATTTTACTTTTGGTGAGACAGTAATGAACCTTAACTTTTGGTGAGACTGCGATGAATCTTACTTTTGGTGAGACTGTGATGAATCTTACTTTTGGTGAGACTGCGATGAATCTTACTTTTGGTGAGACTGTGATGAATCTTACTTTTGGTGAGACTGTGATGAATCTTACTTTTGGTGAGACAGTAATTAATCTTACATAAGTTTAGACAGTAATGAATCTTACATAAGTTTAGACAGTAATGAATTTTACTTTGGTGAGATAAAAATGAATGTTACATAAGTTTAGATAGTAATGAATCTTACTTTTGGTGAGATAATAATGAATCTTACTTTTGGTGATATAAAAATAAATCTTACTTTTGGTGAGATAATGATGAATCTCACTTTTGGTGAGATAATAATGAATCTTACTTTTGGTGAGATAATGATGAATCTTACTTTTGGTGAGATAATGATGAATCTTACTTTTGGTGAGATAATGATGAATCTTACTTAAGTTTTAACAACTATGACAACAACTTGTTTTTCTTCTTCTTTTTCTTTCTATTTTTAAATGTAATTATACTATTAAAATACTTGACACAGTAACACTGCACGGTTCAAGGCCGTGTCATCCGCTACCGTATTGGAGATACATCTCTTAGTGTCGCGATTCTCAACATTTTCTGAGACTGTACCCGAAACGGTGCGAAAGTACGTCGCAGGGGGCCATAGCACGTTAGTTCTTCAAACTATTGGTTGTTTTAAAGGGAAATTATATGTCGCTGCAGGCCCCTGCCTATTGGTTGTTTTAAAGGGAAATTATATGTCGCTGCAGGCCCCTGCCTATTGGTTGTTTTAAAGGGAAATTATATGTCGCTGCAGGCCCCTGCCTATTGGTTGTTTTAAAGGGAAATTATATGTCGCTGCAGGCCCCTGCCTAGCCTTCGCCACACAGCCTTAGGGTACGCGTACCCAGGGTTGTTAACAATACTCTTAAATTGTATCGTCAATACCAATACCAATATTTCATGAAAATAGTGTCGCCAATACCAATACAAATACTCAAGTAAAATGTATTGTCAAAATCGATACAAATACAATACCAATACCTTTGAGAACAAAAAAAAATATTATTTTTTAAAATATAAAGAGTGCAAGTTTTTCAAATTTTTATATAACTGACAGATCGATCAGAAAAGAAATAAAGTTTTCTTTTCTGTCGTTCATTGAAACATTGAACAAATAGTTGATAGAAAGAAAGTAAATGAATCAAAGACTATAAGAATAACATTTATAGATAGCAAAAACTTCAAAAGAAAATTAAAATTCATGTTTTCCTTCAACTCGCCGACCGTGGTTGTATTTGTGGGGAGGTGGGTGGTGTTAATATTGGTAGGGTTGATGGCTATGATTACTAGTAGTGATTGAATTTATGTAGATTACTTTTAAAACAAGGTATTAAAATCGCTATTGTTTTTCTGCACAAATATTTTCTGAATTGTATGAACAGTACAATTGTGATATTTTGGTTTTTATTATAGTGGGGTTATTCTATTGGGTTTATGAATCATTTTTTTTTTCATTTCGAATATTTTAAGATATAAAGTAAATTTTTTTGTCAGAGTTTGTTACAGTAAGTAAAGTTCCCTTAACACTAGCGGGCCATCGGGGCAGATGAAGTGTAGAATTCATCTGTTTCTATAACCTCGGCATATGAAAGGGTTGTGTGGTTAGCCCAGCCGCCTTTACTCCCCCCACTTAAAGTCAGGTACCCATTTGAAGCTGCGTGGACTAGGGGACTTTCACCTGAAAAAATCGAGCGCTCTACACCGCACGACCACCCGTCCCCCCCTTTTTTTTTTGTTACAGTACATTCTTAAAATACCGATAGAAAAGTATTGGTATCGAGTATCGAAAATTTTTCGTTTAAAATGTATCGGCGATACACAAATCAATACTTGATACAAAAAGGATCGGCGATACAGCAACCAATATTAAAAAAGTATCGCCCATACTGTATTTGCAGATACCGATACTTCGATACTAACAACCCTGCGCGTACCACAGGTTGAGAACTGCAGTCGTAGTGTGCCTGAAGTGTTCTATAGAAATAGTGAAGTAAAATACTGCAATCGTAGTGTACCTGAAGTGTTCTATAGAAATAGTGAAGTAGAATACTGCAGTCGTAGTGTGCCTGAAGTGTTCTATAGAAATAGTGAAGTAAAATACTGCAATCGTAGTGTGCCTGAAGTGTTCTATAGAAATAGTGAAGTAAAATACTGCAATCGTAGTGTGCCTGAAGTGTTCTATAGAAATAGTGAAGTAGAATACTGCAGTCGTAGTGTGCCTGAAATGTTCTATAGAAATAATGAAGTAAAATACTGCAATCGTAGTGTGCCTGAAGTGTTCTATAGAAATAGTGAAGTAGAATACTGCAGTCGTAGTGTGCCTGAAGTGTTCTATAGAAATAGTGAAGTAGAATACTGCAATCGTTGTGTGCCTGAAGTGTTCTATAAAAATAGTGAAGTAGAATACTGCAGTCGTAGTGTGCCTGAAGTGTTCTATAGAAATAGTGAAGTAAAATACTGCAGTCGTAGTGTGCCTGAAGTGCTCTATAGAAATACTGCAGCCGTAGTGTGCCTGAAGTGTTCTATAGAAATAGTGAAGTAAAATACTGCAGTCGTAGTGTGCCTGAAGTGTTCTATAGAAATAGTGAAGTAAAATACTGCAGTCGTAGTGTGCCTGAAGTGTTCTACGGAAATAGTGAAGTAAAATACTTCTCTTACTGGATTACATTTACGATACAGCAGAAATTAAAATTATCTTCAAACATCAAAGGTTTAATCAGAGACTCGCCATATCAATCATCTTTAATTACAACAAACGGCAATAGAAACATACTTGATGCATCAGATGTTCAAAATGTATGTAATCAAACGTGTTTGAACTTAAACATGAAACTTACTAATAGTAGATACATTATCGATATTTGGTGGGAAATAATGGCATGGATAATAAAAAAAAATTGTCAATAACTACGTATATGTTGTTCTACTATATTTCAAAAGAATTCAAAATCTTCTTTAAGATTAAAATCACTCATTAAGCTATGTTTGTGTGGTCTCTTTGTATGTTAAAACATGATGCGACCCACTGAGAGCAATAACTTTCATTTATCGTAATGGCCATAATATAATCATAAAAATGATGACCAATAGATTGTGACGGTGACTGCCAGATTGTAATGGTGGCTGCCAGATTGTAATGGTGGCTGCCATATTGTGGCGGTGACTGCCAGATTGTAATGGTGGCTGCCAGATTGTACTGGTGGCTTCCGGATTGTAATGGTGGCTACCAAATTGTAATGGTGGCTGTCAGATTGTAATGGTGACTGTCAGATTGTAATGGTGACTGCCAGATTGTAATGCAAACCACCTACACGTCACGGTCACTTACATATTGTAATGCTGACCCTCAAATGGTATCAGTGACCAAATTATCGTAATGGTGACCCACAGGCAGTAATGTTGGCCAACAGATTATAATGGTGGCTAGCTGACCGTAATGGTGACCTCAGGCAGTAATGCTGGCCAACAGATTATAGTGGTGGCTAGCTGACCGTAATGGTGACATCAGGCAGTTATGTTGGCCAACAGATTATAATGGTGGCTAGCTGACCGTAATGGTGACCTCAGGCAGTAATGCTGACCAACAGATTATAATGGTGGCTAGCTGACCGTAATGATGACCTCAGGCAGTAATGTTGGCCAACAGATTATAATGGTGACCAACTGACCGTAATGGTGACCTCAGGTAGTAATGTTGGCCAACAGATTATAATGGTGACCAACTGGTGGTAATGGTGACCCACAGATTTAAATAACCATAAGTATGACCACAGGGAATCCTATAACGTAGCTAAAACAAGATTTAAAAAAAAAAGATTCTCAATGGACAACAAATGCCACATAATGAAAGCATACTTGAACAGGTTCTTCCGGTCGCCATATGTGTAAAAATCGATACGTAACATTCGTGTCAGTGACGCTTCAGTAGCGCCCTCTGTAATCAGTAAAAACTTGAACTTTTCCATCCCAAGGGATACATTCAATAAAAGCTCGTTGACAGTGAGGTAAACACACACCATCACACACGTATCGGCAAACACGGATATATTTACAAACATTTAATATCTTCAGACATACATACCCTCAGTCACACACAAAAGCGCTCTCATTTACACACACACAATAACACATTAATCAGTGCGGATATAACGGACAAATACACACACAAGCAATCTCACAAACATATACACACACTGATGCACACATATATACAAACACATACTGATACACACATATTTAAACACACAATGATGTATACATGTATACAAACATATACTGATGCACACATATATACAAACATAAACACACACAGAAGCACACATATATAAAAACACACACTGATGCACACTTAAATACAAACACAGAAAGATGCACACATACATATAAACACACACTGATGCACACTTAAATACAAACACACAAAGATGCACACATACATATAAACATACACTGAAGCACACATATATACAAACACACAATGATGCACACTTAAATACAAACACACAAAGATGCACACATACATATAAACACACACTGAAGCACACATATATACAAACATAAACACACACTGATGCACACATATATACAAACAAAAAACACACACTGATGCACACATATATACAAACATAAACACACACTGATGCACACATATATACAAACATAAACACACACTGGTGCACACATATATACAAACATAAACACACACTGATGCACACATATATACAAGCATAAACACGCACTGATGCACACATATATACAAGCATAAACACACACTGATGCACACATATATACAAACATAAACACACACTGATATAACTTCTTTCATGAAATGTGTTAATTAATGTCATTACATTTTTGTCCCCGTTTTGTCTGTCTGTCCGTCATCACCCTAGATCTCAACAACCATAAGTCCTAGACCCATGATGCATATATCATTTTGTAGGTCTTGGCCTGCCATGTGTGCAGCAAAAGTTCATTTCGCGATCTGACCTCTGAGGGCCGTAAAAGGGGGCTTATAAAGTACCGTTTTTACTATATAAGTTATATTAATAAAGGAGCGCCCTATATCTCAGCAACCATAAGTCCTAGACCCATGATGTATATATCATTTTGTAGGTCTTGGCCTGCCATGTGTACATCAAAAGTTCATTTTGCGATAGGACCTCTGAGGGCCGGGCTTCAGGGCTCCTAAGGGGCTTATATATATTATATATATAGCCCCATTTTACACCTTGTACGTTCAATAACCCATTCATTTGGTGCGAAATACTGCAGCACGTAGTTTCACCAAGATTTATTAAGAAACTCATCAAATGAAATAGTAAGCTTGTGTTCTGAGTTTAATTGAAAGTATCAGAGCTATGCAACAATTGACGGAGTTTTCGGACGATTAAATGACTACAATCTTGAATGTTTTCAATTATGAGTCCTATTTCAGTAACCACAAACCACTTGTAGTTAGATTTAAGAGAAAATATTTTTTAGAGCATTTTTTTTCTATTGTCCCCGTTTTGTCTGTCTGTCTGTCATCACCCTAGATCTCAACAACCATAAGTCCTAGACCCATGATGTATTTATCATTTTGTAGGTCTTGGCCTGCCATGTGTGCAGCAAAAGTTCATTTTGCGATCTGACTTATGAGGGCCGTAAAAGGGGGCTTATAAAGTATCGTTTTTTACTATATAAGCTATATTAACAATGGAGCGCCCTAGATCTCAGCAACCATAAGTCCTAGACCCATGATGTATATATCATTTTGTAGGTCTTGGCCTGCCAAGTGTACATCAAAAGTCCATTTCGCTATCTGACCTCTCAGAGCCAAAATATAAGAGTTTCTTATGTACCGTTTTTGCTTATATTTTAAATATAAATAATAAAAGCTAATCAAAGGGGCGTAATCATTATTTATTTTTGTAATAGTTATTCAACATGATTACTTCCATCTCTAAATTTATCAAAATTCATGCGCGTGGAGCAATATTTATGGCTGTAACCCGGCGAAAATGCTCTAAAATGCCCTTTGTCCGAAACGGAAAAGACTTAAATTGCTTGTTTTCAAATATAAAGAAACGTCTTTATAATATTTTTTTTACAGATATATGCATTACACAATTGAATTTATAAACATTTCCAAAATTTACAAATATTTACTGAAAGCTAACAAACGTACTGATACATAACATGAAAATGCGCTAACACGTCCTGTGTCCAGAATGGAACAGGCTTAATTGCTTGTTTTTACTTCCAACCTAAATGCCCATGATGAACGTATTAGACGTTGTCATGTACCACCTACTATTTCAGAGCTTCTATTGAGTGCAGGCACTTAGAAATATATATATTAAAATGTGTAAAGTATATTCCTACAAGTAATAAAAACCGGTAAAACGAAGAAAAAAAAATGATATGTTTGATACAAGGACAACACATCTATGACATCTCTAAGGAATGGTCTAGTTAATTCTAGACACATTTTAGACACATACATTGATACACACATACACACCTACACACACACATACACACACACATTTAAATATATTTATACATATTTATCAAGTGTCTCGTGTCTGCAGTGTCACTGGTCAATGCTGTAATGTCCGTTCACTGAAGTAAAACTAATGTTGGATCTAGTGACTCGAATGTAAAAGCCAAGTCCCGGAGTGCCGTGCTAAAGGTCTAGCAAGGAGAAATCTCTCTCCCTCCCCTTACACCCCGGCATCACTTCCGACCAGAGACCTGCCAATTATAGGAGACAGTTCAATAGAAGAACAGTTTGATTTCATCTAGTCTAAATAACAATGCAGTATTTTTCTTCCTCTTGTATAGATGACATTTTAGTATTTTTGTTCCTCTGTTGTAGATGACATTTTAGTATTTTTGTTCCTCTGTTATAGATGACATTTTAGTATTTTTGTTCCTCTGTTATAGATGACATTTTAGTATTTTTGCTCCTCTGTTATAGATGATATTTTAGTATTTTTGTTCCTCTGTTATAGATGACATTTTAGTATTTTTGTTCCTCTGTTATAGATGACATTTTAGTATTTTTGTTCCTCTGTTATAGATGACATTTTAGTATTTTTGTTCCTCTCACCGCACATTTTTTAAGTTGAAGAAAAGTTTAGTTCATTTAGTCTATACACCAATTCATTAGAAGAACAGATTTGTTTTTCTAGGATGAATAACAAAAGAAATATCGTTTTATTACTCAAGGCAATATAACAATTCAGTAGAACAGCTGTGCTCCTCTAGTCTGGCTAACATAACAGCTGTGTTCCTCTAGTCTGGCTAACATAACAGCTGTGCTCCTCTAGTCTGGCTAACATAACAGCTGTGCTCCTCTAGTCTGGCTAACATAACAGCTGTGTTCCTCTAGTCTGGCTAACATAACAGCTGTGCTCCTCTAGTCTGGCTAACATAACAGCTGTGCTCCTCTAGAATGGCTAACATAACAGCTGTGTTCCTCTAGTCTGGCTAACATATATTTATCGAACTTTTTTTTTAAGACAAGAAACAAAAAAAACTAATTTTAAAAATTTCATCTAATCAATCACACACATCTCCTAATTCATAAAAATAAAATCATAATCAAAATCGATTTTCTTTATTAAGTTTCTTCACCAAGCCAACAGTCGTCGCGAGTGAAATTTTTTTTGCCTGTATTGCTGTTTTCTACATTTTTATCACTAGGACAAAACAGCAATGACCAAGGAAGTACAACGGGGAGGGGGGGAAGTTCTGTCTACCTACACACACAACCAGATATACGCATAGACACTCCCCTGAGTATAGTTATTACTTAATGGAAAAATGTGCTGGGTGTTGGGTTGATTTAGTTGAAAAAAAAATATTTGGTTTGAGAAAATTTTCTTTTTTTCTCACCGGGACCTAAACTAAAACTGAAATTTTAACCCCAGACTAAAACAAGACGAAAACTTAAATTATTACAGAAAAAACGGGATTAAAAAATAAAAAAAAAATTTATTTTTTTTTTGTTTTTCAAAATATAAATCTGAAATTTTTTTTTGAAAAAATTTTAACTTTTTGTCATAAAGAACTAACAATAATAATAAATTTTAAAGCAATAAAAATACTATAAAAAATATAAATATTTTACAAAAAAAAAAAAATAAAAATTAAAATTAAAAAATAACATGGGATTAAAAAAAACCTACCTGGACTGAAGGTATGACCTAGCATATTACGTGCGTGTGTATCAGTGTGTGTGTGTATGTGTGTGAGAGAGGGTTTGTGTACGTGTGCGCGTTCGTGTGTGAGTGTATGTCAGCCTGTGTGTGTGTGTGTGTGTGTTCGCTGTTATTGATTGTCAAATCTGGTTAGCAAAGCCAGGAGATCTTAATGACTGATTCATTCTTCTTCTAGGATTTCATCGAGGGAGGAGGGGGTGGGGGTAAGTCAATGCGGGAGATCAAAGGAAAGGAAAGAAGAAAAAGAGAGAATGGAAAATTCACTTGACCACCCACTCACACACATTTACAAGTAAGATAGTGGGGTAGGTGGTGCCTAACACACACAGGTACAAGTGAGATAGTGAGGTAGGTGGTGCCTAACACACACAGGTACAAGTAAGATAGTGAGGTAGGTGGTGCCTAACACACACAGGTACAAGTGAGATAGTGAGGTAGGTGGTGCCTAACACACACAGGTACAAGTGAGATAGTGAGATTAGGGGTGTGTGCCCTAACACACACAGGTACAAGTAAGATAGTGGGGTAGGTGGTGCCTAACACACACAGGTACAAGTGAGATAGTGAGGTAGGTGGTGCCTAACACACACAGGTACAAGTAAGATAGTGAGGTAGGTGGTGCCTAACACACACAGGTACAAGTAAGATAGTGAGGTAGGTGGTGCCTAACACACACGCGGTTACAAGTAAGATAGTGAGGTAGGTGGTGCCTAATACACACAGGTACAAGTGAGATAGTGAGGTAGGTGGTGCCTAACACACACAGGTACAAGTGAGATAGTGAGATTGGTGGTGCCTACACACACAGGTACAAGTAAGATAGTGGGGTAGGTGGTGCCTAACACACACAGGTACAAGTGAGATAGTGAGGTAGGTGATGCCTAACACACACAGGTACAAGTGAGATAGTGAGGTGGGTGGTGCCTAACACACACACACACACAGTTACAAGTAAGATAGTTAGGTAGGTGGTGCCTAACACACACACACACGGTTACAAGTGAGATAGTGAGGTAGGTGGTGCAGTGATCAAGTAATACATTCTATCCGAGTGTGCCAAAGTAAAAAAGGGCATGCCATCTTATGTTAAAGTTCCAGGGTGGAACACATGTATCTATGTACAAATACATGTACTGTGTCGCTACATAGTTCATTTCATACTAGATGTCTATAAGTAGTCTATATGATAACTTCACCCTGCGCGTCTATAAGTAGTCTACATCACACATGATATCTTCAAGTTACACGGTGAAACAAACTATCAGGTATCCGGACTTGATAAGCTTGCCTGTCTTTCTAATTAAACTAATAATTCAATTTGATCAAAACATTTCAGAATTATCCATGCACTTTATCCTAACATCGTAATTAACATTTAATGAAAACAACATTAATGTTTCCTACAGTTTTTCAGCTGTGGAATATCTATATAAAAATATCAATGTCGTTTCGCCTATCTATCCAGATTCGTATATATCTACACATCTGCTCATCCTTTACAGATTATTCTATATCAGTATTTATATAAATGTCTTGCATGGCATCTGTCTCCGATCACTTACCAATGTTTCACCCGTAGTGAACCAAACCCAAGGGAGGTTAAACCATTGGTATCGATTGGTTACCTCCCCTTGTTTATCAAGCTGAAACATAATGATGGGCTTACCATTTTAAATTGTCAAGTTATACCGGGTGGGGGGGGGGCGTGCTGGCCTATGACCCTGAGGAGTGGGTGGGAGGACTTTTAAAGATACAAAAAAAAAAAAAAAATTAACACAATTACTAAATGGAGTTTGATAATTAAAGTTAGAACAATGAAAAGAAGATATAAAATGCGATTTATATTTAAAATTGTGTTTGTAATGTACAGTTGTACACTTCATCAATACAATTATTTAATCATGTTAAACTGTTTACGGGGAAGTGCCATTATGATTTTTTTGAAAAGCCTGGTAGCTATCGGGGCATTTCTTCCTCCTGCTCCTAGTGAGCATATATATATATATATATATATATATATATATATATATATATATATATATATATATAAATAAATATATATATATATATATATGGGCCCAGCACAAAGAATCGGCATTAGCTTTTTTGGGTTAAATGCGCAATGCCTAAGGCGAGTATATATGGCTGTTTCTATTCTAAGGCCGTAGCTATAGGCTATTTATCTAACCAATCCGCTTCTATTGCGGAACCCCACTTTGATTGCACTTGTCGCCACCCCCAAAAATCCACAACCCAAGCACATCGGTAAACCATTGAATATCAAATAATCACAGGCGCATAATGAATCGCTCAATAGATGTTCAAGATACACAACCTGTACACGTATAAAGTCATGAATGCAATGTTATATAGTTATAATAATACATATTCATGTATATATTTAAATAAGTCAGCTGTTCTAAATAAATCAGTTTGTTTGCAGATCATTTCTTAGAAGGCCCCCAAGTAAAAGAACGTTTGAGCCCCATGCTAAAGCCGCTCGCAAACATTGCAGCCCCCCCCCCCCGCTGACTTTTAAGTTATTTAAAACAGGGGGCACTGACCAGTCTTCAGGTTGTCTTTACTTGCAAAATAAAAAGTATTAAATGGGGAACCGCCCTTAACATTGGGGGGTCTTATACAGCCGCCTGGTTGGCATGTTTATTTGTGTGTGATTACCTGTATATTTGTGTATGATTACCTGTTTGTTTTTGTGTGATTAACATTACCTGTATGTTTGTGTGTGATTACCTGTATCATCATCATCATATCGGGGTATGGGCCACCAACTAAAGAATTCCAGCGACTTCTATCCTGAGCTATTCTCTCCAGCTGCTTCCAGCTGAACCCCATCCTGGTGATGTCCGCTTCAAATTCTCGCCTCCAGGTGTTTCTTGGCCGGCCTCTATTTTTTTTTCTTTGAGGATTCCAACTCAATGCTTGCCTAGTGATGTTGCTTGCCGGCTTTCGAATTGTGTGGCCTATTCATCCCCACCTCCTCTTCCTGATCTCCTCTTCTATTGAAGCTTTGCCGGTTCGTTCTAAAAGGCTAGCATTGGTGATGGTGTCAGGCCATCGTATTTGAAGAACTTTCCTAAGGCAGCCGTTGATAAAGGCCTGGACTCTCTTAGTGGTGTTCTTCGTAATCCTCCAGGTCTCAGCTCCATATAATAGGACTGACTTTACATTGGTATTGAACAGGCGAATTTTGGTGTTCCGAGGCAGCTCTTTGGAATTCCAGATGTTCTTGAGCTGGATAAAGGCGGCTCTTGCTTTTCCGATCCTTGCTTTGACATCCGCATCTGTTCCACCCTGCTGATCTATGATGCTACCCAGATAAGATTACCTGTATATGTGTATGTTATTACATGTATATTTGTCTGTTATTACCTGTATGTTTGTATGTATGTGTTACCTGTACATTTATAGTATGTGATTACCTGTATGTTTGTATTATGGGATTGCCTTACATTTGTATGTATGCGATTACCTGTACGTTTGTATGTATCTGGTTACCTGTACATTTGTATGTCTGTGATAACCTGTGCGTTTGTGTGTGATTACCTGTACGTTTGTATGTCTGTGACTACCTGTACAATTGTATATCTGTGATTACCTGTACGTTGGTATGTATGTGGCAGTGGAGAACAGAGTAAAAAGAATCATTTCAACACACACTGTTGAGTGACTGTTGTCTTCAACGACATGTATTTTTTTCAAATCACGTGGTCCTCACTAAATTAAGATCTCGCACATTTATTTTTGTATATCTTCTACAAGTTTTTTCGATCAATACATATGTCGGTGTAATTGAAATGAAGATTTAGATTTTGTTTCTGGAATGGACTGCTCTGTGTCCATTAACAAAAAAGTCTGAGCAATCGAGGATGTTCCATGTTGTCCTAATAAATACGGATGGCTAACTCCATTAATCCCATTAAAAAAAATAACACAACGCTTTCCTTAGATCCTATTATACCATCTCTTGTCTCACAACGCTTTCCTTAGATCCTATTATACCACCTCTTGTCACACAACGCTTTCCTTAGATCCTATTATACCACCTCTTGTCACACAACACTTTCCTTAGACCCTATTATACCACCTCTTGTCACACAACACTTTCCTTAGTCCCTATTATACCACCTCTTGTCACACAACACGTTCCTTAGACCCTATTATACCACCTCTTGTCAAACAACACGTTCCTTAGGCCCTATTATACCACCTCTTGTCACACAACACTTTCCTTAGACCATATTATACCACCTCTTGTCAGCGGTTAAGTTACCACAAATAAAGGAATAATTACAGGTAATTTTATGATTGACTTAAAAAACAATCAATCAATGACTTTTCCATCCTAAGTTTTAAGTCGTTAATTGGATACCATAAAATTATATCGAAATCAACATCTTAATCATATACTGCCCGACGGTCACACACTTTAACGGTACAGACGTCAATGACGAGTCTTAAGCTCAAACCCGTAAAAACCTGTATGACGTGTGACAGCTGTGGCTACGCATGCTGTTAATGAGTGAAGCATTCCGTTTTGTACCCTTGTAAAAACCATAAAGTAATGCACTCAATTCAGGATTAAAGAATATAGTGAAAACGTAAAAGGAGAAAAAAAAATGATACACTGGTGAACGCACTTTACTCAATGCTGAGCCACATACGGCTCTAAGAGCCACATTGGGCCACTTCTAATATATGTGGCATTATGCACATATGTGTAGTGTTATGTCAGAAAAGTAATTGGTTCAATACTGTATTAATATAGTGTGCTCCCACCAGGCCCGTAGCGTGCGGGGGGCCAGGGGGCCGGGCCCACCTGCCTTTTGTCTGCCCCCTGCTTATTTGTTCGACTTAGTAAAATGTATTAACTGCCCCCCCTGCTATTGCCTGGTCCCTGCTGTAGAATGTCTGGCCCCTGCTGTAAAATTTTCACGCTACGGGGCTGGCTCCCACCCCATATAATCTGGTTGACGATACCATTAATACATTTTATTTTGTTGTGTGAGTACGTAAGTAAGTGTATTTATATGTTAGTATATAAGTAAGTCTATTTATGTGTGAGTACGTAAGTAAGCGTATTTATATGTGAGTACGTAAGTAAGTGTATTTATGTGTGAGTGCGTAAGTGTATTTATGTGTGACTATGTAAGTAAGCTATGTATTTGTGAGTATGTAGTAAGCGTATTTATATGTGAGTACGTAAGTAAGCGTATTTATGTGTGAGTACGTAAGTAAGTGTATTTATGTGTGAGTATGTAAGTAAGTGTATTTATGTGTGAGTACGTAAGTAAGTGTATTTATGTGCGAGTATGTAAGTAAGTGTATTTATGTGCGAGTATGTAAGTAAGTGTATTTATGTGTGAGTACGTAGGTAAGTGTATTTATGTGTGAGTACGTAAGTAAGCGTATTTATGTGTGTGTTCGTAAGTAAGTGTATTTAAGTGCGAGTATGTAAGTAAGTGTATTTATGTGCGAGTATGTAAGTAAGTGTATTTATGTGTGAGTACGTAAGTAAGTGTATTTATGTGTGAGTACGTAAGTAAGCGTATTTATGTGTGAGTACGTAAGTAAGCGTATTTATGTGTGAGTACGTAAGTAAGTGTATTTATGTGTGAGTAAGTAAGTAAGTGTATTTATGTGTGAGTACGTAAGTAAGTGTATTTATGTGCGAGTATGTAAGTAAGTGTATTTATGTGCGAGTATGTAAGTAAGTGTATTTATGTGTGAGTACGTAGGTAAGTGTATTTATGTGTGAGTACGTAAGTAAGCGTATTTATGTGTGTGTTCGTAAGTAAGTGTATTTAAGTGCGAGTATGTAAGTGTATTTATATGTGAGTATGTAAGTAAGTGTATTTATGTGTGAGTACGTAAGTAAGTGTATTTATAAGTGAGTACGTAAGTAAGCGTATTTATGTGTGAGTACGTAAGTAAGTGTATTTATGTGTATGTAAGTAGGTGTATTTATGTATACATTTATTACTGATTGTCTGGCTGTATGATCCATTCACCAGGTAAAACCCATCATGGTCTGTAAATGGCTTCCATTATGCTATTTCATTTCAAGGAAGGCTTTATCAGTATTATTTTTTTTTTACTTTGTGTATTACAAGGAAATCAACTCATAACTCGGTGTAAAAAAAAAAACGTGCGCACGCGCATTTTTAATGCACGGTATTATTTTTTACAGTGCTTTTGTACTTGGCAATGTATCAATTCTTTTTTTTTTTGTGTGTAAAGCAATGCAGCAAAGTAATTACCACCAGCTTCACACAGATGCAATCTACACTTTCTATCCTACCAACTCTCTCTCTCTCTCTCTCTCTCTCTCTCCTTCCCCACACTCTCCCCCCTCCCGCATCCACAGGGGCAACCACAAGAGACATAAACACAGAGACATGTACGCAGAGGTACACCCCTGCAAAGAAACAATGGCATGTCAAGAAAGAACGTGCTGGTGATACACTAACACAGAATGTGTGTGTGCGCTCTGCCTTTACGGACCAGCTCACGGGGAGGCAGGGAGAGAGAAAGAGAGAGAGAGAGAGAGGGGGGGGGAGGGGGTGGATGAGCGTGTCTTGTAGGCGAAACTGATTTCTTGCGAACAGCACAATCGTAATCAGTATTGGATAATAACGTACACGAGTTATCTCTTAGTCCTAGCTCGATTATCTTCTCCTGGTTTAAAAAAAAAAGAAATATTGCTTATAATTTCTTACCTAAACGTGCTATGAGCATGTTTTATGTACTTACCAGTAGATGTTTATTATATCACTCAAAGTCACAATCTGTCACTTTAACTTGATCCAGATTGATAGTGTTAATAAAAATAAATAAACAACAATAGTTATTTATAGAATTATAATCACGTCCAGCAACTCCTGTTGTCAGAGAGTAATGTTTGCATGCGCGCTCCTGTCTTCCGTTCTCACTCTCGGCTCCGTTCGATAGCCCGCCCTCACTGGTGAACAGCAGACGATTGATCAGCTGCGATTCCCATCACCGCATTCACGCGACTGGAAGCTAGCACTCAGTTGTTATTCATTTCTCACCTCTCTTTCTCTCTCTCTCTCTCTCTCTCTCTCTCTCTCTCACACACACACACACACACACACACACACACAAACAGACACTCACTCACTGTCACTTTCTTTCTATCACCCAAATTATCCATTTCTCAATTGTTCTCTCTCTCTCTCTCTCTTGCTTTCTTTCTATCACCCCATTTCTCCATTTCTCAATTGTTCTCTCTCTCTCTCTCTCTCTCGCTCTCTCTCTCTCTCTCTCTCTCTCTCTATTTTGCTCACTTGAGCTCTCTCTTTCTCTCTCAGACTTACATATGGTCCGTCCGCCCGATTCTCTCCCTTCTCTCTTCGTGTCTCTCTAATTCCTATCTCCCATGATCCATCATCATTCGCAATATCAGCACCTCCATTATTCCAGAACTCCATGTAACCAGTTGACGCCTGAATATTTCAATTAATAGTTCTCTGTATCAATAGAAACCCTTCACCCTAAATCCGACAACACCAGCACCTAGTTCACAAAAGTCATCATATTTTTCTCGTGAATTTTTGTAGCCTTTGTACTTGAAAATTAGACAATAAAATAAAATCAATAATAAACATATGTCAAATCTAATAACATCAATCAAATGTGTCAAACATTTAAATAGGTAAAATGGATTCAGTTAAAGATTAATTGTGAGACTTCATAAGTCAAATGACTGTTATCGCCATTACTTTTAATGATCTTTTTTTTTGTTATTAAGGAAGCAGGTTTAGTTATAGTGTGGCTCAGCATATTCAGCATAATTGTAAAACGTGGTTCAGCATATTCAGCATATTGTAAAATGTGACTCAGCATATTCAGCATATTGTAAAACGTGGCTCAGCATATTCGGCATTTTGTAAAACGTGGCTCAGCATATTCAGCATATTGTAAAACGTGGCTCAGCATATTCGGCATTTTGTAAAACGTGGCTCAACATATTCAACATATTGTAAAACGTAGCTCAGCATATTAAGCATATTGTAAAACGTGGCTCCACATATTCAGCATATTGTAAAACGTGGCTCAACATATTTAGCAAATTGTAAAACGTGGTTCAGCATATTCAACATATTGTAAAACGTGGTTCAGCATATTCAGTATATTGTAAAACGTAGCTCAGCATATTAAGCATATTGTAAAACGTGGCTCCACATATTCAGCATATTGTAAAACGTGGCTCAACATATTTAGCAAATTGTAAAACGTGGTTCAGCATATTCAACATATTGTAAAACGTGGTTCAGCATATTCAGTATATTGTAAAACGTAGCTCAGCATATTAAGCATATTGTAAAACGTGGCTCCACATATTCAGCATATTGTAAAACGTGGCTCAACATATTTAGCAAATTGTAAAACGTGGTTCAGCATATTCAACTTATTGTAAAACGTGGTTCAGCATATTCAGTATATTGTAAAATGTGACTCAGCATACTCAGCATATTGTAAAACGTAGCTCAGCATATTCAGCATATTGTAAAACGTGGTTCAGCATATTAAGCATATTGTAAAACGTGGCTCCACATATTTAGCAAATTGTAAAACGTGGTTCAGCATATTCAACATATTGTAAAACGTGATTCAGCATATTCAACATATTGTAAAACGTGATTCAGCATATTCAGAATATTGTAAAACGTGGTTCCGCATAATTCAGCATATTGTAAAACGTGGTTCCGCACATTCATGCATCAACAGTTTTTGTTTTAAAATATTTCCAACGAAATTTGTATTCCGATAAAGATTAATTAAAATGTGTGCCAAGAGATGGGGGTTTTGTCATAAATCTCGCCTGCTGCATACGTAATTCCGTTGGCGGTCTAGAGACAAACTCCTTGGCTAGACATGTTGAGCTAACCGATGAATTTGTAATCTGTCTGAATAAATAGGAACACGATTAGAATAAAAAAAATTTGTGAGATGTGGAAAATTTACTTGTGTTTACATATTGAGTTGATTCATTTCCCATATTGGCAGAGGCGTATCGAGGGGTGGGCAAGGGGGTGGGCATCATGCCCCGGGCGCTACTCACAAAGGGGCGCCAAATGGTATAATTTACATTTAATATTATATGGTTTTCGAATTTGGGGGGGGGGGGACGCTAAAAGGTATTGTGCCCCGGGCGGGAGTTAAGCTCGCTACGGCTCTGCATATTGAACAAACACAGTAGCACGTTGGTTACAACTTGTTTGATTTCCAAATTGTATGAGTTCTAAAGTATTTTTTATCTGCATTTAATATTGTATATATATTGTATATATATATATATGTATATATATATATATATATATATATATATATATATATATATATATATATATATATAAATCTCATATTCGATTCCTTCCAGGGTCTCAACACGGCCGCATTCTGAATATCTGGGGCACCACGTGACAATTCTATTCTCCTCCCCCTGCCCCCCCCCCCACCAAATAAAGCCAAGCTCTGTAACAGCTAAATGATAAATAAAAATACATTTGTATGGATCACAATAAGTGGGGGGTGGGTGGGTGGGGGGTGATCGGAGAGGATCCTAGATAGTGGTAGTCAGAGGGGGCCCTAGTTAGTGGAGGCTGACAGAAGTGGTCCTAACTAGTGGAGGTAGTCAGAGGGGGCCCTAGTTAGTGGAGGCTGACAGAAGTGGTCCTAACTAGTGGAGGTAGTCAGAGGGGGGCCCTAGTTAGTGGAGGCTGACAGAAGTGGTCCTAACTAGTGGAGGTAGCTCAGAGGGGGCCCTAGTTAGTGGAGGCTGACAGAAGAAGTGGTCCTAACTAGTGGAGGTAGTCAGAGGGGGCCCTAGTTAGTGGAGGCTGACAGAAGTGGTCCTAACTAGTGGAGGTAGTCAGAGGGGGCCCTAGTTAGTGGAGGCTGACAGAAGTGGTCCTAATTAGTGGAGGTAGTCAGAGGGGGCCCTAGTTAGTGGAGGCTGACAGAAGTGGTCCTAACTAGTGGAGGTAGTCAGAGGGGGCCCTAGTTAGTGGAGGCTGACAGAAGTGGTCCTAACTAGTGGAGGTAGTCAGAGGGGGCCCTAGTTAGTGGAGGCTGACAGAAGTGGTCCTAACTAGTGGAGGTAGTCAGAGGGGGCCCTAGTTAGTGGAGGCTGACAGAAGTGGTCCTAACTAGTGGAGGTAGTCAGAGGGGGCCCTAGTTAGTGGAGGCTGACAGAAGTGGTCCTAACTAGTGGAGGTAGTCAGAGGGGGCCCTAGTTAGTGGAGGCTGACAGAAGTGGTCCTAACTAGTGGAGGTAGTCAGAGGGGGCCCTAGTTAGTGGAGGCTGACAGAAGTGGTCCTAACTAGTGGAGGTAGTCAGAGGGGGCCCTAGTTAGTGGAGGCTGACAGAAGTGGTCCTAACTAGTGGAGGTAGTCAGAGGGGGCCCTAGTTAGTGGAGGCTGACAGAAGTGGTCCTAACTAGTGGAGGTAGTCAGAGGGGCCCTAGTTAGTGGAGGCTGACAGAAGTGGTCCTAACTAGTGGAGGTAGTCAGAGGGGGCCCTAGTTAGTGGAGGCTGACAGAAGTGGTCCTAACTAGTGGAGGTAGTCAGAGGGGGCCCTAGTTAGTGGAGGCTGACAGAAGTGGTCCTAACTAGTGGAGGTAGTCAGAGGGGGCCCTAGTTAGTGGAGGCTGACAGAAGTGGTCCTAACTAGTGGAGGTAGTCAGAGGGGGCCCTAGTTAGTGGAGGCTGACAGAAGTGGTCCTAAATAGTGGAGGTAGTCAGAGGGGGCCCTAGTTAGTGGAGGCTGACAGAAGTGGTCCTAACTAGTGGAGGTAGTCAGAGGGGGCCCTAGTTAGTGGAGGCTGACAGAAGTGGTCCTAACTAGTGGAGGTAGTCAGAGGGGGCCCTAGTTAGTGGAGGCTGACAGAAGTGGTCCTAACTAGTGAAGGTAGTCAGAGGGGGCCCTAGTTAGTGGAGGCTGACAGAAGTGGTCCTAACTAGTGGAGGTAGTCAGAGGGGGCCCTAGTTAGTGGAGGCTGACAGAAGTGGTCCTAACTAGTGGAGGTAGTCAGAGGGGGCCCTAGTTAGTGGAGGCTGACAGAAGTGGTCCTAACTAGTGGAGGTAGTCAGAGGGGGCCCTAGTTAGTGGAGGCTGACAGAAGTGGTCCTAACTAGTGGAGGTAGTCAGAGGGGGCCCTAGTTAGTGGAGGCTGACAGAAGTGGTCCTAACTAGTGGAGGTAGTCAGAGGGGCCCTAGTTAGTGGAGGCTGACAGAAGTGGTCCTAACTAGTGGAGGTAGTCAGAGGGGGCCCTAGTTAGTGGAGGCTGACAGAAGTGGTCCTAACTAGTGGGAGGTAGTCAGAGGGGGCCCTAGTTAGTGGAGGCTGACAGAAGTGGTCCTAACTAGTGGAGGTAGTCAGAGGGGGCCCTAGTTAGGTGGAGGCTGACAGAAGTGGTCCTAACTAGTGGAGGTAGTCAGAGGGGGCCCTAGTTAGTGGAGGCTGACAGAAGTGGTCCTAACTAGTGAAGGTAGTCAGAGGGGGCCCTAGTTAGTGGAGGCTGACAGAAGTGGTCCTAACTAGTGGAGGTAGTCAGAGGGGGCCCTAGTTAGTGGAGGCTGACAGAAGTGGTCCTAACTAGTGGAGGTAGTCAGAGGGGGCCCTAGTTAGTGGAGGCTGACAGAAGTGGCCCTAACTAGTGGAGGTAGTCAGAGGGGGCCCTAGTTAGTGGAGGCTGACAGAAGTGGTCCTAACTAGTGGAGGTAGTCAGAGCGGGGGGCCTAGTTAGTGGAGGCTGACAGAAGTTGTCCTACCTAGTGGAGGTAGTCAAAGGGGGCCCTACTGAGTAGAGGTTGTCATAAAGGCCCCTAATTAGTGAAGGTAGTCGAAGCGTGGCCTAGTTAGCGGATTTTGTCACGTTGAGGTGGGGGGGGGGGCTAGTTAGTGGAGTTTTTCGGGGAGCAAAGATCAGCCTTCGGCAGCCCTGTGTGAATAATAATAATTAAATGATGTACACTCTGTGTGAATAATAATAATTAAATGATGTACACTCTGTGTGAATAATAATAATTAAATGATGTACACTCTGTGTGAATAATAATAATTAAGTGCTGTACACTCTGTGTGAATAATAATAATTAAGTGCCGTACACTCTGTGTGAATAATAATAATTAATGCCGTACACTCTGTGTGAATAATAATAATTAAGTGATGTACACTATTGTACACTCTGTGTGAATAATAATAATTAAGTCATGTACACTTGAATTTCAAAATGTTCAATATGAAAATTTGCCCTATATTTTTTTTTAGACTTTTACTGATCTGTTGTGGAGATATGAATGTACTGATGTGGAAGTATGAATGAACGTACTGATATGGAGATATGAACGTACTGATGTGGAAGTATGAATGTATTGATGTGGAGCTATGAATGTACTGATGTGGAGATAAAAAAAATATTTTGTACTCAGTACAGCCTAGGGCTGGGGTTCACAACCTTTTTCGCGACTGTATCCCAAAGAGGTGAATGTATGCCCGCGAGTATCTCTCACACGTCGAATGTATGCCCGCGAGTATCTCTCACACGTCGAATGTATGCCCGCGAGTACCTCTCACACGTCGAATGTATGCCCGCGAGTACCTCTCACACGTAAGTTCCAGAAAAAAAGGTGCTTATTTTCACAAATGAATGTGATTACCTTTCTAATGCGATACCTGGGATTGTTATTGTGCCGTCAAATTGTGATGCGATGATAAATGCTGCTGGCAGCCAGAGTGGCATCACCTTCAGGCTGATGTTGGTTTCATTGGTTTTTACTGCAGTCAAAGTAGAGAACGCTCTTTCACAGAAATATGTCGATGGAAAAGGTAACAATGCTGACAACGCTGTTTACTAAAAACTTCGCGCTTTTTTTTTAATCAGACAGAGCCAGAATTGGCCGTCGTTACTGTCCATTATTGCTTTCGATGTTCTATCCGCCGCAAGTCCAAATACATTCTCTTTCAAGCCATCAGAAAGTTTTCACAAAAAGGATTTCAATCCAATTGTTCTGGGCACCATCCGTTAAAATTTTAAGACAATATCGCAGAATTTTATTTTCTAGGTTCTGCAAATGATCGATGATCAACGCTTTGATTGTAGAATATCTTGACAGATCAATGTTTGATTGTAGAACATCTTGACAGATCGATGTTTGATTGTAGAACATCTTGACAGATCAATGTTTGATTGTAGAACATCTTGACAGATCGATGTTTGATTGTAGAACATCTTGACAAATCGATGTTTGATTGTAGAACATCTTGACAAATCAATGTTTGAGTCTGTACCAAAGCATAAAATTGTTGGGAATATTGCAAAATGACCAGCAAAAATTATGTTTCTCCAGTAGATAACTTTTTTAAAATGAAAATGTCGCACGATGTCAATGTAAAAAATGTATTGCTATTTTCCCCTTGAAGTTAGGATTTAAATTAGTTGATATTTGCTAATGTCTGTAAGATATACAAAAATAACAATCGTGGGTATCCGAGATTTTTTTTAAAAATCTTTATTCAACCTTTTAATTAAGCTAGTCTTTGTATGTAGGTCTAATGGGAGAGAAGCAATTATCCATTTAGTCAGCGACTTTTTGTATGTAGGTCTAATGGGAGAGAAGCAATTATCTATTTAGTCAGCGACTTTTTGTATGTAGGTCTAGTGGGAGAGCAGTAGTTTTTTATTTAGTCAAGCTAGTCTTTGTATGTAGGTCTAATGGGAGAGAAGCAATTATATATTTAGTCAGCGACTTTTTGTATGTAGGTTAGGGTGCATCACCACAAAAGAGGAAAAAATTGATTGTTTGTTTTTGAGCTATGTTTCTAATTTGTTCTAATATCATAATTAATAACTTGTGTAAAATATTTTTCAAATCAGAGTTGATTTAGAGGTCCCACCTCCCCCCCCCCCGCCCAAGAAATCACAAAACATGTAAAGAAAAAAAAGTTTATTCTAGCCTCTATAAAAATTACATTAAAGTATTAAATTATTTATTACTGTTGCATTTAACTCAGTCTCACTTTGTTGCACGTTTGTAAGGTTTACGCACATTTGAGATGTTTTTGCGGTCCGTTTCTACCACTTGAAGAATGTTTTGAAAATGTTCATCCTTTCGCGCTGCTTCAACTAAGTCAGATGCCAGTTTTACTCCTCTCTCGGCACAATCGTTAACAACGTTAATAGCAGCAACATTTTCTGCACTGGCAATGTAAGAAGCTGTTTGGCACCAATCATCAACAGGCAGTTGGAGGAATCCTGTGTCTAGTTGAAGTCTGTATATAGTAAACTACGAGTCAACTCCAGACAGATAACACAACCGAGTTTTAGAATCAATTGATTGGAATCGTGGTTTTCCCCAACCATTTCCAAATCGATTCTGTGGAGTTTGGAGGGCAACCACTGGTCGAAGCCTTAGCAGAGCATCTGCTAGAGCTCGCTTTTCCAACACAGGTACTTCATTGCTGAACAGAGCAAGTGGGATCATTTCAGCAGTGAGGTACCACAGATGCCTATTCAGGGCACGGATTGCTGACTTGGAAATGTCTCTGTTGACATCGTTGTAATCCAAAAGTCGCTTGTAGAGCTGTAGATCATTCCATGGTGCATCCACACTCTTTTTGCAAGTGAGCCACCACACTACATAAACATGTGTTACAAATGTAGCAAATGCACGAATCTTTGGCACTTGATCACGTGTGGTAATAGTACCTGGAGGCAATAATTGAATTTGTTTCTCACACAGTGCAATCTTGAGGCAATATATCAGCTTTGCCATCCATCGTGCTTTGTGCAGGGCACTTGGTCTTTTAAAGTTAACCTCCTTATTTGTAGCATTCAGGTAAACAATGGACAGCTTAAGGAATTTGAGGTAGTCGTCTCGCAAGAATTCGGTTTGTTTACTAGAGTTGGCATGTGCAATTACCGCATCTCTCATTATCGTCAGTCGCTCTTGAGCCTTCAGATCATGATCAGCTAACGTAAACGAACTACAAACGTGAGACCAATCATGTGCCACCAACTCCCAATTACTTCGCAGCTTGGTGAACAAAGTTATATCCGGGGATTGGGAAACTTCTATTTTCATGTCTGCAAACACATGCGAGAGGATAACTTCACCAATGTGATGGCGACAACCTGACCACAGAAGAGCACGTTGCAGCATATTTTGTATGGCAATGCAGGCAGCAGTCTGATGACCAGTGTTTGATCTTGTTGTGTCGAATGTCATATTAACGATACAATCATTACAATGCCACTTTATCATTAGCTTCATGGTTAATTCTGCAATTATTTCACCAACGGGTTTCATTGTTGCCTTGGCATAATTTGGCACTCCTAGAAGTTTCAATTGCTTTGCATCACCGACAACAACTGTTATGCGTTCTTCAGTGACACGATGATTTTTTAGAGAAGGTGTCAGTTTGCCATCCCAGTGGAGAGTGCAGAGTTTGGGTGGTTCCCAGGAGTCGTGGATCTTTGTAGATATCTCACTTACAACTTTGCGACGTGAACGATCTGCAGTGGCATATGAAGAAGCCACCATTGATACATCACCCCCAGACTCGCTAATAAGGCCCTGTGTGAAAGCTGCCTGCTGTGTTGGTGTAATCTTTAATCTTGTCGCTAGTGACACAAGATTTGGTCGGCTTAAAACATCTGGAGGTGCAAATACCAAAGCTCCTGTTGGCTTTCTTCGCTTTTGCAATGGCATTATATCATCCAAACAGTTATCAACAAACTCCATATTATCTTCAGATTTAGAAGTAGAATCATCGGGTTCGTCACTGCTACCCTCGCTGAAAGGCACTGATATCGTTGAACATGCTGCATTTTCTTTTCTGACGTTCCAATGTTGCGACATCTCGTGAATGGCGTCGAGCGACTTTTTTTGCAAGTGTTTTGTCAAATGATCCAAAGCTGGAAGACTTGTCTCCTTTCATAGACCTCAAGAATGCTAGATCTTCTGCATTCTCGATAATAGTCTCGACATTTGGTGGCCACAGTTGAAAAGTTGTTGCCATCATAGATTTCATTTGTTCCAGTTTACGTTTGGTGGCTGGTGTGTTTCGGCGACTTTTATCAATTGAACGAAGTTTATTGTATTTATCAAGAAGCTGAACAATATTCTCACAAGCTCTCCTCTCTGTCACCATTGGAATGTTTGTTTTTTCGTAGAAAGCAGTAACTTGATTCAGCACAATTTTGGCAGTTGTAAATCGAGAAGGTGCACCAAGAGAACCTGAACGCTCACTGTGTGCTGTTACATTGCAGCGATACATCATGCACCTCAGAACTTGTAAACAAGTTGGTAGTCGAAGAATTCTAGTAATTATAGCATCATTAACACAGATTGCAGGGCCAATGCCAAACAATTCAGTTTTCAGAAGAGTTTGTGGTTTCTTTGTTCTCGAGGCAGGAGACGCAGTAATAACTGGATATGCAACTGTTGAAGTGATGCCAGGGTCAGCCAGCATTTCCTTAGAAGGTGTAAACATTTTATTGTTGTTTTTCATATCATTTCCATGTTCTGATTTTATAGGTCGTGTTTATCAGAAATTAAAATAATATAAATAAAGAAATTAAAATGCTTGCCTTGGTCATCAATATGCGGTAAGAAAAAGAGTTGTTTTTGCTAATAAAATGTGAATTTTAAATTTTATTTCTAGCACAACTGCTAATCAATCATAGCTACCAAACATTATAAAACCAAAGACTATAAAACAATTTATATAGCGCTTCACTTTTTGTATGTAAGTCTGTAAGACTTTACAAGAAGGGTGGTTTTATCTAGTTTTCGCTTAATTATGCAAACTTTGTTGAAGTCCGGGGGACCTCTAAATATTGTCAAATATTTTTTTTTTTTACACAATGCTTTTTTTTATCAATGGAACAAATTTAAATAGCAGACAAATCAATTATTAAAAAAAATTTTTGGTGATGCACCCTAATGTAGGTCTAATGGGAGAGCAGTAGTTTTTTATTTAGTCAAGCTAGTCTTAGTATGTAGGTCTTATGGGAGAGAAGCAATTATCTATTTAGTCAGCGACTTTTTGTATGTAGGTCTAATGGGAGGGAAGCAGTTTTATATTTAGTCAAGCTAGTCTTATGTATGTAGGTCTAATGGGAGAGAAGCAATTTTATATTAAGTAAAAACAAAGTGTATTATTTTTTAATTTGTTTGAATCACTCTTTTTTTGATTCATTAGTAAAATAAATAAAACAAAACCAATGAAAAACAAGAAAATCTAAGGTTTGGAATAAACAAATTTGTCTAAGATTGGGGGCTCTTAGCTCTATGGAGTTCAATGATCTATTCAAATTGTTTCAGTTTATGATTTAAAAATACTTAAAATTATCAACAGATATGTTAATCATATTAAGATAGATAATTTATTTCATGGATCTAACTTCATGTAAGTGCCTTTGAAATATAAAACCAGGGCCCGATTTACCGCCGGGGATATCCCTGGCACTGAGACCTGTCATCCCCGGCTCTGCTTTAGCTAATATATTACTGCCGGGGATGAAATCATAAACATTTATT
This sequence comes from Bulinus truncatus, assembly GCA_021962125.1. Classification (NCBI taxonomy): domain Eukaryota; kingdom Metazoa; phylum Mollusca; class Gastropoda; family Planorbidae; genus Bulinus; species Bulinus truncatus. The sequence continues at coordinate 7,660,084 of JAGDYQ010000001.1, read as the reverse complement.
CCCGCTCTGCAGAAATTTTTTTCATCCCCGCACTGGTTTTTTCTTAAATCGAGCACTGTATAAAAACTAATATAAATTAAGTGTCAACTGTGTGTGTGGAGTAAAATTTATTTTAAATAGAAACATCAGGAATACCAGTACATGGAGTAAATTATTTCACTACAGAAATTATAGTAAAAGTGACATCTTGATAATATAAGCAAGAGAAAAAAATTATAAGAAATTCAATATTCTGTGTTTGCTTTTAATATTAGATTTAAGCAGTCTGATAATAATAATGGTATAAACATAATATGTCAGGCAATATAATTGTAACATAAGAAAAAATAAAAAGAAAATGCTCTTAATTTTTTTTTAAAGGTTTTTGCTTTTACCAGAGATGGTTATAAATGCATTCATTATAAATAAACTATTGGGTGCTGTAGATTCAATAGCTTAAATGTCTTTTTTATGCCGGGCACTCATAAGCTGCAATCTCACCATCAGACTAGCAGAAAGTATGTCATCGATAAATTATATGAAAGAGAGAAGTATGAATACTTATTAAATAGTTGTAAAATGAAGTATATAAAAATAATCCTTGTGTAAATAGGCATATGTTTTTTATCTTGATGTGCATAATATAGCTGCCAAACTAAACATTTTACCAAAAATGAAATATATTTTGTAAACTATTTAAGCATCTCTTATAAAGAGAAACTAAACATAAAAAATGTTGATATTCAATAAGATTTGTCCTGCCATAAAGCAATGATAGGCTAACAATTCTAATGAACAAAAAAGGAATCCTACATTACAGTAAAATAATCACCAATTGCAGTAATTAAAAGTGGCCTCCAGAAGTGAGAGATGTACTTTATAATATTTAACACAACAAAATAAATTATTAAAAAAAGTTTCACTAGAAGCAAAAATCACATACATGGAATATAAATTCACACATTTTTTTTTTTAAGATCTAGAAGTTTTTTTGGAAGTCAGGCCATTTAAAAATTGAATTATATTTAACTTCTAATTCTGAGAGAAATAAAGAAAAAAATGTTTCATATGCTCAGAGTCTACAAAAAAAGGAAAAGAATTATTTGAATATAGATTATATTTTTTAATAAATTGAAAAAGTTCAAATGAAAAATATTGGAGTTAAAACAAATAGGAATTTATTTTGTTATTAAAGCAATAAATGCTGAGCAGTAAATAAAACATAAGTCTAGACAAAAATGGCTAAGAACTATTCTAGTGTATTTACACTTTGAGATTATCAATTGTGTCTGCAAAAAAAAAGGTATGACGTAATTTCACCCAGCAAAGTGTGTAAATATATTTGAAATAATACTTAGATCTATGTCAAGTATTAAATTTACAAAACCATACATATAAAAAAAAGACAATGCATGTAATACAAAAAATAAAGAATAAACACAAACCAATTTTAATATATTACATAAAAAGTAAACAAAAAACCGTACATTGCTGACTGATCACTTATTATGTTATATGAAAATAAACAAAATCAAAATTAATCAACAGTAATCATATTTGAAAAAAAAAAAGACATGCTGTTTTACAAAAGGAGTCAGATATGGCACCATTATGGTTAAGAAAAAGATCTAGAAATAAATTTTAATGAGGTTGTAACATCAGCAGATTCAACAAACTCATAGCACAACTGTGTGTATATATATACCTGTTTGTTAGTCTGCTTGTCTATGATCTAATACAGGGGTGGGCAAACTACAGCCCGTGGGCCGCATATTGAGTATATCGTTCGGCCCGTATGCTTGTATATGTTCGTATTTTAAAATGTAATGTGCATGTGTAATAAAAGGTTATTACCTTTAATTCATATTTTCAAAGGTTGTAAATTGTAATTGAAGTAGACAAGATATATATGCGGCCCGCCGATAACAATCAAGTTTTCAATGTGGCCCTCCGTAGAAAAAATTTGCCCACCCCTGATCAAATATTTTTGTATATCATAACTGAATAATCATATCAAGATTATTATAGAAAAATAAACATAAAATTTAGTTCTATTTACCACTCATAAAATGACTAATCATAAACCTAAATATTACAACACTTATCACAGAATAAGACACATAACATAAACAGCTTAGAGTACCATAGTTAATACATGGATTGCATATGCAGAAGAAAACAGTTTAATAGAAAATTCAAACATTCAAAATTACTTCATCCGAATCTTAAAAGTAAAACTTTATCTCACAGATATTAATAAAAGACATTGCAAAGACAAACATTTACATGCAAAACATAGAAAAAAAGGGTAACCTTAAAAAAATTAAATATTTAAAATACATACACACTTTTAAAATAAGTTGAAAATAATTTTTCTGAATTTTGCTTTAATTACTTAAACCTGACTTCATTTAGCTTCTACAGTCAAAATAATTAAAATGTTCATGGCTTTTCTTTGACAACCGCACACATTTTTACTATTGACATTTTTAATATAGGAAATTATAATAATATAGAATGACAGGGCAATGACAATTAAAACATATTCTGACAACTTCTGGACCTGGTCATGATTGACACCCTGGTGAAGCCTTGATACATCATTTATTAAACAGCATGATAAAGATAATTTGACTAACTTTGTTCAATTACATTGACACTACATTTAAGTTGTTTTTTTTTAGAGTAGCTAAATGTATTTTAAAAAAGATAAACATATTAAATAAGGCAGATTAAGTATAGAATAACAATACATAAGCTTTTTTTTTTTGTTAATTTTTTTTACTAGTAGACTGGTATCATTTATGTTTTAAGAAATTATTGAAAATATACTAAAGCTAGAAAGTAAAACTTTGTTATTGTATGATACTTTATTACACAACCACCAGTTAATGGTGGTGTGCAATTCTTTTGAGCTAGAAGTGCAAGAATTTTGTTTAAAGTGGGTTATATTTATCAGTTCTATTTGTTCTTTTTTTAAAATTCAAGAAGGTATAGAAACTTAATTGGCAAAAATATCTCCCATCGGCATCCAGATTGTTTTGGCAGTAGTGGAATGATATAAGAGTTCCTCTCCGTCATAGTGGTTTACAAAATCTACCTCTTCACCATAGGTCACCCAGGTGGACTTTAAATTACTTGTGGATGCAGACTCCACAAATTTTGATCCCTCTGGAGAGCCAAAGTACCAGACAGCATTCACATCATGATGTTCTGTTAATGTTTTAGTTAGAGCATCTTGATGGCCAGTAATTATGTTGATGACTCCACCAGGAAGATCAGATGTTTCTAGAATCTAGCAGAAAAGATTGGAATGAAAGAAATTAATTATAAACAAATTTGTGCAATCGTAGAATAAACTAGTCATCCTGCAGCGTAGCATACGCCGCCCTATCAATATAATTTCTGTAATTATTTTTTAAATAAGCTATCAAACAAAATATATTTTATCATTCATTTATTAATTGCCCATTAAACATTGTGATATTTTTTTAGTATCTAATTATAAAATTTACTTAATCAGGATTTTCCCCAGATCAGAAAACAACGTGAGTTGTCGAACGTAGTTGAATGCGTCTTGTTTGCTTTGACATATTCGGGAATTCTGCAAACGCAACTAATCTAAATATATATAGACTTGGGTCTTGCTACATGGTAGTGTCCCGCATGATTGGGCGACGAAGAGAATTATATATAACGTTTGCTAACTTTATGCAGAGTAATATCCCTTTAAATATTTCCATATAAAGTATGAATTTTAAAATATTAATGTGTTGATACAATCCTTTAGTAATAACAATTAATGTTTAAAAAAAATATTTCCTTAAAAATCTGAGACTGTCCTTTCAGGCAACATGTACTTAACAATGGACCCACCTGGTGAAATCCCAAGGCTGCCAATGGATACTTTGAGCTTGGTATTACTACAACTGCATTCCCTCTGGCGATGGCTGGAGCAACCAGGGAAATAAATCCAAGAAATGGAGAGTTATCTGGGCAAACAATACCTATAACTCCAACTGGTTCATTCTTCTCAATGGCGAGTCCATAGAAACTTGTTTCCTGTGGAGATATTGATAAAAAAACATTCTTTGTGTCTTTTGAAAAGAGCTTCATTTACATCTTTAATTCTAAAAATGTGTTTTGAATTTCTATAATCACAGGCAATTTAAACAAAGAAGTAAAGTTTCCTAATAGGCCATCAGAGCAGATGAAGTGTAGAATTCATCTGTTTCGACATATTTAGGGATTGTGTGGATTGTGTGGTAGGCAAAACGCCCAGCCAGCTTTACTTTCCCAAGGTACACATTTAAAGTTGGGTGGACAAATTTCACCTGGAAAAGTTTCCATGGTTCTCACAGAGGATTGAACTTAGGACTCTAAGGTCAACAGTCTAGTATCTATACCACTCAGGCATCCATCCCACAGTGGCAGTTAAAGCACACTCATTATTTGATATATAAAAGAAACTACTGTACAAGTATTATATTTTAATAGAAAGTTACTAAGGTCTTGTATCAAATGAAAAGCAAATAAATGACTGAAATGGTATTATAAGTAAAATAGAAAGAAGTTGTCTAATTATGGGCAAATATGAATAAAACTAAAAATTGTGAAAAATGTACATTTCTTACAAAGTATGTCTCACTATAATATATCAATATAATCAAATAGTAACTAATCAAATGTTATAGAACTATTCATGTACTTATAAAATCCTCCATATACAAGGATATATAATTGTAAATATATATATTTTACAAAATGTATGTACATAATTATAGAATTTTTTTGAAAAGCAAAAACAAAATCACCTGTACATGACCTCCAAATTTGTCACAATAAGCTGCCCAGTAAAAGAGTCGTTGGATGGCAATATTTACTTCTTTGATTGATTCTTCTGAACTTTGGTCAGTCATTGCAGAAATCAAGTCAGCAAACTCATCACGTCTAGACTGCAGGTTCTCCGCCATGTAGTACATAATCTGAGCTTTACCATGGCCTTCTTTTCTAGCCCAACTAAATTTATAGTATTAAAGATATTTAGTTATAATTCCTATTTATTAGCAAGTTTTTTTCTACAATTTTATCAATTATGAATTATATAATTTTTACATTATTCACATATCAATGTTGAAATATATTTTTTATAATCATTTCCAGATAAAAAGATTTCCAAACATACAAATACCTTCTTGCAACCTTTTCAGCACACTCCACAGCATTTCTGACATCTTTGCGGCCACCATCAGGGACGTAACCCAGCACACTACCCGTGGATTTCCTAATGGGGTAACTTGCACCCGAGTCTGGTCTTTTCTGACCTCCACCATAAAAAAGTTTGTATGTTTTATCAACACTAGAGATTTAAAAAAAAAAATACAAAATATTATTTACTTTAGTTACAAAAACATCATACCGAAAAAAACAAAAAAAAAAAAACAATGTAATAATCAATGTTGAAAATGTATTTTGTAGAAACTATTTCCTTACGTTTGAAAATAACTTTAGTAAACTGATTGAAATTTTTTTTAATTTGTTTATCAACCAAATAATTTTTTTTTCAAACAGTTTACCTAAAGATAACACAATTTCCTAGTTGTTTTTTTTAAAGTATTAATTTTTAAAGCCCGCAGATTAAGATTCAATTTTATTGATTTCAATTAATGTTCACTGAGGAGGTGCATTAAAAAAAATTATCTTGAAATAGTTATAAATATTTTTATAAATGAAGACATTAAATCCATATTTCAAATTTATTAGGCGTTACATGTTGTTAAAATACTTTTTTTTTATAAATGAAGACATTAAATCCATATTTCAAATTTATTAGGCGTTACATGTTGTTAAAATATTTTTTTTCTAAGTTAAGAAGAAAAGGATTTAGCATCTAAATTAAGCACATTCAATTATTTTTCAGAACAAAGTAAAAATAAATAATGTAAACATTGTAAATTGACAAAAATTAAAAAAAAAAAAGTTTGTCCTATACACTGTACATGTAGTAGCTTTTAGTCTAAATATAAACCAACTTTGGTGTGTCACCCTCAGACATTGATTGAGGACCAGTGGGCAGTATTTCAGCTGATGATGAAGACCCAAATTTATTTAATTCAACATTTATATTTCTTGGATGGATTCTCTTCTTAAACTCATGCTGAATATATTCATACAAACTCTGAAATAAATTGAGCAGAATTAATTTAAAGAGAAGCCACTGAACATAAAAATATAGTCAACAACAAAGTCTGAAATTAAATTAATTAAACAATTGCTTCAGCTGGTTCCATAACAATACAAAAATACATGTTAGAAAGGTCCAGTTTTTTTTTTCACCTTTTTCCCACCTATTCTGCCGTAGCCACTCATCTTACATCCACCAACACCCGCAGCGGAATCCATTATGTGGTGAGAATTTATCCATACAGTTCCCACTTGTAAATGACTGGCCACTTCTAGTGCTACATTGATATTTTCTGTCCAGACACCAGCTGCATTACCAAACACAGAATGGTTGGCCAGGGTTATGCCCTCTTTAACAGTTCTAAATGAAGTTGCTACGAGAAGTGGGCCATAATACTTCATAGTAAAACAAGAAATACAAAAATGATTATAACACTACAGAAATAATATTTAATCTTTAGAAATATATAACAATTTAACAATGACTTCTATTTTTTTTTTTAAAGTTAAAAATTGTGAATGATGAAATTAAATTTATAAAAATGTAATTAAATTTAAAAAATGATTAATTTAAATTAACAAAAAAAAAAAAAAAGATCTCAAATTAAATTACCAATTCTCCAAAAAAAAAAATACCCAGTTTTTACGGTAAAATTAACAACAATATGAGTTTCATTAATTACACTGATATCTGTACCTCAGCTGTATAAACTTCTGATGATGCTTGAACATCATAAATTAATGTGGGAGGAAAATAATTGCTCTGGCTGGGTGCTCTTTCAGCCTGATGGATCTGAAACAGAAATAAAAAAAAACTGAGATAATATTGTGTTTCCTGATAAAAGCTGAAAATGAAAAATAAGATAAACTAATCTTTTTAGAAAATGACATAAACCGTGGCAAGCCAAATAAAAACGAATAAAATTCAATTTAAAAATTAAATTACAAAAAAAAAAATGTAATATCTTCAGGAATGTTTTACATTTGCAGGTAACACAGGTTAGTAATACATTAATTTAAAAAAATCAGAGATCTTACATGACCCCCATGTGAGCTGGAAACAAGATTTGTCAGTTGTTCAACAATGTCAGAATTAATAAGTGACCCTTGGTCATTATTTTTCTCAAAGTTATTCCCAACAGTTAGCTTCGAAATTCTCACTTTAAGTTTTTCTATAACTGAGCTATAGACTGTTTCCTGTACCAAAAGCCTTGTCCCTGCATGGTTGGACTTAAAAAAAAAACAACACATATATACATGTATAAAGTGCACAATCAACTTAAAAGTAATTCATGACATACCAGTGGACATTGAGAGGTGGGAAGAGTATTTATTTCTAAGACAGTTACATGTTAAAATGAATATTTTAAGTCATTATTTTATTCCTGATGTCATATATTTTTTTTTGTTACATCATCTAGTATATTTAGGCTGTAAAAAAAAGGCAATGTTTTTTTTTTAAATTAATACAAAAATATTAATCTCCATTGAAAGTTTTGTTACTTTAACCTAAGAAAAATTAATAAAAAAAAAGACAACTTTCACTTTCCAAAAGTAGGCCATACCTACTATAAATGTATATAATGGCAAAATCAAAATTTTAATTATAAAATATTTCAACATAAGGTTGCTAAAGAAAGAGAAAAAATATTATTATAGAGTGTTAAAAAACAATATCTGTTTCTTAGGTGATAAGAAATAAAGAAACATAATTAATATTCATTTAAAAAAAAAATTTTGATTGTACAGAAAAAACATTTACTTACCATGCCATTATTGAAAAAAGCTGCTTCTATAATACCTTCAACTGCACTGTCAATGTCTGCTTCTTCAAAAACCAATATGGGACATCGTCCTGAGAGTTCTAGCGAAAGGCTTTTGCCAGTACCAGCTGTCACATTTCTGACTCTCTGGCCATCCTAAAAAAGCATAAACTTAATACATTATATTCAAATTATCTTTTTAATCACATGTATTCACAGTTCCCTAAGTGCAAAATTAATTATATAAAATACACTTCAAATATTTAAAAAAAAAAAAGTAAATTTAATAAGCAATAGATGATTCAAAAATGTATGCCATATATTTTTTTAACAATTTAGTTCTATGGTATTATAAGTTCATGTTGGCTTGAACTTTTAAATATAGAACAAAACTATTTACATGTAAAAGAAACAAATCAACATGACTCACTTCAACAGACCCTGAAAATATCACTTTATCAACATCAGGATGTGACAGTAAAAAATGGTTATCTGATACTGTGACAACATTAACAACTCCTTTTGGTAGCCCCGCTTGGGTACACATATCAGCAAAGAGAAGGGCACTCAGTCTGGCTTCAGATGGTGGCAGAATAATGACAGTGTTCCCCAATGCCAGAGCAGCTGCTGTGTGGCTGGCCACATGTAGCAATGGAAAACTCCAGTGGGGGAGGATAGCTACAACTCCTGTTGAAATTAAAAATTGGTTAATAAAAAATAACTAGAAAAATTTCTCTTTCTCATTTCCAACACAACCATGTTCTTTTTTTGCCTTTGACCCTTAAATTTCCGTTGCAGTCGCTATTGAGCAATTCCGTTGCTGCCAAATGTTAATTTGTTTAAATTGCTTAGTTGCATTTTCTTCAGTGTTTTTTTCATTTATCTCATAATTATACATATTTATTGCAGCAAGCAGAAAACGAGCTTGTTTTTTAGAAGTTTACACTTTTAATATAGATCAAGTACATTTTTTAACCAAATTTTTTTTAAATTGACTTTATTTTATCTCTCTTCTGGTCTGTAAATTTAAAACAAGCAATTAAGCCTGTTCCATTCTGGACACATTTTCATGTTATGTATCAGTACGTTTGTTAGCTTTCAGTAAATATTTGTAAATTTTGGAAATGTTTATAAATTCAATTGTGTAATGCATATATCTGTAAAAAAAATATTATAAAGACGTTTCTTTATATTTGAAAAAAAATTATTTTCTCTTAAATCTAACTACAAGTGGTTTGTGGTTACTGAAATAGGACTCATAATTGAAAACATTCAAAATTGTAGTCATTTAATCGTCCGAAAACTCCGTCAATTGTTGCATAGCTCTGATACTTTCAATTAAACTCAGAACACAAGCTTACTATTTCATTTGATGAGTTTCTTAATAAATCTTGGTGAAACTACGTGCTGCAGAATTTCGCACCAAATGAATGGGTTATTGAATGTACAAGGTGTAGAATGGGGCTATATATATAATATATAAGCCCCTTCGGAGCCCTGAAGCCCGGCCCTCAGAGGTCCTATCGCGAAATGAACTTTTGAGGTACACATGGCAGGCCAAGACCTACAAAATGATATATACATCATGGGTCTAGGACTTATGGTTGCTGAGATATAGGGCGCTCCTTTATTAATATAGCTTATATAGTAAAAAACGGTACTTTAAAACCCCCCTTTTACGGCCCTCAGAGGTCAGATCGCGAAATGAACTTTTGCTGCACACATGGCAGGCCAAGACCTACAAAATGATATATACATCATGGGTCTAGGACTTATGGTTGTTGAGATCTAGGGTGATGACGGACAGACAGACAGACAGACAAAACGGGGACAATAGAGCATTTTTTTTCGAAAATGCTCTAAAAACCTATAATCTTGACAAAGTTACCTCCTCATACCGGATTTTCATTAGGGTTCAAGAGCAGGTAATTAAAAGGTTAAAAGTGTTTTCAAAATTTGGAAATGAACCTCATGAATAATTTAGCGTTTATGGTATATGATTTTAGGACAAAAAAAACCTACCATAAGGCTTCCATTTTGACAATTCTGCATCTTTTAATTGTGCCCATCCAGTATAATAATAGAAATGTCTTATAGCTGCTGGAATATCTGTGCCTCGTGTTTCTCTTGTTGTTTTCCCAGAATCAATGGCTTCAACTACTGATAATAAAGACTGGTGTTTCTGCAAAGTTCTTGCAATACTAAAGTAAAGGAAAAAAAAAAGTTTAACAACAATATTGTACAAAGAATAGAACATTCTTTTACAAGTAGTTTCTTTGTGTAAATTATACTGAACATTCTCCTAATGTTAATTAGAATGATCTGTAAATATACAAGTGAAGATTAAAATTGTATGTTATCATAAAAACCTTTATAATTTAGCAGACTGTTTAATCTCGCCCGCAGCTAATTTCACAGAGAACCACAGCACTAGCCTTTTAGGTTATAACATTGACCTTTAATTTATATTAGTTCATATCAAAACTTCATCCATCTGCTCTATTAATAACGAGTGATCAAATTTACGAAGCTAATCTGGCACGTGAATGAAAAAGTTTGCTCACCTCTGACATAGAGCAAACAAAGGGACTTTGTACACGTCAACTTTACCTCAACTGGTCTATTCAGCCATTTTGAGGACCTTTTGATCTGAGATTTACATAAAAGCATCTTAAAGGAAAATGTATGATACAGTACCTGTAGAGAAAGCGCGATCTAACATGACTATCCAAGGCGCTCCAAGATCTAAATGCTTCCCTTGAAGTACTAACAGCCTGGTTGATGTCGTCATTATTGGCCTCAGAAGTTTTTGCCAAAACAGTGCCTAAAGTGTTTAAAATTAATTACATCAAGAAATTAATAATAAGTCAATATTTATATTAAAAATAAATCTCTAAGAAATGTTAACATTCAATATGAACAACTTTTACCAGTGGTCGGGTTCTTAGACTCAGTTGTAGTTCGGTCATCTGTAGTGACCCACTGTCCATCAATGTAAAGACCAAACTGAGAATTATGCTTAGCAACCCATGCCTTCAAAATAAAAAAAAAATAGTTAAAATATACATAATGTATATCTTTATCAATGGTTGTAGTTAGATTTAGATTTGTCTGAGTAGTTATGAACATCTTAACTGTGTTGAAAAGAAAGTTTTGAACAGATTTGGAATTTTACATTGTTAAAGCTTTAAAAATAAAAAGCAAAGTGATTCATTTATTAATGAAGGCCTAAAGATATATATTACAATGTCATCAATGTACAGCCATCTACTGCACAGGTACAAACAGTATTTTGCATATCCATGAATTTAGTAGCATCAGTATTTTTACTTTCTTCGCACTATTATCACAGTGCTCACCATTCATTTCTGATTTTTGTCTTTTCATTTTAAAGTGTCACATCCTATGAATGGAATCCCACATTCTTAATTCTTTCTATAAAACATTTTTTTTTTTTTTTTTTTTTTAAATGCTATTAATCCTTTGCTTCAAAAATATTTCTTATACTAGTTGTATAAAACCATTGCCCATCAAATAGAGTCTCAGCTCTGTTCATATGAGATTCATAATGAATGAACATCAAAAATTAAAGTAATATGTTCATTTATTAGTAAAAATAGAAAGCCTACATAAAAGTATAAAAACAATCAGCCTTCTTCATACTTTACTCATAAAAATATTACTCAAACAAATCTTCTGTGCTACTTAATTAACACTAGGGGGACGGATGGTCGTGCGGTAACGCGCTCGACTGTCGACCTGAAGGTACCTGGTTCAATCTCCGGTGAGGACCAAGGAAATTTTTCAGGTCTTGGCTCAAGTTCCCGATATATCTCCCGTGGTGCCTCCATGGCCATTGCACTATCGGCTATGGTGGGGATGAAAGAAGGGCACCATAAAGCCGTCCCATTAGTGGTTTATAGGATCTAAGGGATTTCATCTCATCCTTACAGGGACTTTACACACTTAATTAACACTAGAACGACGGCAGCGGTCATTTTGACCGCAACGCTACTTTGCGGATTAATTACTTATAAACGGCTAACCACAGACTATTGAAATTTTATGACTTTACATATCTTTATAACATTGTTAAAATTATAGAAGATTATTTTTTGTTGGTTTTATAATGAGCGAAAAAAAAAACAAGTTATACCTAGAACGACTGAAGTGGTCATAATGACCGCCATACCGATTCTTCTTCTTTGTTCTCGAGTCGAGATTGCGTGGCTGTATGTTTTGCGCCATTAAGGCCTACCGCCTCCGTCTTCAGCCTGCTGTTTTTCTGGCTTTGCTTCCATAGCCTTTGGTCAGCCAAGACCATCTGCAAGGCAGCAGTTTTCTCTCCTAGATGACTGCTATCCCTAGCTAACGGCCTCATCTGACCGGGTTTAGAGTTTGAGCGCTCTATGTTCGCTTTTTGCTATCATTTCTTAGGGTTTTTGAGGCATTTTTTATAAAGGTATCCTTACCACGGGATACCTCACCTCACCCTCCATGACAGCAAACCAGTTGGTCCGCGACCGCTTATTAGTATTCACGGCTGACTCTTATATCTAAGGGTCTTTCCCCTATCCGCCAGCTGGGGACGCGCTTGGTAGGAGATGGTAGCTCCCCCAAGGCCATACCGATTAATATCTTGTGACGCTGTCGGGCTGACATCTTCTTGCCAAAAGCACATCATCTTTGGTGCGATAAGGCAGATTCAAAGAGAGTTGCCAGTGACTTTGTAAAGACACAACTCCAGACAGGCCCGCAGCATGTGGGGGGCAGGGGGGCCGTCCCCCCTGCGTTTTGTCTGGCCCCCTGCTTATTTCTTCTACTTAGTACAATGTATTACCTGGCCCCTGCTGTAGAATGCCTGGCCCCTGCTGTAGAATTTTCACACTACGGGGCTGACTCCAGAACGTTTTTCTTCAAAAGTAATCGTCAATGGTAAAAAAAAACCTAACAATTTACCGTTGAAAGCCAAAACAGTATATCTGCATATTGATTACCTTGCACAAACATACTGAAATTGGTGAAACAAAAAAAAAATTCCAGAAACTATGGAATATTATAATTTTTGTAAGTGTGGAGTGGACGTTCTGGACCAAATGAGCCGCCTGTACACAAGGAGATCAGCATCGCGAAGATAACCAGTCTATATCTTCTACAATGTTCTGGACTTTACGGCTATAAACGCATTTATATTATTTCGATTATGCATATATTCCAGCATTTCTAGGCGGTCTAATATTTTGAACCTTGTTCACGAATTGAGATCGCCTTGCTGTGCAATGAAAAGCAAATTATAGCAGGTATCCCTGTGAAAAGAGGAGCAAGCAGTAACACACACCTTCAATGCTCATTTTGTAGTAAAACACAAGATGACTAATGAACAGAATGTGATTACTTACGTCAGGGGTGGGCAAACTTAGTCTAAGGAGTGCCACATTGAAAACTTGACTGTTATCGGCAGGCCTCATATAATTTGTCTACTTCAATTACAATTTACAACGTATGAAAATCTAATAACGATAATAACCATGTATTTTTCATTATATTTCACATTCACAGTCTATTACAAACATTACCTTTTGAAATTTGAGCTTAATCAGTTGCTAATTTGGTAATAAAACTTACTATTCATAATTATTTCAACAAAAGTTTATTGTTACTTATCATACAAATTATGAAGACGAAGGAAATTAATCGACATACAACCTGATCACAGAGTATAATTATGAGTAATGAAAAGTATGTAACTGTTCACAATTTTGGGATAATGTTATTGAACTGTGGAACCAGTTTACAGATGTGATTTGCATGACTGCATTTTAATTTGCAGTCAGTCAACATTAATCTGTTCTTAGACTTGTTTATTTTCATACAAGAAAACCCTTGCTCACAAATGTATGAGGACCCAAATAGTGACAAAGTATTTTAGGTGTGGAAATGCCGCTGCTGGCAAACATCCTGAAAACTCCAGAACTGACTTGAACTTCTCCTTCAGGTCATAATCTGCTTATAGGTCAAGCAGCTCTAATATTCTGGAGCTTTAAAACTAGATTCAAATTTCAAAAATATAGCAAAAAATCTAAACAAAGAGAATTAACATCGACATAGGAATCGCGTTCGTGCCACATAATATACTCCCAAGGGCCGCATGCGGCCCGCGAGCCGTTGTTTGCCCACCCCTGACTTACGTATATTTTTTTTAAAATACTGTTTATAATTCTTTAGATATTGTTTATTTGGTTGCTACACATAATAAAAATAATTATTATATGACATAATTTGTTATTTGCTTACCCCGGTCAAAATGACCGCGTTCTAGTGTTAAATAATAAAGACATGGCAACACCAACAGTAGTAAAAAAAAAATACCAAAGACATGGGCAGAGGACTATGTCTGTGATTTAGTGTAACAGAAATTTATCATTTTAATAAATTGTATGACTTCTATATTATATATATTTTGATATAGACTATAGTCTATGATTATGAATATGACTATCACTATGTGAGTATGTCTATGACTCGAAGAGTATTATGACATACTATTTCTCAGAAATTTCTGTTTAATTTCAAGATATAAAAGCAGCAAAATATTTACCAATGCAACGTTTTCAGAATCAGAAGCAGGGCCATAGGACAAATTTTCAAAAACTGATTCTATTTCGACATTTGTCGAGACCATTTTAATATATATATTTGTTTTAAATAATACTTCTGTAACAAAAATTTTATGCCACTGTGAGGTCGAAGAGCAAAGGTCATAAATTCAGTTATGCGGTGACTTTTCGGTCATCTGCTGTAAAACAGCTAATTATTGTTTCTCAAAATTATTAATTGTGCTGTTTGCATATGGTATTACTCAAAATATATTAATGAAAATATTAATTTGTCAGACAATTTATGAATTAAATAGTTAGTAATTAATATTAGTATGGTAAATAATGGTAAACATCGCAACAGAAAGTGCGTGATTTAATTATTAAAAAAATAAATGATATGCAATAAAAGAGCGAATGAAATTTACATTGAACGCAAACTTGTTTCGATTTGTTGTCATAGAATAAACGAACTAAAGGGGTATATATAATAAAAAAAATGGATAGTAGTTTATTAGCAGGAGAAGAAAATGTTTTAGAGAATGATTTTTTAAAACACCTGCTCCTTAATCAAGTATGAAAATTATGTTTGCTTATCTATTTATTTATTGTGTGATGAAAAGTTTTTTTTTAAATCTAATATTTTCAACGCAGTGGCTACGGTTCGGTCCGACCGAACCCGTATTTTTTTTTCTTCGGGTACCAGCCATAGATATTGCTCCACACCCTAACCCTAATCCTGAAAAAAAAAAACTTATATATGCCATGTTCCTTATACCCTAATATAATGGTTTTGGCTGGTGCCGGAGCCACTGCGTTTTCAAAAATATTGAAAATATGACAATGACAATGTCAATATATATTATTAAATACGCACTGGCTCCAGATACGACTAAGACGTACTACGTATTTTTTTTTCGGGATACATCAGTAAACAGAATGAACTCTTATGATTTAAAGTTATTTTCTTTTCGCGGGAAATGCAGTTTATATTATGATATTATTACAAAATGATGGTGCTCAAAATCGGCAATCGTTTTAACACCTTTAAAGAGTAAACAGAATGAATGACAACTCTTATTTACTGCAGACGTTGATGACGTCATTTACTGTTAATAATCTGAGATTTTTTTTTTCGGGGACCATAAATAGATATTGCTCCTAACCCTAACCCTAATCCTGAAAAAAAAAAGTATGTCTCCCGTATTTTTTTTTTCGGGGACCATCAATAGATATTGCTCCACACCCTATCCCTAGCCCCCTATCCCTGATCCTGAAAAATAAAATCTGAAAAAAAAAACTTATGTCTCTCAGAGGAATCAAACCCACACATAGTTAGCCAAACTTGGTCACGGCCAAGCGAACAACCAACTTTACCAGCGCGCCACTCAAACTAAGCTATCATTTTAATGTATAATTAGAAAAAATTGCAATTTCCCGCGAAAAGAAGATAACTTTAAATCATAAGAGTTCACGCTTAGACGTATCCGGAGAAAAAAAAATATGTATCCGGAGAAAAAAAAATATGTAGTACGTCTTAGACGTTTCCGGAGCCAGTGCGTATTAAATATTAATAATTATATATATCGTCAGCTGATAATTATGGAGCTCTATGTCCACAAAAACTGATTTTGAATAAAATGAAATTTCAAGTTCACGCTTATGTACTTTGAACATATTGAACGGAAAACAATGGTTATGTTGTGAAATCAATTTTGACACTATATATATCAAAAATAAAGGAGAGCCCACAACGACAAAGTATAATGAAAAATGTTCGTTTTTGGACATAGAGCTTCATAATTCTCAGCTGATGATATGTGTGTATATATATGTGTGTGTATATACACACACACACACATAAATTATTAATAATTAAACAGTAATATGTACTAAAGTATGTATTAAAAACATTCCTTAATAATTTTAATCAATTTATAAATATTAATAATGGTTAACATTAGACTGAATTAATGATTACTTCAGTCTGACAAGTAGTGCCGTAGTGAGCTTAGCTTAACTCGTAGTGAGCTTAGCTTAACTCAGGCCCGGGGCACAATACCTGTTTAGCGCCCCCCCCCCCATTCAAAAACCATATAATATTGTTTTAAAATATACCATTTGGCGTCCTTTTGTGAGTAGCGCCCGGGGCATGTTGCCCCCCTTGCCCACGCCTCTGCTGATAAGTCATTAACATCTCTACGATATCATGTAATATTCGCAATGTGACAGTCAATCATATTCATTGTGAGTGATTGCTGAATTGGATTTATAGTGACCACGAACCCCAGCACCAGAGCTGTTTTTATGGATAGGCAAACCAGGCAACAGTGTAGAGCTCCTACTTCCAAAAGTCCCATTCCAATAATAATTCCTATCAAATGTTAAGATATTAGTATTAGGGACACCAATGGTACTTTTGACTAGGGCTCTAAAATGTCTACAAAAGTCTGCCCAGGGTCCCCAAAAGCCCAAATAACATTTCTACCAACAAACACTGCTAACTCAAAAGTAATGATATTTTTGGTCAGTGCCATGTGCTTCTTAGTTTTTCTGTGTGAAAATGTTTATATTTTATACAATAATTAAATCAGTATTTGAAATGGGGCCAAAGTTCAGCTTGCACAAAGCACCAGCGATCAAGGCTGCTGCCAGCTTATCTTGAGCTCCTGACAATCTCCACCAATTTGGGATCCTCTTATTACACACTAACCAATCACTAAGTAATTTTATAGAAAATTACTGTTCTCCTCAAAGCCCCCTTAAAGAAAGTGACCCTGAAATTAATTTGGGTTGCACCCTATTGACACAATCTTAGGACTGACTGCCAGATCTATTGTTATCGCTAGGGCCAGGTGCTCTGAGAGGAGGGACCCCAGCTTGATCTTTTGGGGCGAAGTATTTTTTCCATAATTTTGTTCTGAAAAAGACTTGGCATGTGGGGGGGGGGGGGGACTTTTTAATGTTCATGAATTGTCATGGGCCTGCAAGATGTTGAAGACCTTTATCTTATTTTTTTTTTATGTCACATTCATAAACAATACAGGTATATTGAAAACTCATCAATACAAATGATTGACATTTTCGTAACATATCATTTCAGGATAATATCAGGCAGCAGCAAAAAAAAGCTGGACATGAAGGAATTCCTACTGTGATTATCAAACCAAATCCAGGTAAAAATTTTATAATTGTTTTTTAGTTATGGTTTTGTAAGTGGCCTGCAAATATGACATGCCATTGTTATCCATTTAAAGCTGGGTGGACTCAAAAGCTAAACCACTGGTGCTCAGGGAAAAAGTAGTTTGTTCTTCTGCTTATTCCCACCCTGTCCATAATACTTCAAAATAAAAATCAGTTTAATATGTTTAAATGATAAGTAGGCAAACCACTAGCATTGGGATGTTTTATTTTGACTGCCTGATAATGAATTTTAAAATAATTGTCAAATAGTTTAAATGAATTTTATATATACAGTGGATTCCGCTTAATTGGGACAGCCGCTTATTTGGGACGAAAAGCCTCGGTCCCGATGTGTCCCAATTAAGCGGAATCGACTGTATTTAAGAACAGCAGCAATCTGTAAAAATAACAGTCAAAATTATGTGCAGGGCGGTCAAGAGAATTCATGGGCCCCGGTGTAAAAATAACACAGTCAAAATTATGTGCAGGGCGGTCAAGAGAATTCATGGGCCCCGGTGTAAAAATAACACAGTCAAAATTATGTGCAGGGCGGTCAAGAGAATTCATGGGCCCCGGTGTAAAAATCTTGTGGGCCCCTTTTCAACATTCTACAAACAAAAAAAGGTTATGCATGTCTGTGTGTGAGAAGTCACTGTAAGGATGTGCTGAAATCTCTTAGATCCTATAAACCACTGATGGGACAGCTTTTATGGTGCCCTTCTTTCATCCCCATTATAGCCAATAGTGCAATTGCCTTGGAGGCACCACGGGAAATATAGCAGGGAACTTTTGCCATGACCTAATATATCCATTGGTTCTCACAGGAGATTGAACCAGGGACTTTCAGGTCAGCAGTCGAGCATTTTACCACAGGACCCAGCCGTCCCCATGTATGTCAGTAGCATATATCATTTTTTATTTCTCACAATACTATATTACATTTATACATTCACATAGATAAAAATATTAGAGGCTTCAATTTTTAAGATTAATGCTTGTGCTTGTGACGTTTAGAATTGCCCTTCTCCCCCACCAACCCCAGTTCACCACAGGGTCAAGGTTCCAGCCGCTATGTTGTGTAGATTCGTTTCATCGACGTCGCCT
>JAGDYQ010000001.1:7626254-7640776 GCA_021962125.1 Bulinus truncatus | reverse complement strand
CAACACATAAATGAATCTTACATCTGAACCAATC
Source organism: Bulinus truncatus (assembly GCA_021962125.1). Taxonomy (NCBI): domain Eukaryota; kingdom Metazoa; phylum Mollusca; class Gastropoda; family Planorbidae; genus Bulinus; species Bulinus truncatus. The sequence goes on along the minus strand of JAGDYQ010000001.1, from coordinate 7,640,742 downwards.
CACCCCTAATCAACTAATCATATTTACGCCTATTCATCCATCAACCAATCTGGTTCTATTTATCCCCACCTAACCTACCCAGCCATCTTTATCCTGACCTTTTCCATCCATACGTCGTCCATCTATCCAATGTCTCACCCACCAATGATTCCACCACTAGATTCATCCTGCCATCCGTCAGTTGGATCATCCATATTTTAAATACTGACCACACCATAATTCAGTCATTTCAGTCGATCTACCCATTTGTTATCCTAAATACTATACATTAATCCATCTTTACATTCAATTCATCTATCCATTGATCCCATCTATCCATTCATTCATCTATCCCTTCATTTATCTCATCCATTCATCCATCTATTCCATTCATCCATCTATCAATTCTTCCATCATCCATTCATCCATCTATCCACATATCACTTCTAAACTATTCATTATTATAGCTATTTCATCCGATCTATCTATCCATCCGACATTGGATTATACCCCACACTTCCCATTTCAATCATCCCTCACATTTTATCAGTAATGAGAGATACAACACACGAGTTTAGCTAGACTCAATCAAATCGTTTCACTGACGTACACATACATCGACCTTTAAAATCGACGCAATTTTTCGGACTAATCCAACCTACAATGCAATATGACCTTATAAGAGTTAGCAACACCAAAGGTTAAGATAAATCGACAACCTGACTTCTGTACGTTCTCTTTGCTAGGTATTATTTGTTTTTTACGTATATGCATCATACTTTCAGACTCCTAACAATAATACATAGACTTTCGTTACGTGTTTGAGAAGGAAGGGCACCGCTAGAAAAATGTTCTGATTAAACGCCCCCCCAACCCAAACCCTTCCCACCCAAAAGGACCCAGCTTAGTGGTGACTAAAGAAACACCCCCCTCCCGAAATCCCCTCGAGCGCTATGACAAATGTTTAAGGTTACCACACTATGAACAGACATCATATGAACATACACCCTATGAACATCACACCTTAGAACATACACCCTGTGAACAGACACCCTGTGAACATAGGATCCTGTGAACATACATCGTAGTGAACATACATCCTGTGAACATACAACCTGTGAACATGCATCCTGTGAACATACATCCTGTGAACATACATCCTGTGAACATACACCCTATGAACATACATGTGAACATACATCCTGTGAACTTACATCCTGTGAACATACACCCTATGAACATACATCCTGTGAACATATATCCAGTGAACATACACCCTGTGAACATACACCCTGTAAACATACATATAATGGAACAGACACCGATTCATTTTCAGATTCTCAGCCCTATTTAATTTGTTAGAAAGGAATATTGGTTAAACCAGGTTTTGAAAGGTTCATATAAAACTGATAGTAAAACGGGTTGAGCATGAATTTAAGGGGGAAATCGTTTGCCAATCATTTTGTTACCATAGTAACGATTTTTGAATCATGATAAAATAAATTATGTCTGGCGTTTGATTAAAAAAAATTTGGGTAAACTTGATATTATTAAACTGCTCAAACTGATCAGTTTGTCAACAAATGAGTGAGGTGTGTTAGTTTGTTTGTATTTTAGTTGTCAACGCAGAGAGAGAGAGGGGTGGAAGGGGGGATGGAATGAGTGACATTTGAAAATTGTCTACTATCGTCGATTCAATTATTGCAATCCTTACAGCAGTTTAAGTTAGCTGGTAAGATGAGGGAAATCATTTTTAAAAAATTTAGGTCAGTGATGTTGGCTTAAAATATATGGGACGATTACGTGTATATTATGTGTGTGTGTGTGTGTGAGAGAGAGAGAGAGAGAGAGAGAGAGAGAGAGAGAGCCAATGACATATGATGATTTAATGCATCAAACTGTTAAAAACCACACCACTTTTAATTACTGTGGTTTGGGGTGATAAGTCAGTATGTATGGTTAATGACTGCTCTTTAAGATCTATCTGGTTTCGATGACATTATATGACCGATGGTGAGTCATTATTCTGTAAACTTTATTTGAATGCTAGTTTCATCTATGGTCATAATGACGTGACTAGCTAGTTCTTCTGTCACACAATGACGTGACTGCTAGTTTCTTCTATGTTCATAATGACGTGACTGCTAGTTTCTTCTGTTGTGTAATCACGTGACTGCTAGTTTCTTCTGTCATAATGACGTGACTGCTAGTTTCTTCTGTCATAATGACGTGACTGCTAGTTTCTTCTCTGTCATAATTACGTGACTCGCGAGTTTCTATTCGTCAGTGTAATCACGTGACTGCTAGGTTCTTCTGTCAAGTGGAATCACGTGACTGCTAGTTTCTTCTGTCAGTGTAATCACGTGACTGCTAGTTTCTTCTGTCAGTAGTAATCAACGTGACCGTTAGTTTCTTCTGTCAGTGTAATCCGTGACTGCTAGTTTCTTCAGTCAGTGTAATCACGTGACTGCCAAGTTCCACGTAGTCCGTGTGATGATAAAAGATGCTGCAAAGTAAACAGATGAGTCAGTCCCAGAAAGAAACAACAACTCTTCATTTATCCTCTTCCGACTGGATGTTGGAATCTTTGCTATATTCTGAAAAAAAAATCCACAGTTGGTTCGCTGGAGATCGAACCCGGGACCATCAGTTCGACGGTTGAGTGCCTCAGGGTAAATTGTCAAGCGGTTTAAGATAATTACCCCCTTTAAGCAAGATTTGATCGTCCCATAACTATACCCCCTTTACCTACACGTAATAGATCACCAATGCTGTAACTATTTTTTTTAAAGACGGTAAGATTGGGAAGTGGGAGGAGGAAAGCAATGTAGCGCATTGCCAGATGTCCACCTAAAAACTACTAGATAAGTAACCTGTCAGTATAAAAATGGTATTACTTCTGAATTTACCGCCGTCATTTTTTAATAATGATATAAAATAGTTGAAGCCCAAGTGGAGTGAAAACCAGATTAGCCAAATTGAAAAAAAATAAAAACACTATTCAAACTTTAAGGAAAACCATTTATCTGCAAAAAAATATGGTGAGAGAAAAGGACAGATATAGTTGTGCTTTGATTGGCTGTACTCCTTAGCACTGGAAACTTTAAAAGAGAAGCAGAGAGAGAGAGAGAGAGAGAGAGAGAGAGAGAGAGAGATAGAGAGAGAGAGAGATAGAGAGATAGAGATAGAGATAGAGATAGAGAGGAGAGATAGAGATAGAGATAGAGATAGAGAGAGAGATAGAGAGAGAGATAGAGATAGAGATAGAGATAGAGATTGAGATAGAGATAGAGAGAGGGAGTGAGAGAGAGAGGATGAGAGAGAGAGAGATAGAGATAGAGAGAGAGAGACAGAGAGAGAGAGAGAGATAGAGATAGAGAGAGTGAGTGAGTGAGAGAGAGAGATAGAGAGAGAGAGGGAGGAAGCAATGCAAAAACTAAAGGGCAAGAAAACGATAGTTCAGACTAGTCACTAAGTAAAAAATCAATGTGTCACCAACTAGAGTTGGTGGGTGGGGGAAGGAGGATGAGTGCGGGAGAGGGAGAGGAGGAGGAAGGAGGATTGACTGAAGGGTGAGGCGTCAAAAGAGGTGAGGGGGGAAAAGAAAAAACAGCTATCAAGAACAAAAAGAAACTTCGCTTGTTTCGCTAGATGTCAGGGAGGGGGGATGCGTCAAGGCACTAAGCAAAAGAAAAGATTGTTATGATCCACCACCCCCACCCCCTACTTGCACCTCGTGAGACCAGGGCACGGTACGACGATTTCCCTTTGTTCATTACTGATCCCTCTGATAACCTGTCGTGTGTGATTCTTTGAGAGGGGCGGGGGGGAGGTGTGAGGGCAATCTGAAGCTCATTAAATAGGTAAATACAGTACGGTATACCCCAGAGATTCATTAACTTCGTAATATGTTTTGGTGGGGGAGTGACGGGGAAAGCTCAATGAGAGCCATCCCACGCCCCCACCCCGTCCCCATCCGCCTTTTCCCCCTTCCCCCCACCCCTCCAGTTAAAAGATCGATATGAGCAGACTTGGTCTAAACATTTTTTTTTTTTTTTCGGTAGAAGGAATTGCGGGGAGTGGGGGTGGGGGGATGTGTGAAGAGATACAGCAACATGCAGTAGTATCGAACTTATGATGGATCGAGTTGATATACAATAAAGTAGTAATGAAAGGTGGCGGCATCGATCATGCCCACCAGTGCGTATCGTGACACTCACATACCAACTGATAAGCATGTCACCGAAAGAAGAAAAAAAAAAATCTAAAAACTTTCGAATACTTGAGAAAATCAGTGAGAGAATTAGATACATTGTAATCGATTTTTATTTTTTGTGCATGATGTCATATTTAATGACACAGCAGAGCATGATACATTTAATCAAAGTCTATTTTCCCCTATGAAAGCTTGATATCGAACTATCTCTAAAAAAAAAAAACAAATTAGCCACCGCTGACTCCTCCCCCTCCCATACCCCTCCCATACCCTAGTCAGATATGACTGACTACATCAAGAAGACGACTGAGTGCGTCAAGCATCCAGCAAAAATCGCCATTTTCCTGAATGTATAAATCTCACTTGTCTCTGCCCATCCCACAGATCCCACAACCACACACAGGACGTACACATACACATACACACAAACACAAACATACGCACAACATACAATGACCTAGGGAGGTCAGAAACTTATCTCACCAAGTCAACCCGACCAGGTTAGAAAAACTCCATCTGACCAGGTTTAGGGATCGTCTTTAGGCGAAATGTCTTTGAGTGAAAGGTCTTTAGGTGGAAGGTCTTTAGTAAAAACGTCTTAGTTGGAAGGTCTTCAGGTGTAAGGTCTTTAGGCGAAGGTCTTTAGGCTATAGGTCTCAGGTGGAAGGTCTTTAGCGAAAAATGGTCTTTAGGTGGAAGGTCTTGAGGTGGAAGGTCTTTAGTTGGATGGTCTTTAGGTGGAAAGTCTTTCGGCGAAAGGTCTTTAGGTGGAAGGTCTTTAGTAGAAAGGCGAAAAGTCTTTAAGCGAAATGTCTGTAGGTGAAAGTTCTTCGGACAAGGTCTGACATTGGAGACTAATTTAATCTAAACTATTAATTAAAAGCAGGAAATCGTCTTCATGCACTAATAAAAAAATGGATATCTAAAGATTTAAAAAAAGGACACAGAATGAAATAATTACTTACCACAATTACCTACACAATTACGAACATTGACATCAAGACTTTTGTGTATCAATAAACCCTGCAATATTTTAAATCAAGAATCACTAACAAAAAACGGAATTGAAAAAAAGGAAACAGAAATGCCCAAATAGAAATGAAATAAAATAAAAAAAAACAAGAATAAAATTGATTGTCGTACAAGAATGTACAATCGGAGTGGCCAGCAGTATCGATTCTCGGACCCTGGGTATCGACTCGCACCCCCTGCTTGAGACCGTCACCCAAGTTCTTTGCTCAAGGCGATTTCCAGTTGGTCAACATCTTGAAAGAGGGATATCCGCGCCACTTAAACGGGCGGGGAAAAAAGGTGGGAGGGGGGGGGAGTGGGTACATGGAGGGGCGTCGACGGTATCGATATGCTTTCCTGCTCGTAATTAATAAATATCGATATTTAAAAAAAAAGAAAAAAGCATATTTGACCAGAAAAATAATGATGAAAGAAAAATATGAAGTAATCGAGAAAGGTTTTACCCGTGTGTCTGAATAAAGTAATCGAGAAAGGTTTGAACCCGTGTGTCTGAATAAAGTAATCGAGAAAGGTTTGTACCCGTGTGTTTGAATAAAGTAATCGAGAAAGACTTGTACCCGTGTGTCTGAATAAAGTAATCGAGAAAGGTTTTTAACCGTGTGTCTGAATAAAGTAATCGAGAAAGGTTTGTGCCCGTGTGTCTGAATAAGTAATCGAGGAAAGGTTTGTACCCGTGTCTGAATAAAGTAATCGACAAAGGTTTGTACCCGTGTGTCTGAATAAAGTAATCGAGAAAGGTTTGTACCCGTGTGTCTGAATAAAGTAATCGAGAAAGGTTTGTACCCGTGTGTCTGAATAAAGTAATCCAGAAAGGTTTGTACCCGTGTGTCTGAATAAAGTAAATAGAGAAAGTTTTGTACCCGTGTGTCAGAATAAAGTAATCGAGAAATGTTTGTACCCGTGTGTCTGAATGTGTGCAGGTGTGTGTGTGAGTGTGTTAGATAACTTTATGAAAGTGTTTGACTTTGCCAACTTAGGGGCTTTTGTTTGTATGTGTGAAAACATTTGTTTACCCAAAGTTTCGTCCCGGAGGACGCAAATATTTGTTTTATCACCTCACTCGTTACGTTCTTATGTTTTTTTTATTATATGTGAGACAACATGCGCCATAAAATCGTTACCGGGCACTTGAGTTTAAGTTAGCCAAACACTTTGTAGTAGCAAGTACATGTTTAAGACAAGTACGTAATGAAGGAACAGACAAAGGTTTCTTGGAATGAAAGTTGGGTTTTTTTCTGGGTTTTTTTTCTTTTTCTGTGTTTTTTTGTTAATTTAAAAAAAAATATGTACTGAATGGTTGGATTGAAAGAAAAAAAGAAAAAAAACATATATGATGATAACTAAACACAAGTTGAATAAATATAAAGCTCTTAGGGACTGGAGAGGGGGTGTAAGATGATTGTCCATCTCTTGTGTTGATTCTGTTGAAACGGTTGAGTAGAGGTAGTAGGGTCATCTAGACACGGTCCAAGTACATCTCGTAGAGTGGAGTGGAGGGGGTAGGGGAGGAGGAGGGGGTTAGGGTGAGTTGCGTGTGTTTTAGGTACATGGAAACTGGAATGGGCATTAAGCGAGCTTAAACAACAACAACAAACAAAATATATTGCTCAGTGGTGTTCCTCCAAGTGTGCATATGTAGAAGTGTGTGGAGGTGTGTGTGTGGGGTGTGTAATGAACAGTGTTGTTTCGATGTTGTGGATAAGCAGGCACAGCTCTTGAATGTGATCCAAAGAACATCTTTGGTTAACGGGTAGACGGTGTGAGGATCTACCCTCCGTGCGGCGTCGCTGACAATACGGGTGGAGGGTGCTCCCTTTCGGGGGTCCGGTGGGGGTAGGGGGAGGGGCATAAATTCCCTGGCCCCCGTTTCCACCACGCTCAGTTCACATAAAGACGCCACTTGGTGCAAACAATGACACTATAAATAAACGCCCCGTGGACTAGCATGAGTGAGGAAATTACTGTCCGGGCGCCACGTCAAGCCCAATCACGCTGTTTCCATCCGTCATCCGCCTCTGCACCTTTCCGTTCCGTTCACGCCAATAACGTCAGCATTAAACTTGATTTCGTTTTATATGGATACTCCTATCGTCTGCTTTCGGTGCGGCCCGTCTTTCCAATTTAAATGATAACCTAGGCCGCGGTTCAGGAAACGAATTTCCCACCCTTTGTAGTAGTACTCTATTGGTAAAAAAGCAAAATAATTGTATGGAAAAAATATATGTCTCTTTGATATAAGATTTAAACATTGAATAATAATCAAGATATTACCGACCAGATAATTTAGTTTGTTCACATTAACAGAATCGTTTTTTTGCACTACGTCCCAGCATATAGAGTAGCAGTTAATCTTATAGGGAAGCAGTAAATCTCATAGGGTAGCAGTAAATCATAGTGTAGCAGTAAATCTCTCTTAGGGTAGCAGTGAATCTAATAGGGTTGCAGTGAATCTAATAGGGCAACAGTAAATCTCTTAAGGTAGCAGTGAATCTAATAGTGTGCAGTAAATTTCATAGCAGGGTAGCAGTGAATCTCATAAGGGTAGCAGTGAGTGAGTCTAATAGGGTAGCAGTAGATCTCTTAAGGTAGCAGTTAGTCTAATAGGGGTAGCAGTAAATCTCTTAAGGTAGCAGTGAGTCTAATAGGGTAGCGGTAAATCTCTTAAGGTAGCAGTGAGTCTAATAGGGTAGCAGTAAATCTCTTAAGGTAGCAGCGAATCTCATAGGGTAGCAGTAAATCTCATAGGGGTAGCAGTAAATCTCATAGGGCAGGCAGTAAATCTCATACGGTAGCAGTAAATCTCATAGGGTAGCAGTAAATCTCATAGGTAGCTGATAAATCTCCTATGGAAAGACAGTAAACTAATTTCAGCTTCTGTTTTTGTTTTATTTCTGTATTTTTATCCCTTTAATCCAGTTCGCCACTCAGTGGAGTTTGAACCTGAGTCTCCCCTGGCCCCTGGGCTGTCCAGATATAACCTGCTGGGGGGGGGGACCCGGGGAGGGGGGTGAGATCGTTAGCCTGGTCGGTTCATTTGGTTAATTTCAATATTTTATTTTTTATTTGGTGCAGTCATTAGCGGGCAAAAATTATCCAGAAAGCGCCATATTTGTGACGTCAATGATATATTACAAACCACATGATAGCGTCTGATAAATTTTCATTCACATGATAAAATTTGATATATTTAAAGCTACATGACTATTGATATGCCTGTTTAAATATTGTGATAAAGTGTTGACCCCATCACAGGAAGTGAATGGATTGTAATAAATAAACCACACGCCAAAAGAACAGTTTGTGAATATTTGTGAATGTTATGTTCATCTTGTAATCTGTTTACTATATTTCTGTCAGCAGATTAAAATCTTTTTCTTAAAAAGATTGTTTTTTTTTCATTACCAGACCATAGGCCCTTGGCCTAAAATTAGGTCATGTGAGAACTACTCGGAGGGGGGGGAGCGTGAACTTTATAGGGCCTGTTACCTATCCATTCGGACAGTGGTCCCCGAAACCTTCTGCTTGCCACGGACCAGTCCAACGTTTGATATTTCATTCAGGCCACGACTTTGGCGGCAGGAATGAGCGTTCATTATTTATATTTTGATTGTTTTGATTTACAATGTTGTGCTGCTCAGCAGCCGCTCAGCTACCGAGTTAACTTCGTCCACGGAAGTCGCACGGTCCCGAGAGAAATACACCACAGTAAATACAACGGAGATAGTTTAATGTTTCTTGGCCTGCCCAGTACCATTTGAGTCACGTGGCCCGGTACCGGTCCTGGGGGGTTGCGGACCGTTGCGTTAGGAAGTCCGTGATTTACTTTTCGCAGCCTCAGGTCCGTGGCGAAAGCTGAAGCGTGGGGCCGCCCCCCTAAAGCTTTTGTCGGGCCCCATCTGCTTGTTTGCTCTACTTAGTAAAATGTATGTCCTGCCCCCCACCCCCCCGCTATTGCCTGGCCTCTGCTGTAGATTACCTGGCTGTAGAATTTTCACGCTACGGGGCTGCCCAGCCCCAAGCCTACAACTTAACGTAAATAACATAGACAGCCTTCCTAAGAGAGTCGAAACACTGAAAAATCGCCCAAGGCAAAAGATATTCAATCGGATACGAACCCACAACCAATGCCCATCAAGTTGAAGCACAGATTCAGAGCCACCAAGCCACTGGGTCACATCAACCGCCGGCTCTTCACCTCAACTCAACAGACACCACATCTTCTATCCATCGGGTTTGTTTGCCCCCTGTATCCGATCTGATCTCTTCGATACTAGCTTGTGATTAGAAGAAGTCTAATGATCATTACAGACACATTCATCGGGAGATCACTCACTAAAGTTAAATCCTTAATCATAAATATCCTGTTTCTGAACATTAGCGAATTTTTGCCATATTTTTTCTTTTTTAAAATAATAAGCAGAAACACAACCAATATTAGTCCCACGTTCATTCAAAGACGCAGAACATTAAACCTTTATTTCTGACATCTGACACATCCATTAATGTCACTGGATACTTAAAAATACACTTGGAATCATCAGATTGAAAAATGGAAAAAAAATTTTTCAAAGGTTGTGTGTGCGTTCACTCGCAAATCTCAGTGAATTATGCTCCTTGTTCATGAATTTTCTTTTTTTTACTTACTTCACTTCTTCTTGAAGAAACTCAAGTGATCTATAATAAAGATGGTGGAATAGGGCTCAAGTAGCAGTTGTCCTTAACCTGGCTCTTTACCATCTCTCCCACCCCCCCCACTCCCGCCGTTTTCCTCCTCCCCCCCTCCCTCAACCCCCTAATTTTAAGAGCCCGCCTGTCACAAGTTAAGCCCCGGGGTTTTTGAAAACCATCTTCTGCTTTAGCGAATGGGCCGGGGTGGGGGGGTCGTTGACAGGTTGAATCTGGGTTTTTTTTTTATCCTCCTTACTTGCTAAATCTGGTATCTTAATGTAAGAAAATAAAGACAACCAAATTTAAATTTAAAAAAAAAAAGTGAATTTTTTTTTTTAATTTTAATTTGGTTCTATTAATAAACAAAAATTTAATAATAACAAAAAAAAAAAAAGTTAAATGACAAAATTATTTGATAAAAAATCAGGGCCGGTTTGTGTGGGCATAGAGCAAAGTAGCCTATTGCTTAGTTCCTCGACTGTTTAAGAGCCCCCCCTTCCCCAAACAAAAAAACCCTAAGCGCTCTCCCCCCCACCACCCCTACCCTTGGAAGCTAAGATACCATGACAGCCCGACAGGGGTTAAACTTTTGTTCTCCGTGCGGTCAGGGGAGTAGGGCTTTGTCTGCCTATGTTGTAGGGTGCCAGAAGGGTGCCGGTAGACGTGTAAGTAATAGCGGTCCGACACACCATACCCCACCAAATCCCCTCCCTAATTTTATTGCCATTGACGATATCAGACTCCGGTTCTATTCCAGCAGATTCGGTGGTGGCGCAGAAGGGTAGTTAGCTCGGCATTTGTGCTTGAAGATATGGGCTCAGATCCGAACAGTGGCTGCAGTTACGATATAGAATATAGATACAGAAGTGGTACTAGTGAAACTAATTAAACTCAACTGAACGAATAATTCCTAGGTTCTGGGAACGATTTCCAAGAAATAATACAAGCAATATTACAATTTAACCATAACTACTAACAAAAAATAACTGGAAAAAAAAACAATACACATGTAACACCTGTAACAAACATAACAATTGTAACAAACTAGCACATGTAACAATTGTAACAAACATAATAACTGAAAAAAATACGCATTTAACAGCTATAACAAACATAGCACATGTAACAGTTGTAACAAAAATAACGTAACTGAAAAATAATACATCTAACAGCTGTAACAAACAAAGCAACTGTAACAAACGTTCACATGCAAAATGGTAACAAACATAATAACTAAAAAAATACACAAGTAACAGCTGTAACAAACATAGCACATTGTAGCAGCTTTAACAAACACAACATCTATGACAAACGTAACACATGTAACAGCTGTAACAAACATAATCCCCATGGTAAATAGCTGTAACAAACATTTGATAAGCAACTAGTAGAGAAACGTAACACAATATATGTAACAACTGCAACAAACGCCATAGCCCATTTCTAACAGCTGTAACAAACACAATACTTCACTGATAAACGAAACATAAAAACGGTAACCAACGTAACACATGTACAACAACTGTAACAAACAAGCCCATTTGACAACTCTGTAACAAACAAAGCACATGGAATAAATTTGTAACAAACATAATAACTGGAAAAAAAAACAATACACGTGCAAGCAGCTATAACAAAACGTAACAACATTAACAAAACTACCGCTGTAACATTAACAAAACTAACAGTATCAAAGGTGTGAAATAACCTTATCCCAACATACCCAAACCAAAAAGGCAGCTTTATAAAATAATCAGACTCTACTTACACCCCCCTTATAATCTTCCTGCTATTAAAGATTGAGTTGTGATTGTTCTACAGTTTTCCTCATGCATTATTTCTTATTATTTTGAAAAAAAAAAATAGAACAGATTTAAATAAGACGTTTTTTTTGTTTTTTATTTTTTGTTACGTAACAGGAAGTGGATTGAAAAAAATAAAGAAAAATGAATACAAAAAATCCCCATCTATTGATTCTGTTAAATTCACTGTTCGTGTTCAGCCACTTTTTAACTAGTGCTGGTTTTTCATTTTTTAGTTTTTTCCCTTTAACTTTGTTTACTCTATTCTCTTCAATTTGTTTTTTTTTTTTTTTTTTTTAAATATAAAGCTGAAGAAACCTGTATATGAATAATTTATAATTCAATTTTTCCATTTTGGTCATTGACTAGTTAAACATACACACACTATGAGGTTTTGTTTGAACCGTATTGAATTAAAGAAAGGCATTTTATATAAATACGGTGGGGATGGGGGGGGAGTGGGGAGGCTTAAGTAATACAGCAATTTCGGTGGAAGTTGTAGGAGAATAGTGTGTATATGTCAATCAAATGCTGAGTTATTTATTTCATTAAATACAGCTGACCAGGTGAAAAGGAGTTGTGCAGTCTTTTTGGAAGGTTTACTGCCAGAACACTGTTGATTTTCGCCCTGCAGTGTTATTATAAATATAAGGCTATATGTGTGTGTATTATTAGGGTTATTACATCTTTGTTATGGCTTTAAAACAAAGTTCGTTGTTTCGGTGCAGTTTTATTGCTGGCTTATTGTAGGTTTACTACATTCGTATATCAGGTAGGGTTTTAAGCTTAAGAAAATCCTGATAAGTACTTGACTACTAAACGCCCCCCCGGGCCACCTGCCTTTTCAATCATTTACCCCTTTGAAAGCAACGGATCTCCTACCAGGTACCCCTGGAAAATAATGAGACGATTCCTCCCTACCATAATGGTATAATGCAGGCTGCTTTGGTTTACTTCGGTTTACTACATATATACTTAGGAAGCAACGGTGTTCTCTGCGTGTGTGTGTGTGTGTGTGTGTGTGTGTGTGTGTGTGTGCGACACTTGAGCCTCGTACTGAAGTAAAAAAAAAAGGTAATTTCTTTTAAAAAATTAATTAATAAACTAAGGTCGTTTAAGGTGAACATTCGTACTGCTGATGTAATCAGTTGAATGGATTGGAAGTCGATTCAAATACTCATTATGCTGCTGAAGTGCAACATATATCTCTCTCTCTCTCTCTCTCTTGCTCTTCCGTGAGGTTATGAGAACGAATGGGGTGAGCCGATCTTCAGAGGGTGGGGGATGGGTTGGAGACAAGTGCATAAACCCCAGGTCATGCACCTCTCTTTTTCTAGGAGATTCTTTTTTAAAGGTATGCGGTTAGGTGTGTAAAGCATTTTATAACACAGCGGGCTACTACCTCCCCCCCTAAAATAATCCTTTCGCCTTAGACTCTGCGTACTTTCAGAGCCGCCTCTTGGAGTGGAATATAGTTCCCCCATTTCATACAGCCCTCTTGGTGCCTCCATTTTTATTGTTGCCCCTGCTATGCTGTAGTGTGGGTAGATAGGGTGCTATGGAGAAAACTGTTTTGGCTAAATCGATCGGTCACGTTACCTTACAACAAAAAGAAAGCACATAACCCACATCAGACATATGTATACCCCATATACCTATGTGCCATCTTCTTCTTCCTTTGGCTTCTGTCTGCTTCTTGGTCTTGCCTAAGCTTCTTCCAAAGCACAGCTCTGTCTGCTTCTTGGTCTTGCCTATGCTTCTTCCTTTGGCTCTGTCTGCTCTTGGTCTTGCCTAAGCTTCTTCCTTAGGCTCTGTCTGCTTCTTGGTCTTGCCCTAGCTTCTTCCTTTGGCTCTTTCTGCTTTAGGTTTGCCCTTAGGTATTTCTATACGAAAACAAATGATGTCTTTTAAAAAAACAAGAGAGGTTGACCTCTGGGCATGGTAGGAAGAGGGGAGAGGAGGGTAGAATGAAGGTTGCCCAAAAAGAGTCTTTGGAACTCTATTACCTTGCTGTCCTATATGGCCATGGCCACCAGCTGACCTTGAGATCAGACCAAGTGGAACGGGGGGGGGATGGGGGAATCGGAAGGGGTAATGTTATGAATAAATTTGATCTCTTGGACTATACAATAACACTTCCGTCCCAGGTAAACACTGCTGACCACCAACTGACCTTCCAGATCAGATCAGACCAGAGCGCAAGGAGGGGGGGGGTGTAGGGTGGAGGGGTAAGTGTGTCAATAAATTTTATCTCTTGGACTATACAATATTCCCGTCCGGGGGCAAACGCTGCTGGCCACCAAATGACCTTCGAGAGATCAAGCCGTCCCCCCAATGTGGTAACAGATGTTTTGAGGGGTCGGGGGGGGGGTGTGGTATGTGGGACAATGGGTGTCCGGAAGAAAAGTGGGTCACGAAAGTGAGGTTAACCCTATAACCAGGAGGAGAGATGTTTCAGGGGGAGATAATATGATGACAGGATAAGCTGATGGTGGGCAATGTACAAGTACTGAGAATTAGTTGGGGTGGAGGGGGGAGGGGGGGGGGTTAGAAGGGCGGCGGAGAAGCGGGAGAAAAGGGGGTGAATTAGCGTTACCGTGACAGATAACAGGAACAAATTGACCATAAGGAAACGAGGGGGAGGGCAATATTGTCTAGAAGAAAGTGACCAGTTTACTAATATTTGATAGTGTACCCATGAAAGGAAGGAAGATATTCAGTGACGCGATAGTACTGAATGACAATTTACATCAGTGATAATTACCAGAATGACAACTTGGCTGACATGATA
>JAGDYQ010000001.1:7594158-7625754 GCA_021962125.1 Bulinus truncatus | reverse complement strand
TTTTTTGTTGAGCTGTGTTATGTATAGTTTATGATGTTTTGTTTACATTACATTATATAGCGGTTATGGTGTTTTGTTTACATTACATTATGTAGAGGTTATGGTGTTTGGTTTACATTACATTATGTATAGTTTATGATGTTTTGTTTACATTACATTATATAGAGGTTATGGTGTTTTGTTTACATTACATTATGTAGAGGTTATGGTGTTTGGTTTACATTACATTATATAGAGGTTATGGTGTTTTGTTTACATTACATATTATGTATAGTTTATGGTATTTTGTTTACATTACATTATATAGAGGTTATGGTGTTTTGTTTACATTACTTTATGGAGAGGTTATGGTGTTTTGTTTACATTTCATTATGTAAAGGTTATGGTGTTTTTCGTTTTTGTTTACATTACATTATGTAAAGGTTATGGTGTTTTTCGTTTTTGTTTACATTACATTATGTAGAGGTTATGGTGTTTTGTTTACATTACATTAAGTAAAAGGTTATGGTGTTTTCGCTGTTGTTTTCTTCAGGTATTTTATATGTCTATTTAAAAGACGTTGAAAATATAAAATGTATGAATGTATGAAATAAAACTGAATCGTTGTTTTTTTTTTAAAGTCTCGACTGTGATGGAGACCACTGTGTTGTGTGCTTATTCCCAGCAATCGTTTTTTAAACGTGACGAAAATGACAGTACTCTTAATATCATTAGTACTTGTGATTAGTACATTCTTTTAGTATGAAAGTCATTCTTTTAGTATGAAAGTCATTCTTGTAGTATGAAAGTCATACTTTTAGTATGAAATTCAGACTTTTTGTATGAAGTGAGTATGGTTATTTCGTTCATATAGTACAACAATGTGTAGGGTTCTTATAGTAATGTCATTTGACAGTGAATGTGTTTATAACACTCATGTAATAAGATAGTGTGTTTGTTACATGTTGGCTGTCAGGGCCATCAAGCTTAAAGGACCCTGTCACTTGTATTTTTTTATAATATTATTTAGTTGGCCTTAAGTGGACTCTTATATAAGTAAGAATGGGGCAGGGGGGGCACATTTGTCAGAGTTTGTCGGGTGGCCCCAGATTTTTAGGCTGTGGGTCTGATAAAATTTACTTTAAACTTAACTCTCATTTGATTTCAAAATAATGTGTAGCTCCTCTCGGTGAACGTAAATTTTCAGTAGGGTTTTTTTTGCATGACTTTTGCCCACAATGACACATTTCTTTTTATTTTCATCTAATAAGATTGTTTCCTTCTGTTGTGGTCAAGCCTGGGTGAGTGACAAACAGTTCATGGTGAGCAAACACGTATACAATATGCCTGGCTACATAGAAACGCTTGAAGATCTGCAGCAGTTTGTCTCCAAGATGGCCACCCAGCCTCTATCATTTGATCATCCGCTCTGGGAGATACAGGTAAACCATAAAGTTGGGAGATACAGGTAAACCATAAAGTTGGGAGATACAGGTAAAACATAAGTTGGGAGATACAGGTAAACCATAAGTTGGGAGATACAGGTAAACCATAAGTTGGGAGATACAGGTAAACCATAAGTTGGGAGATACAGGTAAACCATAAAGTGGGAGATACAGGTAAACCATAAGTTGAGAGATATTGGGAGATACAGGTGAACCATAAGTTGGGATATACAAGTAAACCATAAGTTGGGAGATACATGTAAACCATAAGTTGGGAGATACAGGTAAACCATAAGTTGGGAGATATAGGTAAACCATAAGTTGGGAGATACAGGTAAAGCATAAGTTGAAAGATCTGCATTGTTTTTAAATATCATTCTTGTTTTTGTATTTTATTGTTTTTGTTTAATGCCATTTCAACGACACAGGGTCTCAAATGTGTTGCTAAGAGCCGCCTTACTGACCACGGGCGAGTATTAACTAGGCCAGTAGTGTACAAACCTTTTGAAACCGCGGACCTAAGTAGATTGTTGATCCGGACTATCGGCAGATTGATGGAATTAATAAAATTATATAATGTAAACGTTATGTGAGATTATAGAATTTTAATTTAAACTGGACTCTTGTGGTTACAAACTTGTGAGCATTTAAGTCTGGGACATATATAAATCTATAAATGCGTTTAATCTTTTTAAGTGTGTGCAATCAGGCGTGGGGACCCTCAAATACGAACATTCTACTAACACATGTCTGTAATTTATCATTTCATTTGTTTTCGTTTTAGTAGTGTATGTTTACACAATGTTCTCAGCCCGATGCAGCGTGTACAACCGCCAAACAATTCACGTACCCCCTTGAGTAAGCGTACCGAACATTGTATTATAGAATACGTATAAAATGGTACAATAGTATTGTTAATTTGGGATGATGGGCCATTCTTGAGCTCTGTGGGCTCCAGGGCAATTCACCGGATCCCCCTTTCTTCAGGTGTGAATGAATACAACATTAACTATGATGAGACAGCAGCTAGGCAACCGAAAACTATTTCTTCACTACTTCTTTGAAACCCCAGTTAAACAGAAGTTTTATCGCTACATTTGGTACCCGCTGTTTCAGAAAGAACTCATGATCGCTACATTTGGTGCCAGCTGTATCAGGCAGAACCCATGATCGCTATAGTTGGTGCCAGCTGTATCATACAGAACCAATTATTTGCTTTGATTAATCACGCATTTGTTGGGCAATGAATTACAACAGATAACTCCTGCTATCATTGGGAAACATTTATGACTGCCCCACTTTATTTAAATTACCTTCCAGCAATCATCAAGTCTCTCCACCCCCATCACCACCTCAAACCCACATCACTTGACAAGATGAGCATCCTAAAGTTATATATATACATATATATATATGTCTGTGTGTGTGTGTTAGTGTGTGTATCTGTGTGTGTGTGTTAATGTGTGTGTGTGTATTCGAGTCCTGAAAATAAGGCCAGTTATGAAGTTCATTTTGACTTCAATGATAGCAATAGAATTTATTTCACTGTAATTATTGAGCTTAATTAACTGGAGTGTTCAGAATCCTTTCTTTTATAGAGGGGCGGGTGGGGGGGGGGTCATTAAACAGTTCTTCTCTAAATTTTGTTCATATAACTAAATCAACTTCTTTAGTAAAACCATTACTTGCGTTACCAAAGATCTTTTCCGATTGTATTATTTCTTTTTACAACTTCTTACGTTTAAAAAAAAACAATAGTGTATTGATTGATTACACTTGAGTGAGTTGCGTCGATCAGTTCAATATTGTATTGATTGATTACACTTGAGTGAGTTGCGTCGATCAGTTCAATATTGTATTGATTGATTACACTTGAGTGAGTTGCGTCGATCAGTTCAATATTGTATCGATTGATTACACTTGAGTGAGTTGCGTCGATCAGTTCAATATTGTATCGATTGATTACACTTGAGTGAGTTGCGTCGATCAGTTCAATATTGTATTGATTGATTACACTTGAGTGAGTTGCGTCGATCAGTTCAATATTGTATTGATTGATTACACTTGAGTGAGTTGCGTCGATCAGTTCAATATTGTATTGATTGATTGCACTTGAGTGAGTTGAGTCGATCAGTTCGCTGATGTAAATGGCGTTTAGTTCCGGAAGTGATGACTTCAAGTACGGAAGTTGTTGAGGTTAGATCCATTAGATCAGTGGTACCCCCAACCCATGGCCGTTGACCGGTACAGGTCCATGGATCAAATTCCACTGGACCGTCCAAGAAACATTAAATTATTTCCTTTTTTTTTTTCTCTTTACTTTGGTGTATTTCTCTCGGGATAGTGCGACTTCCCATGGACGAGTGGTGAGCGACAGTAACATTGCAAATCAAAACAATCTAATATATAACTAATCAAACCCCCACCCCCCAACCCGGTCCGCGGCGATAAAAAAAAGGTTGGGGACCACTGCATTAGATCACTCAACTTGATGCACAAAATATAGAAAACACCGTAAATGGCCCGCCGCCTTATTCATTTCTTCTATTAATAATTTGAAATAATGAAGACATTGTCCAGTCCCATTATAATAATCTCAGTATTTAGATTAAAGAAGTTTAACAAATGGTTGCCCGTAATCTAACGACGTTTGGCTTGGGTCAGTGAATGTTTTTAAACTATTTTTTTTCCGAACACAATTTAAAAAAGAAAAGTATGTATGCAAAAATCAAACGATTTATTTCACATCTTTAAGTCTCATTCTCGAGTGTGAGGGTTCACCGAAAGTTTGAAACTTGTTGACAAATGGTGGTGGGGGGGGGTATATATTATACTATATTTATTGTTGACGTGATTAATGGACGACCCCCCCCCTTACCCAGTCTCATGATGATGACAGTGATTAATACCTTAACAAACATAATAATTTCATCAGGTGGATTCATCCATCACGTATTTAAAAAAGAATCTGAGTGTTGTGCAATGAGTGGTTTATCTTCGGGTGGTAAAGAGCGATGAGAATTTAATCCACAATTTACACGCGTCAGTTTAGTTTTAACTTGATAGTTTAAAATATAAACACATGGTGTTATGTACATTTTTATTGCTGTATCCGTTTAATAACTATACACGTTCTAAACCTAGTTGTATAAACACGTCTATTGTACAGTGATCTGGGTTTTTACAGTGATCTGGGTTTTTACAGTGATCTGGGTTTTTACAGTGATCTCAGTTTACAATGATCTGGGTTTTTTTTTTACTAATTTGATTTTATTAAAAGCGAATATGAGTAACATGACCAGAGTTGTGGCGCCCCACCAGAGGCGGTCTATGCGGACCGCGCCAATACGCGGGGCCTAGGGCGAATGAATCGTAACTGGCTAAGAGCCAAACCAGTATACGCTATACCTCGATCGGTTGCTCATTAACCATTTCCAAAGTCCGCATATGTCCAACGAAAGCCAATCTATAGAATACATATAGTCAATCATCACTGGGGGTCCGTCAATTCGTGGAGCCCCCAAAGCAAGTACATGGTCTTACCAACGGCCTTGATCATGACTCAACCAAAATATCAAACTGCTGGCCTAGAATGATTAACACACCACAATTTACTTAAAGCTTAAACTCCATTCCTGCGTCTCTGTGTTTTAGCTACTCCTATGAATTTTATAGGCCAGTGTCTATAGATTCCAACTTCGGCTATTCATACGCCAATATTTGTTTTTGTTATATCTTGATAAATCTACTATAGTTCGGCCGCTATTAAGGTTGTTTTTTTTACCGTAAAAACAAATCGAAAAGCGACTCTCATCGAATCGACACTGTCCTCTCCTGGCCAACACTTTCTTTGCTCACTTTATGTTTATTACTTTTACACTTTTGTAACCATCTGTCCACAGCTAAAATAACATGCACATTTTTTTTTAATGTTTCAGGTCCTTCACAATTTCCGTGAGCCGCGGGACACGGTCCTACTGTTCCGCATGCATCTGTGTCTGACTGACGGTGTGTCCATCATACAGGTGTTGGAGAATGCACTGGCAGACACACAAAAGGTAAATATAAAATAGTATGTATGATGGGTGCTTGTTTATTTTTTATCCACCGCTGCTAGCATGACAGGGTGTTCTGTGCCTCCACACCAGGTTTATTGGCGACGTATGATGCGTGTTCGCCATTCCTACAGAGCTGCGGGCTGATATTAGTCTCGCTATATCTACCATAATGGCAGAAAAAAAGATTTAGCACTTATCCAGATACACCAGACCAGCGGGGTGTGTGTACCGCCGATCGGTCAGAATGCCAAGGCTAGGGTTTTTTCATGCCGCCACAGATAGAAGAGCGGGTGTCGTGTGCCTACTGCTTCTGGCATAATTGTCAGGCTGCGACAATGGGCTCTAGTGATATAATTATATCATAATTTAATTCTTATAAACATATCAATGAATATCTGTCTATTGATAAGTTATCATCTATTTAAATAGTGAACCAGTAAGATTTTAAGTATAATTTTTATTTCACATATTGGTGGTCGTTTTTTTTCATTCCTTTTATCTTTCACATTTTTGGTATATCCCGGATGTCAAATGTAAACACGAACACAGCTGTGATCTTGCATCTGTACGTAGCTTGCCGATAAAAGTAAAGAAATGTAATGCGTGCATAGTGTAGCATTAAACAGGTTTAACGAAAGGACTTTCTTGGTTGGTGGCCACTGGGATTTGAAAAAAAAAAGTGTTTAGAAATGAATAAATATAAATATTTACTATTTGAAAATAATAATGATTCTATGAATTTTTTTTTAGCCTAATTAATTTCTTTAGATGCAAATACAAAACGAACTCCTAAATAAGAGAGCAGGGTAAAGCTAGTAGTTAATCCTGCTAAAACTGTGAGTATGGGGGTTGGCTTTAAGCCGCTTTGGGTACCTTTGGTCTACTCATTACCATAGGGTCAGAGGCGGCCTACGGGGCTGGTGGGTGAAACCCCGCGAGTATCTCAAGTTCAGCATTGTTTCATTCATTCTAACGAGTGGCTCTCCTCAGGAACGGGGCATGGGGCGGTCTCACTACTACCCCCTGAAAGGCCCCACTTTTATAGCCCCCCCCCCTCCACACCTCTTACTGCCCGCACAGTGAATGTCAACATTTTTCTCTTACGTAAATCAAAAACACATGTCTGGCATAAATTTAAAAGGATTTGACATGTGGAGTTTGATATGTGGAATTTGATATGTGGAATTTGACATGTGGAGTTTGACATGTGGAGTTTGACATGTTCAGTTTGATACGAGGAATTAAACATGGGTAGTTTTTAAAAGAAAGTCTTTGAGATAATTTTATTTTTAGCTTTAATTATGTCAGCTATCCCAGGTTTAACTTGTTACCTTGTAAAGCCCTGGTGTGAAGATATGTAATAAATGAGTACTGATTGAATGGCAGGAGATAATGCATCATGTATTTTAAAGAAAGTAATATTATTGTGTACCAAATTAAGCTCTGTGCAACAAGCGGAAGATAATGACGACACTGTATCAGCAATAGTATACTTTTAGATATCATGAAATTGCTCAGCATCCTTAGAATAATGTATACTTTGTTCACCTTGCAGGTCGTATTTTATACACTGTATAGGAAAGTTGAGTATATGGTAAACATTCAGGTGAATGACATATTTTGTTTAAGTAATTGGAGTCGATGATTTCTGTGTACATATCTCCAGGAAAACCAAAACAGACGCTTCGCGCATGCGTGTGTTCTCGTATGAATGTGCATGCTTGCGTTTAGTGGGTTTTTTTGTTTTGAGTAGGGTTTTGGGTTGTTTTTTCCTTCTATTCAGCCAAATTATCTTAACTTAAGTATTAGATTATAATGAGATTATGTAAATAAGAATGAGGGCAATCAGCATTTCCACCAGATTTTATAATTACTGACAAAAATTTATATTGACTTTTTAATACAATAAAATAAACATGTATCCTAAAACACTCTAACTATTGATCACCATTAGAATTTATACACACACACACAAAAAGTTATGCCGTATTCGACATTCATCATTGCGTCCCTTGCTTTTGTGTGTTGTGAGGGGAAGAAGGAAGGGGGTTGTCTACAACAGTGCTTCTCAAACTTTTTGAAGTCACGGCCCCCTTGGAACGCCAATCAATATGTCGCGGCCCCCTATTTTTTTTTTTGGTTTATATTGCTTAAATTTATAATTTTTCGAAATTCCACGGCCCCCCTCAGGACAGTCCACGGCCCTCTAGGGGGCCGCGGCCCACCACTTTGAGAAGCACTGGTCTACAAGACAGATTTTTAGTTCTATTATTAACAACTAAAGGCTTGTCATTTATTTATTTCGATCAATAATGAGATACCTGAAACTAGAAAGAAACACTTGAAGGGAAATCACACAGATTTGATGTCCATGTCTCTTTAAAAAAGCGTTATAAAACTTCAAATGTGTTTACAACAACCATCTAAAATATCCCTTGCTAGAAGTGGGAGACTTAAATTACAGTTTGCTTACTGTTTTATTCTACCTTTATCGTAGAGCTAGGGAGGGTAAATGTATTCTTATTTCCTTCTGATTTAGAATAAAACATGATATACCCATTAACACACTCTTATTATACAGTAGGTCTATGTTCAGGGCCGCCTGGAGAAATTGAGGGCCTGGTACAGAGAATTTTAAAATTCAGTTTTAATCAAACCTGTAACGGCTGCCAGGAGCGTCATGGGGGCAGGGCCGTTTTAAGGTCATCGTAGGCCCTAAGCACTTTCAAACTCGTAGGCCCTCCCCGACTTCACTTTTAATATTTTTCAAGAATGCACCCGCACTTCTTTGCAATTTGAAATCTAAATAAACTTTGAGGACGTCATGTGTGACTGTGCTAAGACAAAGAGCCGAAAAGTTGACATACTGTAATGTACAGATCTACAGCTTGACGTGCTCATCTCACACGGTTATATATAGTAACTTTAATACAAACATTATTAAATTTAATTGGCATTCTGAACTTGTTTTCACTTTATGTTCTGGCTTTCGTAGGTCCTTGAAAAGTCCGTAGGCTCTAGGCATAGTGCCTACTGTGCCTAATTCATAAAGCGGCCCTGCTTTGGAGGGTTGGAGTATGACGAGCTCACGGATCGCGAATCTTTAATGGAGTTTTTACATGTTTGGTCTATATTGGGGCATTTCGGTGATGGGATTGGGGGAGGGGTAGAATTAAATGTGTGAAGGTCAAAATTAATTTGAAAGAGTCTGACTTCGTTTACGGACGGTCAAACTGTAGACCAGACAAAAATATAATAATACCAGCCCTGTTTAAAACAAAGAGGAAAGAAATTCGCTGAATATGCCATTCATAAAACCTGACCACAAGTATAACAAGTTATGTATTTTAAGAAAATAATAATAATTGGAAACGAAAGTTCAAGGTCGATACGAATAGTAAATCAATATCTGATTCCATTTTTAACTCGGATGATCCTTGAGAGATATTGAGAATGATATGAACATTGGTTGTGATTTGTTTTCTCTTTTGTTACGGATCACACCAGTGTACTTTTAATGAAAACCCTTTCCTTTCAACGACTCTTTTAATTTAAATTTTTACAGTTTAGTTTGTGCCAAATTGGACTTAAAGAGATAAATTGATAGATTTAAACGGAAAACTATCATGTAAACCTTTTAGACAAGTGGTTTATTACTTGTTTTTTTTAATATAATCTATATAAATAATAGCATTGTGGGTTCTGCTTAAAATCGAAAGTAAGGAATTAATACAACAGTATTCCAGTTTAAAATCGTCAAACGTAAACAATAGTAATAAAAATCATGAAAAATCGGATCTGTCCGAAAAATAACCTAGCCTGCTGATTCAAACCTAAGGGAATATAACTCTATTCAAAGGCTTTGCAGGGTACAGCTAGTTCACTAAATAATGCCACTGTTCTCAAGCACGATGTTGTTGTATATTTTGTCCATTGCATGTTAGTCTTTGTGTCTGTTCTATTTTCAGATGAGCGACAGAAGGTCAACATTCAGCTCCGAAGCTGCCAACACTTCTCCGTTTAAAGTTTTATTCTCTGGGCCGGTGACATTTTTGTCCAGATATTTGTTCGGGGGTCAAGACCTGAATCTTCTTCATGGTCAGCATGTTCGCCCGTCCGGGGAGATGGTGGTGGCTTGGTCAGAGCCGTTCAGGTAAGTTGTTGTTGTGGAAGGTGAGGTATTACCATACAAGTTATTATGTTCAGGTAAGTTGTTGTGAGAGGTGAGGTATTACCATACAAGTTATTATGTTCAGGTAAGTTGTTGTGAGAGGTGAGGTATTACCATACAAGTTATTATGTTCAGGTAAGTTGTTGTTGTGGAAGGTGAGGTATTGCCATACAAGTTATGTTCAGGTAAGTTGGTGTTGTGGGAGGTGAGGTATTACCATACAAGTTATGTTCAGGTAAGTTGGTGTTGTGGGAGGTGAGGTTTACCATACAAGTTATTATGTTCAGGTAAGTTGTTGTTGTGGAAGGTGAGGTATTGCCATACAAGTTATGTTCGGGTAAGTTGTTGTTGTGGGAGGTGAGGTATTACCATACAAGTTATTATGTTTAGGTAAGTTGTTGTTGTGGAAGGTGAGGTATAACCACACAAGTTGTAATATGTACTGCGATGGAATGATGGCTAGATACAATACATGTATAACAAAAACCACCGAACTTATTTAACTTTAGTTTCTTTTAAGCTGAACTACGGGGATCTGGATAACTTTTTAACCTATCAGCCCATTTTTTTTTCTAAGCCGAATTTTCCCCTTATATTAGCTTTGTAAATATCTTTATTGCCGTCTGTTGAATTCACATTATCCACAAGAATTTCATTAATACACATTTTATTTTTAAAAATCCTCCTTTTTTTTTTGCTAAATCTTGCTCTGCTACAAAGCCTCCTAGGTTCAGTTTGCAGAAGAATTGAAATCCGCTTCGACTCAAATCATTTGTTATCTAAGCTAGTCGCCATCCAATTGGGAGAATACAAATAGGTACAGCTTCGTCTCAGATTAGACTTTTTCTAAAACACCTTTTTGTGTTCTCCTTAGTGTCGGGCGTAATCTATTTTTTTTTTTTTTTAGAATTTTGAATGAACTCTTAAGATTTAAAAAAATTGTATCATATACTTAAATTCTAGGTCAGGAAAGTCAAGATGATAGGTAGCAAAGGGAAAAATATTGCTACTGTTTACCTTATGTCCCTTTGTTTTGTAGTAATTAAAAAAACGCAGACCACGATATTAAACATCTCACCAAATATAAATATTGATCGTAACTAGACCACGATATTAAACATCTCACCAAATATAAATATTGATCGTAACTAGACCACGATATTAAACATCTCACCCGGTATAAATATTGATCGTAACTAGACCACGATATTAAACATCTCACCCGGTATAAATATTGATCGTAACTAGACCACGATATTAAACATCTCACCCGGTATAAATATTGATCGTAACTAGACCACGATATTAAACATCTCACCCAGTATAAATATTGATCGTAACTAGACCACGATATTAAACATCTCACCCAGTATAAATATTGATCGTAATTAGACCACGATATTAAACATCTCACCCAGTATAAATATTGATCGTAATTAGACCACGATATTAAACATCTCACCCAGTATAAATATTGATCGTAACTAGACCACGATATTAAACATCTCACCCGGTATAAATATTGATCGTAACTAGACCACGATATTAAACATCTCACCAAATATAAATATTGATCGTAACTAGACCACGATATTAAACATCTCACCAAATATAAATATTGATCGTAACTAGACCACGATATTAAACATCTCACCCGGTATAAATATTGATCGTAACTAGACCACGATATTAAACATCTCACCCAGTATAAATATTGATCGTAACTAGACCACGATATTAAACATCTCACCCAGTATAAATATTGATCGTAACTAGACCACGATATTAGACATCTCACCCAGTATAAATATTGATCGTAACTAGACCACGATATTAAACATCTCACCCGGTATAAATATTGATCGTAACTAGACCACGATATTAAACATCTCACCCAGTATAAATATTGATCGTAACTAGACCACGATATTAGACATCTCACCCAGTATAAATATTGATCGTAACTAGACCACGATATTAAACATCTCACCCAGTATACATATTGATCGTAACTAGACCACGATATTAAACATCTCACCCGGTATAAATATTGATCGTAACTAGACCACGATATTAAACATCTCACCCAGTATAAATAGGCCTATTTAGTAAAAAAAATGTCTTGGCCCTCAGCACATCCATGGCCGTGTACTAATAAATTCTACTTTCATAGAAATGATATGTTTTTTATATTAGTGCAACATTTGTATTTTTCTTCATGTTTTGTATTTGGTGGCCAGTTTGAGTGCAGCCATGAGGGTGAAACAAGTGGCCAGGTGCTCTCTCAGTGAACTTTTGTTGTCTATCACCGCCGGTAACATACGAACATATCTCCAGGTCAGCGGTATCACTCATCCGTTTGACGTCAGATGTGCAGTCCCGGTGGATTTCCAGTCCATGGATAGCGGCCATATTGACATGGAAAACAAGTAAGGCAAGCCCCCCGTAGTTCACGTGCTGTCTATAAATAGTTTGACACTATCCAATCACTGTGTTGTTTTAAGAATGTACAAAATCTTTTCTGGGACGTCATTGTTTCCTCACCTTTTTGTATTCTTCAGCGCTCGTAGGCGAAAACATTTACTTCATTCATGTACAAGCATTGTCGTCTTCTCAACTTTCTCCATCCCCCACCCTTTCTTTGAATCTGGGGTATCGATTTGTCTTGTAATCGAGGGCGCTTAGTTAATGCTGGGACATCGATTCTTTGTTTAGCAACTCGGTGACGTTTTAAAATCACATCGCTTTCTCGAACACCTACCCTTGTGAGAATGAAGATATAACTTTCATTTGTTCATATCAATACAGTGCACCTTAGGATCACGTGCAACCAAACTACACGGCCGCTTATCAGCAAAAATGTCTAAAAAAATCTGATGCTGAAATGTCATTAATTCTAGTAAATTCGTAATTTATAGATAAAATTAAGCATTCTTTCGAATGTGATGGTCATCATGAAAGCCATATGTATATCAGCCCATTGCTGGGCAAATCATTTGGTCACTGCTCCTACTACTAACACTCAAAATAGTTAACTTTAAATTAACACTGAAAATAGTTAACTATAAATTAACACTCAAAATAGTTTACTATAAACTAAAACTCAAATAGTTAGCTATAAACTAACACTCAAATAGTTAGCTATAAACTAACACTCAAAATAGTTAGCTATAAACTAACACTCAAAATAGTTAGCTATAAATTAACACTCAAATAGTTAACTATAAACTAACACTCAAAATAGTTAGCTATAAACAAACACTCAAAATAGTTAACTAAAAACTAACACTCAAAATAGTTAGCTATAAACTAACACTCAAAATAGTTGACTATAAACTAACACTCAAAATAGTTCACTATAAACTAACACTCAAAATAGTTAACTATAAACTAACACTTAAAATAGTAAACTATAAACCTGAAGTCTGGAAAAGAATATCCTCAAGCGCGGGGAAAGAATATCGTCAATCGCGGACCCTTAAGAAACAATTATGGCAACTTTCAAGCGACGTAAGATAGCCTGGTTCGGACATGTGTCAAGGCATGATAACCTGCCAAAAACTTTTCTCAAAGGGACGGTAGAAGGAGGCCGTCGAAGAGGGCGCGAGCGGAAATATTGGTTTGATAATATAAAAGAATGGACAGGGCTACCAATCAGGGCCGCTTTATCAACTAGGCACAGTAGGCACTATGCCTAGGTCTCGGATTTTTCAAGGGCCTACGAAAGCCAGAGCATAAAGTGAAAACAAGTTCAAAATGGCAATAAAATTTAATAATGTTTGTATTAAAGTAACTATATATATATATATATATATATATATATATATATATATATATATATATATATATATATAACCGTGTGAGATGAGCACCTGAGCAAGTCAAGCTATAGTGCTGTAGATCTGTAAATTACAGTATGTCAACTTTTCGGCTCTTTGTCTTAGCACAGTCACATATGACGTCCTCAAAGTTTATTTAGATTTCAAATTGCAAAGAAGTACGGGTGCATTCTTGAAAAATATTAAAAATTAAGTCGGGGAGGGCCTACGACTTTGAAAGTGCCTAGGGCCTACGATGACCCTAAAACGGCCCTGTTATCAATGAATGAGCTAAAGACAATCGCGCATAATATGCAACTGTGGAGAAATATGTCTGTTGAGGTGTCCATGCGTTCCCCCAACGACCACATCGCTTAAGGGTATGATGATGATGGGGATGATGATGATATGTAGTCTGTTAACGTGGAGCATTTAGGCCTATACTTAATGGACCAACCAGACGAAAGGGTCCAATAGTTAAAATGGTCCTGTAGACAGTTACTTTGGCCTGTCATAAATATCACATGCATAACTCAATCCATAAATGACTGGTGTTCATCTCTAGATACTCTATGGTGATTGTCCAGCTGCCAACCAACACGGAGGGCACTATACCGCGGCTCTGGGAGACAAAATACAAGATGAGCAAATTTAAGTCGTCTGCTGAAGCTGCCATCGTCAATGGTGCTCGGTGGTTGACCTACTGTTTGTTGCCGGTTTCATTTTTTCAAGACCTTTGGCGGGAGGTAACTTTTTATTTTTTCCTAAGCGTTATATTAAGTTGAACTTATTATTTCCCTTCGCATGTTGTTTCATGTGCTCAAAATTGTCACATTATAGATGTTAGTTTATAGTTTATTGAATTTTATTCATCTCTACATATAAAATGGTTGCTTTTTTTCAGCACTTTTTTTGTTTATTAAATAAGATTTTAAAAAAAAAACACAACAAGGAAACATTCATAATGCTTTTAATAATAAAGAATTTGTAATGATAACTTAACAAATAAATATTTTTTCATGAATATGAGCTATATTTATAAATATATTAAACATCTCAGTCGTTAGTTTCTGACTTTAAGTAATTTTATTTTTTTGTGCAAAGAAAAAAAAGATAGTTTGTCTGATGTTATAACAAACACAAAGTGAGAATTATATTTTTATTTACCAAAGAACTCCAGTGTTTAGTTTTTTTATATATATATTTTATCTCGGAGAGTAGCCAGTTATTGTTTTACATCTCTGTTTTATATCTACCACAGTGATAGGCCTTCCTCAGAGACAGTTTCTTGACAAAACTTTAAAAGTTTTATTCATTAAATAATTATTTTTTTCCTTAGTTAAGAAATATAACACTGTTTGATAAAACTAAAACTTGTTATCTAGCATGTTTAATCTTACAGTGATAAAATATTTTTTTAATTAGTATACTTCTAAAAATTGTTGTAAAATTTTGTATTATAAAAAATATTTTTTGTTGGTTTAAACTATTTAGATATATGGTAGATGTACTCTGTTGATTGCTAATCTGGCTGGCCCGACTTCAATTCTGAAGCTGGACTCTAGAGAAGTGAAGTGCATGATGTACTGGGTACCACCTTTAGACAAGGTCCCACTGGCTGTGTCATTCATAACCTATGCTGACCAAATGCGGATGGCAGTTATTGCTGACAGATCAGTCATTCCCAACCCAGATTTGCTCACAAGAGATTTTAATTTCAAGGTATGACCTTGTCAAATGAAAAACTTTTTTTACAGTAGATCTTTATTACATAGAAAAGTATTGATCCTAAATTATAGTCAAACTTTGAACATGATTTGATAAAAAAAAATAAAAAAGCAAGGAGTGATTTCTCCTACCTTAGTCAAATATTTTTTATTTTTACAGCTTTATTAGGTTTCATCCCAGGCCCAATGTCTAATAAGCGTTAAACTGCCAAAGAACAAAGTTCTTGCCGAAATCATTGATTTTTATATTGATTTTCATAATAATATCTAACTTACATGTCAGACAGGCCCGTAGTGTGTGGGTGGGGGGGAGGCAGGAGGGCCGGGCCCCCCCTGCATTTTATCTGCCCCCCTCCTTATTTGTTCTACTTAGTAAAATGTATTGCCTTGCCCCTGCTGTAGAATGCCTGGCCTAGGCCCCGCTTTTTGTCTGGCCCCTTCTGCTTGTTTGCTTTACTTAGTAAAATGAATGTCCTGCCCCCCCCCCCCCCCCGCTATTGCCTGGACCCTGCTGTAGAATTTTTACGCTACAGGGCTGGCCTGCCCCCCCCCCCCCCCCGTAGAATTTTCACGCTACGGAGCTGATGTCAGATGGCTTAGCTTCAGTATTTCTGAATATTCCATTCCTTTTGTATTCTATATACCATACAAGTATAATATTACATGCAACATAAATTAAAGACCAGGTCACTTTACACACATCAACAATGTACAACAATCCAGTCATGTCTTTATAAGAATGGAAAATGTATCTATGTCTGCTCATTTTTTTGTTATTAGTTTTTCTGCTTTTATTGTAGTCCTTCCTTTGACTTTATTTTTAAACACTCCACCAAAACAAGTCCATAGAATATATCCATTATATCTTTCTATTAATACTTTGCAAATATATGTATTTAATAGAAGCATGGCATTGTTTTATGGTGTTCACAAACTATTTAGTTACGTGGGTATGTTTCTATAAAAGTGCTACTTAATGATTAGATAAATAACTCTGCTATTGAAAATATGCCTTCCTACAATTCTCATCCTGAACATTTCTTAAATTATTTCCCTTGACTTCAGTTGGAAACCCTTTCTAAACTTTTGGCACATAGACGAATACCAGGAGAAAATTCAGCTGCTAACAGACATGAGAACATTCATCTGTTATCTAGTTTTACCCTGGATGACTTGACAGCAGAGCAAGTAGGTTTATTTTACTTTTTTTCATTGTATTAATAAACTCTGATTTTCTAAAAAAAACAAAAAAAAGACAAAGATACCAGTAATATTGCTTTTATATTTTTTTTCTTTTCTAAAACACTTTAATTAAGAATAACATCCTTGTTTATTATAGAACTGTCTTTTTTTCTGAACTTTGACACTCCTACTAGCCTGCTTTATATTTCACAAATCATTACAATTCTTATATATTAACTGTTAAAGAAAAAACAAAGGAATGCAAGCTAGTACAGTATACTCTTATCAAACCTGATGTGATAGAATGGCATGTTGGATAGATTATCTGAAAATGACTTTAAATACTCCCCATCTGCTACATCCTATCAATTAAAAAAATGCTCTCTTTATTCTGAAACCCTTAATTTATTTATTTTAGTATTTTACTTTCCATGTCAATATTGTCTTCGTAAAAATAACTAAGTGCCAAACAAAATTTAACAACATCGAGCTCAACATTTTTCATTTTAAATAGTTGATGAAGCTGAAATGTGATTTCGACTCAGTTATTTTAATACTAGAACAATATCTAAGGTATTAGTCCAATACTTGATTTGAGTTCATAAGTTCATGATATTAATTCTGTATTATTTTACTGTAAAATTTTATTTCACAAAATTATATTTTTTGACTTTATTGAATTAATAATAATCGTTTAAATTTAGGTTCTTACAAATTAAAAAAGTGTATATTTTTAATTTGTATTTATGTACTATTTTAAGATTCAACTAGAAATGTCACTAGTTCAGCAGGAACTACATGAGATGAAGCTACAACTTGAAGCAGGTCCAAGCAATCAAATTAGTCGTAATGATACTGAGCTCATAACTCGTATTGAAGCTCTTAAGGAAAGATCTAGAGAACTAATGATGTACTTAAGGAAGAAGAAGGCTGAGGAAACTGATGGAGGTCTTATATTTACAGCAGAAGAGGTATGAAAATACAAACATTTTAAATTTCTCAGCTTTTAAAATATTTTGTAATATGTATAACAATATTGTTCAACAATAAATTAAATATCAAGGAGACCGACATTTTTATCCTTTGCAACAATTCCTGAAACAATATCCTGTCATGCATCAATTCCTGAAACAATGTTCTGTCAAATGGCCTCTCATGCAACAATTGTGAAACAATGTCCTATCATGCAATAATCCTGAAACAATGTTCTATCATGCAACGATTCCTGAAACAATTTCCTGCCATGCAACAATTCCTGAAACAATGTCTGTCATGCAACAATTCCTGAAACACTTTACTGTCATGCAACAATTCCTTAAACAATGTCCTGTCATGTTTACCGCATTGTTTGTAGTTTACATTTTTCAATCCATTACATTACCTATTTTCCGGAATATCTTAGATCCAGTTGTTCTACCAGCCGAGATCTGTGAAATCCCTGTTAGGATGAGATGTTTATATCTTAGATCCTATAAACCACTAAAGGATGGTTTTTGCAGTACCCTTCTTTCATCCTTACCATAATCTATAGCGCAATGGCCATGGAGAGAACTTAAACCACAACCAAACATTGAACCCAAAACCCTCAGGTCAACAGTCAAACACTTTTACCTAAGAACCATAGTTTCTTCAATGTTCTTCAAAAAACAGTTTTTCTGCTCATTTTTAAAAATTGAGAATCCCTAGTTCTGAATGTTAAATAGCTATGTGACAGTTTTGAAGGAAAAAACTTAAATTCACAATTTTTTTATCTGATAACCTTTTGCTAAATAATTGTCTTTTTCATAGGATGACCTAGAATCTGAACCAGGTGGTCTGGAGAGACATCAAAGGCCTTTCCGAAGGCGTACACAGTCCATGTCCAGTAAGATGTCAGTCACATCAGTATCCTCAACTCACAGGCCTCTGTCCACTGCATCTACATCTAATCTTCCATCTCCAGTTCATACAACTTTGCCATCATGGCCTGAAGGAGATTTTGTAGTAAGTGACTTTTGTTTCATTCTTACAATATTCTTTCTTGTTCATGTTTCCATTTTCATGAATGAATGTCTCAGGAAATGATCTAAATGTTTAGTACTTTTTCAACATAACTAACAACTGTAAAAATAAGTATTCATTTTCAGTATACTTTTTACTTTGTTTTTGATGTTTTAGTTCTCATTTTTTTTACCAGAAAATTTATTCTGTAAATTAAGCATATGTACTTCGGACAATTAAACATAATTCCTGGTTTAAAATATATTTTCTCTTTTGGCAGCAGGATGACTTTGAGAGTGGATTAAGAAGTAAGCACATGTATGTTCAGGCACAGAGAGCAGCTGGAAGGATAGGAAAAGACCTCAGCAGTCCAGTTTATAATTACTCCGATATTAAAGGTCGCTATCATAGTGTAGTGTCCTGACAATAGCTTTCTTAGAGATTAAAGTCTGTCATTTGAGATTCAGTTATGTCAATTAAAATGGTTTCTATTTCAAATGAATTTCAAAAGATATTACATGAAAAATACTTCCTAATATAATAGAATGCATTGAATAAATATGTTTAAAAGAACACATGATGACATATCAATGAAACAAAATATTGGTTTTCTTATTACAATGAAAGTAAAAATCTTTTTTTTTTTAAATATTTGTTCTGATTGATAATATTCATTCTTCTTATTTAATGGTTGTTCATTTCTACTGTTCTAAAAGAAATATTTCATTAATTACTATTCAGATGATCTGGTTTAAAAATACACTGTTATATTTTATTCACTGATGGTAATAAATAGAAATGTCATTTAAAAAAAAAATTATAAAAAGTAAATTAAATCTTTAAACATCAGCCAATAAGTTAAGATGTTTAATGCTGTAATATTTTATTGCATTTAGATTGAATGGGAATTAGTGTGTCAAGATAAACTTTTGAGCTTAAAAATCTCAAGGATTATTTAGCCCGACGAGGTTTAATTTGGGAAACTAATTTATGAAAATGTTTTTTTAAATTCAATTAAAGCCAGTTTATATTAAGATGTACAGTACCTGAAGGCAATATATATATTTATGTCACTGTAAAATAATACATTGTTGATAAGTTTTTTTTCATATTGATGGGATAAATGGAGGGTAGATTTTAACATCTTATTTGCTAAGGATTTATTGCTGCGTAATCATTTATTTCTCCTTTTCTAGAGCTGTGAACTGTAGATAGACACTTGAAAATTTTTATTTGTACATACGGTGTGATTCCAATGGTGTGATTCCACTGGTTTTTTAGCATTTATGTTATAATTCACATTCAAACTACTTTTAAAATGTTATTTATTTGACTGAAAGGTGAAAGAAAATATTATTCTGCAAAAATAATTTATTTTCATTAACTTAGATCTTGTTAAATACTGTAATTGTATGCCAATCAAAAATTAGTATTATGTTGAGTTGAAGTGTACGTAAATATGTAAATAACCTGATATAAATGTACCTTTGAGTATACATTTACTTCATTTTTTAGCAAAAGTAACAAATGAATCACAGATCAACACAACACATTTTGCTTAACGATTTGCTCTGACAAAGGCACTGCTGATGAGTATTTTAAATTATCTTGCCCTTCAGCCATTAGCTTAGCAGAAACTCTGTTGAAATATGTTAATAATGTCATGATAAAAGAAAAATTGTACTTTTTATATGTCCCAAAAAATAGATTCATATCATACTAACTATAAGATCAATGTGTGAGTGTCATCATCTAATTGAAATAGAATTTATATTTTTCGTCATCAACTAACACTAATTCCCATGTTGTTAGCTTTCATCTTATTCTATTATGATCTGGATTTAATACTCAATTTTATTATGTTTTTATCAAAAGCAGAAATTTATTATCCCTGTGAAATCTTTACTGCAAGATTTAAAACATAATTTAACTCTCGACTATTTGGCTTAGTTTAAAAAATAATTATTTGTAATAAAATAAATTTTGAAAATAATGAGTTTTTATGTTAACTGGTATTAATGGGATGGAAATGATTATTTATGGAGCTCTGGCCTGTCCGGCTTGCATTTCTGCCAATTTAGGCCAGGTAGTCGAGAGTCTACCATATTACATTCTTAGTACTCACTTTTAGTAGCAATGATCATTGTAGACTAGCTAAATAATCTGAACCTAGCTGAAATGCTTGCCAATGGATGATATAAACTTGACTTTAAAATTTACAGCCTTATAAATAAATGAAGTGAAATACTGGAACAAGTACTTAATTACAAAATTATGCCATGTTCAAGGTTATCATAAAGTTTTTATTTTTATGACTATTTTTGTCTTATTTTTATTTTTTGTAGACATAGCTAGAAGTTTATCAAATGTAAACAATGCAAAAATGGAAATAATATTATTTATGACATCCGATGGGTTATTAGTCTACATTTTTGTGGATTTTGCAAAGCAATGTTTATCAGACAGGCATCACATAATGTTTTTTGCACTAAATTTAAAACAATTTTACACTTTGCAAATTATAACAAAGCATTTCTTTAACTAGACTGTAATTTTGCCATATGTTGGTTCAGAAAAAAATTCATGTGTATTAAAGAGGCCGTCAATAACTCAAGAGAATTCAGTTAAGTCATTTTGTTTATAATGTTTTTGATAATCTTGTACATATGTCAACTGAGAATGTAAAACTGTAACAAAAAATTAAGTCTCCTAATGCAACCAAAAAAAAAGTGAAGATAATTTGTGCTTACATCAGAGATGCATATGTTGATTAGCTTTCTGGTGAAATATAATGTGCTCTTGGCTATAAAATAAAATAACAAGTAATGGGGGTTTTGAATAAAGGCCAAAGTTTTTTAGTGGTATATGTAGGAATGGAAATGATCATTCATAGTTTTGGTGTTTTCCAGCTAACATAACTGCTGTTGTAAGTTGGGTGGAGGATTTGACATCTCACATCTTGCATAGTAAGTTTAGAACAAGTTAACTGAAATAAATTGTAGACAAGTTTTAAGTAGTTACATGTGCTACCATACTAAATGGGGGATATGCCTTGTCTCTGAGATGCAGGTGAGGAGGCGGGCTAAAGATAATGGATACTATTATTGCATATTAAGAAAAAATTTTACACATTTATTTTAAGCCCAATATTAAAATTTTTAGATATATAAATTCATAATGTGATAAGATTGTTATCTTTAGAAAGTATTGTATTCTTTTTTAAGAATGATTTTATAGATCAGTTGTAAAAAAAAAACCACAGATATTCTGCCTGACATCATGGTCAGAAAATGTTTAGAGCACATACATGTATAGGTTTTTGAATATTCTTCTAATATTCAAAATATATCAGCACCATTGTTGATTCTGTAATTCTACTGAAGAAAAATAGGCACAGTTTAACTCTCAATAAAAAAAAGTGTTTAATAGTTTTCAATGCACCATACTCTTTTTTTGAGGTTAATTAAATTTAATTGTAAATTATTAAGTTGGCCTATGTTGCTACATGTTATTAACAAAAGAAAAGCTCAGTATGTTTTATCAAAATTCCTTGAGGAATTGTGCAAGAGAATCAATTTATTTTGTTTGTTTTTAAAACTGAATTGACCTGACAAATTATCTAAATATATGTATTGCTTTTGATTTTTTTAGTTAGGTTTG
This sequence comes from Bulinus truncatus, assembly GCA_021962125.1. Classification (NCBI taxonomy): domain Eukaryota; kingdom Metazoa; phylum Mollusca; class Gastropoda; family Planorbidae; genus Bulinus; species Bulinus truncatus. The sequence continues at coordinate 7,603,734 of JAGDYQ010000001.1, read as the reverse complement.
AAAGTGTGGATGCTATAAAACAAAACATTGTTAGAGGAATTAAAACAAATTATACTAATAAAAGTAACTGGGAGTTTTGCTTTTTATTATAAAAAGTTAAATAAGCTAGGAGTATTCACTAAAACAATGTCACAAATGGATTAAAAAGTTTCATGAATTTCTATAATATTTTCACACTTCAAAAGCTGCTGTGCTAACTATATTACTTAGGATACTGGTGTAAATCTTTTTAAAAAATGCAGTAAAACTCTACAGTGTAGTGTGCCACTGATAACTGTTTTGATTGACCTGCCTCCATTAAAGATTTCAACAATATTTAACAGAGATGAATTTTGTCTACTACATTTTAAGCCACTTATAGATGAAACACATAAATCCAAAAGGCTTTCATAAAACCATAGCAAACATCAACACATACAAGTCCTTAGAATTCTGAAAAATTCTGCTATCCAGGTAGAGCCATTCTTATGACAGCCAAACTAGACCCCCCCCCCTCAGATTTGGGATGCTATTTTCCATAACCCATCAATATTTTAAGTTTTATCTATTGTTATTAAAAATTACATACATGTATTTCAAAAAATACCTCACTACTCAGTGATGTTTATAATTAAGGACACAAGATTAGCTTGGTATCGCTTTTGAGAGCTTTTCAGCTAAGGGCCCCAGCTGCAAATCTACAGACCAACTATACTTAAGCCTAGAGTCCCTGAAAATGTAGGAGCAGCTCTGTATGGAAGTAACAATTAATAACGACAGAGCAAAAGAAATAACCCAGTAAAGGGCAAACCTTTTCAAATTGGTTAACACTGTTCAATAAGAGCCAAACATGTTATGGGGAAGAAGAAAGGATAAACAAAGATTTATAGTTACTGTTCAATATTGCTATGAGGAGACTGAAATATACCTTGTGAACCATTTTGATTATTGTGATGGAAAAAAAATCCCACCCGTCGAAATGCATGCTGAGTACTTAAATTCTACCCACCGAAATGCATGCTGAGTACTGAGATTCTACCCACCAAATGCATGCTGAGTACTTAGATTCTGATTAATTACATAACTCAATGGAGTAATTGCAATGGTAGATGACAAAGTCTATGATATAAAATATCTGACAACTTGATTTTTTTTAAAGTTGACAATTAATAAATACATCAATTTAAAAAAAAAAATCTTTCCCAATGTCATGGTTGACACTACTTTTATTCCTCAGGCACATAGATGAACATTAATTCATAGAATTATTACAAAAGTCATATAACACAAATAGTTCACATGATTAACTGGATAACCTCGATCAATCATCTTCATCACCTGGCTGATAATCTGGGTCATCTTCTTCATCATCATCTTCATCATCTAAGTCTAAATCTCCCATGTTATCAAATAAAGATTCGTCAACCTCCAATGTGTCTCCCTCTGGATATACAAATGGAATTTTTTTTTTTATTATCATAATCTATCTCAAACAATTACAAAATAAATAAAACTTTTTTTTCTGGCTTCTATCCCAATTACAGGATAAAAAGATATTCATGAAATATTAATATGTTATTAACAAATTTTTAAATATATTTAACTAATTATAAGACTGTTACAATGAACTGATACATTTCGCAATATCTTCTTTACAATTTCAAGTTTTTTCTTCTAGTTAATTAAAATATAAATTTTTTTTGCAGGTTATCCAAAATATTAATTGAATAGCATTTCTAGGTTATACATAGTACATTTTTATCAAATTCAATAGGAATCTAAATAAATATTTTTCATCTCAATTCTGTCCATCTATCTGCTTAAGGTCGAAAGTAAGAATAAAAAATACTGTTTCTTGTTTAGATATTAACAATGGATTTTTGTCTGCATCTCGATTGGATAAATATTTTGTTTTAAATCTACACTTTTAAATAGTTTCTGTTTTACATATGAGATGCAAAAGCCTAAATATTCAAAAAGTATAAAAAAAAAATAGCATCCAAATTATTTATTTTTCTCACAGATCGCATTATAAAATTGCCAAACAAAAACAATTGTAATAATAGAAAATTATCTGACGATAAATAGCAGCATTCATTACAACTAATTTTGTTTATAAAATTCTTCTTAAAAGACAATCTAATATAAAAGAGAGAAATTCTGTAAAACTTCTACATAAATAATGTTCTCAGCTTTCATAATACATATTAAATAGTGCTTTAATATGGTTTTAAATTACAAAGTAAGACTAGGTTATTAAGACTAAGACTTACAAAAAGTGTAAGTTCAAAATAATTAAGCGATTTACAAAATAATAAAAAAAAAAATACCACCCCATAAAAAGTGTGATTTAAGAAACACATCTTTACATGCTGGCTAACCGGGTTCGAATCCCACTCAAAGGTGTTATTCTTTTGTAACATTTTTTAAAAATAATTTATCCCTTAGATTGTTGTAAGGAAAAGAAACAATAAGAAATTAGTTTTTCAATTTCCTTCATGACATTAAAAAAAAAGCCTCAAAGTTGAAGTTTGGTCTATCTATATGCAATGGTTTTGCAGGGTACAGCTAGTTATTAAGTAAAATTAGAGAGATAAGAAGCTTCAAAAAAAAAAGATTATGTCACAATCCAATTATTATTGAAACTAAAGTAAAAGTATCCATTTTTATAAACATTAGTTAAATTTTCCAAAAGAATAAAATAAATGAAAGTTAATTTGTATTAATAAAATTAAATAAAGTGAATTAAAAAAAAAATACTAAAAGATATAAGTTTAACTATCACTTCACCTGCTTGTAAAAATTTAACATCGGATTCATTCAAAGACTGGTCAGCTAAGAAAAGTTCTTTACCTTCAGAGTGTATAAAAACATGAATATGAATAAAATAAATAACATTCATCTAAAAAATAATGTAGATTATTACATAAATCAGTACATATTTTTCTAGATTTACCAGTGGGTTTCCGGACTGATCCATCTGAATAGCCCCTTAATCTTCTCATTTCTAACTTTTCTGCATCAAATTTCAATTTCCAAGCCATAAATGCTTCCACTGTGACCCTAGTACCTTCAAAACGTTTCTGTTGAAAAAAATATGTTAAAAAATGCATAAAATAATTCAAATTAACAAATTGTTGTTGTTTGTTAGGGAAAAAAATAGTCACAAAAAAACGTCTGTAACTTAAAACTAATAGATATTGCCTTAAAATTGTATAATAAATTACTTTTCTATTTTTGAAAGAATTTAAGTTATACATATAATAAGAAAAACAATATTGCATGTAATCAGTAATTTTTTTAAACCCGATTTTCATTCAGTTTTCTATACAAAAGTGTAAAATTATTAAAATAGATAAAGATTTGGATAAAGTTAATATTTGAAAATATTCATCATTTTATAATGGAAGATCATTATAGTCTTATATGCTGTCAAATTATTTGTCATATGGAAACTTAAACAGAATGATCTAAAGGGTCAATGGATTGTTCATGTCATGGTTAAAGTCCTCGCTATATCTCCCGTAGTGCCTCCATCCCATTAGTGGTTAATAGAATCTGAGAGATTTTTATCTCATCCTTACAGGGACTTCACACATATACCAATATGTTGGAATTTAAATTATCTTTCTAACGAAACATATTTCTTAAGTGTTGACTAAATAAACATAGATGTTAGTCAAATAAACTGGATATAATTTATATATTCCAATTATATTTATGTATCTTTCAAACATTACAAATGTAAAACTAATAAAAACAGCCAATAATTAATAAAAAAAAATGCTTAAATATTTCAGTAGAAATTAACTATATTTTAATTTTCTAAGTATCATTTATACTTTCATCTAAATGCTCCCAAAGATAATAAATTTGTAAAGTTTTAAGCCTAGTCACACTTTTGATAAAGTACATGGCCCGACCCATGAGGGGTGAATTAGTAAACCGTTTTTAGGCTAGCTATGGTACTATGCATGTGCTATGAGTGACCTTGTTATGTAGCTTTTATGACCCTGGTCAGTCAAACATAGTGAGTAAGGTTTCTGCTCTCCTGTTATTGCATAACAGGAAAATTATGCAAAAATGACCAAGATATTACAATAGATAAAAAGTAGACCTTTACACTGATAAAGCAGACCTTCTAACTGATACCACATGTGTGATATCTTTTTCTAGAATGATGGCTTATACTGAACATAAAAAATTGCCATTTTAGCACAGTTTCCGATAGAAAACTTGTAATTTTTACTCCCTTCCCCTTAAATACATATATAAAAAGAACTGACAAGAAACAAACAAAAAACACAATTGAAATGATTTCTCTTAAAGAAGATATAGGTTTCTATTTGTTACTTTAGAAATCAATCGCTGAAAAGTAATGTCAAAAATCCAAATCTGCAGTAAAGGCCAACTAGCGATTGCAGAATGGACGTGTTAAATATATATACACAAAAAGACAAACCCTCTCTGCTTCCTCATCAGCCTTTTTCTTTCGTTCAAATGCTTCTTCCTGATCTTTTGCCGCCTGTTCCATCATATCTGTTAACCTTTCTTGTACAGATGAGATAATTGTGAATATCATCGCCATGCCTAGGTTTTCCTCAGCCTGTTTTTTTTTTAAAAGTGTAAAAAAAACTGCAAATGTTGCCTTTTTTTTGTTACTTGTGTCATCAAATACATGTATATGTCATTTAAATTAAAATCTTATAATGGTGGTCTAGGTGAATAATGAAAAAAAAACTATGAAAAAAGTTAAACTTTCTATTGTTACACACTTAAGTCTTATTTGGCTATTCTATATAACACTAAAAAAAATAATAAAAGCTGCACTATTTTGCACACAAATGTGCCTATGAGTACTTCCATAATTATTTTATTTTGATATCTAAATCTCAAAGCATTTATTTTTCTTATTTAAAACATTATTAAAAAGTAAGTACGCTTCATTAAACTATAGGATTTTGATTCATGGAAGTGAAATTATTAAAATTATGAACTTTCATGTAGAATCTACAGTTGTGCCAAATTTGAGCTTTCTCACTACATTAGAACAGGTCTGGAATGGTGTCAACAAAATTTACAAACAGACCAAGCCAACCAAACACACAGAGGTAAAGTTTGTTAAAGCTTGTAAAAAAGAAAAAGATATTTTATCTGACATTTGAATTTGTTACTTAACTTTATAAACCTTATTTAATATGATTATCTTGAAGAAAAGTAAAAGTAAGATTTAAAATGTCTTAAGGTATGGATACACCAAGACGAAATTCCGGTATCTAAGGGCATTGCGAATTCCGTCTCTGTTTCGCTGCTATGATATTCTAATGAGAACACGTACACCGGTCAGGAATTCCGCTGCGGAACAGAGAAAGTTTTCAGTTTCGCTACTTGCAGAGTTTTTTCCGGAGAGGTACATTTTCCGTCATGATAAACAAACAAAATGGCTGCTTAGAAATGTCGATTCGAATAGAAAAAATGATTCACATTAGTGTATATTTATTAAAAACAACAAAGTGAATTTTGACAGAAAAACATGAATTACTATAAGTTTTGGCCGGCAACAGTCTTTGTATATGAATTTCTGAAAGGAAAATATACATCGTCTATCTACATATTCTACAAATGAAATTTCTTTCGATCGAAGCGCTGTCTGAAAATATAAATGCTATTAAATAAATGTTTGGCTGATCATTAAAACAAAAAAAAATGAACGGCTACCGATCAAATAAAAAGTTTAAAAAAAAATCAGTTTTCCATTTCCAGTTAGACAATTTATTTGTAATAAGAACAAAAAGGCACACGGGATGCAGTATTTTCTGCTTTTCAAAGTATCGTTTTTTTTTTCCACTAGCAGGAAAAAGTGCGAAGTAATCATTAAAAAATCTTGTTTCCGGTGAGTTGTTTCGGCGCTCACCGTTTCGTCCCGGTGGATCTACAAGAGTTTCGCTAAGTTGAGACTTCTGCGCGAAAGTGTTTCGTCTTGGTGGATTCAGAACTTTAACTACTTCTTACTTCCACATGGTCAAAACTATTTTTCAAAAACAAAATTTGGGATTAGTGTAAATAAAATTACAAAACCTGTGACTTCATAAATTCCAGTAAAGATTCTTGTTGGGCGTCATCCATATTTTCTGTTGAGTCTAACATCATTTCAGGGGCTGAATCTGGATACTTAGGTGTGTAAGTAAATTGTATTACAGCAGACACTGCATAAGAATAATAATAAAAAAAATAAATATAAATATTCCAGGGCAGGAAAAAGTGACACAAATTTTTTAAAACAATGTCACAAAGAAACTAATCTTATTGTAAAAAAAAAAAAAATGTATGAGAAAGGGTATTGGGGCAGATGAAGTAAAGGATTCATCTTTGTCTGTAATCACATTGAATTCTTTTTTTTTTAAAGTGAGAGATGACATTCTAATATGAACATACTTGCATGATCTGGGAAATTGTCAGGATCTTGTGATCCCACTTGAAGCTTGAAAGTATGATATGGCTCTTCCTCTATAACTAAGTAAAAAAAGGATACCGGTAAACTCAGATATTTTGAAAGAAATTCTTAATACTATTGCATTAATTTGATTTTTAACATACGTTAAATTTTAAACTACCCATAAATTTCAAACAAACTGGAAATATTGAAATGTAAACTAGCTATCTCTATTCTTTCCTCTGCCCTCCATTAATTTATTTTAGCCACGCAATATCAAAAAGCTGTGTTGCTTGCTTTGGAATAAGAAAAACACATACCAAACAAACTCGATTTAAGACTACCTGAGTAAGTATAACTGTATAAAATAAACTGAAAAACTTTTGTTTCTCTCATAAACTTCTTGGATGGCCAACCCTGGAGTGATACTGAATTACTATATAATCAAGGAATGCATTAAATAACAAATTTAATAATAATTTATAATAAAATGAATGCTAATTTAATTTAATTAAGGGTAATACTAAAGAAAATCATTGTAACGTTTAAAAAAATGTAATTAGTTGAAGATCACTTTAACCTTTTTATATAATCATGTGGTCATGCAGCATGACTCATGCCTGAAAGATGCACTTTTTTAAAAAAAAATACTTATCTTACTTTAAGAGACACACCATACTCCATATACTCATAGTCATAGATAGTTAATGAATCAAAACTAAGCTAGTTGGAAGCAGCACAAAACTCTTTGAATAGCCACTTGTGGCTCTAGGAGCAACATTTGGCCACCCCAGTAATGTAACAAAATTTTACACTTCTTAATTTGACAACATTTCATTATAGCACAGGGGGGCCCGACGAGGGGGTGGGGGGGGGTAAAAATTATGACGAAGATATTCCCAAAATTGCAATATTGTCATTCTTTTATAATTCTATACATCCTAAGAAGAGAAATTGAATTTTGTAATGTTTTACATCAAATTTTTAAGAATTAATTAATCCATCTACAATGTCTGGTTTTTTTTTTATTACCAACTAAAGTTGTAACCAGCTAAGTCGTCTATATTATCGTCTATATGCTCATTTAAACTTACAAGGTAAATATAATCTTTAAGTGGCATTATTTGTGGAACCGATCCCACATTAATTAACATAGAACTGTATGCAGCTATTTCAACTTCATTGGTAAATATGGAAAATACGGGTACTAGTAATACTTTAATGATTGAAGTCACCGTCCATCCTCCATACTATGCCTAGCCCTATGGACATAGTATAGACATTACCACATTACTTACTTTCGATTTCTTCAGGATAAATAGACTGCAGCGCTTCAATTTCATTTCTTTGCTCTTCTTTGTAATCCGTCATTTTATAGTCTTTAAATTATATAAAAGATAAATAAACAATGTATTTCACACATATTTCATTGAAAAAGTTTTAACAACATGGTAATGTATATCGTAGACAACATGTAATGGCTGCCATCTTGTTTCCGGCTAAACACAGCATGTTACGATCTAACTGATTGGTTGGATGTTTTGATCAAGCCAATGAGAAAACCGTTACTTTATTCTATTTTCGATATTGTTTACTTCCGCTACATTTATTCCATAACATTATCGAAGAAAGGTATATTTTGATAAATGAAACTTTAACTGAACAAAAAATACTAACAACGGCTAAAAGAAATGTCGAGGCAGACCAACAGAGCTGGAGACCCTCGTAAAGTGGTAATTTAAAAAAAAATTAATTGTTTTTCTTTTCAGTAAATTAAAAAAATATCTTTGCCACACCCACTCTATTTGACTCTATTAGAGTCTCTATTGGCGTATTGCAACTTTTTTTTTTCGTTTTTGGATAAGCCTTCGTCTTTAAAATTAATTTTATTTAAGGTTTAATTTAAGCCTATCGCTTTACGTCACTATTATAATATAATAAATAGTAAGATTTTATTCTTTTTGCTAATTGATTACGAACATTGTGCAAAGTTATAGACTATAGAATATGTTATGTCATGTGGAGCATTCTCTTGTTCTGCTTTTTTTTTCACATTCTTAAAAGGCAGTGGCTACGGTTCGGTCCGACCGAACCCGTATTTTTTTTTTCGGGTACCAGCCATACTTATTATTGCATAGCGACCGAGTTGCTGCACTGAGCTATATAACAACATATAAGTCACTGCACTAACCTTTTTTTTTCAGGGTTAGGGTTAGGGTGTGGAGCAATATTATCTATGGCTGTAACCCGAAGTAAAAAAATACAGGTTCGGTCGGACCGAACCGTAGCCACTGCCTTCTTAAAACAAAGTGGCTACGGTAACATCAAGCGCCATTATATTAGTGTTAGCGGGAGTACTCATTTTTTTTTGAGTACCGGCAATTATATTAGGGTTAGGAAAAGGGTTATGGTTAGGGATAGGGTTAGGGTGTGGAGCAATATCTATTGATGTAACATGGAAAAAAATACGAACTCCGTCTTGATGTTACTGAAGCCACTGTGTTCTTAAAATTTAAGTTAAATCTCTGATTCTGATTTTTTTTAACTTTTGAAGTTTAATAATGAGTTAAAAATATTCTTAGTCTTTCTTAGCATAGATGATAGGCAGTCTTTTGACTCTTTTGGAACTTAATATAGCTTAGACAGAGTCTTGCAAAGCATTGTTACAATAATTGAATGAGTCTTAGAAAGCATTGTAATGATTGTATTATTTTTACAATTTATGTGCATTTGACCATTGTCGGCCTTGTTTAACAAAACCATAGTGTCATAGTTATTTAATCTGGACCCCTTTTCATAGTTAGGTCATCAAAAAGTTAATTACAACCTTTTAAAAACAGATTTTTAACATTATTAGAACTATCCAGACAAGGCTGGCCATTATGTATATTTGTGAGTATGCTAGTATGCAAACTGACCAGTCATTGTGCGACCGATCAAACCATGAAGTGACATTACTGGCAATATAGTATGAAAGAAATAACACAAGTAAATAATTTTATAGCAAGATTCTCCCATTTTGTTGACATAATTTCTTCTTTCTATATTCTCTTGATGATTTCATGTTTCTTAAAGAAACTTATGTCCTCCACATTTTACTATGTTAAATATTTATGGTATAAATGCTGAAATTTTAATTAATTGCAGAAAATACTTTTTTAAAT
>JAGDYQ010000001.1:7323888-7593658 GCA_021962125.1 Bulinus truncatus | reverse complement strand
ATTTATTTTATTGCAAATCAATTATTTTTTAAACTAAGCCAAAGAGATCGAGTTGTAAATTATAATGTTTTAAATCTTGCAGTAAAGATTTCTCAGGGGTAATAAATTTCTGCTTTTGATAAAAACATAATAAAATTGAGTATTAAATCCAGATCATAATAGAATATGATGAAAGTTAACAACATGGGAATTAGTGTTAGTTGATGACGAAAAATATAAACTCTATTTCAATTAGATGATGACACTCACACATTGATCTTATAGCTAGTATGATACTATGAACTGTATTAAATAGGACATATAAAAAGTACAATTTTTCTTTTTATCATGACATTATTAACATATTTCAACAGAGTTTCTGCTAAGCTAATGGCTGAAGGGCAAGATAATTTAAAATACTCATCAGCAGTGCCTTTGTCAGAGCAAATCGTTAAGCAAAATGTGTTGTGTTGATCTGTGATTCATTTGTTACTTTTGCTAAAAAAATGAAGTAAATGTATACTCAAAGGTACATTTATATCAGGTTATTTACATATTTACGTACACTTCAACTCAACATGATACTAATTTTTGATTGGCATACAATTACAGTATTTAACAAGGTCTAAGTTAATGAAAATAAATTATTTTCGCAGAATCATATTTTCTTTCACCTTTCAGTCAAATAAATAACATTTTAAAAGTAGTTTGAATGTGAATTATAACATAAATGCTAAAAAAACCAGTGGAATCACACCATTGGAATCACACCGTATGTACAAATAAAAATTTTCAAGTTTCTATCTACAGTTCACAGCTCTAGAAAAGGAGAAATAAATAATTACGCAGCAATAAATCCTTAGCAAATAAGATGTTAAAATCTACCCTCCATTTATCCCATCAATATGAAAAAAAAAGTTATCAACAATGTATTATTTTACAGTGACATAAATATATATATTGCCTTCAGGTACTGTACACCTTAATATAAACTGGCTTTAATTGAATTTAAAAAAACATTTTCATAAATTAGTTTCCCAAATTAAACCTCGTCGGGCTAAATAATCCTTGAGATTTTTAAGCTCAAAAGTTTATCTTGACACACTAATTCCCATTCAATCTAAATGCAATAAAATATTACAGCATTAAACAACTTATTGGCTGATGTTTAAAGATTTAATTTACTTTTTATAATTTTTTTTAAATGACATTTTTATTTATTACCATCAGTGAATGAAATATAACTGTGTATTTTAAAACCAGATCATCTGAATAGTAATTAATAAAATATTTCTTTTAGAACAGTAGAAATGAACAACCATTAAATAAGAAGAATGAATCTTATCAATCATAACAAATATTTAAAAAAAAAGAATTTTATTGTCAGTGTAATAAGAAAACCATAATTTAGTTTCATTGATATGTCATCATGTGTTCTTTTAAACATATTTATTCAATGCATATTAGGAAGTATTTTTCATGTAATATCTTTTGAAATTCATTTGAAATAGAAACCATTTTAATTGACATAACTGAATCTCAAATGACAGACTTAACTCTAAAGCTGTTGTCAAGTCATACACTACACTATGATAGGACCTTGCTGCATCCTCAGGAGTAATCATAATTGGACTGCTGAGGTCTTTTCCTATCCTTCCAGCTGCTCTCTGTGCCTGAACATACATGTGTTTACTTCTTAATCCACTCTCAAAGTCATCCTGCTGCCAAAAGAGAAAATATATTTTAAACCAGGAATTATGTTTAATTGTCCGAAGTACATATGCTTAATTTACAGAATAAATTTTCTGATAAAAAAAATTAGAACTAAAACATCAAAAACATAGTAAAAAGTATACTGAAAATGAATACTTATTTTTACAGTTGTTATTTATGTTGAAAAAGTACTAAACATTTAGATCATTTCCTGAGACTTTCATTCATGAAAATGGAAACATGAACAAGAAAGAATGTAAGAATGAAACAAAAGTCACTTACTACAAAATCTCCTTCAGGCCATGATGGCAAAGTTGTATGAACTGGAGATGGAAGATTAGATGTAGATGCAGTGGACAGAGGCCTGTGAGTTGAGGATACTGATGTGACTGACATCTTACTGGACATGGACTGTGTACGCCTTCGGAAAGGCCTTTGATGTCTCTCCAGACCACCTGGTTCAGATTCTAGGTCATCCTATGAAAAAGACAATTATTTAGCAAAAGGTTATCAGATAAAAAATTGTGAATTTAGGTTTTTTCCTTCAAAACTGTCACATAGCTATTTAACATTCAGAACTAGGGATTCTCAATTTTTAAAAAAGAGCAGAAAAACTGTTTTTTGAAGAACAACATTGAAGAAGCTATGGTTCTTAGGTAAAAGTGTTTGACTGTCGACCTGAGGGTTTTGGGTTCAATGTTTGGTTGTGGTTTAAGTTCTCTCCATGGCCATTGCGCTATAGATTATGGTAAGGATGACAGAAGGGTACTGCAAAAACCATCCTTTAGTGGTTTATAGGATCTAAGATATAAACATCTCATCCTAACAGGGATTTCACAGATCTCGGCTGGTAGAACAACTGGATCTGAGATATTCCGGAAAATAGGTAATGTAATGGATTGAAAAATGTAAACTACAAAAACTGCGGTAAACATGACAGGACATTGTTTAAGGAATTGTTGCATGACAGGACATTGTTTCAGGAATTGTTGCATGACAGGACATTGTTTCAGGAATTGTTGCATGACAGGAAATTGTTTCAGGAATTGTTGAATGACAGGACATTGTTTCAGGATTATTGCATGACATGACATTGTTTCACAATTGTTGCATGAGAGGCCATTTGACAGGACATTGTTTCAGGAATTGATGCATGACAGGATATTGTTTCAGGAATTGATGCATGACAGGATATTGTTTCAGGAATTGATGCATGACAGGATATTGTTTCAGGAATTGTTGCAAAGGATAAAAATGTCGGTCCCCTTGATATTTAGTTTATTGTTGAACAATATTGTTATACATATTACAAAATATTTTAAAAGCTGAGAAATTTAAAATGTTTGTATTTTCATACCTCTTCTGCTGTAAATATAAGACCTCCATCAGTTTCCTCAGCCTTCTTCTTCCTTAAGTACATCATTAGTTCTCTAGATCTTTCCTTAAGAGCTTCAATACGAGTTATGAGCTCAGTATCATTACGACTAATTTGATTGCTTGGACCTGCTTCAAGTTGTAGCTTCATCTCATGTAGTTCCTGCTGAACTAGTGACATTTCTAGTTGAATCTTAAGATAGTACATAAATACAAATTAAAAATATACACTTTTTTAATTTGTAAGAACCTAAATTTAAACGATTATTATTAATTCAATAAAGTCAAAAAAAATAATTTTGTGAAATAAAATTTTACAGTAAATTAATACAGAAATTAATAGCATGAACTTATGAACTCAAATCAAGTATTGGACTAATACCTTAGATATTGTTCTAGTATTAAAATAATTGAGTCGAAATCACATTTCAGCTTCATCAACTATTTAAAATGAAAAATGTTGAGAAACTCGATGTTATTATTTAAATTTTGTTTGGCCTTCAATTATTTTACAGAACAATACTTGAGCATCGAAATAAAATACTAAGATAAATAAGTCAAGAGGGTTTCAGAATAAAGGGAACACTTTTTAATTGATAGGATGGCAGCAGATGGGGAGTATTTAAAGTAATTTTCAGATAATCTATCCAACATGCCATTCTACCACATCAGGTTTGATAAGAGTATACTGTACTAGCTTGCATTCCTTTGTTTTTTCTTTAACAGTTAATATATAAGAATTGTAATGATTTGTGAAATATAAAGCAGGCTAGTAGGAGTGTCAAAGTTCAGAAAAAAAGACAGTTCTATAATAAACAAGGATGTTATTCTTAATTAAAGTGTTTTAGAAAAGAAAAAAAAATATAAAAGCAATATTACTGGTATCTTTGTTTTTTTTTTTTTGTTTTTTTTTAGAAAATCACAGTTTATTAATACAATGAAAAAAAGTAAAATAAACCTACTTGCTCTGCTGTCAAGTCATCCAGGGTAAAACTAGATAACAGATGAATGTTCTCATGTCTGTTAGCATCTGAATTTTCTCCTGGTGATTCGTCTATGTGCCAAAAAGTTTAGAAAAGGGTTTCCAACTGAAGTCCAAGGGAAATAATTTAAGAAATGTTCAGGATGAGAATTGTAGGAAGGCATATTTTCAACAGCAGAGTTATTTATCTAATCATTAAGTAGCACTTTTATAGAAACATACCCACGTAACTGAATAGTTTGTGAACAACATAAAACAATGCCATGTTTCTATTAAATACATATATTTGCAAAGTATTAATAGAAAGATATAATGGATATATTCTATGGACTTGTTTTGGTGGAGTGTTTAAAAAATAAGGTCAAAGGAAGGACTACAATAAAAGCAGAAAAACTAATAACAAAAAAAATGAGCTGACATAGATACATTTTCCATTCTTATAAAGACATGACTGGATTTTTGTACATTGTTGATGTGTGTAAAGTGACCTGGTCTTTAATTTATGTTGCATGTAATATTAAACTTGTATGGTATATAGAATACAAAAGGAATAGAATATTTAGAAATACTGAAGTTAAGCCATCTGACATCAGCTCCGTACAGGGGGGGGGGGCAGGCCAGCTGCGTAGCGTTAAAATTCTACAGCAGGGGCCAGGCAATAGCGGGGGGGGGGGGGGCAGGACATTCATTTTACTAAGTAAAGCAAACAAGCAGAAGGGGCCAGACAAAAAGCAGGGGGGGGCTGCCCCTGCTCGCTACGGGAGCCTAGGCCAGGCATTCTACCAGCAGGGGCAAGGCAATACATTTTACTAAGATAGAACAAATAAGGGGGGGGGGGCAGATAAAATGCAGGGGGGGGCCCAGCCCTCCTGCCCCCCCCCACCCACACGCTACGGGCCTGTCTGACATGTAAGTTAGATATTATTATGAAAATCAATATAAAAAGTCAATGATTTCGGCAAGAACTTTGTTCTTTGGCAGTTCAACGCTTATCAGACATTGGGCCTGGGATGAAACCTAATAAAGTTGTAAAAATAAAAAATATTTGACTAAGGTAGGAGAAATAACACTCCTTGCTTTTTTTTATTTTTTTTTATCAAATCATGTTCAAAGTTTGACTATAATTTAGGATCAATACTTTTCTATGTAATAAAGATCTATTGTAAAAAAAGTTTTTCATTTGACAAGGTCATACCTTGAAATTAAAATCTCTTGTGAGCAAATCTGGGTTGGGAATGACTGATCTGTCAGCAATAACTGCCATCCGCATTTGGTCAGCATAGGTTATGAATGACACAGCCAGTGGGACCTTGTCTAAAGGTGGTACCCAGTACATCATGCACTTTACTTCTCTAGAGTCCAGCTTCAGAATTGAAGTCGGGCCAGCCAGATTAGCAATCAACAGAGTACATCTACCATATATCTAAATAGTTTAAACCAACAAAAAATATTTTTTATCATACAAAATTTTCCAACAATTTTTAGAAGCATACTATTTAAAAAAAAAAAAAATTTCATCACCGTAAGATAAAACATGCTAGAAAACAAGTTTTAGTTTTATCAAACAGTGTTATATTTCTTAACTAAAGAAAAAAAATTCATTATTTATTTAATAAAACTTTTTAAAGTTTTGTCAAGAAACTGTCTCTGAGGAAGGCCTATTAATGTGGTAGATATAAAACATAGATGTAAAACAATAACTGGCTACTCTCCGAGATAAAATATTAAAACAAACAAACAACTAAACACTAGAGATCTTCAGTAAATAAAAATAGAATTCTCACTTTATATTTGTTATAACATCAGACAAACTATCTTTTTTTTTCCTTTGCACAAAAAAATAAAATTACATAAACTCAGAAACTAATGACTGAGATGTTTAATATATTTATAAATATAGCTCATATCCATGAAAGTTATCATTAAAAATTCTTTATTAGTAAAAGCATTATGAATGTTTCCTTGTGTTTTTTTTTTAAATCTTAATTCTTAAACAAAAAAATTGCTGAAAAAAAGTAACCATTTTATATGTAGAGATGAATAAACTAACATCTAAAATGTGGCAATTTTGAGCACATGAAACAACATGCGAAGGGAAATAATAAGTTAAACTTAATATAACGCTTAGGAAAAAATAAAAAGTTACCTCCCGCCAAAGGTCTTGAAAAAATGAAACAGGCAACAAACAGTAGGTCAACCACCTTGCACCATTGACGATGGCAGCTTCAGCAGACGACTTAAATTTGCTCATCTTGTATTTTGTCTCCCAGAGCCGCGGTATAGTGCCCTCCGTGTTGGTTGGCAGCTGGACAATCACCATAGAGTATCTAGAGATGAACACCAGTCATTTATGGATTGAGTTATGCATGTGATATTTATGACAGGCCCAAGTAACTGTCTACAGGACCATTTTAACTATTGGACCCTTTCGCCTGGTTGGTCCCTTAAGTATAGGCCTAAATGCTCCACGTTAACAGACTACATATCATCATCACCATCATCATACCCTTAAGCGATGTGGTCGTTGGGGGAACGCATGGACACCTCAACAGACATATTTCTCCACAGTTGCCTATTATGCGCGATTATCTTTAGCTCATTCATTGGTAGCAGGGCCGTTTTACGGTCATCGTAGGTCCTAGGCACTTTCAAAGTCGTAGGACCTCCCCGACTTCATTTTTAATATTTTTCAAGAATGCACCCGCACTTCTTTGCAATTTGAAATCTAAATAAACTTTGAGGACGTCATATGTGACTAAGACAATGAGCCGAAAGGTTGACATACTGTAATTTACAGATCTACAGCACTATAGCTTGACTTGCTCAGGTGCTCATCTCACACGGTTATATATAGTGACTTTAATACAAACATTATTAAATGTAATTGCCATTTTGAACTTGTTTTCACTTTATGTACTGGCTTTCGTAGGACCTTGAAAAGTTCGTAGGCCTAGGCACAGTGCCTAGTTGATAAAGCGGCCCTGATTGGTAGCCCTGTCCATTCTTTTATATTATCAAACCAATATTTCCGCTCGCGCCCTCTTCGACGGCCTCCTTCTACCGTCCCTTTGAGAAAAGTTTTTGGCAGGTTATCATGCCTTGACACATGTCCGAACCAGGCTATCTTACGTCGCTTGAAAGTTGCCATAATTGTTACCTAAGGGTCCGCGATTGAGGATATTCTTTCCCCGCGCTTGAGGATATTCTTTTCCAGACTTCAGGTTTATAGTTAACTATTTTAAGTGTTAGTTTATAGTTAACTATTTTAAGTGTTAGTTTATAGTTAACTATTTTGAGTGTTAGTTTATAGTGAACTATTTTGAGTAATAGTTTATAGCTAACTATTTGAGTGTTAGTTTATAGTTAACTATTTTGAGTGTTAGTTTATAGTTAACTATTTTGAGTGTTAGTTTATAGTTAACTATTTTGAGTGTTAGTAGTAGGAGCAGTGACCAAATGATTTGCCCAGCAACGGGCTGATATACATATGGCTTTCATGATGACCATCACATTCAAAAGAATGCTTAATTTTATCTATAAATTACGAATTTACTAGAATTAATGACATTTCAGCATCAGATTTTTTTAGACATTTTTGCTGATAAACGGCCGTGTAGTTTGGTTGCACGTGATCCTAAGGTGCACTGTATTGATATGAACAAATGAAAGTTATATCTTCATTCTTACAAGGGTAGGTGTTCGAGAAAGCGATGTGATTTTAAAACGTCACCGAGTTGCTAAACAAAGAATCGATTTCCCAGCATTAACTAAGCGCCCTCGATTACAAGACAAATCGATACCCCAGATTCAAAGAAAGGGTGGGGGATGGAGAGAGTTGAGAAGACGACAATGCTTGTACATGAATTAAGTAAATGTTTTCGCCTACGAGCGCTGAAGAATACAAAAAGGTGAGGAAACAATGATGTCCCAGAAAAGATTTTGTACATTCTTAAAACAACACAGTGATTGGATAGTGTCAAACTATTTATAGACAGCACGTGAACTACGGGGGGGGGGGGCTTGCCTTACTTGTTTTCCATGTCAATATGGCCGCTATCCATGGACTGGAAATCCACCGGGACTGCACATCTGACGTCAAACGGATGAGTGATACCGCTGACCTGGAGATATGTTCGTATGTTACCGGCGGCGATAGACAACAAAAGTTCACTGAGAGAGCACCTGGCCACTTGTTTCACCCTCATGGCTGCACTCAAACTGGCCACCAAATACAAAACATGAAGAAAAATACAAATGTTGCACTAATATAAAAACATATCATTTCAATGAAAGTATAATTTAGTTGTACATGGCCATGAATGTGCTGAGGGCCAAGACATTTTGTTTACTATATATTTATACCGGGTGAGATGTTTAATATCGTGGTCTAGTTACGATCAATATTTATACTGGGTGAGATGTTTAATATCGTGGTCTAATTACGATCAATATGTATACTGGGTGAGATGTTTAATATCGTGGTCTAGTTACGATCAATATTTATACTGGGTGAGATGTTTAATATCGTGGTCTAGTTACGATCAATATTTATACTGGGTGAGATGTTTAATATCGTGGTCTAATTATGATCTATATTTATACTGGGTGAGATGTTTAATATCGTGGTCTAATTACGATCTATATTTATACTGGGTGAGGTGTGTAATATCGTGGTCTAGTTACGATCAATATGTATACTCGGTGAGATGTTTAATATCGTGATCTAGTTACGATCAATATTTATACTGGGTGAGATGTTTAATATCGTGGTCTAATTATGATCAATATGTATACTGGGTGAGATGTTTAATACCGTGGTCTAGTTACGATCAATATGTATACTCGGTGAGATGTTTAATATCGTGGTCTAGTTACGATCAATATTTATACTGGGTGAGATGTTTAATATCGTGGTCTAGTTACGATCAATATTTATACTGGGTGAGATGTTTAATACCGTGGTCAAGTTACGATCAATATTTAAACTGGGTGAGATGTTTAATATCGTGGTCTAATTACGATCAATATGTATACTGGGTGAGAAGTTTAATACCGTGGTCTAGTTACGATCAATATGTATACTGGGTGAGATGTGTAAGATCGTGGTCTAATTACGATCTATATGTATACTGGGTGAGATGTTTAATATCGTGGTCTAGTTACGATCAATATTTATACTGGGTGAGATGTTTAATATCGTGGTCTAATTATGATCTATATTTATACTGGGTGAGATGTTTAATATCGTGGTCTAATTACGATCTATATTTATACTGGGTGAGGTGTGTAATATCGTGGTCTAGTTACGATCAATATGTATACTCGGTGAGATGTTTAATATCGTGATCTAGTTACGATCAATATTTATACTGGGTGAGATGTTTAATATCGTGGTCTAATTATGATCAATATGTATACTGGGTGAGATGTTTAATACCGTGGTCTAGTTACGATCAATATGTATACTCGGTGAGATGTTTAATATCGTGGTCTAGTTACGATCAATATTTATACTGGGTGAGATGTTTAATATCGTGGTCTAGTTACGATCAATATTTATACTGGGTGAGATGTTTAATACCGTGGTCAAGTTACGATCAATATTTAAACTGGGTGAGATGTTTAATATCGTGGTCTAATTACGATCAATATGTATACTGGGTGAGAAGTTTAATACCGTGGTCTAGTTACGATCAATATGTATACTGGGTGAGATGTGTAAGATCGTGGTCTAATTACGATCTATATGTATACTGGGTGAGATGTTTAATATCGTGGTCTAGTTACGATCAATATTTATACTGGGTGAGATGTTTAATATCGTGGTCTATTTACGATCAATATTTATATTTGGTGAGATGTTTAATATCGTGGTCTGCGGTTTTTTAATTACTACAAAACAAAGGGACATAAGGTAAACAGCAGCAATATTTTTCCCTTTGCTACCTATCATCTTGACTTTCCTGACCTAGAATTTAAGTATATGATAATATTTTTTTAAATCTTTAGAGTTCATTCAAAATTCTAAAAAAAAAAAAAATTAGATTACGCCCGACACTAAGGAGAACACAAAAAGGTGTTTTAGAAAAAGTCTAATCTGAGACGAAGCTGTACCTTTTTGTATTCTCCCAATTGGATGGCGACTAGCTTAGACAACAAATGATTTGAGTCGAAGCGGATTTCTGTTACGATGTGGGTTATTTTAGCACAATAGTTTACGGTTTAGGAACTAAATGTGCGTGGGGAGGGGGGTGCATCATTGTGACCAGATAGAAGAATAATTTACGCGAAAGCACGCCCCATCCTCCCCCATGTTAATTAGTTTTGAGTCACCGGGGGTACTGAGCTCACGGAGACAATTTACCTGGGAAAGAATGTTCGTGACCGTGACACGTACGATGAAGTTGGTACCGTTACGAAAGTCGTGGGACAGAATCTTCTCACGAGGGATAACTGAGTTGGAGGGTGTCATAGGTTTCCTTATTTAGATTCCCCACCCACAGACCCGTCACATAAATTACCCCGAGTGTAGAGTCAGTTGGACTGAGAACTAATTAGGAATAATTAATCACCGGTGTCAAAGCCAATCGTTTACTGTATATAAGCAGAACGTTTTTGTGTGTAAGTCAGAGAGGAGGAGAGAGAGAAGCGAGACTGAGAACTAGAGAGCAGGAGCGGAAGAGTAGGACTAAGCTGAAGTACTGTATGTGAGAACTGGCGTCAACATATCTACATAATAAACTTGTGTTATCAGCAAAGAAACCGGTATTTTGTTGACTTATTAGCGGAGACTGAACGTGAGCTGTGAAAAATAGAAATATTGTCACCAGAACATCTACATCTACTCTCTCATACACCTAGACAACGATCTGTACGTGGCCAGGATTTGCATTGGGACTATCCGACGACGTAACAATTTCAATTCTTCTGCAAACTGAACCTGGGAGGCTTTGTACCAGAGCAAGATTTAGCAAAAAAAAAAAAAAGGAGGATTTTTAAAAAGAAAATGTGTATTAATGAAATTCTTGTGGGTAATGTGAATTCAACAGACGGCAATAAAGATATTTACAAAGCTAATATAAGGGGAAAATTCGGCTTAGAAAAAAAATGGGCTGATAGGTAAAAAAGTTACCCAGATCCCTGTAGCTCAGCTTAAAAGAAACTAAAGTTAAATAAGTTCGGTGGTTTTTGTTATACATGTATTTTATCTAGCTATCATTCCATCGCAAGTACATATTATAACTTGTATGGTTATACCTCACCTTCCACAACAACAACTTACCTGAACATAACTTGTATGGTTATACCTCACCTCCCACAACAACTTACCTAAACATAATAACTTGTATGGTAATACCTCACCTCCCACAACAACAACTTACCTGAACATAATAACTTGTATGGTAATACCTCACCTCTCACAACAACAACTTACCTGAACATAATAACTTGTATGGTAATACCTCACCTCTGACAACAACAACTTACCTGAACATAATAACTTGTTTGGTAATACCTCACCTCCCACAACAACAACTTACCTGAACATAATAACTTGTATGGTAATACCTCACCTCCCACAACAACAACTTACCTGAACATAATAACTTGTATGGTAATACCTCACCTCTCACAACAACAACTTACCTGAACATAATAACTTGTATGGTAATACCTCACCTCTGACAACAACAACTTACCTGAACATAATAACTTGTTTGGTAATACCTCACCTCCCACAACAACAACTTACCTGAACATAATAACTTGTATGGCAATACCTCACCTCCCACAACAACAACTTACCTGAACATAATAACTTGTTTGGTAATACCTCACCTCCCACAACAACAACCTACCTGAACATAATAACTTGTATGGCAATACCTCACCTCCCACAACAACAACTTACCTGAACATAATAACTTGTTTGGCAATACCTCACCTCCCACAACAACAACCTACCTGAACATAATAACTTGTATGGTAATACCTCACCTCTGACAACAACAACTTACCTGAACGGCTCTGACCAAGCCACCACCATCTCCCCGGACGGGCGAACATGCTGACCATGAAGAAGATTCAGGTCTTGACCCCCGAACAAATATCTGGACAAAAATGTCACCGGCCCAGAGAATAAAACTTTAAACGGAGAAGTGTTGGCAGCTTCGGAGCTGAATGTTGACCTTCTGTCGCTCATCTGAAAATAGAACAGACACAAAGACTAACATGCAATGGACAAAATATACAACAACATCGTGCTTGAGAACAGTGGAATTATTTAGTGAACTAGCTGTACCCTGCAAAGCCTTTGAATAGAGTTATATTCCCTTAGGTTTGAATCAGTAGGCTAGGTTATTTTTCGGACAGATCCGATTTTTCATGATTTTTATTACTATTGTTTACGTTTGACGATTTTAAACTGGAATACTGTTGTATTAATTCCTTACTTTCGATTTTAAGCAGAACCCACACTGCTATTATTTATATAGATTATATAAAAAAAAAACAAGTAATAAACCACTTGTCTAAAAGGTTTACATGATAGTTTTCCGTATAAATCTATCAATTTATCTCTTTAAGTCCAATTTGGCACAAACTAAACTTTAAAAATTCAAATTAAAAGAGTCGTTGCAAGGAAAGGGTTTTCATTAAAAGTACACTGGTGTGATCCGTAACAAAAGAGAAAACAAATCACAACCAATGTTCATATCATTCTCAATATCTCTCAAGGATCATCAGAGTTAAAAATGGAATCAGATATTGATTTGCTATTCGTATCGACCTTGAACTTTCGTTTCCAATTATTATTATTTTCTTAAAATACATAACTTGTTATACTTGTGGTCAGGTTTTATGAATGGCATATTCAGCGAATTTCTTTTCTCTTTGTTTTAAACAGGGCTGGTATTATTATATTTTTGTCTGGTCTACAGTTTGACCGTTCGTAAATGAAGTCAGACTTTTTCAAATTAATTTTGACCTTCACACATTTAATTCTACCCCTCCCCCAATCCCATCACCAAAATGCCCCAATATAGACCAAACATGTAAAAACTCCATTAAAGATTCACGATCCGTGAGCTCGTCATACTCCAACCCTCCAAAGCAGGGCCGCTTTATCAATTAGGCACAGTAGGCACTATGCCTAGGGCCTACGGACTTTTCAAGGACCTACGAAAGCCAGAACATAAAGTGAAAACAAGTTCAGAATGCCAATTACATTTAATAATGTTTGCATCAAAGTCACTATATATAACCGTGTGAGATGAGCACCTGAGCAAGTCAAGCTGAAGTGTTGTAGATCTGTACACTACAGTATGTCAACTTTTCGGCTCTTTGCCTTAGCAAAGTCACATATGACGTCCTCAAAGTTTATTTAGATTTCAAATTGCAAAGAAGTGCGGGTGCATTCTTGAAAAATATTAAAAGTGAAGTCGGGGAGGACCTACGACTTTGAAAGTGCTTAGGGCCTACGATGACCTTAAAACGGCCCTGCCCCCATGACGCTCCTGGCAGCCGTTACAGGTTTGATTAAAACTGAGTTTTAAAATTCTCTGTACCGGGCCCTCAATTTCTCCAGGTCGGCCCTGAACATAGACCTACTGTATAATAAGAGTGTGTTAATGGGTATATCATGTTTTATTCTAAATCAGAGGGAAATAAGAATACATTTATCCTCCCTAGCTCTACGATAAAGGTAGAACAAAACAGTAAGCAAACTGTAATTTAAGTCTCCCACTTCTAGCAAGGGTTATTTTAGATGGTTTTTGTAAACACATTTGAAGTTTTATAACGCTTTTTTTTAAAGAGACATGGACATCAGATCTGTGTGATTTCCCTTCAAGTGTTTCTTTCTAGTTTCAGGTATCTCAACATTGATCAAAATAAATAAATGACAAGCCTTTAGTTGTAAATAATAGAAATAAAAATCTGTCTTGTAGACCAGTGCTTCTCAAAGTGGTGGGCCGCGGCCCCCTAGGGGGCCGTGGACTGTCCGGAGGGGGGCCGTGGAGTTTCGAAAAATTATAAATTTAATCAATATAAACCAAAAAAAAAATAGGGGGGCCGCGACATATTGATTGGCGTTCCAAGGAGGCCGTGACTTCAAAAAGTTTGAGAAGCACTGCTGTAGACAACCCCCCCCCTTCCTTCTTCCCCTCACCACACACAAAAGCAAAGGGACGCAATGATGAATGTCGAATACGATATAACTTTTTTTGTTTGTGTATAAATGCTAATGGTGATCAATAGTTAGAGTGTTTAGGATACATATATTTATTTTATTGTATTAAAAAGTCAATATAAATTTTTGTCAGTAATTATAAAATCTGGTGGATATGCTGATTGCCCTCATTCTTATTTACATACATCTCATTATTATCTAATACTCAAGTTAAGAGAATTTGGCTGAATTGAAGGAAAAAACAACACAAAATCCTACTCAAAACAAAAACAACCACTAAACGCAAGCATGCACATTCATACGAGAACACACGCATGCGCGAAGCGTCTGTTTTGGTTTTCCTGGAGATATGAACACAGAAATCATCGACTCCAATTACTTAAACAAAATATGTCATTCACCTGAATGTTTACTATATACTCAACTTTCCTATAAAGTGTATAAAATACGACCTGCAAGGTGAACAAAGTATACATTATTCTAAGGATGCTGAGCAATTTCATGATATCTAAAAGTATACTATTGCTGATACAGTGTCATTATTATCTTCTGCTTGTTGCACAAAGCTTAATTTGGTACACAATAATATTACTTTGTTTAAAATACATGGTGCATTATCTCCTGCCATTCAATCAGTACTCATTTATTACATATCTTCACACCAGGGCTTTACAAGGTAACAAGTTAAACCTGGGATAGCTGACCTAATTAAAGCTAAAAATAAAATTATCTCAATGACTTTCATTTAAAAACTACCCATGTTTAATTCCACATATCAAACTGAACATGTCAAATTCCACATATCAAACTCCACATGTTAAATTCCTCATGTCAAACTCCACATATCAAACACCACATGTCAAATCCTTTAAATTTATGCCAGACATGTGTTTTTGATTTATGTAAGAGAAAAATGTTGACATTCACTGTGCGGGCAGTAAGAGGTGTGGGGGGGGGCTATAAAAGTGGGGCCTTTCATGAGGTAGTAGTGAGACCGCCCCATGCCCCGCTCCTGAGGAGAGCCACTCGTTAGAATCAATGAAACAATACTGAACTTTAGGCGACACTTGCACGGGGATTCACCCACCAGCCCCGTAGGCCGCCTCTGACCCTATGGTAATGAGTAGACCACAGGTACCCTTTTTTTTTTTTAACGCCGCCATTGCTAGCATGGTAGGGTGTAGTGTGCCTACCACACCAACATTGTTGGCGGCGCTGATGCACGTCTGTCATGCCTACAGAGCGGCGGGATGAGTGTGCCCGCTATCATCTGCAGGGATGGCAGAAAGATGGGTTTTAATCCTTGCTCAAACTGGCCAGACCAGCAGGGTGTGTGTACTGCCGGTCGGCCAGAATGGCAAGGAAAGGGGTTTTTCCTGCCACTCGGACAGAGGGGAGGGTGTAGTGTGCCTGTACCCTCAGCCGGAAATGGCAAGCTGCGCAGGTGTGCTTGAGTGGGACGGAGTGGTAGGGTGTTGTATGCCGACCACATCCGTCACCACCGCCAGCTGTGAATACTGCTGTCTCGGATAGTCCTCATTGACCACAGTACCACCACCCTCGCAAGTAATGGTTTTTTTTCCTGACTAGAGATCCCCTATGATCCATCCCCCGTGGATCATGGTATGCCTCTCAGACCAGGAAGGAGAGATCACAAATTATCATGCCAAAATATTTTGTGATACTCTCCGAAACAAATTTTGGCTAACAATTGGACTTAAAAGTTAACCACAGGTACCCAAAGCGGCTTAAAGCCAACCCCCATACACACAGTTTTAGCAAGATTAACTACTAGCTTACCCTGCTCTCTTATTTAGGAGTTCGTTTTGTATTTGCATATAAAGAAATTAATTGGGCTAAAAAAAATTCATAGAATTATTATTATTTTCAAATACAGCTAGTAAATATTTATATTTATTCATTTCTAAACACTCTTTTTTTCAAATACCAGTGGCCACCAACCAAGAAAGTCCTTTCGTTAAACCCGTTTAATGCTACACTATGCACGCATTACATTTCTTTACTTTTATCGGCAAGCTACGTACAGGTGCAAGATCACAGCTGTGTTCGTGTTTACATTTGACATCCGGGATATACCAAAAATGTGAAAGATAAAAGGAATGAAAAAACCGACCACCAATATGCGAAATAAAAATTATACTTAAAATCTTTCGGTTTCACTATTTAAATAGATGATAACTTATCAATAGACAGATATTCATTGATATGTTTATTAGAATTAAATTATGATATAATTATATCACTAGAGCGCATTGTCGCAGCCTGACAATTATGCCAGAAGCAGTAGGCACACGACACCCGCTCTTCTATCTGTGGCGGCATGAAAAAACCCTAGCCTTGGCATTCTGGCCGATCGGCGGTACACACACACCCCGCTGGTCTGGTGTATCTGGATAAGTGCTAAATCCTTTTTTCTGCCATTATGGTGGATGTAGCGAGAATAATATCAGCCCGCAGCTCTGTAGGAATGGCGAACACGCATCATACGTCGCCAATAGACCTGGTGTGGAGGCACAGAACACCCTGTCATGCTAGCAGCGGTGGTTAAAAAAAAATTAATAAACACTCCATCATACATACTAATTTATGTTTACCTTTTGTGTGTCTGCCAGTGCATTCTCCAACACCTGTATGATGGACACACCGTCAGTCAGACACAGGTGCATGCGGAACAGTAGGACCGTGTCCCGGGGTTCACGGAAATTGTGAAGGACCTGAAACATAAAAAAAAAAAATGTGCACGTTATTTAAGATGTGGCCAGATGGTTACAAAAAGTGTAAAAGTAATAAACATAAAGTGAGCAAAGAAAGTGTTGGCCAGGAGTGGACAAAGAAAGTGTTGGCTAGGAGTGGACAGTGTCGATTCGATGAGAGTCGCTTTTCGATTTGTTTTTACGGTAAAAAAACAACAACCTTAATAGCGGCCGAACTATAGTAGATTTATCAAGATATAACGAAAACAAATAATTGGCGTATGAATAGCCGAAGTTGGCATCTATAGACACTGGCCTATAAAAGTCATAGGAGTAGCTAAAACACAGAGACGCAGGAAACGGAGTTTAAGCTTTAAGTAAATTGTGGTGTGTTAATCATTCTAGGCCAGCAGTTTGATATTTTGTTTGAGTCATGATCAAGGCCGTTGGTAAGACCATGTACTTGCTTTGGGGACTCCACGAATTGACGGACCCCCCCCCCCCACCCCGTGGTAATTGACTATGTGTATTCTATTGATTGGCTTTCGTTGGACATATGTGGACTTTGGAAATGGTTAATGAGCAACCGCCCGAGGTATATCGTATACTCGTTTGGCTCTTAGCCAGTTACGATTCATTCACCCTAGGACCCGCGTATTGGCGCGGTCCGCATACACCGCCTCTGGTGGGGCGCCACAACTCTGGCCATGTTACTCACTTTCGCTTTTAATAAAAGCAAATTAGTAAAAAAAAACTCAGATCATTGTAAACTCATACCACTGTAAAAACCCAGATCACTGTAAAAACGCAGATAATTGTAAACACAGATCACTGTAAAAACCCAGATCACTGTAAAACCCAGATCATAGTAAACACAGATCACTGTAAAAACCCAGATCACTGTAAACCCAGATCACTGTGAAAACCCAGATCACTGTACAATAGACGTGTTTATACAACTAGGTTTAGAACGTGTATAGTTATTAAACGGATACAGCAATACAAATGTACATAACACCATTTGTTTATATTTTAAACTATCAAATTAAAACTAAACTGACGCGTGTAAATTGTGGATTAAATTCTCATCGCTCTTTACCACCCGAAGATAAACCGCTCATTGCACAACACTCAGATTTTTTTTTTAAATACGTGATGGATGAATCCACCTGATGAAATTATTATGTTTGTTAAGGTATTAATCATTGTCATCATCATGAGACTGGGTAAGGGGGGGAGTCGTCCATTAATCACGTCAACAATATATATAGTATAATATATACCCCCCCCCACCATTTGTCAACAAATTTCAAACTTTCGGTGAACCCTCACACTCGAGAATGAGACTTAAAGATGTGAAATAAATCGTTTGATTTTTGCATACATACTTTTTTTTTTAAAATTGTGTTAGAAAAAAAAATAGTTTAAAAACATTTCACTGACCCAAGCCTAACGTCGTTAGATTACGAGCAACCATTTGTTAAACTTCTTTAATCTAAATACTGAGATTATTATAATGGGACTGGACAATGTCTTTATTATTTCAAATTATTGACAGAAGAAATGAATAAGGCGGCGGGCCATTTACGGTGTTTTCTATATTTTGTGCATCAAGTTGAGTGATCTAATGCAGTGGTCCCCAACCTTTTTTTATCGCCGCGGACCGGGTTGGGGGGGGGGGTTGATTAGTTATATATTAGATTGTTTTGATTTTAAATGTTACTGTCGCTCACCACTCGTCCATGGAAAGTCGCACTATCCCAGCTCACGACTAAAACGACCCCTATTATAATCTTCCCAGACAAGCTCAAAATATTATCTTCAGACTCAGAACTGGGCACAACAGACTAAGACAACACATGTTCCGAAGGCTAGGCATTGGAAACAGTGAGGACTGCCCATGTGGGATGTCTCCAGAGAATGCAGAACATGTTCTCCAAACATGCCCTTTACATGACACAGCTCGCAACAGGTTCTGGCCACAGATGACCTCCTTCAACCAAAAACTTTATGGCAGCGAGACGGACCTGGATGCCACCGTGCAGTTCATCATAGCTATAGGCCTGGTCGTTTGAAATCCTCCATGATCATATATCGAGAACAAAGAAGAAGAAGAAGAAGAAGCACTATCCCGAGAGAAAGACACCAAAGTAAAGAGAAAAAAAAGGAAATAATTTAATGTTTCTTGGGCGGTCCAGTAGAATTTGATCCATGGACCTGTACCGGTCAACGGCCAGGGATTGGGGGGACCACTGATCTAATGGATCTAACCTCAACAACTTCCGTACCTGAAGTCATCACTTCCAGAACTAAACGCCATTTACATCAGCGAACTGATCGACTCAAACTCACTCAAGTGTAATCAATCAATACACTATTGAACTGATCGACTCAACTCACTCAAGTGTAATCAATCAATACAATATTGAACTGATCGACTCAACTCACTCAAGTGTAATCAATCAATACAATATTGAACTGATCGACTCAACTCACTCAAGTGTAATCAATCAATACAATATTGTTTTTTTTTAAAGTAAGAAGTTGTAAAAAGAAATAATACAATCGGAACAGATCTTTGGTAACAGCAAGTAATGGCTTTACTAAAGAAGTTGATTTAGTTATATGAACAAAATTTAGAGAAGAACTGTTTAATGACCCCCCCCCCACCCCACCCGCCCCTCTATAAAAGAAAGGGTTCTGAACACTCCGGTTAATTAAGCTCAATAATTCCAGTGAAATAAATTCAATTGCTATCATTGAAGTCAAAATGAACTTCATAACTGGCCTTATTTTCAGGACTCGAACACACACACACACACACACACGCACGCACGCATATATATATATATATATATATATATATATATAACTTAAGGATGCTCATCTTGTCAAGTGATGTGGGTTGGGGGTGGTAATGGGGGTGGAGAGACTCGATGATTGCTGGAAGGTAATTTAAATAAAGTGGGGCGTTCATAAATGTTTCCCAATGATAGCAGGAGTTATCTGTTGTAATTCATTGCCCAACAAATGCGTGATTAATCAAAGCAAATAATTGGTTCTGTATGATACAGCTGGCACCAACTGTGGCGATCATGGATTCTGTCTGAAACAGCTGGCACCAACTGTACCGATCGTGGGTTCGGTCTGATACAGCTGGCACCAACTGTGGCGATCATGGGTTCTGTCTGATACAGCTGGCACCAACTGTGGCGATCATGGGTTCTGTCTGATACAGCTGGTACCAACTGTACCGATCGTGGGTTCTGTCTGATACAGCTGGCACCAACTGTGGCGATCATGGGTTCTGTCTGATACAGCTGGTACCAACTGTACCGATCGTGGGTTCTGTCTGATACAGCTGGCACCAACTATAGCGATCATGGGTTCTGTCTGATACAGCTGGCACCTAATGTTCATGAGTTCTTTCTGAAACAGCGGGTATCAAATGTAGCGATACAACTTATGTTTAAATGGGGTTTCAAAGAAGTGGTGAAGAAAGAGTTTTCGGTTGCCTAGCTGCTGTCTCATCATAGGTAATGTTGTATTCATTCACACCTGAAGAAAGGGGGATCCGGTGAATTGCCCAGGAGCCCACAGAGCTCAAGAATGGCCCATCATCCCAAATTAACAATACTATTGTACCATTTTATACGTATTCTATAATACAATGTTCGGTACGCGTACTCAAGGGGGTACGTGAATTGTTTGGCGGTTGTACACGCTGCATCGGGCTGAGAACATTGTGTAAACATACACTACTAAAACGAAAACAATGAAATGATAAATTACAGACATGTGTTAGTAGAATGTTCGTATTTGAGGGTCCTCACGCCTTCGTTGTGCCGGCATTCATATATCTCTTGGCTGTCCTGTATGTGTCTTCTCTTTGTTTGAGTTATGCTCTGATTGCACACACTTAAAAAGATTAAACGCATTTATAGATTAATATATGTCCCAGACTTAAATGTTCGCAAGTTTGTAACCACAAGAGTCCAGTTTAAAATAAACTTCTATAGTCTCACATAACGTTTACATTATATAATTTTATTAATTCCATCAATCTGCCGATAGTCCGGATCAAGAATCTTCTTAAGTCCGCTGTTTCAAAAGGTTTGTACACTACTGGCCTAGTGGTCAATAAAGCGGCTCTTAGGAACACATTTGAGACCCTGTGTTAATGAAATGGCGTTTAACAAAAACATTGAGTACAATAAAATACAAAAACAAGAATGATATTTAAAAACAATGCAGATCTTTCAACTTATGCTTTACCTGTATCTCCCAACTTATGGTTTACCTGTATCTCCCAACTTATGGTTTACCTGTATCTCCCAACTTATGGTTTACCTGTATCTCCCAACTTATGGTTTACCTGTATCTCCCAACTTATGGTTTACCTGTATCTCCCAACTTATGGTTTACCTGTATCTCCCAACTTATGCTTTACCTGTATCTCCCAACTTTATGGTTTACCTGTATCTCCCAACTTATGGTTTACCTGTATCTCCCAACTTTATGGTTTACCTGTATCTCCCAGAGCGGATGATCAAATGATAGAGGCTGGGTGGCCATCTTGGAGACAAACTGCTGCAGATCTTCAAGCGTTTCTATGTAGCCAGGCATATTGTACACGTGTTTGCTCACCATGAACTGTTTGTCACTCACCCAGGCTTGACCACAACAGAAGGAAACAATCTTATTAGATGAAAATAAAAAGAAATGTGTCATTGTGGGCAAAAGTCATGCAAAAAAAAAACCCACTGAAAATTTACGTTCACCGAGAGGAGCTACACTATATTTTGAAATCAAATGAGTGTTAAGTTTAAAGTAAATCTTATCAGACCCACAGCCTAAAAATCTGGGGCCACCCGACAAACTCTGACAAATGTGCCCCCCCTGCCCCATTCTTACTTATAAAAGAGACCACTTAAGGCCAACTAAATAATATTATAAAAAATACAAGTGACAGGGTCCTTTAAGCTTGATGGCCCTGACAAGTGTTTGGCAGCCAACATGTAACAAACACACTCACTATCTTATTACATGAGTGTTATAAACACATTCACTGTCAAATGACATGAATATAAGAACCCTACACATTGTTGTACTATATGAACGAAATAACCATACTCACTTCATACAAAAAGTATGAATTTCATACTAAAAGAATGACTTTCATACTAAAAGTATGACTTTCATACTAAAAGAATGACTTTCATACTAAAAGAATGACTTTCATAGTAAAAGAATGACTTTCATACTAAAAGAATGTAATAATCACAAGTGTTAATGATATTAAGAGTACTGTCATTTTCGTCACGTTTAAAGAACGATTGCTGGGAATAAGCACACAACACAGTGGTCTCCATCACAGTCGAGACTTTGAAAAAACAACGATGCAGTTTTATTTCATATATTCATAAATTTTATATTTTCAACGTCTTTTAAATAGACATATAAAATACCCGAAGGAAACAACAACGAAAACACCATAACCTTTTACATAATGTAATGTAAACAAAACACCATGACCTCTACATAATGTAATGTAAACCAAACACCATAAACTAGACATAATGTAATGTAAACCAAACACCATAACCTCTACATAATGTAATGTGAACACAAATGAAAACATCATAAGCTTTACATAATATAATGTAAACATATCTTGGCACTGTTCCTGTGGAATAATCGATAATTCTTTTTTCTGTTTGATAGACTTGTTTATGACCCAATAATACTTGCTCTGTTATCTTTTATGAAAACTAGTTTAGCTTATCAATCATAATAAATCAAATCCACACAAGAGACAGCACGAAAAGTGTTTAGTTTCAGAAGTTCAAACTTTTTGAAGTTTTTTTTTATGCAATAGAATTTCCTTTAATTTGAAGGGGAGATCACAAACCACATTGCTGTTCAAATATTTTGTATTGACTTTTTTTATTTCTTTTCTGAACGTAAGGTAAAAATAATTTAAAATGGAAGAAGTGTAAGGCAGAGTCAACGAAATATTTCAGAGTAATTATCTGACGAGGATGTGGTTCAAGAATAATGAATGATGGTTGTGTGTGTGTGTTTTTTTTTACCTTCGTTGATGGTTAGGATAGTAAATGAAAACAAAGGTTTCCAAGTTTATTCATCAAGTTCCGATCTAAACTATGGTTTCACTTTCACACAATCTTTGACTTCTGCACTCCGTCTCAATGTCACTATAAGAACATCCGTTCATAAACAGTGGTCTCCCAGGCACGAAGTTTCTCTGCATACACTGCCCTGTGTACTGTTCCTATTCAATGTCACAAACCCCAGAAGCGGATTAAGGTATTTTGGGGCCCGGTCCGCAGAAACAAATATTGGGCCCTTTAGATAAAGCAACATGAATCAACCAGTGTAAAACGTTGTTTCTGCAGGGCTAATAAAGCAACATGAAGCAACCAGTGTAAAACGTTGTTTTTGCAGGGTAATAAAGCTACATAAATCAACCAGTTTAAAACGTTGTTTTTGCAGGGCTAATAAAGCAACATGAATCAACCAGTGTAAACCGTTGTTTTTGCAGGGCTCTTAAGACTTAAAGGGCCCATGGTGGGCACTAGCCGATTAATCCGTCTTTACACAAACCAAAACCACCACAAGGGGAGCAACCAGAAAAACTGTCAGGGGCCCTAATCTTTAGCTCCCCCCAGTCGCTTTTATTAATTTCATTTTTTTACTAGTACTTTTTGTTTGTTGCAAAATTGATAGAAAAGGGAGTCAGAGAGGCCCCTGATTTTGAATGCTGGCAGGGTCCCTATCAACTATGACTGTGGCCCTGCACAGACACAACAACTCACGATGTCCTTCCTGTCAATGACCACAATGCCAAGATTTACAATGTCAGACTGGACCACCGCAACTCAAACACTTGGCAGCAGAGTCCTTATTAGACAGAGACTTTTATAGATAGGTGTCCTTAGGTAAAAATACCAGCAGGCCCCAGATATTTTCAGTTTGTCAGTGATTTTTACTTTTTCTGACAATGGGCCTTTTACTTAGAACAACTTTTACTTAGAACACATCTATACTTAATAAACATTCATTAACTAGTATTAACCGATTGAGCTAAAAGTTAACACACATGCAATCATTCACAAAGACATGACTAAAATAAGCACAGTAAAACCCACCTATTAATTATAAGAAAGACCGATAGAATGACAAGGTAAACAACAACTCACCCTTTGAGTGAATCTTGGGTACATCTTACGACCGTGTCTGTTTTCGACAGACAAAAGTCTGGAGTCTATAAGATTTCTTATCCTATCAGTATCGAGGCCTTTCTGTAAGACTAGAAGACTCTGGGCTATTGCGTTTCCACATCCAACACCTCCTTTACCCAGCCACATCAGTTCGGAACTCGTCAGATGGGTGTGGCAAACACACACACAGCATCGGCCCCACAGCGTCTGGCCGCAGCAGCACAGCATGCCGCACAGCCTCTTAAACAGGACGACGTTGGGCAGAACAACTAAAATGACCACCAGCAGCGGCCACATGAGGAGAAACGAGAGAAGGAAGATCACAACTGCGGTGAAGACTGCCCAGCAGATGCTGGAGTCCGTGTAATGGACGATACGTCTGTACGGGGCGTTCGGGAAGTCCAGCTGAACTTTGAGGTCACGCTCAACCTCTCGAAGGTGAAGGTCGCTAACATGTGGGTCGGCTATGTCAGGAAGGTCAAGGCAAACTTCCGAGCGAGCATCCGACGACGTGAATGAGGATGAGCTGGGAACTTTAAATAAGGGTGAGTACACAGAATCGGGCGTGCTCAGCTGATTGGAAGAATAGTTTCTCAGTCGGTCAGAGGAGACGGAGCTGGTGAACATTTTCTTCGGACGGGCTTGATCTGAAGCGAGGGGACCATACATATTAGACACCGGGTAGTTTGAGCCAACAGATTGTTGCTGTTTAGTTCGGGGAAATGTTTGTGTATAAGGCGTTGAATGGGCTCTAGAATCAAAGTGCATATATGTGAGCTCTTTAGACATTTTATTATGTTTGGGCAAACTGTCTTTGTGATGTTTTGGCAGCAGCGGTTCCTCTACCGATTTGTTACTATCCATGTAACCAATAGATTTTCGGCTGTCCATCTCCGATAGTACGTTCCGAGGTTCAATGCTGGTGACCCTATCGTCCAGAACTTCGTAGTCGACGTCCAGCGGATCCTGGTCAATGTGCCCGCGAGAAAATTTCTTCCTGGGCCTGGAAGGGGTTTGTTGGTGACCGGTGGCCAGGCTTGACGGGCGAGTTATGGACTGAAGAATTTTGAGGGGATTGGCCGACGTCTTGGGCTCGACGGTGACCGACATTTTAGGTGGTGAAGAAGTGATCCCCTCGATGGAGAGCTCGCCCAGTAAACGCCCCGAGTGACCACCGCTATCCTCTGTTGTTTTCTTCTGATGCTGATGTCTCTGTGCCTGCATAGATTTAGATTTCGCATTTCCTTCATCGGAGAGATACGTTTCTTTGTCGTTTTTTGCCTGTTTCCTTCTGTCGAGTTCCGAGGACTTTTTAGAACGCTCCATTGATATTTCTCTGGGAGCCGACTGGGACCTGACCTTGCGATCTTTTCCCCCCTTGACCGCTGATGATGAAGATGTGATTGATATTTCCTTCACGGTGACCGACTCGGTCTCCGTTACGGCCATGGCTACCTTCTCAAAAGCAAGTTTAGCCTGAGATAGAACTGAAAGCCGGCGCTTGTAGGCTGGAGATTCTGGAATCTCTTCCATGACCTGGGTCTGTTTCTTGCTGTCCTCGCGCGACAGGCGAATAACGGGAACCGACATCTTAATGTCATGTTCTGATTTGTTCGTATCGACAGGCGTGAAAACGACCTCATTATCGTCAGATCCTTTAGACCTGGAGGCGCTTTTCGCGTGCCTTTTATGCTTTGGTGTGTGCGTTCTGGCACTCTCGACGGTGAGTGTATCTTTACCTTTGCTGGACTTATCAGGCGCGAGTTTTTCCTTAGAAGGAGAGTTGGACTTTTTGTCATTTTTAGATTTCGCAGGTGCCGACTCTTTGGCGTTTTTAGTTTTTTTAGATGTGTGATTGGCCTCTTTGGCCTGCGCTTGTTTGGGTCGCTTCGCGGAGTCATCTCGCGGCGGGGCAGGTTTCTTGGATGCGACGTCGTTTGTTCGATGAGGCTTCGGGCTGGCACTCCCAGCCCTCTGCTGCTGTTGCGGCTGCTTGAGCTGTGTGGTGCTTCCTGTTTTCTGTTGCTGCTGTTTAAGGCGAGTGACGACATCTCCGAGACCGTGGCCGCCGTCAGGGGCGAATGGGTTGAGGATGGCGGTGGGGCTCTTCGTTGGGGCGGAGGTACCCCCGGGGGCGTGTGCGGCTTTGTGTGCTGACTGCCCGGCATTGTTGGGGGCTGGTTCAATGTCAGGGTTGCGCCGGTTCTGAGCACTATTCTGAGGCTGCCGGCCCGCTCGTCCATGAGCGGAGTCCATCGAGTGGACGGTCCATTACCGCTGTCTACACATACCTATAGACAGATAGAAACATTGTTGAGTTCAATTTTATTACATTTTTGCATGATATGAACTCACTTGTATATTTTCTAGAATTATTATGCATCACTTAAAACAAATATTGTATTTAATTATACAAAAGTTATACAGAACAATGCTCGGAGAAATATTCTTTGATAATTAAATTAGTATTAGGCCTAGTCCTGTATTAGTCCTGTATTTAAAAACACGTTTTTTTGCATATAAAATAAAAAAAATGTCTCTTTAGTTACTAAGATAGAACATTCTACATCATTATTGATTTATCTATAACATAATTCAACTATGTTTACTTGGTTTAGAATCTAGATATATTTCATTTGATATCATTAGTTAATTAACCATTGCTGCCAATGAATACATAATAAAAGATTGATAATAAAATCCAAAGGTAATGCGCTATAGACCCAAGAACAATACATTAACAAAATTGTAGTTTTTAGTCGACACTAATAGGTTTCTGTTAATAGACTCTATTAAACATAAAGCTACATATGATAACATAATAACAAGATTTCGTCAACTATGTTACTGTTGAGTTTAATCGCTCAGAAAATTTGTAATTAAATAAAATTTGTAAATTTAAATTAATTCTATTCATTCCCACAGGAGATCTTTTTTCAAGTCATATGAAAATAAAAATTAAGATATTGATTCTCTGATGTTTTATTTTGGCTTCTTTATTTAAAAAAATCAATATAAATGAAATAAATTACAAACTAGTACATGTGTAATAGATGTAAGAACAAAAAATGCACCCATTCAGTAAGAATACACAATTTATAGAAAAACCCATTAATGTGCAATAGAATACAGTAACTAGGATTAGTGGTCACCTAGGCGGACTATAAAAATGTCACTCCTTTCTTTTGCCAAAGTGCACAACAGTTGTGAAAATTCCACCTTTTCTTTTGCCAAAGTGCGCAACAGCTGTGAAAATGCCACTCCTTTCTTTTGCCAAAGTGCACAACAGCTGTGAAAATGTCACCCCTTTCTTTTGCCAAAGTACACAACAGTTGTGAAAATGTCACCCCTTTCTTTTGCCAAAGTGCGCAACAGTTGTGAAAATTCCACCTTTTTCTTTTGCCAAAGTGCGCAACAGTTGTGAAAATGTCACTCCTTTCTTTTGCCAAAGTACACAACAGTTGTGAAAATGTCACCCCTTTCTTTTGCCAAAGTGCGCAACAGTTGTGAAAATTCCACCTTTTTCTTTTGCCAAAGTGCGCAACAGTTGTGAAAATGTCACTCCTTTCTTTTCCTTAAGTGCACAACAGTAGTGAAAATGCCACCCCTTTCTTTTGCCAACGTGGGGAAAAAAATTATTACTTTTTTTTGTATTTTAACGTTTTTTATTAATTTATTATATTATTAATTTGTTAAAATTGAATTATTTTAAAATTGCGCGCAATAAGAATTAAAATATAAAATGCGAAACTGCGAACTGATAGTTAAAGGTTAGGCAATCCATCACTGAGTACCGGTACCTATTTTTTTTTACAAAAAAAAAAGCACTGGTTTAATGTAGACTGTTTCACTGTAAACATCGGATATGATGTAATGTATTTCTTAATTAAATACTTTGCTAAATATAAACAACAAACAAACAACAATACGAGATGAAATAAAACCTCATTTATCCTTTAACAATCAATTTAATATTTGTGAAATCAATACTTGGTTTCCAAATGGCATCAAACCAAGTGTCTCTAAATCTCGACTGCAGATCCCATTCCGTTATTTAGCTCTCTAGCTGGATTAAATCTAAGACAAGACGATACGGGGGTGAACTTGTATTATGCTTTCCTTTAATAAGGTTTAGTAAAAGTCGTTTATATTTCAACTAAATAACCACAAGTCATGATTATTATGATTTAACCCCCTTGAAGCCGAGCTTTTTTAAGCCAACCAAGGACTTGTAATCTAATACCAGTCATTTTTTTTCATTCCCTGGTGTGTCTGTGTGAACGTATTATGATTTGAAATGAACTAGAAATCTCCCTCACCCCCCCTCACTCCCTCTTCCACGGACACTTGAAGAATCTGTTCTGGCTGACCTTTTTCAAACATGTTGAGAATTAAAATGAGAGCAAAGTGTAATGAAATAATGTCTGGTGAAATGGAAAGGGGGGGGGGTGGCGGGTGGTAGATGTATAACTACGTCTAATGAAGTGAGTACTGAACGAGATAGGTAATAACAGGGGGTAGGACAGTATGTCTGGACAGACACAGGTAATGATTATAAGCTAATGGTTAGGTGTATGTGTTGTAAAGGGTGGTGGTGGGCAGAGAGTGGTTAATGACGGAGTTTAAATTCAGAAATAGAGGTGTTTGTTACAAGATGGAGTATGATAAATAGAGGTGTTTGTTACAAGATGGAGTATGATAAATAGAGGTGTTTGTTACAAGATGGGGTATGAGAAATTGAGGTGTTTGTTACAAGATGGAGTATGATAAATAGAAGTGTTTGTTACAAGATGGAGTATGATAAATAGAGGTGTTTGTTACAAGATGGGGTATGAGAAATTGAGGTGTTTGTTACAAGATGGGGGGTATGAGAAATTGAGGTGTTTGTTACAAGATGGGGGGTATGAGAAATAGAGGTGTTTGTTACAAGATGGAGTATGAGAAATAGAGGTGTTTGTTACAAGATGGAGTATGATAAATAGAGGTGTTTGTTACAAGATGGGGTATGGGAAATAGAGGTGTTTGTTACAAGATAGGGGTATGAGAAATAGAGGGGTTTGTTACAAGAAGGAATATGAGAAATAGAGGTGTTTGTTACAAGATGGAGTATGAGAAATAGAGGTGTTTGTTACAAGATGGAGAATGAGAAAGGATACGTGTGACTAGACTGTGTAATAGTGTGTGTGTGTGTGTGTGGTTTCATGTGTAGACAGTTGAAAATTAGTTCAGCACACGTTGGTGTGGGAGCAGTAAAAAAATAGTACCTGAGCTGGGTACAGTTAAGTAGTTTTTAAGAAGAGAAATAGGCCGTATGTTTATGAGTGGAGAGTAGAGTACAGTATGCTCAAGTAACTAGTATGTGAGGGTGTAAAGTAGTTGTAAGCTGGGTTTAAGTAGGGGCAGACTTACAGGGTACAGCGAGTTGGGTTAATGTAGTTGTACAGTAAATGGATACAGCAAATTGGGAGTAAAGTAGTTGTACAATAACCGGATACAGCGATTTGGGAGTAAAGTAGCTGTGTAGTAACCGGATAAAGTGATTTGGGAGTAAAATATTTACAGTAACCGGATACAGTGGTTTGGGAGTAAAGTAGTTGTGCAGTAACTGGATAGAGTAAAGTAGTTGTACAGTAACCGGATACAGTGATTTGATAGTAAAGACGTTGTACAGTAACCGGATACAGCGATTTGGGAGTAAAATATTTACAGTAACCGGATACAGTGGTTTGGGAGTAAAGTAGTTGTGCAGTTAACTGGATAGAGTAAAGTAGTTGTACAGTAACCGGATACAGTGATTTGGGAGTAAAGTAGATGTACAGTAACCGGATACAGCGATTTGGGAGTAAAATATTTACAGTAACCGGATACAGTGGTTTGGGAGTAAAGTAGTTGTGCAGTAACTGGATAGAGTAAAGTAGTTGTACAGTAACCGGATACAGTGATTTGATAGTAAAGACGTTGTACAGTAACCGGATACAGCGATTTGGGAGTAAAATATTTACAGTAACCGGATACAGTGGTTTGGGAGTATAGTAGTTTTGCAGTAACCGGATACAATGATTTGGGAGTAAAGTAGTTGTACAGTAACTGGATACAGCGATTAAGGAGTAAAGTAGTTGTACAGTAACTGGATACAGTGATTAAGGAGTAAAGTAGTTGTACAGTAACAGAATACTGGTGGTTGGCTATAGAGTTACTGTTAAGTAACAGGGTACAAAGAGTAAAGTGTACAACTGAGTAGTTCTTGAGTACCGCGTGGGGCCAGATGGTCGTGTGTTAAAGCGCTCAACTGTCGACCTGATGTCCGGGGATCGATCTCCGCTGAACACAAATGGATTTTCAGGTCATGGTTAAAGTCCCTGCTATATCCCCCTTGGTGCCTTCAAGGCCTTTTACACTATGACTTTGGTGGGGATGAAAGAATGCAGCATAGAAAGTCCCATTAGTGGTTGATAGGATCTAAGAGATTTCATCTCATCTTTTACAGGGACTGCGCACACAGTCCCAGGGACAGGGGCGGGGTGGGTGTTCAGAAAGATAGTTGTACAGGTAGGTGGGTGTGTCAGTGACTGAGACTGAAATGTTATCGAAATAGAGGGGAACGGAGATGTTCAAGGAAAGTGGTTGAAGAGATGAGAAGAGATTAAAATTAAAGTCAGCGGTCGGCAACCGGTGGCCCGTGGACCATTAATGCTGGACATAATATGTTTTCCCATTTTAATACTATTTATTTGTTTATTAGATATTAAAGAATAAAAAAAAATGGGTTTTGTTTTTTAAAAAAATATCTATTCATGGATGAATGCGTGAAAATAAACAAAAGCATCACGTGATTAAGCTGTAAGTCCTTTTTGGGGATTTTATTTTTTATTTCAAGCTTTTAAAACTTTACACTGATAATAAGACAAACATGTATAGTTTGTACACGGAGGGGGGACTAAGACAAACATGTATAGTTTGTACACGGAGGGGGGAACTAAGACAAACATGTATAGTTTGTACACGGAGGGGGAACTAAGACAAACATGTATAGTTTGTACACGGAGGGGGAACTAAGACAAACATGTATAGTTTGTACACGGAGGGGGAAATGATTTGAGATAATTTTTAAGAAATTAAATTCTCAC
Source organism: Bulinus truncatus (assembly GCA_021962125.1). NCBI lineage: Eukaryota > Metazoa > Mollusca > Gastropoda > Planorbidae > Bulinus > Bulinus truncatus. Next base: position 7,562,339 of record JAGDYQ010000001.1, on the reverse strand, counting down.
GCTTAACTTTCTGCTTACAATATTCATAACGATGTTATGATTCGGTGCCGTTTTTTATGACTTTGGGGGCACTTAAAGATATTTGGGGGGGGGTGCTAGACAAACACTCTTAAGAGATATTTGGGGGCCCTAGACAAACACACAAAATAGATATTTGGGGGCCCTAGACAAACACACAAAATAGATATTTGGGGTCCCTAGACAAACACACAAAATAGATATTTGGGGGCCCTAGACAAACACACAAAATAGATATTTGGGCGCCCTAGACAAACACACAAAATAGATATTTGGGGGCCCTAGACAAACACACAAAATAGATATTTGGGGGCCCTAGACAAACACAGAAAATAGATATTTGGGGGCCCTAGACAAACACACAAAATAGATATTTGTGAGCCTCAGGAAAAAAAGGGCCTCAGTAAAAGGCCTAATAGAAATAATGTCAGGGGTCCTTTCTGCAGTGGGTCCCCAGTCGGCTAAGAGTTCGCCCTATCCATAATAATGGCTCTACATAGTTCAAGTCTATACGTTATAACTTAAACATTGTAAAATTGGATTAGATGTTCAGGCTCTCGTCAAACATGTGTTGGTGCGCACTGATTTTCGTCGGCATTGGAATGAGTGCGTTTCGGTGCGGATGATGCGCCATAGGAAGATAGCGATGGGATCACGGGTGGGATCATGAACGCGATCGAATAAGATCGCGCAGTTGACAGTTTTAGATAAAGGTTTTGAATATTAGGAGGCATTATTATCTGTTGATTTAGAGGCTTTGAATATTAACAGAAAATATCATCTGTTTATTGAGAGGCTTAGGGTATTAACAGTTAATATAATCTGTTTATTTAAGTCTCATTCATCTGTTTTTGTATAGAAATTAATGCTTGCTATCCCTTTTTTTTTTACCGAATGTCTGAACTGGACATTGTATAGTTAATGTTTAACTACTTTTTAAAAGGGTCGTGAAATTTTCGTTAGTCAAGTTGAACTGTTGATATTAAATATTCCAACAAGTATTTATGTTGTTGGGCCTATGAAAGATCACATTTTTCTTTTTGTCAGAATGAAAAAATAAAAAGGAATGTATATTGTATTTTTATTTTATTTCAAAGAACTTAAATAGATCACACGGTTGTTAATGTTGAGTTAATAACGACATGAATCATTTCAGCTCCTTGAAAATTGTCTCCCTTTATACACGTATTGGTCTGAAGTCGTAATTTCTTTCATATACATTTTTCATTTTCTCTTCATTATTTTTAGAGCATTTTCGAAAAAAAATGCTCTATTGTCCCCGTTTTGTCTGTCCGTCCGTCATCACCCTAGATCTCAACAACCATAAGTCCTAGACCCATGATGTATATATCATTTTGTAGGTCTTGGCCTGCCAAGAAATGACTTTTTTCCATTTCGCGATCTGACCTCTCAGGGCCGTAAAAGGGGCCTTAGTACCGTTTTTTACTATATAAGCTATATTAATAAAGGAACGCTATATCTCAGCAACTATAAGTCCTAGACCCATGATGTATATATAATTTTGTAGGTCTTGGCCTGCCATGTGTACATCAAAAGTTCATTTCGCGATAGGACATCTGAGGGCCGGGCTTCAGGGCTCCTAAGGGGCTTATATATTATATATACACCTTGTACGTTCAATAACCCGTTCATTTGGTGCGAAATACTGCAGCACGTAGTTTCACCAAGATTTATTAAGAAACTCATCAAATGAAAAAGTATGCTTGTGTTCTGAGTTTAATTGAAAGTATCAGAGCTATGCAACAATTGACGGAGTTTTCGGACGATTAGATGACTATAATTTAGAATGTTTTCAATTATGAGTCCTATTTCAGTAACCACAAACCACTTGTAGTTAGATTTAAGAGACAATAATTTTTTTTCAAATATAAAGAAACGTCTTTATAATTTTTTTTTACAAATATATGCATTACACAATTGAATTTATAAACATTTCCAAAATTTACAAATATTTACTGAAAGCTAACAAACGTACTGATACTAACACGAAAATGCGCTAACACGTCCTGTGTCCAGAATGGAACAGGCTTAATTGCTTGTTTTTTTTTACTTTATCATAAAACCTCAGTTGATGTGAAAGAGAACAGAGGCATTGGTCATGTGGTGAACATCAAAACAAAATTATTTCTGTTTTTGTTTAACTAACCCACAATTCAACTGTTTGAAATCATTATGTCCTACACTGTGTTCCATGATGCTCCTATTACAATGCACAGTTCATTTCTTGGTCCTATATCAGAACAGCTTCCACTAATCGAGAAAGGTTTTGTTGTGCCACATCTACAGCTTCACCCTAACAGGGGAGTGACGCCATTACCTGACCGACGCTGATCGGCAGAGCCGTTCTTACGGGTTTTTTCTTTGGTGGGGGGGGGGGGGCTTGATAAAGGTATATTTTGGGGGCCCTTGATAAAGATATATTTTGGGGGCCCTTGGTAAAGGTATATTTTGGGGGCCCTTGGTAAAGGTATATTTTGAGGGCCCTTGGTAAAGGTATATTTTGGGGGCCCAAACCAACGAATATTTCGGGGCCCTAGACAAGGTATATTTTGGGGCACTAGTCACAGGTATATGTTGGGGGGGCATCAAAAAAGTATATTTAGGTACCCTAATAAAAATGATATATAGCTCGACGTTAAAAATTTTGGGCCCTGATCTTTAAAAATTGCGCCCCCACCCCCCACCCCCACATTTTTTAAAGTCATTTACGCCAGGGGCCCATAGCGATGGTTCAGGAAAACTTTTCTTTAAAAAAATCAACAAAATCTCGACAGGCGCCCCGCATAGATGTAAGGGGCCCCTTAGCATTTCCGATAGACACACCACCAACGAATATCTGTGTGCATCACATAAACTATTTACAGACTAAGTTCTAACTTAGATCAAAACAAGTACGTCTCAGGTGTATCAATATATTGACAGTAAGTAAGACGTAGAATAAAGAAGAGGCTAATCCTGAATGTAAACCCTAGGGTGGTGTGTGTGTGGGGGGGGGGAGGGGGTTTGTAGCCACCATGCAGTAATTTCACGCAGAGAGAAGCTAGGAAAAAGTGAAGCTTACTTTGACAATGGTATGTAGCCCCCCTAACCCTCTCCTTGATCAAGCCTCACTTTGCTCTTTAAGTCAAGGTAACAGAGCTACTCACGTGCTGGTCGTATAACACACTTATAGCGGATGAACACAATGAGTGGGTGTGGTGTGTGTGTGTGTGTGCACTCACCTGGATGCTAATGTAACATCGCCGACACCAAGAGCCTGACGAAACACAAGGGAGGGGGAGGGTGTTCGGGGGGCGGGGGTTGGGGGAGGCGCACGACAGTTTACTCCCGGTACAACATAGTAAAAACAAACCTCTTTGATGCTGGCGACCTGTCTATGACGTCACCAAACAAACCAAATCTAACAAGGTCTGCACTGATGTGTGTTTGTTGGTGTGTGTGCATGTGTGTGTGTATGGAAAAGGAAAAGGGGGGGGGGTGAAGATGTCTTGTCATGATGCAAGCAGAGGCAGTTTTAGGTCATTCGAGGCCCAGGATACAGAAGGGAAATTATTAAAATGAGATTCTAATAATAATGCAACTTATGCAAGACCAATGATATTTCACTTAAATCGTAATACGATAGAGGAAGAGAAAACAACTTAAACAGAGAAGTTTTACATGACAACGATCCATTTATGTATACTTTACTATATACTGTACATGTATTTGTTATTTCAGCATACTCCGGGACGATAATGTTTTCATTTGCTTTTAATCCTCTTTGAGTTGTAAAACTACATATATACTTTTCGTTTGACAGTTGTTCACTAATATGTCCTCATTTATAAGGCAAAATAAGGAAGATTTTCTTTTCTTTTTTGACGCCGCCATTGCCAGCATGACAGGGTGTAGTGTGCCTACAACACCAGCACTGTTGGCGGCGCTGATGCATATCTGCCATGCCTACAGAGCGGCGGGGTGAGTGTGCCCGCTAATAGCTGCCGGGATAGCAGAAAAAAAGGGTTTTAAGACCTGCCCAGACTGGTCAGACCAGCAGGGGGTGTGTACTGCCGGATCGGCCAGAATGGCAAAGCAAGGTATTTTTTCCCGCTACTCAGACGGAGGGTTGGGTGTAATGTGCCTGAATGACAGGCTGCGAAGGTGTGCTTGAGTGGGACAGAGTGGAAGGGTGTTGTGTGCCGACCACATCTGTCACCACCAGGCTTGCGGAGCCGGAGCCGAGGAGCCGGGAGCCGCTACTTTTTGCTGGAGACGGAGCCGAAAAAATCTGGCGGCTCCACGGCTCCCAAATGTTTTTTTTTTAAAGGAGAATTTTTTTTTTATCTTTAAAATTCCAAATTTGTTTGATTGTTTGCCTCCTACAATTTGAAAAGTTGTTATTTTTACTAACGCCACAACAGTAACAGAGTTAAAATGATAGCGTGTACGCACATCACCACAAGAAATCTTTAACGGGGAATCGTTTTGTGTTAGTTTTAAATCTTGTTTACCCTCCGAAATTTTTTTAATGGCATGTTATTTTGTTATATATAAAGTTAAAACAGTTTTATTTCATAGAATAATTGTATCAATCATTTAAAATAAATTTTTACTAAGACGACAAATAGAACGCATCATTTCGTATTATTTTTTGACCGCGAAACAGGCCCGTAGCGTGTGTGGGGCCAGGGGGGCTTAGCTCCCCCTTGCGTTTTGTCTGGCCCCCTCTGCTTATTTGCTCTACTTAGTAAAATGTATTACCTGCCCCCCCCAGCTATTGCCTGGCCCCTGTTGTAGAATGCCTGGCCCCTGCTGTAGAATTTTCACGCTACGGGGCTGCCGCGAATTTGTAATAGACTAAAAACAAAATGGTCGCTTTCTGTATTTCACAATTTTATTATAAACAGAATATCTGAAATAGAGTAGATAAATTTATAAGGGTGCGGCTATACGGACCCGGGTCCCAATAAAATCCGATTGTTATTTGGACCCGTGGCAAATATGCACTAAGCTTAGCTATATTTAAACTTTATTAGACGGAACCCGAAAAAATAATAATACAGAGTCCGCATAGTGGAACCCTAGACACTGAGTAACGATTAAATCATACAATTTAAACAATTATAAAAAAAAAACAATAATAAAGTTTATGTATAGCTAAGCTAAGTGCATATTTGCCACGGGTCCGAATAACAATCAGACTTTATTGGGACGGGGTTCGAATAAAAATCGGAGTTTATTGGTGCCCGGGTCCGAATAGTCACTTCGAATTTATAAATAATAAATATAAATACTGAAGTCTTTAAAATATTTTAAATAATGTATCATTTTACTATTTGCTAATTTGATCATTGAAATAACTTTTTATTACTTACGAAAATGGCGACTAGTGAAACCTCGGTCGAAAATAATGATATGATTCTGGATGCACTGAAATGGTTTGTTTTTAGTAAAACCGACATGCGTATATTTTTCAAGTTCCTGACTATGGGGCAGCCCGTAGCGTGAAAATTATACAGCAGGGGCCAGGCATTCTACAGCAGGGGCCAGGCAATAGCAGGGGCAGGTAGTACATTTTACTAAGTATAACAAATAAGCAGAGGGGGCCAGACAAAACGCAGGGGGCCCCGGCCCCCCTGCCCCCCAGCACGCTACGGGCCTGCTATGGGGGTGAACGCGACGAAATTTGCATAACTTTTTATCAGCGGCATGTTTGCGTGGCACAATTAAAAAATTAATAGGGAGCCGGAGCCGGAGCCGTCACATTTTTGGGAGCCGGAGCCGGAGCCGAATAAAAATTTGGCGGCTCCGCAAGCCTGGTCACCACCACCATGTGTGAATACTATGGTCTCAGATAGTCCTCATTGACCACAGTAACACCAACGTCGCAAAAGTTTTTTTTTCCTGGCTAGGAGAACCCCAATGATCATTTCCCCATTGACCATGGTATGTCTACCAGACCAGGATAGCCTGGCAGAGGAGGCACGATATTGACCATGGTATGTCTACCAGACCAGAATAGCCTGGCAGAGGAGGCACGATATTGACCATGGTATGTCTCCCAGACCAGGATAGCCTGTCAGAGGAGGCACGCTATTGACCATGGTATGTCTCCCAGACCAGGATAGCCTGGCAGAGGAGGCACGCTATTGACCATGGTATGTCTACCAGACCAGGATAGCCTGGCAGAGGGGGCACGCCATTGACCATGGTATGTCTCCCAGACCAGGATAGCCTGTCAGAGGAGGCACGCTATTGACCATGGTATGTCTACCAGACCAGGATAGCCTGGCAGAGGAGGCACGCTATTGACCATGGTATGTCTACCAGACCAGGATAGCCTGTCAGAGGAGGCACGCTATTGACCATGGTATGTCTACCAGACCAGGATAGCCTGGCCGAGGGGGTACGCTATTGACCATGGTATGTCTACCAGACCAGAAGGCAGAGGAGGTACGCTATTGACCATGGTATGTCTACCAGACCAGGAGGCAGAGGAGGTACGCTATTGACCTTATTTATCATGGTACCTCCTGGGCCAGGTATAAGTATAAATAGGGAGATAATTAAAAGTCAACTCTTTAAGGGGCATCATAAGCACTTCAGTGTGTATATGTTTATACAACATTTTGAATTAAAAAAAAATCATTTATTTAAATTTCATCAAATTCGGACAGAATTGTATAAAACAATTTAAAAAACAACAACTCAAAAATGATTTATACAATTTGTAAGTAATATAGTTTCTTCTTTTTCTTTTTAAAGTATTTCTGTAAATATAAGTAATATAAGACTAGGATAAAAAATCATCTCATAAACAGTTTATTACCTTTAACTTTTGTCTCCTTTATACCAAGAAACAGATAGAAATTATAGGAATGCCGAGATAAAGTAATGAAACTCTCAAGTGTTATTGATATCAAACAAATATATATATCTTTTTTATGTAGACGAATGTTGTATGAATAGACTTTTATCTTTTCCTACAATCTTTGTTCTCACTTGTTCTACAAAAAAAATCTTTTTTTTTTTATTTCTGCTAAGTTAGAGCCTGACATTTTCGTCCTTCCCCCCCTCCCCCCTCCCCAACGCCCCTGTTTTGTCTTAAGTTTTCCAGAAGTGAGGTCACACCAGGTGGATGCACGCTGGTTACACAACAACCACGAAGACTATATGTACGGACGTCACTGACACTGCTGTAAGGTAAAGGTTGAGAGAAGAGTCGGCGTGCGAATAGACGATATATTAGTACTTTGAGATGTGCTTGGGGGAGTGGAAGAGGGAGGAGGGTACGAGAGAGAGAGAGCAAGGGAGGCAGAGACAAGGGTAGGGGAGTGAAGATTCCACATTTAATCCGCAAGGCCTGGCGAATTATTATTGTATACATCACTTAGTATGATATATATACTCATAAACACAGCCACACACATTATATACACAAACACACACACACACACAAGCACGCCCTCAAACACTTTGACCTACAGAAGGTAAACATACGTCACATGCTCCTGTAAGTTTTATAGACACGTTTCTTACTCGCTCTCGCGGTGTGTGTGTGTGTGCGCGTGTGAGTGTGCGTGTGCGTGTGTGAGTGAGTGTCTGCGGTGAGGCTCTACATTAGTAATTGGATAATGAAACATGTCTGATAAAATTTTCAGTATGTAGTTTTATTAATTTAATTTGACAAATCGAAATGTAAAGAAGTGTTATTGGCAAGTTTAAACATTTCTGTAATCTGACGGAAATCATGTTGATTTATATACATATATATATATATATATATATATATATATATATATATATATATATATATATATATATAATTTTTCCGTTCGAAATTTTGATTTATATTAAACGGTTGATTGAAAATCCATTGCTATCTTTTAAATACATTAAATCATCAGCATGAAATAATTTTCCATAAAATTAAATCGTGGTTTTGAATATTTGTTGTTAGTATGTATTTAGGTGATCTCCCTTAGTATGTATTTAGGTGATCTCCCTTAGTATGTATTTAGGTGATCTCCCTTAGTATGTATTTAGGTGATCTCCCTTAGTATGTATTTAGGTGATCTCCCTTATTTCCAATGCGCAGGAAGAAGCACATAAATGGCCACTTTTATGTATTACAATGAAAAGTAAGCCATTATACTGGTAGAGATTAACATCAAATAAAAGAGGCAATTTATTCATTACGTGAATGACATGAAGTACACTAAAATACGTTGATGATGAACAATGTGTAATGTAACGCTTTATTTTATTAGGCCGAGGTGCTTTCCATTATAAGTAGCACCGTTCTAATGGATATGTTATTTTTTCTGATTATAAGTAGCACCGTTCTAATGGATATGTTATTTTTTCTGATTATATGTAGCACCGTTCTAATGGATATTTTATTTTTCTGATTATATGTAGCATCGTTCTAATGGATATGTTATTTTTTCTGATTATAAGTAGCACCGTTCTAATGGATATGTTATTTTTTCTGATTATATGTGGCACCGTTCTAATGCATATGTTATTTTTTCTGATTATAAGTAGATAGCAGGGTGTTTATCCATTAGTAAATTGTTTAGTCAAAAAATAATTTTCTGGCAATATTTTGCAAATATGTGTACAAGAAAAAAAAACGACTTTTTTTATTGAACGCAAATGCTTCAGGTAGAGTATCAACTTACAGTCACAATCAGAGTATCAACTTACAGTCTCAATCACAGTATCAACTTACAGTCACAATCACAGTATCAACTTACAGTCACAATCACAGTATCAACTTACAGTCACAATCACAGTATCAACTTACAGTCACAATCACAGTATCAACTTACAGTCACAATCACAGTATCAACTTACAGTCACAATCACAGTATCAACTTACAGTCACAATCACAGTATCAACTTACAGTCACAATCACAGTATCAACTTACAGTTTCAATCAGAGTATCAACTTACAGTCACAATCACAGTATCAACTTACAGTCTCAATCAGAATATCAACATACAGTCTGAATCAGAGTTTCCACATAAGTGTCAATCAGTTTCAACATACAGCCTAAATCAAAGAACAACAAATTATGTTTCGAAAATCCACTTCTTTAAATGATGACACAACATAGTGAAAATTACAATACAAATGAACAACTCAACTGCAATAGAAATTCAGTTCAATAAAAACTAAACTGAAGCTGCCTCAGGGTCTCTCTCAGTTTCTTATGGCTTACCCCACTTATTAAGCCCAAGCTTAACCTTTCTTTGAGCCATTCATTGAAGTCTTTGTATTCTCTCTATCGGAAACCGATTCGCAAATCTAATTAAAAAAGGTGGCTTATAGAATAATCGATAATTGCATAGGAATCAGTAAAAATTGTGACATAGTTCCATCACTTAAATAAAAATACAAACCTCATTAATATTATTATCAGTTGGCGGAAAAAGAGATCGCCATTGAGGTCGAAAGGGACATAAGTGAGTCATAACAAACACAACATGTAACAAGTATCTTTTACCACTCTCCCCTTTCTCAACATTTCTCTGACAAGTCACTGCACCCTTTCTCGACTTCGTCTCTGTTGGTTGTTCGTAAAGTAACAGAAAAAATAGAAATAAATAAAATGAAACAGCGATGGACACAGACGTAAACTAAATTTTTGTGGAGGAGGTAAACATTACAAACTTTATATCGGTTAACACAGGGAATCTTCTCCTGGAACTTTAATAATATTAACATACCGAGCTCATCAGATGAAATGTTATGTAAATATATGCTGGTAGCTATTTCTTATTTCCAGTCAATGTAGACACATGCTAAGTAACATAATCTGACTGTACTGAAGGTATATTCGTGTTCAGATATGCCATATATACATATGCATCTCGAACTGGTGGCTTAACATTCATTCATTCATTCATTCATTCAATCAATGCATCTATATTATCTTAATAAGTTAATGCAACAAACATACACATATCTATGTATCTATTAATATTGATGAATTTATTTTTCAATGAAGTAAATATATACTTTTGTACATTTCATTTCTAAATTATTTAATGTTCAATTTAACAGGCATAGACTATACTGTGACCTGGTCATTGAAAAAAAAAAACGTAATGATTGGAGGCCTAGCAAATCTTTTTGAGAATCCTTCACAAATTCAATCAGTATACAGATGAAAATAAGACTACTTGTGATGTTTATTGTGATGTTTAGATCTAATATTGTGATGTTTAGATCTAATATTGTGCATCATATTTACTTGGGTGCTACAAATGTTACAGTACACAGTCTAATTTGAACACACAGTGTCTTTAGTCCTATAGTGACCTCACTTTATGTATGTAAGTTTCAGCTGGTGGTTCCATCTAATACTTTCTAAGCTAGAAATGTTGCTTAAATTGACCTTGGGTCACTAATCAATACCCCAACACCGTACAATGTTAATTTATTTAAATACTCCTGAACTAGATAAAAACTAAGCCAAATAGTTTACCCCCTTCCCTTCCCCGGGGATCATCATAATTTAGACGATAGACTACACTAACACAAGTTTCTATTTTTTTTTTTTACAAATACATTATTACATATTTTTTAATACGAAAACTGAATAGTACATTCAATACATGGATTATGTATTTCAATGACAGTGTTGAGTACTTTGATTACACTAAAGTACCATTAGTCAGCGTATGCAAGGAGTACATTTGAATAAAATAAATTATGTTGAGTACTTTGAGTACACTAAAGTACCATTAGTCAGTGCATGCAATGAGTACATTTGAATACAACAAATTACGTTGAGTACTTTGAGTACACTAAAGTACCATTAGTCAGTGCATGCAATGAGTACATTTGAATACGATAATTTACGTCCAGTGCTTTAAAGTACACTCAGTACACACTTACTTAAAGTGGGTGCATCAGTATAGCCCACTGATTCAACTATACCATCAGTATAGCCCACTGATTCAACTATACCATCAGTATAGCCCACTGATTCAACTATACCATCAGTATAGCCCACTGATTCAACTATACCATCAGTATAGCCCACTGATTCAACTATACCATCGGTATAGCCCACTGATTCAACTATACCATCAGTATAGCCCACTGATTCAACTATAGTTTATACCATCAGTATAATATAGAGGTAAATCAAATTTACTTGTCAACCAAAAAAGCTAAGTCCAACAGGTGAGATAATTCAAGGCGTTGTATTGAAAAAAAATAGAGAGATAGAGAAAACTGAGCATACTTAGCTTGATAACATGCTCTTACTGTAAGTATCTGTTAAAAGTACAGCGCTAATAGCCCAAAGTTGCAGCTAAACACTTAGACCAGATTATCATGGAATCTCTTGCACCTTCCACATGCTGCAATTTTTAAAAGTCAAGTAAACAAGGAAGGCTAGTTCTTCTTCTCTCCTCCTTCTCTCTCCCCCCCCCCCGGGTCCTCCAAGTTAGAGTAGAGAAGAAACTAAAATAACACACAGAGAAATAACAGATGAGAGATATATGTCAGTGCTGTGACCTTCCTGAATCTGCAGAGGTCAAAGAAAGCACAGCTGATGTTGTGAAACATTATTAATGAAGAAATTGTGACGGAATAATTGCCGTAATTGGCTGTAAGCTTATGATGTTGATACGAAATAAATGTAATAAAAGCGGTACCAATAACTGTAGAAGTCATTAACAGTACCAATAACTGCAGTAGTCAAAAGTCATTAACAGTACCAATAACTGTAGAAGTCATTAACAGTACCAATAACTGCAGTAGTCATTAACAGTACCAATAAACTGTAGAAGCCATTAACAGTATCAATAACTGCAGTAGTCAAAAGTCATTAACAGTACCATAACTGCAGTAGTCATTAACAGTACCAATAACTGCAGTAGTCAAAAGTCATTAACAGTACCAATAACTGTAGAAGTCATTAACAGTACCAATAACTGTAGTAGTCATTAACAGTACCAATAACTGCAGTAGTCATTAACAGTACCAATAACTGTAGAAGTCATTAACAGTACCAATAACTGTAGAAGTCATTAACAGTACCAATAACTGTAGAAGTCATTAACAGTACCAATAACTGTAGAAGTCATTAACAGTACCAATAACTGCAGTAGTCATTAACAGTACCAATAACTGTAGAAGTCATTAACAGTACCAATAACTGTAGAAGTCATTAACAGTACCAATAACTGTAGAAGTCATTAACAGTACCAATAACTGCAGTAGTCATTAACAGTACCAATAACTGCAGTAGTCAAAAGTCATTAACAGTACCAATAACTGCAGTAGTCATTAACAGTACCAATAACTGCAGTAGTCATTAACAGTACCAATAACTGCAGTAGTCATTAACAGTACCAATAACTGCAGTAGTCATTAACAGTACCAATAACTGCAGTAGTCAAAAGTCATTAACAGTACCAATAACTGTAGAAGTCATTAACAGTACCAATAACTGTAGAAGTCATTAACAGTACCAATAACTGTAGAAGTCATTAACAGTACCAATAACTGCAGTAGTCATTAACAGTACCAATAACTGCAGTAGTCAAAAGTCATTAACAGTACCAATAACTGTAGAAGTCATTAACAGTACCAATAACTGCAGTAGTCATTAACAGTACCAATAACTGCAGCAGTCAATAACTGAATCTATAATTGCCATAATCAATAAGTGTATCTACAACTGCAGTAGTCATCTAGAAGAGTTTCTCATTGGAATTCCCTAAATTGATTCAATTAAGATTGATAGGTTTAGGCATTGATGGTGAAATTAGACAGCTTAGGGACCATACTTCTTAGAGGGCCCATTGTCGTGATTTTTCGCTGTAACATTTTAACCTGACGCTATTGAAAAGCAGCAAACTTCTGAACCAGATTAAGTTGTTATCAAGTTTAAATAGAAATGAAATGAGCGAGTTTCAGATACTAGAAGGCCTAACATTGCTAATAATCATGGCTACATTGCTAACAGTCAGGCCTACATTTCTGCAGTCAGGCCTACATTGCTTACAGTCAGGCCTACATTGCTGTAGTCCGGCCTACATTTCTGCAGTCAGGCCTAGATTTCTGCAGTCAGGCCTACATTGCTGCAGTCAGGCCTACATTTCTGCAGTCAGGCCTAGATTTCTGCAGTCAGGCCTAGATTTCTGCAGTCAGGCCTAGATTTCTGCAGTCAGGCCTACATTGCTTACAGTCAGGCCTACATTTCTGCAGTCAGGCCTACATTTCTGCAGTCAGGCCTACATTTCTGCAGTCAGGCCTACATTGCTGACAGTCAGGCCTACATTGCTGACAGTCAGGTCTACATTGCTACAGTCAGGCCTACATTGCTGAAGTCCGGCCTACATTGCCGAAGTCCGGCCTACATTGCTGACAGTCAGGCCTACATTGCTGCAGTCAGGCCTAAACTGCTTACAGTCATGCTCACTTCAAAGAATGACAATCTAAGTAGTTGTCAGTGGCCCCCAGGCTAAAATGACTTGGGGTTGGGGGGGGGGAGAGGCTCCCATCTCTTCAAGATTATGACGGTTTCAAAAATGTGCAACTGGTGGCTTTGACAGCTTTTTTTGCCTATTGTACCTTTGCATATACTGCTAACAAAACGTATGAACGTCTCACACTTTGCATACTACTAACAAAACGTATGAACGTCTCACATTGATCATAGTAAATGATCAACTCTCCATTTTATGTCTCTATATCTATGTTTGAGTAGAGTTATTTTTCATCTCCCTACGAGTGTAGGGACTCGAGCACACATTACATCAATACAACTGCATCATTTATTTATTGCTCACACAGTTTTCATTATATGTATTTCCCCTACAGGTCACGCTTCTTAAATAAATGAAAGCATAAATAATTAAAGTGACATAAACATGCATACAACATACACATAGGCTTACATAGCCACAAAAATACAATGTTGTTTATAGTTTACATGTTTTATAAGTGCAAACAAGGAAAACTTGGCTATGTTTACAATTGTAGGTATTGATGCAATATATATATATATATATATATATATATATATGTATATATATATATATATATATATATATATATATATATATATATATATTACTTTGGTAGAGCTGCTATATTTTAAGTTTCTGTAAGTAAAAAATAATGCTCTATACTTCAACCTTCAAATAGAAATATATTGTTTACTAATGCGCGGACATTATTCAAAACTAAAAATGATATTATTAATTTATTCGGATGATATTTTTCAATATTCAGCTGGTAGAGGTCAACCTATGACATATAAAGCTCAGAAGATATTTATCTAAATGCATTATAATGTTAGATCTATATCAACTTAAACAGAGTTATTTATCTGGTTAAGGAAACAAGGTGGCTGCCTTAACACCCCCCCGGGGGGGGGGTCTATATTTTTAATTCAGTTTAAAGGAAGGGCAATCTAATTACTTCTCAGGTGCCCAGGCTTGACATGATTTAACAGCCAGAGGGAGATCTAGTTTTCAAAGGTTAATTTGGGGCCCTATATTTGCAAGCGTTTTTCCTTGTGTCTCCGAATTATCTTTTCTTTGGGCACCCCCCCCCCCCCAATGTACCTTTCCCTACGTCCATCCCACAAACTGTAAGAATGGCTCTGTGCTAAGTGTGCTAAAAGGCAAAGACAGAAACATAATTTGCTCCAGGGCCCAGAATTTATCTCGGCGGCCATAAACCGGAGTGGCCATGTTTGAGGCGAATGGGAGTATCTCTGAGATTGTTATGTTGGTACGAATAAAAACTGTTGAAAGAGTTAGCAGTGAATGAATCAAAGTTTACTGAAGAGAGATAATTAAACGATAGACCAATCAGTGGTCCATTGACTATAAGTGGCTCATTGATAAATAAGAGGCTCATTGACAAATAAGTGACTCATTGACAAATTAGTGGCTCATTGACAAATAAAGAAGTGGCTCATTGAAATAAGTGGCTCATTGATAAATAAGTGGCTCATTGACAAATTAGTGGCTCATTGACAAATTAGTGGCTCATTGACAAATTAGTGGCTCATTGATAAATAAGTGGCTCATTGAAATAAGTGGCTAATTGACAAATAAATAAGTGACATTTTGAAATAAGTGGCTCATTGATAAATAAGTGGCTCATTGACAAATTAGTGGCTCATTGATAAATAAGTGGCTCATTGATAAATAAGTGGCTCATTGCAAGCATCACAAAACGTATCTATTAACCCTCCCCCCACTCACCACCAGTATAATGCTACTATTTGTTTTTTACTGTTTACTTGTTTATTTTTTAAAGTACTCCAGTACTCAAAGTTCCTGTGAAGTGTGCTTTGGGAGAGAACCAGCAACTGTTAAGACAACACTTAAGTGAAAATGTTCCAGCAGTGATCGAAGTCCTTCAAGACGTTATTGATCTGGTCCCAGACAGTCTTACTGTCCTTTTTTCTTTCCCCCCCCCCTAGGACGGTTTAGCTGGACACCCGGTACAGATGTTGAACAGAGCAGACACACCAGTGCGCTCACCCGCTATTTTTCTTTTCTCCCAATCACTGTGACTTTCTCGAAGTGAAGATTGTTTCTCGCCCTTCACAAAGTGATCTTTTCACAGGGGAAAACTTTAAATACAGCAGACTAATGACTCTGTGGCTTTTTCGATTTATCGAACTCTAAATTATCCCGCCCAAGTAAAACAAAATATATTTTTTTAAATAAAATTAGTTTTTGGAATAAAAATATTATTTTTAACGGTGTGATTGGATCAAAAAGTGAGTACTGAAATATCTACGACAAACTGGGTGTTGCTTTTTTGTGGTAATATGGCGTATACTTCGACTTTCGGATACGGAACTCATGTGTACAAAGGAAAGATATATATATATATATATATATATATATATATATATTAGGGTGCATCACCACAATAGAGGAAAATTTGATTGTTTGTTTTTGAGCTGTCTATGTTTCTAATTTGTTCTAATATCATTAATAATAACTTGTGTAAAATATTTTTCAAACCAGAGTTGATTTAGAGGTCCCCCCCCCGCCCAAGAAATCACAAAACATGTAAAGAAAAAAAAAAGTTTATTCTAGCCTATATAAAAATTACATTAAAGTATTAAATTATTTATTTCTGTTGCATTTAATTCAGTGTCACTTTGTTGCACGTTTGTAAGGTTTACGCACATTTGAGATGTTTTTGCGGTCCATTTTTCCCAATTGAAGAATGTTTTGAAAATGTTCATCCGTTCGCGCTACTTCAACAAAGTCAGATGCCAGTTTCACTCCTCTCTCGGCACAATCGGTAACAACGTTAATAGCAGCAACATTTTCTGCACTGGCAATGTAAGAAGCTGTTTGGCACCAATCATCAACAGGCAGTTAGAGGAATCCTGTGTCCAGTTGAAGTCTGTATATAGTAAACCACGAGTCAACTCCAGCCAGATCACACAACCGAGTTTTTAGAATCAATTGATTGGAATCGTGGTTTTCCCCAACCATTTCCAAATCGATTCTGTGGAGTTTGAAGGGCAACCACTGGTCGAAGCCTTAACAGAGCATCTGCTAGAGCTCGCTTTTCCAACACAGGTACTTCATTGCTGAACAGAGCAATTGGGATCATTTCAGCAGTGAGGTACCACAGATGCCTATTAAGGGCACGGATTGCTGACTTGCATATGTCTCTGTTGACATCGTTGTAATCCAAAAGTCGCTTGTAGAGCTGTAGATCATTCCATGGTGCATCCACACTCGTTTTGCAAGTGAGCCACCACACGACATAAACATGTGTTACAAATGTAGCAAATGCACGAATCTTTGGCACTTGATCACGTTTGGTAATAGTACCTGGAGGCAATAATTGAATTTGTTTCTCACACAGTGCAATCTTGAGGCAATATAATATATCAGCTTTGTCATCCATCGTGCTTTGTGCAGGGCACCTGGTCTTTTAAAGTTAACCTCCTTATTTGTAGCATTCAGGTAAACAAGGGACAGCTTAAGGAATTCGTGGTAGTCGTCTCGCAAGAATTCGGTTTGTTTATTAGAGTTGGCATGTGCAATTACCGCATCCCTCATTATCGTCAGTCGCTCTTGAGCCTTCAGATCATGATCAGCTAGCGTAAACGAACTACAAACGTGAGACCAATCATGTGCCACCAACTCCCAATTACTTCGCAGCTTGGTGAACAAAGTTATATCCGGGGATTCAGAAACTTCTATTTTCATGTCTGCAAACACATGCGAGAGGATAACTTCAGCAATGTGATGACGACAACCTGACCACAGAAGAGCACGTTGCAGCATATTTTGTATGGCAATGCAGGCAGCAGTCTGATGACCAGTGTTTGATCTTGTTGTGTCGAATGTCATATTAACGATACAATCATTACAATGCCACTCTGTCATTAGCTTCATGGTTAATTCTGCAATTATTTCACCAACGGGTTTCTTTGTTGCCTTGGCATAATTTGGCACTCCTAGAAGTTTCAATTGCTTTGCATCACCGACAACAACTGTTATGCGTTCTTCAGTGACACGATGATTTTTTTAGAGAAGGTGTCAGTTTGCCATCCCAGTGGAGAGTGCAGAGTTTGGGTGGTTCCCAGGAGTCGTGGATCTTTGTAGATATCTCACTTACAACTTTGCGACGTGAACGATCTGCAGTGGCATAGGAAGAAGCCACCATTGATACATCACCCCCAGACTCGCTAATAAGGCCCTGTGTGAAAGCTGCCTGCTGTGTTGGTGTAATCTTTAATCTTGTCGCTAGTGACACAAGATTTGGTCGGCTTAAAACATCTGGAGGTACAAATACTAGAGCTCATGTTGGCTTTCTTCGCTTTTGCAATGGCATTATATCATCCGAACAGTTATCAACAAACTCAATATTATCTTCAGATTTAGAAGTAGAATCATCGGGTTCGTCACTGCTACCCTCGCTGGAAGGCACTGATATCGTTGAACATGCTGCATTTTCTTCTCTTGCGAGTTTCTGACGTTCCAATGTTGCGACATCCCGTGAATGGCGTCGAGCGACTTTTTTGCAAGTGTTTTGTCAAATGATCCACAGCTGGAAGACCTGTCTCCTTTCATAGACCTCAAGAATGCAAGATCTTCTGCATTCTTGATAATAGTCTCGACATTTGGTGGCCACAGTTGAAAAGTCGTTTCCAACATAGATTTCATTTGTTCCAGTTTACGTTTGGTGGCTGGTGTGTTTCGGCGACTTTTATCAATTGAACGAAGTTTATTGTATTCATCAAGAAGCTGAACAATCATCTCACAAGCTCTTCTCTCTATCACCATTGGAATGCTTGCTTTTTCGTAGAAAGCATTAACTTGATTCAGGGTCAGCCAGCATTTCCTTAGAAGGTGTAAACATTTTATTGTTGTTTTTCATATCATTTCCATGTTCTGATTTTATTGGTCGTGTGTATCAGAAATTAAAATAATATAAATAAAAAAATTAAAATGCTTGCCTTGGTCATCAATATGCGGTAAGGAAAAGTGTTGTTTTTGCTAATAAAATGTGAATTTTAAATTTTATTTCTAGCACAACTGCTTATCAAAATCAATCATAGCTACCAAACATTATAAAACCAAAGACTATAAAACAATTTATATAGCGCTTCACTTTTTGTATGTAAGTCTGTAAGACTTTACAAGAAGGATGGTTTTATCTAGTTTTCGCTTAATTATGCAAACTTTGTTGAAGTCCGGGGGACCTCTAAATATTGTCGAATATTTTTTATTTTTTTACATAATGCTTTTTTTGATCAATGGAACACATTTAAATAGCAGACAGATCAATTATAAAAAAAAATTTGGTGATGCACCCTAATATATATATATATATATATATATATATATATATCAGCAAGTTTCACACAATAAAATAAATTTGTATCTTTTTTTTTTATCTTATTTTTAAAAGACAAATTGCCAAAAACTCTTTTTTTTTTGTTTAAATGTCATTTTGATTTTATTGTGGGTGATTTAGTCCCTTTACTTCAGGTTTCTATTCAACTTCACGACATATGCTATTAAAGAATGACAAAATATAGTTGACATATTATGCAAGGAATGCATCTATGATCAGGTAAAGAAGGGCATAACATAATTGACCAATGTTATGTTTACATACATGATATTGTAACGAAAAGGAAAATTAGTTTTATGGAGTTGAGATCTCTTATCTAATCATTGTAAAAAAAAAATATTATCATCTAAAAGTAAAGTATACAGTGCAAAGTACAAGGTGTTAACTGTTAAGTATAAAGTGTAAGGTATAAAGTGTCGCTTATAAGGTGTCAATTATGTAGTGTAACATATAATGTGTAAAGTATAAAGTGTAGCTTATAAAGTGTAACGTATTAAGTGTAACGTATAAAGTGTCGCTTATAAAGTGTCAATTATGTAGTGGAACGTATTAAGTGTAACGTATAAAGTGTAGCTTATAATGTGTAAAGTATAAAGTGTAGCTTATAAAGTGTAAATTATTAACTAGTAACGTATAAAGTGTAACGTATAAATTGTAAAGTATTACCGAGTACGTATAAAGTGTAACATTTAAAGTGTAAAATATAACGTGTGAGTTCTAAAGTGCAAACAATAAACTGTAAAAAAAAAAGAAGAAGAAAGATCAATGAATTATCAGAAGTATCCCATTCAATCTTTAAACTTTACGTCAGGTTTAGAGCAGGGCCTTCTGTTTATTTGACATAGGCCTACACTTAAGAAATATTTGAGGGCCCTCCGCCAAAGTTTCTGACGTCATCAGGTTTTACAATAAAGGTCGGGAATCGTCGTAGCTGTGATTACAGCAAATGTCTTGCTCAGCATTGGTCAGGTTAACGGCATCGCCATCCTAAAAAAAATGATGCATTGCCTTGACCTATATATATATATATAATTTTTTTTTAATACCTTCACTTGGTTGATATCCGAAAATAAATCAAGTATATTCCTCACAAAGTTCGACACAGTAGGAGCATGGAATGAAAGCAGCAGTACACGTACATTTCACTTCCCCTTTAGCTCCATCCCTACTCTCAAATAAAAATGTAACTCAAACTTACATTTAAAAAAAAAGTGAAACCGAAATTCAAGTCCGGAAAAGTAACGAGTCAAACACCAATATAGATTGTAATATGATGAGTTCCGAAAACTAAAAATTCAGCAGCAAGCGACGGATAACTTGTTGAACATTTAATTGTGGCACAGATAGCCCCCAGGAGACCGGGGAAGTAAAAAAAAAAAGGTTTCATAAATAAACCAGCTGGTTTTTGTGTTCCCCGTAAGGCAACAGGTAAACCCAGGTGCTGATAGCCAGATAGATTCACTTCATGATGATAGATAGTTCACGCAGGAAAAGCCCAGAATTAACTAGATTACAGCCTAATATTACAGCGATAGTTTGATTTAATAGGCATTAATCCTTGGAGTTCAAAGGGAACCTTTTTCTTTTAAGTATGTTTTTCAATTTATTATATTGCCAAAAAATTAATGTTCATTTTTCAATGGAATATTTAGTTTGAGCATCGATCATTTCAGTTATGTCTAAAATTTCTCCATTTCCAAAGCGTCACAAAAAAAATATATCATCGAAGTGTAAACTTTTTTAAAATTTCCAGCCAATGAATAACTGAAGAGATAGCTCATACGTATTAATACAAACTTTTGAAACTATGGCATATGGAGAAACGCTTTCCTCATGTCCCGAGTCTGCCAGATATAATTCTGTATGAGTTTTGAAAGATGTGGGACATGTAAGTCTATTGAATTATGGTACAAATCCAATAAAATGTGATAGTGTTAAGTGAAATGTGGTTACAAGTCGAGTGATGTGTGCTACAAGTCCAGTGCAATGCTGTACAAGTCCTGTGAAATGTTTTATAGGTCCAGTAAAATGTTCTATAAGTCCAGTAAAATGAAATGTAGATGTGGTTGATGTAGTACTATATTATGAAATGTGTGCGCGTCTAGTGAAATATATTACAGATATAGTGAAGTGTATTAAAGATTAATTGTTATTTTAGACTAACACACTTTAATCTCTATACCTATAAGAGGCATTTGCTGTCTGTCTGTCTGTCTGTTCCCTTATAACTCAAGATCCAGATAACCAAATAATGTGAAATTTGTTACACATACACATAATTACATGGGGAAGGTTATAGGACAGGTTTCGTTTCATCTCGATAAGTAGTTTAATTGTAATTATTTTTTTTTTATTTTAGTATTTTACTATATTAAAGTAATCTCGACGGCGCCATAAATAAAATTCCTCTGTGACGTCATTTCCCGATTCGAATAGAACTTGCGCGCTGGTGCTGTATTGTGCCTTTGTGATGCAAAGAATTGTTGTTGTTTTTTTATGCTCCTTGATTTGTACAGTTTGAGGAAGATAAAGGAATGAAGAAGGATTTTAGAAGAAGTGTGAAGCCATAATAATAAGTATATATATATTTTTATATATATATATATATATATAGAGAGAGAGAGAGAAAGAGAGAGAGAGAGGGAGAGAGATAAAGAGAGAGAGAGGGGGCAGGAGGAGAGAGAGGAAAGGAGAGTAGGAGGGAGGGAAGGAGGGGGAGAGAGGGAGATGGGAGAGGGAGGGAGAGAGAGGGGAGGGAGGGAGGGAGGGAGAGAGAGGGAGGGAGGGAGAGAGAGGGGAGGGAGGGAGAGAGAGAGGGGAGGGAGGGAGAGAGAGGGTGGGAGAGAGGGAGGGAGAGAGATAAAGAGTGAGGGGGGCAGGGAGGGAGAGAGAGGGAATGAGGGAGGGAGGAAGGGGGAGAGAGGGGGAGGGAGAGAGAGAGAGGTGGAAAGGGGAGGGAGGGAGAAAGGAGGGAGAGAGGGGTTAGGGAGGGAGAGAGGGGAGGGAAGGAGAGAGGGAGGATGGACGTTGGGAGAGAAGGAGGGGGAGAGGGGAGAGAGGGAGATGGGAGAGAGATGGGAGAGAGGGAGGGAGAGGGAGGGAGGGAAAGGGAGAGAGGGGGAGGGAGGGAGAGAGAGAGAGGAAGGCAGAGAGGGGGTAGGGAGAAAACAGAAGGTAAACAGAAAACCTTATTTTAAACCCGGGCAAAGCCGGGTACTTGCAACTAGTATATATATATTTATATATATTGTTCAAACGTTTATTTCGTTGGAAGGGGGAATGTAGAGCCGTTTTATGGATAGAAAAACTAGGGAATCATTAATCAATTTCTAGCCTCCCCCACCCCCAAATCCCCTCCATTTTTTATTGTGTTTTACGGGCAAAGGGGGGGGGGTATTAGTAGGATTAAATGTTTTATACACGATAATAAAGAAAAATGAGGCTTAAAATTACAAGTATAAATTCGACATTTCATTTTACTAATCTGGCAAGTTTTGGCGGGTATTTATAGTCGATGTTTTCATTAAAAACATCTGGCAATATAGTCGTGTCATGCCCCCTTCCAGTACAAACTGATTTCATATTTCATGCTTTGAGGGCCCCGACATGTAATTTTGAATAAGCCCCCCCCCACCAAATATCTCCGAAAGTTTCTGCCTAATGTCCCTTTAAGAATGTGTAATCTAGGTCTAAGAGATATGTCAGAATTCAGTGATTCACAGTGGGTGTTAGTGTTCTTAGTTTCAGTATTCAGTGATTCCCACTGTGGGTGTTAGTGTTCTTAGTTTCAGTATTCAGTGATTCTCAGTGGGTGTTAGTATTCTTAGTTTCAGTATTCAGTGATTCTCAGTGGGTGTTAGTGTTCTTAGTTTCAGTATTCAGTGATTCTCAGAGGGTGTTAGTATTCTTAGTTTCAGTATTCAGTGATTCTCAGAGGGTGTTAGTGTTCTTAGTTTCAGTATTCAGCGATTCACAGTGGGTGTTAGTGTTCTCAGTTTCAATTGCCTCTTCAAAAGAAGCTACTGCAAACAATGTTCACAATCCGTAACAAGCATATTGATTTATTTGCACAACACTGTGACCTATAACCTGCAGATACCGGGGTATCGATAGAGTTGATTAAAAACTATAATGCTGTTTGTGTGCTGGTGTGTATGTTTGTATGTATGCTTTATGCAATTTTCATCTCACTGACATAAAGATTGAAAGGCGACATCTATGCGGTGGAAGGGATGTAATGGAAGGGATGTAATGCGTTTCTATTGTTTTGGGAATGAAATCTGACCCAGTGAGATGTAAATAAATAGGCATTTCATGTTTGTTTTATATTTTTAATGTTTTATGTTTTGCGTAATATATCTACATGTGCTCTATTTTCTATGGCAATCCATTATGTCTTGACAACTAATAGGGTAACGGCTGGAAAGATATAGTAGCATAAAAAAAAGAATTCTTATAGTATTTATAAAGTTTCAATTTATGATGGATATATTTGACAGCTACAGAATCATAAAAACAGCAAGACATAAAACATTATCACCATATGCTACAATTTCAATACATTATCATAATATGCTACAATTTCAATACACGAGAAGACATTATCACAATATGCTACAATTTCAATACACGAGAAGACATTATCACAATATGCTACAATTTCAATAAACGAGAAGACATTATCACAATATGCTACAATTGCAGTACACAAGAAGACATTATCACAATATGCTACAATTGCAATACACGAGAAGACATTATCACAATATGCTACAATTGCAATACACAAGACAAAATCACAATATGCTACAATTTCAATACACGAGAAGACAATATCACAATAAGTTATAGTTTTCAATACACGTGAAGACACTACCACCTCCATTTGTGGCATTTTAAACTGTATTTTAACACAGAGAACCATATTGTTTCACGCAATTATAGTCAAAGATGGCTGAGACACCACCCAACTTGTGTGTTGGAACAATTACACTGTGACAACTGGGCATCATGCGAGGACCAATGTGTACATTGGGAATGTGGGGACATTAATTGCTTCCATTTTTACCTCCCTTGGGAATGGGTGGGCGGGAGAACGCAGCGTTTCAAGTCTTTGGGGTTAATTGAACTGCCATATTAGTTACAAGACAGATTAACATCCGGGCAGCCATCATGCAGATGTGTTATATCAGCTTCGGCTCCGGATGTATGGAGTGGGAGGGGCTACACAATAAAAAAAAGAGGCGCTATATTTCTTTGAGAAAAAAGTATTTAATCAGATTCATTGCATGTAAACAGATTATGATTGTAATGTATTTAGTTGTAAAAAGTCTTTAAGATAATAATAATACAATTTAACAAGCATACCCTTTGTCTTCAAACGGAACAATGTGTGAAGCTAATGTAATACAAAATAACATAAACATGAAATAGCAGAAAGAGAGGTTAATTTAACTTTACTTCATTGTGAAAATAGATATTTTACCATATTGTGTAAATAGATATTTTATTATATTGTGTAAATAGATATTTTACTATATTGTGTAAATAGTTATTTTATTATATTGTGTAAATAGGTATTTTACTATATTGAGTAAATAGGTATTTTACTATATTGTGTAAATAAGTATTTTACTATATTGTGTAAATCGGTATTTTAAATGAGGAAAGCCTATTTTAAGCATACTGTGTTTTTGTTGCTTTTTTTTTTTGAGAGATGGAATGTTAATAACTTTCCATTTATAAACCATGGGTGACCATGTATGAAGTGTACACCTAAATCAGGGATGACCATGTATGAAGTGTACACCTTGTCCAGGGATGACCATGTATGAAGTGTACACCTAAATCAGGGATGACCATGTATGAAGTGTACACCTAAACCAGGGATGACCATGTAAGAAGTGTACACCTAAATCAGGGATGACCATGTATGAAGTGTACACCTAAATCAGGGATGACCAGGTATGAAGTGTACACCTTGTCCAGGGGGTGACCATGTAGCATCTCATCAAGTTCATCAAAGTCATTTAATTTTTTTTTTTATTTCAATAAATACTTCTTCATCAAAATGGTTTTTTTTATTTTTATACTATACATTTATGTAGCTTTTTCACTTGGGGGTCCGTGGGCAAGTTTTGACTATAAAAGGGGTCCATGGGTCAAAAAAGTTTGGGAAACACTGATCTAGCTAGAGACTAATTGGTGTAGTTGTCTTTATCAACATTTTGTGATATTGTGTAACTATATATATTCATAGTTTTCTATTCCTCAAGTTTTCACTAGACCTTGATTACCAGCAAGTGGCGCCATAAAAGAACAAAAAATAATAAAATAATTCAACTCTGCGATGACATTTAAGTCAAAAAACAAACCCAGTTCCAAGTGAGACTATTTCCTTGATGTTTCATTGATGTTTCATTGATGTTTCATTATTGATGTTTCATTATTAATGTTTCATTGATGTTTCATTGATGTTTCATTGTTGTTTCATTATTGATGTTTCATTGATGTTTCATTGATGTTTCATTATTGATGTTTCATTGATGTCTCATTATTAATGTCTCATTGATGTTTCATTGATGTTTCACTGATGTTGCATTGATGTTTCATTATTGATGTTTCATTGATGTTTCATTATTGATGTTTCATTGATGTTTCATTATTGATGTTTCATTGATGTCTCATTGATGTTTCATTGATGTTTCATTGATGTTTCATTGATGTTTCATTTGATATTTCATTGATATTTCATTGATATTACATTGATGTCTCATTGATGTCTCATTGATGTTTCATTGATGTTTCATACTTCCAAAGCATCAAGTTTTATTTTCCCTATTATATATTTACCATGGCAATGTTTATAACTTCTCTAAATAATTACCTCTCTATGTGGACCAGTAAAATGTTCATGAAAATTTATTTTTGGTTCTTACCTGAAACTAAAATGTCTACAGTTTCCAGTAGTAGGAAATGATGATGTGCCAGGAACATCTTAATGTGATACATAATTAATGCCTTCT
The DNA here is from genome assembly GCA_021962125.1 of Bulinus truncatus. Taxonomy (NCBI): domain Eukaryota; kingdom Metazoa; phylum Mollusca; class Gastropoda; family Planorbidae; genus Bulinus; species Bulinus truncatus. Next base: position 7,536,409 of record JAGDYQ010000001.1, on the reverse strand, counting down.
GGGCAGACCGCATTGAAGATACACGATTCTGACTGTGGGACAGCCAGACAGTCGTTATGAAAATAGAGCTTGTATTGATAGTCAGTTATACTTCAGCTTGTATTGATAGTCAGTTATGCTTCATGTAACAAGAGGGGAAGGGGGGTACTGAGAATATTCAGAAGGAAAAGAAATTTTCAGTAAGTCTGTTTATCTGTCTGCCAGCCACTTAATGAGTCCTAGTTTTTCAAAAATGTGTCTAAATATATGTTTGAATGTCTTTCTATCTTTGTAGACATTGAGCTGCATTATTTCTTTCTGTATTGAGAAGTGTCTGCATTTATGTCTATTTAGATAAACGACTGCTTCCATGTCTGCATGACTCTCTCTCTCTCTCTCTCTCTCTCTCTCTCTCTCTCTCTCCCTCTCTCTCTCTGTAAGACTATTAAACTGCCTGGATAGGTATATGTCTTTAAGGTTTTCTGTCTGGAAAGATATCGGTTTTTATGTCTGTCTGTCTAGCTATATTTTTTCTTGCATGTCTGTCTGCCTAACTATATGTTTACCTGCATGTCTGTCAATCTTACTATACGAAATGTATGCATGACTGTCTGTCTAACAATATGTATATATGTCTGCCTGTCTGTTCTTATCTTTATCTCAGTGGACTCAATGATTGTATTTTATCCCCACCCCAGAGCAATTAATCGAATGTTCTGCATATGCTTGTTGCTATTCCCATTAATTTGGGAATTTAATGAAATTGTTTTATTTTAATTTTGGAACCCTCTTGCTACTCATGAGATTTTACACGTGTTTCAAGAGAAATTCTATGGAGGGGTTTCACTTACTTGCAGAGTTTACACCCCCCAAAAAAAGTGCACCTCACAAAAGTACTCATCAGAATTGATCAGTTACGGAAGATAGCAAAATACTTTTTTGCACCCGGGCGACAGATATACTAGGCGCGGCTTGATACTCTAGTCATACACACACACACACACACACACACACACGCACTCACACACACACACACACACACAATATCGCCCATCTTGATGGATGGGTAGTTTATGCACAATAAAAAAAGAAATGAAATAAATGTGTTCGCTTCATGAAACCTAGAGACGAGTTTATTCACTTCCATGACGTAAACAATTGCAGAAAGAGAAGAATAATTAGATTCGTAAATGGTAAATGGCTATTGTCCACCTGTGACACAGCAGGACATGTCATTTGTGGGATTCGGAGCAGTACTCCATTAAAATAGTTTACAAACATTAATTCTACAACAGGAACGGTTAAATGAGAAATATCATTGAAGTAAAACATTTTATTTTCAAAATCTTTCCATTTCGCTCAGCCAAGCTGTACACGTAAATGTAATAGTGTCTCAAGACAGTCTATATACAAGTATACTTGTGTCACAGCCAATATATACCTGTGTCTCAAGACAGTGTATATAATGTATACTTGTGTCACAGCCAATATATACCTGTGTCTCAAGACAGTCTATATACATGCATACTTGTGTCACAGCCAATATATACCTGTGTCTCAAAGACAGCGTATATATAATTGTCTCTCAAGACGGCGTATATATATAGTTGTGTCTCATGACCTCCTATAGATACTTGTGACTCACGACAGCGTATATATATATATAGTTGTATCTCAAGACATCCTATATATACTGGTGTCTGAAGACATCCTATATATACTTGTGTCTGAAGACATCCTATATATACTGGTGTCTGAAGACATCATATAATAAAGCATTTATTCCAACATGAAGCTTAAGCCCGATGGCGTCACTAGGGAGGGGGTGGGGTAGCCTTCCGCGCCTGGTCGTCATTATTTTGCTTCAGTCAACTGGTGTCATTTGTACCCTATTAGTCATTTGTACCCGTTTAATAATTTTTTTTGGCACGGGAATGGGGAAGGGGCATTTATACTTATATACTATTTATTTTGGCAGGCTGACTAAATAAAGACTAATTAAGTAAAGACTGACGCAATAAAGACTAATTAAGTAAAGACTGACTCAATAAAGACTAATTAAGTAAAGACTGACTCAATAAAGACTAATTAAGTAAAGACTGACTCAATAAAGACTAATTAAGTAAAGACTGACTCAATAAAGACTAATTAAGTAAAGACTGACTCAATAAAGACTAATTAAGTAAAGACTGACTCAATAAAGACTAATTAATTAAAGACTGACTCAATAAAGACTAATTAAGTGAAGACTGACTCAATAAAGACTAATTAAGTAAAGACTGACCCAATAAAGACTAATTAATAAAAGACTGACTAAATAAAGACTAATTAATAAAAGACTGGCTCAATAAAGACTAATTAATTAAAGACTGACTCAATAAAGTCTAATTAAGTAAAGACTGACTCAATAAAGACTAATTAAGTAAAGACTGACTCAATAAAGACTAATTAAGTAAAGACTGGCTCAATAAAGACTAATTAAGTAAAGACTGACTAAATAAAGACTAATTAAGTAAAGACTGACTCAATAAAGACTAATTAAGTAAAGACTGACTCAATAAAGACTAATTAAGTAAAGACTGGCTCAATAAAGACTAATTAAGTAAAGACTGACTCAATAAAGACTAATTAAGTAAAGACTGACTCAATAAAGACTAATTAATTAAAGACTGACTCAATAAAGACTAATTAAGTAAAGACTGACTCAATAAAGACTAATTAAGTAAAGACTGGCTCAATAAAGACTAATTAAGTAAAGACTGACTCAATAAAGACTAATTAAGTAAAGACTGACTCAATAAAGACTAATTAATTAAAGACTGACTCAATAAAGACTAATTAAGTAAAGACTGACTCAATAAAGACTAATTAAGTAAAGACTGACTCAATAAAGACTAATTAAGTAAAGACTGACTCAATAAAGACTAATTAATTAAAGACTGAATAAATAAAGACTAATTAAGTAAAGACTGACTAAACAAAGACTAATTAAGTAAAGACTGACTCAATAAAGACTAATTAAGTAAAGACTGACACAATAAAGACTAATTAAGTAAAGACTGACTCAATAAAGACTAATTAAGTAAAGACTGACTGTCACGGGTTGTGACTAATATGTCGAAACTATCCCCTTACTCCAACCATTAACTTAATAATATTACTAACGTTAAGGTGTATATTATACCATGTATAGTAATATACGTTCCCGTGCTCCAGTTTCCCCCCTTTTAACCCACCCCCGTTAATTGCGTCATCAGCCAGGTGTACGAGGCAGGGAGGTAACAGAAACACGTTACATTCCAGGGGAAATATTCTCTGACCACCGGACTATTCTCCGGTCGGCTTCTTCAAAGGGACAGCGACCCGCTCGATGTCCAGTTACTAAGGTCTTTGTCTATACGACGTATTTCTCCCCCCCCCCCTAATCTAGGCTCCACCCCCTAATTTGAAAGTTTGAAAGAAACCTATATTATATTTGATTGGCTAAGGGTCACGTGGGAGAAAGGGATATGAAGAATGAAATATAGATTCGCGCACATTCGACTGTGGGCTCTCGGGTGAGAGGGTCGATGACATTCGACGGAGGGTCTTAGTAGCGACCGAGTCGATTGTTGTGTCTCTGAGTGAGAGAGAGAGAGAGACAGAGAGAGAGAGAGAGAGACAGAGAGAGAGAGAGAGACAGAGAGAGAGAGAATTAACAGTGATAACGCATTTGTTCCCATCATTCATTTTATATTGGATTATTTGCTGCAGTTTGAATTATCTTTGCTTTTGACAAGTCACCAGATCCCTATTACGGACTGGTGCCTTTGTATAATAAACAAATCTTAGTGTTGTACACACGCTTGTGGAATTGATTATTCATCACTTGCTATACGTCTAATTGTTGGTGAGACTGTGTGTGGCAGAAACACAAATATAAATACGAGTCATCATTGAGTCAGCCCTCATACTCTTAGCAACAAGCCAAGGATACCCTCAAAGGGGACCTCAACATCTGGGGGCCCGTCTGGGATACTCAACATGACTAAATAAAGACTAATTAATTAAAGACTGACTCAATAAAGACTAATTAAGTAAAGACTGACTCAATAAAGACTAATTAAGTAAAGGCTGACTCAATAAAGACTAATTAAGTAAAGACTGACTAAATAAAGACTAATTAAGTAAAGACTGACTAAATAAAGACTAATTAAGTAAAGACTGACGCAATAAAGACTAATTAAGTAAAGACTGACTCAATAAAGACTAATTAAGTAAAGACTGACTCAATAAAGACTAATTTAGTAAAGACTGACTAAATAATGACTAATTAAGTAAAGACTGACTAAATAAAGACTAATTAAGTAAAGACTGACTAAATAAAGACTAATTAAGTAAAGACTGACTAAATAAAGACTAATTAAGTAAAGACTGACTAAATAAAGACTAATTAAGTAAAGACTGACTCAATGAAGACTAATAAAGTAAAGACTGACTCAATAAAGACTAATTAAGTAAAGACTAACTCAATAAAGACTAATTAATTAAAGACTGACTAAATAAAGACTAATTAAGTAAAGACTGACTAAATAAAGACTAATTAAGTAAAGACATTAACAAAATTGTTTTGATCTTGGTGGGAAATCATTAAATCAATGAGAGGATAACCCATTTAATTACACTAGGTGTAAAGCTTTTGACATTATAATCTTGTTAACTTGGATTCTGAGCACACCGTAGAATTGTACACAATTTGATTGTTCTCCATAAGTAGAGATAGTTGAAAGCAATGTTCTCATTGTAGTTTGCACCAACTGTATCTCTCCCCTTTCCCTTTCTCATTTCGTTGTTTTTTTCTATAGTGACTGTGGCGTTACATGAAAGTTTGATACACCTGGCAGAAATACATTGTCACCTTCTTATAAACTTACATTGAAAAATTGTATGGATATATTGTAATAACAAAATGCCCCCTCCCCCCCCCCACGTAAAGCTGTATTATGGACCCACCTCCCCCTGTGACACTTCATCTAGGTACTGACTTGTGCATCAAATATATTCTGCAAATGTAAATTTGTTTTGCTTCATCTCTGAGACATTACATACGACGATGTTCAATTAGATAATGAGAAAAGTTAAACGTAAGTGACGTCAGGGTCACTGGAGAAAAGAGTTGACCTCGTTTCTTGACATCCCCCCCCCACCTCCTCTGTACGCTTTTCATTTTTTTTAAAGTTGTTTTTAGTTTTTATATTTATATAGTTCAATTTGCCATAGAATCCTCTTAATTTAATATGAAGTTTTAATATTATATCAGCTCCGATAAATCAACCTAGACATTAACTTCCTTTGATGAACTTTTAGATTTTTATTTCAAATGGTTTCATTATGTATGGTGCCACCCTTCAGATGTTACTGTTATATAATCCATTCCTGCCCCTCTCCTACCAATGGTGCTGAATTATATACATACATATATATATTTATATTTAAATTAGAGCTGCTGTTCGATTAAAAATTTGATCGAAATTAACGCATGATTAAAAATTTTAATCGCAAATTAATGCATATTTTAATCGACACAATACAATACATTTGTTTGTATTCAAACCAGTATGTCATAATATTATATCATAAAATTGGCATAATAAACATGTCAGATTTATTTACGAAAGAGGTATAATTAACTGTAACAGATTTATTAAGCATTAGCATATATGTCTATTGAATATGTCTATTGAATTAAATTAGTTATTGAGACCAGTTTATTGACATGTATCAATCACGTCAAGCGATGCGAATTGTTTTCTTCTTTATCAACAACAATGCCAAACATATGTTTTTCTCGTGCTTTAATTTCCAAACTAATGACGTATGTCAACCCCTGTTCCCCTGTCATATTTTGCAACCCTTCGCTGTCACACGTAAGTCTTGTTTACCCTCCACTACCGTAATACCCCCTCCACTTCCCATCCCAAAAAAATACACACGTTATATGTGCTTTTTCTTTCATAACATAACAGTATAGCCAGAAAGTAGATGCTCACTTTTTATTAACGCGTTTTTATTTTATCCCCCCCCTTTCCCAACCCAGTTACATTTTTGACACTTAGCAGCCATTCTCCCCCCCCCCCCCACAAAGATGACGTTACTTATCCAACCGCAGTACCCCCTCTGTCCCAAAACAAATTTACACAAGTTCCATCATTTCCAAATCATGGCACCTGTCAATCAAGCTTCCTAGCTACGCCAGATGTTAACTAATTGTATCATTCAAGGTCATACATTAGAATAGGGCGTGAAAGTCTGACGTCACAAGCGCCATTTAGGTTCTAACCATACTCGCCCGATAGTGTTGTTTTCATAGACATACATGTAGATGTCTATTATTGCTTTTAAAATATTGAATATTATCATAAAGAATGGTACGATATATTGCTCCAGACTGTAACCATCGACCGGAACGTGAAACTTGTTCTTTTTTTTTGCTTTTCTGATGGTAATAAGCAAAAACTTTACTTCAGAAATGGATGGCACTAATACTAATAAGGTAAGGTTTGTATGATGTGAGTGACTGTCTTGTTTCTATATGTAGCTTAATCATTAGTGGGACTGAAATCATTATAAAAAGTAACCAAAAAACATGTAAAGAATTTACTGTAAACATATTGTTTTAATTACTGTATTTCGCGATAAATTGTATCACGTAAGGATAATATACTGTCTTTACACTTTAATGATAACATTGAAAAATGATTTAATATTACTTGTGGAAATCGTACCATACCAGACTAATTAATTATCATATTAATATATAGTCAATTTTGATTCATTACATATTATTATGTACTAAATGAACTTATTGAGTTTTGTGCTGGTCTGTTAGTGTAAATATTGTTAATAGTCTAATATTACATTTTTATATTTGTAAAACTTATTGTTACTTCAATTTTTTTTCTTAGACAACAGGACAAACAACTTTCCAGGCTGTGATCATGTCAAGCTAGAAATGGGACTAATGATATGGGATCTGAATCTTTCTAAGAAACAAAAACTCTTTCTTTAACAAGAAAGACCAAGTTAAAGATTAAAGAGATAGGGTCTACAACTGCCAATTTTATTACGACAGTAAACTAGAAGATAATGTTATTCTTTTTGTATGGAAAATAAACAAGAAAGATATAATAACCGCCTTTAGTCTTTATTAAATAGTCAAATAATGAAATTTACAGAAATTCTTGATAAAGGTGAGAAACATTGCATGCAATCATAATATATAAACCAGTCTAACATAATTATTTTGAAATTGTTTAAATATAAGAGTACAGTACCAGTATCACACATTTTTGAAGAATATATAAAGGCTATAAAAAGCATTGTCTATAGTATAGTCTCTCCATGAAATAGTTTAGTCTCTTCATGAAAACTTCAATTATGGCTTCACCAGCCCATCAGCAGAACCTCCAAGATATTCACTTCCCTCTTGCCATATTCCAGTTTGAATGACTGAAAGGTTTGTTATGGAAGTGAAAATACTAATTGCCTCAACTCCTACAAAATTGAGTGTACTTGAGGTGTAGGGTTAAGTGCAATTTTATTCTTTAATCAGTTTAAAATCATAGTCGGCATTGCTTATTATTATCATCCTAACAATAATTCGAATAAATTAATATAAGCTAATTACTGAAATATCCACTTACCTTCACTTAGTAATCATTATTTTTCTTAATAGAATAATCTCTCCAAGTAGACAAGTGATACACATTGATGCTGTGTAAAGCTGGTTCCATGTCAGTGTAGTCTACTTCTCTACGACCATTAAATGTAATAAAACACTGATAAAAACATTTTCATGTTCGAACAATATTAGTCAGTTACAACATGTCACATTATGTAGCGTTTTTCACATATATCTAAAAATATAATATCTTTTGAAGCTATTTAATGAGAGTACACATTGACGCTATGGCTATTATCACTAGGTTCCACGAATGTGTGGAAACAAAATGGCGATCGTGACGTCACGACTTTCACGCCCTATTAAGAAATGACAATCCTATTGTTTCAAGGTCATATCGCTGCTATGTAAACGTGACAGTTTCTGTGTTCCGGTTTTTTTTTTACTTTTTTAAAAAAAAAATCTTGTCTGATCTGGTTACAGAATTGAGTTATTTACTGATTTTTTTCTGCAACTCTGAAATAACAGGATTTGGGCAAAATTTAATGCATATAGGTGTTTGTGTTAAATATGTAATCGTATATTTTTTAAAGCATCAATTGCACTTTAATTGCATTAATCAACAGTCCTATATAAAATGTTAAATTTAACTCAGTGTCACAATAATTCTAAAAAATACAACCACTGTCTCGTGTACAGATGTATGTATCAGCCAAGTCTAGACACTGTCTGATTACAGTGTCATGAATATAAAACTATTAGTGCAGCTGTAGCAGACGTGACCGGCAAGATGCTGTATTATCAAAATGCGATACAAAATTACACGCAGAAAAAAAAAATGATGCAACAAAATTTCTAGCATCTTGTTATTTTGATCTAATTATAAACGAGTTCATTATACACTTGTTGTTTTTTTACCTTCAACAATACACTGTTGTACCTCCACCAATACACTACAGTATATAATGTAGTGAATGAAACTTTTCTCTTTTTACATCGACCGGGAAGGGAGCAGAATGTTTATTGTCGAAGGGCTATATAACAAAAACATCGTCATTTTATATTATGGGGCTTTAGTCGACATACCTGAAGGAGAGGGTGTGTGCGAAATGCGACGGGGTAGGGGTAGTAGATCTACTTCATAAGTGAACAGACCTTAACATCAAATCTTTGAGTAAATTTCTGTTACTTATCGATCTGGTGAATTTTAAGTATTTTGGTCAAATTAACGCATTTAGGTGTTGTGTTGAAAATTTTAATCGCAATTTTTTTTTGACGCGTTAATCGCAAATTAACGCAGTTTAATCAGCAGCCCTAATTTAAATGTCACTGTATATTTTGAATAACACTCGGGGACAGCATGACATGGGTCTACATTCTTAGTGATTCATGTTGAATCCACACAACATGTTGATATACATTTAGTGTGATGTGTGTCAGGGTGCAGAGACAGCATATACATGCAGTGTAGAGTATGTCTGAGTAAATTCATGAACAGTTTAGACAAATTATACATAATGTGTAAAGTGTGTCTGAGTAGATTCACTAGTGCATAGGCAGCATATGCATGCATATCTGCCTAAATTCATTTAGTGTTAAGACAAGATTTACATCTACATATTGTTTAGGGTATGTCGTGGTAGACATACGAATCTGGGTACATTCATGAACAGTTTAGACAACATATGCATGTTATGTAATGTATGTCTGGGTACATTCACGAACAGTTTATACAATATATGCATGTTATGTAATGTATGTCTGGGTACATTCATGAACAGTTTATACAATATATGCATGTTATGTAATGTATGTCTGGGTACATTCATGAACAGTTTAGACAATATATGCATGTTATGAAATGTATGTCTGGGTACATTCATGAACAGGTAAGACAACATATGCATGTTATGTAATGTATGTCTGGGTACATTCATGAACAGTTTAGACAACATATGCATGTTATGAAATGTATGTCTGGGTACATTCATGAACAGGTAAGACAACATATGCATGTTATGTAATGTATGTCTGGGTACATTCATGAACAGTTTATACAATATATGCATGTTATGTAATAATGTCTGGGTACATTCATGAACAGTTTAGACAACATATGCATGTTATGTAATGTATGTCTGGGTACATTCATGAACAGTTTATACAATATATGCATGTTATGTAATATATATCTGGGTACATTCATGAACAGTTAAGACAAGATATGCATGTTATGAAATGTATGTCTGGGTACATTCATGAACAGGTAAGACAACATATGCATGTTATGTAATGTATGTCTGGGTACATTCATGAACAGTTTATACAATATATGCATGTTATGTAATATATATCTGGGTACATTCATGAACAGTTAAGACAAGATATGCATGTTATGAAATGTATGTCTGGGTACATTCATGAACAGGTAAGACAACATATGCATGTTATGTAATGTATGTCTGGGTACATTCATGAACGGTTTATACAATATATACATGTTATGTAATAATGTCTGGGTACATTCATGAACAGTTTATACAACATATGCATGTTATGAAGTGTATGTCTGGGTACATTCATGAACAGGTAAGACAACATATGCATGTTATGTAATGTATGTCTGGGTACATTCATGAACAGTTTATACAATATATGCATGTTATGTAATATATATCTGGGTACATTCATGAACAGTTAAGACAAGATATGCATGTTATGTAATGTATGTCTGGGTACATTCATGAACAGGTAAGACAACATATGCATGTTATGTAATGTATGTCTGGGTACATTCATGAACGGTTTATACAATATATGCATGTTATGTAATAATGTCTGGGTACATTCATGAACAGTTTAGACAACATATGCATGTTATGAAATGTATGTCTGGGTACATTCATGAACAGGTAAGACAACATATGCATGTTATGTAATATATGTCTGGGTACATTCATGAACAGTTTATACAATATATGCATGTTATGTAATATATATCTGGGTACATTCATGAACAGTTAAGACAAGATATGCATGTTATGTAATGTATGTCTGGGTACATTCATGAACAGTTTAGACAAGATATGCAAGTAGTGTTAATCTAAGACTAATTGGTTCATTGCATGAAATCAATACTTATCTGAATAACATTAAAGAAACATTCTTTAGGTGTTTTATAACGACACTTCCGGAAAGGCCTGAAGCCTGAATAAACAGGTTTATAAAAGGCACTCACACATTGGGAAGATATATAACGTATATATATATATATGATCTAATTAGGCGCTTTGATATATATATATATATATATAGATAGATATATATAGATATATATATCAAAGCGCCTAATTAGATCATTAATACTTATAATCTAGAATATGGGTATCAGTTCCACGACAGGTTGTATTTGAGTACTGTTTTAATACAAGCTTAAATATTTGTTAGTGTGACAAAACTATTAACAATGTGTCCATATATTTATCGGATTTGATAATAGAGTGGAAATCGGTGGCTTAGAGATGAATTGTATCGGAATCGTTGAAGATTTAGACATCACTATTCACGACATGTAATGCATCTAATTTAAAATAGAGGTTATAAACTTTTCGGAAATCAAGAGCCCAAAGAAGACGAGAACATTGCAAATAATAACAACATTTCCCGCGGTTAGTACATTTACTAGTATATTTGGATTTTAAAAAAAAAATCGGTCAACACTTGAAGTGGCCAAACGGAGCATCACTTCTTTGTTGACCACGGATTCAGAACCACTGCAATTTAAAAAAAAATATGTAACCCCACCAGCTAGATTCTTGTGAACATATTCGGTACCATATAGCAAAATTCATTTCATTTATTATTAGCAGGGTTTAATACACAAATGTATTATGCAATGTTTTTCAATGTTTTAAAGTCGATACTACTTTGGACTAGTTTTAAATATCATATTGTAACGTGGTCACACCATTAACCTACAGTGGTCAGTTACAGTGGTCAGTTTTTGATAGTTTGATATCCGGATTGTTATGCTGACTACATACTGTATAAAAAAAATAGGGCCTCCAACTAATAAGAATCGGAAAGGGGGTGTTGATCGTGTAACTCATATTTGAACATACAAAGATTGTAACCATGATTGTTATTAAATCAGAATAACAATAATTGTGAGAACAAGGTCGGCAAAGTGCGGCTCCGGAGCCGCATGTGGCTCCTTGGCTCCTTAAGTGCGGCTCTGGCATTTAGTTTTATTTAGTATACAACTTATTTAGTGTACTACTTTTTTTAGTGTAATAAAAGCAGATTTGGCTCCCAATTTTTTTTAATTGTTGTAATCTTCATATTTGGCTCTTTGACTGATAAGTTTGCCGACCACTGGGCTAGCACAGTCAACTGGACCATGACATTCCATTCAACTTTATTTCACTGAGGAAACTCTTCTCGAAATGAAGGATGTCCCAAAAACAATGCAGCCTTCCGAAGTTCACATATACATGTATTTAGCGTCCCTCGTATTCTGTCAGTGATGTTTGTCAAGATCTTTTTTTTTTTATTATAACATACAGAGCGCCTTAAAAATTGTTGATTTGATAATAATTTAAACACCAATAACAGTATTGTAGGAAGGGTAGTGAGAGCTCTGGAAGAAGGCGTCTAAATACCATTGCTAAATCTATTTTATAGATCAGGATGGTGACGCCCAGAATCTCAACTCCTATTTACGCCTCTGAGTAAAAAATAATGAAAAACAAATAGCCCCATTATTGCATGTTAATATGACGCGAGGTGACTACTGACCAACAACATAGACATGTGAGTAATTAATGCACATAACCTCGAGTCAGAGACTACTTACGTCGAGCTAAATCTTCTTACTTAAAAAAAAAAATGACTACATATGCATGTATTTGGAGATGATTAGGTTACTAGGCAACGAATTATTTCCCTTTTGTTGTGTTGTGACGTAAGAAGTGGTGCAGCTTATTTCTTTTTTCGTTTGTTTTTTTTTAGCACCTGCTGAGAGTGGTGGGTCGTTTGACCTTGACCATCAGTCACATTTAGATGACGTAAATTATGTGAACACATACAACGTAGGTGGCTAAGCTAATGGTAAATGATAACCGTATTACGTGTTTTGTTTCACGCAAAAAAAAAGTATATTGTACAATTACAAGAACCGTTCGCATGTGTATGGAAGCCATAGGAGGATGTGGGATTAATGGCAGACGCACCGGGGGCGCGCTTGGGGCCATAACTTGAGAAGGGCCCCCCTTTATGCTTAAATGTATATATATATATATATATATATACTCTTTTATTCATTTTTATTTCTATCTCCTTTGTTTTTAGGACCCCACTATTTCCTTTTGCGCCCGGGGCCTTAAACGAATCCCGGCCCGCCTCTGCCTGAAGCCAGACTTCTGGAAATGTATTAAGGACCTATGCGAAATTACCGTACTAGGCCACTTTAGTATCATGTTTAATAGAAATTAATTTATGCACCGCGACATTCAGTGGTCGTCTAATTTGTCTGTCCATCAGAAGGACTCAGACTATAAGAAGGAACATCATAGACAGTAGTAAAATAAAATAAACAAAATAAAAGTGATACACATTGGTAGCCACTCTTAACCGCAACAGGACAGCCATGATATCGTACAGCCATGATAGCCATGATATCGGACAGCAATGATATGGGACAGTCATGATATCGGACAGCCATGATATGGGACAGCCATGATATCGGACAGCCATGGTATCGGACAGCCATGATATAGGACAGCCATAATATCGGACAGCCATAATATCGGACAGCCATGATATAGGTAAATAGATTTGTTAAAGAGTCATGCTTCACTACAGATGATTTAGTTAGTTGAAACACAGTTAATTTGATACAAACGACGCTCATGTGTCACTAATTTAGCCAATCATAAGGCAACAAGGGCACATCTATACAGAGCCATTCATAATAGATAGGCAAACCAGGCGACATAGTCGGTCTCCTACTGCCAAATAGTTCCCTTCAGTTTGTATTAAATTATACGCCACTGGGGCCTCAGTACATACATTTAACTACAAACCTCTAATATTTCAAAATATCTTCATAGGAGATCCTAATCTTTATAAAAAAAAAAATCTAAATCTGAAAAGGGGAGGGGCGGGCATGAAGCCAACTGAAACTTATTATTTGTACTATTGTTAAATTATTCCCCGATTAGTAGTAGGCATCCGTCCATCTCGGAAGATGATGGTAGCGCTCTAGGTTACTCCAGAGCGCAGGCCTGGGCGAAGATTGTGGAGGCCTTGCGCTGCCCATACAACAGGGCCTCCCTCTCGGCTTTGTCGACGGGGTACAAGGGGGTGCAAAGCACCACGCTTGGAGACGACTTGGCTGCAGGAGTTGCCGGAAGGACATCATGAGTGACGTTCATCAACCTTAGTGACTCCGACTCCGGATTTTTTCCTCGGGGTTGACTCGCGAAACCTTACTCAATGGGTGGGAGAGCCTGCAAGGCAGCAGCGGTATTTACTGTATTTTCCGATTTACATCTATACATACTTACCAAAATGTAAAATTTGATTTCTAGAAATCAATAATAGTAGCTTATTATACTAATGTACAATTTTGTGTGATATTCCACTCATCTTTTTTCAGCAGCCCTGACCAGGGCACGATATACCGCCGGGGATATCCCCGGCACTGAGAACTGTCATCCCCGGCTCTGCTTTAGCTAAAATATCCCTACCGGGGATGAAACCATAGACATTTATCCCCGGCTCTGCAGAATTTTTAGAGCATTTTCGAAAAAAAAATGCTCTATTGTCCCCGTTTTGTCTGTCTGTCTGTCTGTCTGTCCGTCATCACCCTAGATCGCAACAACCATAAGTCCTAGACCCATGATGTATATATTATTTAGTAGGTCTTGGCCTGCCATGTGTGCAGCAAAAGTTCATTTCGCGATCTGACCTCTGAGGGCCGTAAAAGGGGGCTTATAAAGTACCGTTTTTTACTATATAAGCTATATTAACAAAGAAGCGCCCTATATCTCAGCAACCATAAGTCCTAGACCCATGATGTATATATCATTTTGTAGGTCTTGGCCTGCCAAGTGTACATCAAAAGTCCATTTCGCGATCTGACCTCTCAGGGCCAAAATATAAGTTTCTTATATACCGTTTTTGCTTATATTTTAAATATAAATAATAAAAGTTAATCATTATTTATCTTTGTAATAGTTATTCAACATGATTACTTCCCTCTCTAAATTTATTTCAATCCATATGCGTGGAGCAATATTTATGGCTGTAACCCGGAAAAAAAAAATACGGATTCCGTCCGAAAATGCTCTAAAATGTCCTTTGTCCGAAACGGAAAAGACTTAAATTGCTTGTTTTTTTAATCCCGGGCACTGATTTTTTCTTAAAACGAGCACTGACCCTGACTACAACACTTTATTGCAGGGAATCCTGTGATGTCAGGGGAACACTGGAGCGGTCAACTATCCAGAATAGCCACTTGAGTGGTCAACTGTCCAGAATAGCCACTTGAGTGAAAGATTATTAAGCAACCCTCAGTGAATACTTGCAGTAAGAGCTGTACTATTTGTGAAATAACAACGTGGAACTATTTATAGCTAACAATTTGAAAAGAGAATCACGTGAGATGACCTATTTTTATTTATTTTTAGCAAAATAAAAATAAAAACTTCACTGCTAAAAATTTTCATTTTATTTTACAACTTAATTTAATGAAATTTCTTTATCAAGTTTTTTGCGCTTATCACTAATCTGAATCATATTGGAGCTTAAGAAATGAGTTCTATTTTAACCACAATAATATTTCTATTTCTGGCTGATACTTGTCTCACTCCCAAACAAACATCCCACCAAAATAAAGACTCATACTGTCAACGTATGGTCACTAACTGACAATATAGTTGGCGCCTTTTGATAATTCAACATTTTTTGTAATACACGTTATAAGAAACGTCTCTATACTTTATTTTGTCCAGTTCACAACATTCACGGTGTGTCTCCAACCAATCCACCAAAAAAAAAAAAGCTTGGCAAATAA
Source organism: Bulinus truncatus (assembly GCA_021962125.1). Taxonomy (NCBI): domain Eukaryota; kingdom Metazoa; phylum Mollusca; class Gastropoda; family Planorbidae; genus Bulinus; species Bulinus truncatus. The sequence goes on along the minus strand of JAGDYQ010000001.1, from coordinate 7,520,693 downwards.
TGTTTAGTTGTTTTTTTTTCAACATTTGTTTATACCGTGTTCTACGTAACGACTGGCCGTTACTACCAAGGGAACTCAGGCAATCAATTGATCAACTGCTAATTTGTGTCGGTGGGAGACGAATGGTCGTGCTGTTTATGGAGCCGTTCAAATTGATGAATGGAAATGTGATAACAATAATGTGTAACAGTATAACAGTCATGTGAAACTGTACTAACAATAGTATGGAACTGTGCTAACAATTGTATGAAACTATGCTAACAATTGTATGAAACTGTGCTGACAATAGTATGAAACTGTGCTGACAATAATGTGTAACTGTGCTGACAATAATGTGTAACTGTATAACAGTCATGTGAAACTGTGCTAACACTTATAGGGAACTGCGCTAACAATAGTATGAAACTGTGCTAACAGTTGTATGAAACTGCTAACAATAGTATGAAACTGTGCTGACAATAATGTGTAACTGTGCTGACTAGGGAGCGACCGATATTCGGATCGCTATCGGTATCGGACCGATATTGGCAATATCGGTTAATATCGGATCGGCCGATATTTGTAGGGAGCGACCGATAGTCGAACCGATATTGGCACTATGGGTTTTATATCTCAAATGTGCCTTTCCTTCCTAAAATAATAATATAGCAAGAAAGTATTAGCTCCCTTGTCATTAACGCGGTTTTTTTATACCCCCCCCCCTCCGCCCAACCCAGTTTCATTTTAGACACAGCAGCACAAAGATGACGTCATTTACCAACAGGGTCGGCGAGTTGAAGGACAAATTTACTTTTAATCTTCTTTAGAAGATTTTGCTTTGCTATCTTACTATCAACTATTTGTTAAGTGTTTTAGTGAACAACAGAAAAGAAATTGTATTGTAAAATGACACTCTTTGATGTTACCGCATGGCAATTCAAAGCAAAATTTTGATCGGTCGGCTTTCATTTTTCATCTTCTGTTGTTCTTTTCTTTCTTTCGTGTGTCAACATTAAAAATTCTTTCTTTCGTCTCATTTTGGTTATAGCAACAGTTGTATCAGGGACGAGGCAGGCGTGAGTGTTTGCCGGTTTAACTCTTAGAGAAAAATATATTGATGTTTTTATTGCTATATACAAAGCACAATCGAAAATATGCCTTTCCATTATATTGACATCGCTAGTTTCAGAATGTTAATTAATTAATAGACTTGCCAGGCAATAAATGATGCCTAGCTGTTGACAAACATTGACAAAACAATCGAAACATAGATTTTAACTTCGTAGGCAGCAGTTGAAAGATAAGTTGGCTTCAATTAATACTATATTTACAACTGCCGATTGCTGAACGTCCATACGAAGTTTTATTGGTGTTACATTACATTGGTTAGAACCTGTGTTATTCTCTCTGGATAGCTGAATCCCAGGATAGGTCCCAGGAAATTTTCTTCTCCCGGGATATTGTTGGGTAAATAAAAGGAGGCTGGGAAAGGTACCAACCCACACAATCCCATACAATAGCCGTGGTTAGAGAATTATCATTATAAACGGGTTCATTATACGCTATAGTACCTTAACCGATACACTACAGTATATAATGTTAACTAGTGAATGAAAGTTTTCTCTTTTTACACTGACAGAGAAGGGAGCAGGAGGTTTACTTGTCGAAGGGCTAAATAACCAAAACATCTTCATTATATATTATAAGTGGGGCTTCAGTCGACATACGTGGGGGTGAGAGTGTGTGCGTAAGTGGACGGAACTTAAACTTCAAATGGTTGAGTGAAATTCTGTTATTTATCGATTTGGTGAACTTTCCGCATTTGGTCAAATTAACGCATTTAAGTGTTGCGTTAAAAATTTTAATCGCAAATTTTTTTTGGCGCGTTAATCGCAAATTAACGCAGTTTAATAAGTAGCCCTAATTAATACATTTTTAATTTTTTAGTTTGACATGAATTATTTACAACTTTATCTTACTTTTCTGTTTGTGAACAAGTAAAAAGTAAAAACAACAAATTGTTTGTTATAAGTTTAATTTTAAACAATAAACATGCAAATTTCTGACATTATGCAGGCATGGTTTGTGTTTCTGACTTCGGTCTTTCGGTCTGTCTTTTCAAATCTTTTGTTTTTATAATCTTCTAATCATCTGCAAGACACCCTTTCATTAATAGCAAAATATCGGTATCGGTATCGGCAAAAATGCTGGGGGAAAATATCGGTATCGGACTATCGGTAAAAAGGCATATCGGTCGCTCCCTAGTGCTGACAATAATGTGTAACTGTATAACAGTCATGTGAAACTGTGCTAACACTTATATGGAACTGTGCTAACAATTGTATGGAACTGGGCTAACAATTGTATGGAACTGTTCTAACAATAGTGGGCCTATGGAAATCGGCTAACAATTTACGGAACTTTGCTAACAATAGTATGAAACTGTAGTATCGAAATGTGCTAACGATAGTCTGGAAACATGCTAACAATAGTTTGGAACTGTGCTAACAATAGTATGGAACTATGCTACCAGTAGAATTGAAATGTGCTAACAATAGTTTGGAACTGTGCTAACAATAGTATGGAACTGTGCTACCAGTAGAATTGAAATGTGCTAACAACAGTTTGGAACTAGGCTAACAGTTGTATGGAACTGTGCACATAAATGATAACCAATGAATTGTTCAAGACCGAAGTGTACACCTTGAGCTAAGCAAAGAGAAGAATTTGGCAACTTGTAGCAAGTCTATTTTTAGATGAAAACAAGTTAGACGCATCAACAGGTAATGTCGGTCACGTGTTAGTAAAGGATGCGGGATTTGGGGGAGGGGGGGAGGAAGAGAGGAGGATGCATTATTATTTACATCTGATGCCCATCAATTTAAATTGATGGAGAGAAAAGAGGGATGGAAATAGAAAAAAATAGATAATAAATAGTCAAAATAAAGTGAGGGTTTGTTTTTGCCTCAAGACATTATACTATAATTATACGTCCCATTTAATTTGTTCAAACCCTTGTTAAAGTCTTGTTAAAGTCTTGTTAAAGTCTTGTTAAATTCTTGTGAAAGTCTTAAGTCTTGTTTAAGTCTTGTTAAAGTCTTGTATAGTCTTGTTAAAGTCTTGTTAAAGTCTTGTTATAGTCTTGTTAAAGTCTTGTTAAAATCTTGTTAAATTTTTGTTAAAGTCTTAAGTCTTGTTAAAGTCTTGTTAAATTCTTGTGAAAGTCTTAAGTCTTGTTAAAGTCTTGTTAAAGTCTTAAGTCTTGTTAAAGTCTTGTTAAAGTCTTAAGAATTGTTAAAGTCTTGTTAAAGTGTTGTTTACGTTGACGACTTATCGCGGATCTTTATCATAATTAAAACAATATAAAAACAACAACAAAATAAAAGCAGCTCAAATTGACCAATGCTTGTCCACTCCTGACATAATTCAGTTGTCTATCATTGTATCTATTGGTTGTAGTCAATAAATGAGTACAGTTGACACAATGGTACAAACATGGTTGTAATCATTGAATTGATTTCATTTGGCAGAAGGGTACAAACATGGTTGTAGTCACTGATTGAGTACAGTTGGCAGCAGGGTAAAAACATGGTTGTAGTCACTGAATGAGTACAGTTGGCAGCAGGGTACAACAAACATGGTTGTAGTGACTGATTGAGTACAGTTGGCAGCAGGGTACAACAAACATGGTTGTAGTCACTGATTGAGTACAGTTTGCAGCAGGGTAAAAACATGGTTGTAGTCACTGAATGAGTACAATTGGCAGCAGGGTACAAACGTGGTTTTTGTCACTGAATGAGTACAGTTGGCAGCAGGGTACAAACGTGGTTTTTGTCACTGAATGAGTACAGTTGCCAATAAACGATCAACAAATGAATTCAATATGAGATGTAAGTGGGGCGACACTGCGGTAAGAAAAAAACTAGATCCTCATGATATCCCAAGGGGCAAACAAATTTGTTATTAGTTTAGAACTTCATCACAGCAATATATGTTGGCTAATCATCTCTCACTAGCAATATTTATAGCACAATACTAGTTATCAAAGGCCCGGTACCCGGACCGGCGAGTAGGCACACAGTTGGAGTTGAAAATGGTGATATATATTTTAGCGCGTTAACAATCAGTCTATATCAGAGGTGTGCGGATCTTGAAATTTAGCGTCCGCGTCCGTCCGCGGATTTCTATCAATGATCCGCGTCCGCGTCCGCAGAATCTTACAACATTGGTCCGCAGTCAGTCCGCATTGCTAAAATTTAGCTGTTTAAATGACTTGAAATTTTTTATGGTAACGCTAAAGAAGAGAGACGTGAGTGAGTGCTTGTGTTAAGCAAAACGCTACATGTTTACCAGGTGGTTTATTTACTGTTTTACATTGTAGCATAGTACAATTAACTAAGAAAAATTGCCGACCCGGCAGTGCAGAACCTAGGAATTTACGGGCCCGGTGGCTTGGCCTCTTTGGGGGCTGCCCCTGCATTTTGGCATGAGATAATTTTTTGACGCTTCTCAAGCTTGGTCCCGAGAAGAAAGAATCGTTGTGTAGCTTTAGCTGACCTTCAATTAAAAACATAGTATTCCATCAATGCAGTTGAGGCCGCAGACGCAGAAAACATTAGGCCTCTTAAAAAAGAAAGACATATCAAAGCTTTCAACATTATAGTTCTGTGAAGCCAATGCCGAACCAAGGGATTTTAGGCATGTTCGGGAGCCACTACATTTTGACTTGAGATAATGTACTTAATATTTAGTTTAAAAAATATTTTGGGGGCCCTCCTGAAACTGGGCCCCCTCCATACACCCTCTGTGTGAAGCCCCCATCATAAATGATTAGTTTGCATTGTAAACGTTGTGTACGGCGCTACTCAAAATCAACCCTTATTCATTTCATTCATGTGACGTAATAGTCAAAAAATAAAAAAAAAGTGACGTATATAAGGTTAGTAATAAAGGGAAATAATTGTACATTAGAAATAGACATATTTTAGAAATAATAACAATTTAAACAATATAAATATTACATTATATTTAGCTATCCATAATTTTGGTTTAAAATTGAGATTGTGGAACATAACACAGAATATTAATTGAACGATTTCTGTAAATATTTCTTTTACGATCGCTTCTCATTTATTAACAAATTGAACACCATAGATTTATTACGTTACTGTGAGATATAGATAGGCCTTTGGAACCACTTATGCCTAAAAATTTGTTTCGGAGAGTAGCACAGAATACTTGGCATGATTTTGTGTTACTTCTCCTAAGATCGCTTCTTGCCCTTTGGTAATGATTGAGGCGGTCGAAAACAGTATCACATTGTGATTGCCATTTGGCATTCACGATCTTACCTTCCGTATGTTAGTGTACGGTGTTTTGTCACCTCGCCACTAAACATACGGCTGGTCCAATGTCAATTCTGGCAGCCATGTAGGAGACTTTTTACTCGGCTGGCCAGTTGGTAGCCGGATTATGCATGTCAAGAAGAAAACAGTAAATGTTTCTGCCATCTTTGAATTGTCTATGCCGCCATCTTGGATGAATTGTTTATGCCGCCATGTTGGATGACAGACGGAAGTCGCGATGACAGACGGAGGTCGCGATGACAGACGGAAACCGGAACATATGATGTAAAATTTGTATTATAGATATTCCTTAGGGACACCTGTTTTATGATAGGAACATAATTTACACTGTCCTCTTACTTATAACAAAGTTGTTGCAAACTGTTAAATTAGACGTTCATTTTACTTTTGGTGAGACAGTAATGAATCTTATATTTGGTGAGACTGTGATGAATCTTACTTTTGGTAAGACAGTAATGAATCTTACATAAGATTAGACAGTAATAAATTTTACTTTTGGTGAGATAAAAATGAATGTTACATAAGTTTAGATAGTAATGAATCTTACCTTTGGTGAGATAATAATGAATCTTACGTTTGGTGAGATAATAATGAATTTTACTTTTGGTGAGATAATAATGAATCTTACTTTTGGTGAGATAATGATGAATCTGACTTTTGGTGAGATAATGATGAATCTTACTTTTGGTGAGATAATGATGAATCTTACTTTTGGTGAGATAATGATGAATCTTACTTAAGTTTAGACAACTATGACAACTTGTTTTTCTTCTTTTTCTTTCTATTTTTAAATGTAATTATACTATTAAAATACTTGACACAGTAACACTGCACGGTTCAAGGCCGTGTCATCCGCTACCATATTGGAGATACATCTCTTAGTGTCGCGGTTCTCAACGTTTTCTGCGACTGTACCCGAAACGGTGCGAAAGTACGTCGCAGGGGGCCATCGCACGTTAGTTCTTCAAACTATTGGTTGTTTTAAAGGGAAATTATATGTCGCTGCAGGCCCCTGCCTATTGGTTGTTTTAAAGGGAAATTATATGTCGCTGCAGGCCCCTGCCTATTGGTTGTTTTAAAGGGAAATTATATGTCGCTGCAGGCCCCTGCCTATTGGTTGTTTTAAAGGGAAATTATATGTCGCTGCAGGCCCCTGCCTATTGGTTGTTTTAAAGGGAAATTATATGTCGCTGCAGGCCCCTGCCTATTGGTTGTTTTAAAGGGAAATTATATGTCGCTGCAGGCCCCTGCCTATTGGTTGTTTTAAAGGGAAATTTTATGTCGCTGCAGGCCCCTGCCTATTGGTTGTTTTAAAGGGAAATTATATGTCGCTGCAGGCCCCTGCCTATTGGTTGTTTTAAAGGGAAATTATATGTCGCTGCAGGCCCCTGCCTATAGGTTGTTTTGAAGGGAAATTGTATGTCCCTGCAGGCCCCTGCCTAGTCTTTGCTACACAGCCTTAGGGTACGCGTACCCAGAGTTGTTAACAATACTCTTAAATTGTATCGTCAATACCAATACCAATACTTCATGAAAATAGTATCGCCAATACCAATACAAAAACTCAAGTAAAAATGTATTGCCAAAATCGATACCAATACAATACCAATACTTTTGAGAACAAAAAAAAATATTATTTAAAATATAAAGAGTGTAAGTTTTTTCAAGTTTATATATAACTGACAGATCGATCAAAAAAGAAATAAAGTTTTCTTTTCTGTCGTTCATTGAAGCATTGAACAAATAGTTGATAGAAAGAAAGTAAATGAATGAAATAATATAAGAATAATATTTAATGATATCGGCGCGCATAGCAAAAACTTCAAAAGAAAATTAAAATTAAATTTCTCCTTCAACTCGCCGACCGTGGTTGTATTGGTGGGGAGGTGGGTGGTGTTAATATTTGTAGGGTTGATGGCTATGATTACTGGTAGTGGCTGAATGTATGTAGATTACTTTTAAAACTAGGTATTAAAATCGCTATTGTTTTTCTGCAGAAATATTTTCTGAATTGTATGAACAGTACAATTGTGATATTTTGATTTTTATTATAGTGGTGTTATTCTATTGGGTTTATGAATTATACTTTTTTTTCCTTTTGAATATTTTAAGATACAAAGTAAATTTTTTAATTAGAGTTTCTTACAATACATTCTTAAAATACCGATAGAAAAGTATTGGTATCGAGTATCGAAAATTTTTCGTTTAAAATGTATCGGCGATATACAAATCAATACTTGATACAAAAAGGATCGGCAATACAGCAACCAATATTAAAAAAAGTATCGCCGATACTGTATTTGCAGATACCGATACTTCGATACTAACAACCCTGCGCGTACCACAGGTTGAGAACTGCATTCGTAGTGTGCCTGAAGTGTTCTATAGAAATAATGAAGTAAAATACTGCAGTCGTAGTGTGCCTGCCTGAAGTGTTCTATAGAAATAGTGAAGTAAAATACTGCAGTCGTAGTGTGCCTGAAGTGTTCTATAGAAATAGTGAAGTAAAATACTGCAGTCGTAGTGTGCCTGAAGTGTTCTATAGAAATAGTGAAGTATTTACTTCTCTTACTGGATTACATTTACGATACAGCAGAAATTAAAATTATCTTCAAACATCAAAGGTTTAATCAGAGACTCGCCATATCAATCATCTTTAATTACAACATACGGCAATAGAAACATACTTGGTGCATCAGATGTTCAAAATGTATGTAATCAAACGTGTTTGAACTTAAACATGAAACTTACAAATAGTAGATATATAATCGATACTTGGTGGGAAATAATGGCATGGATAATAAAAAAAAATTGTCAATAACTACGTATATGTTGTTCTACTATATTTCAAAAGAATTCAAAATCTTCTTGAAGATTAAAATCACTCATTAAGCTATGTTTGTATGGTCTCTTTGTTATGTTAAAACATGGTGCGACCCACTGAGATCAATAACTTTCGTTTATCGTAATGGTCATAATAAATTCATAAAAATGATGACCAATAAATTGTGACGGCGACTGTCAGATTGTAATGGTGACTGCCAGATTGTAATGGTGACTGCCAGATTGTAATGGTGGCTGCCAGATTGTAATGGTGGCTGCCAGATTGTAATGGTGACTGCCAGATTGTAATGGTGACTACCAGATTGTAATGGTGGCTACCAGATTGTAATGCTAACCAACTACACGTCACAGTCACTTATATATTTTAATGCTGACCCTCAAATGGCATCGGTGACAAAATTATCGTAATGGTGACCCACAGGCAGTAATGTTGGCCAACAGATTATAATGATGGCTAACTGACCGTAATGGTTACCCACAGGCAGCAATGTTGACCATCAGATTATAATGGTGGGTAACTGACCGTAATGGTTACCCACAGGCAGCAATGTTGGCCATCAGATTATAATGGTGGCTAACTGACCGTAATGGTGACCACAGGCAGTAATGCTGGCCAACAGATTATAATGGTGGGTAACTGAACGTAATGGTGACCACAGGCAGTAATGCTGGCCAACAGATTATAATGGTGGGTAACTGAACGTAATGGTGACCACAGGCAGTAATGCTGGCCAACAGATTATAATGGTGGCTAACTGACCGTAATGGTGACCACAGGCAGTAATGCTGGCCAACAGATTATAATGGTGGCTAACTGACCATAATGGTGACCTCAGATAGTAATGCTGGCCAACAGATTATAATGGTGACCAACTGATGGTAATGGTGACCCACATATTTAAATAACCACAAATCGTAAGTGTGACCACAGGGTATCCTATAACGCAGAGGTTTTCAACCTGTGGTCCGCGGACCCCCTGGGGTCCGTGAGGAGCTTCAAAGGGGTCCGTGGGCAAATCAATGAAATTAGGGATTTTCTCGTATAAATTATTGCTCGGTTTGGTTGATTGGTTAGCAAAACAAAAAAATACAAGCTATGCCAATGTCTCAGGTACAGAGAACAATGTGCAGAATTGAAAACTCCACTAGTATTTGCTTATGCTACGTCTGAAATATGAACTAGAGTGCATACTACATGTACTTGTGTAGTGAGTTTTTGAGTCATGTCATCTTGGCAATATTTCTTACTAGCTGAGTTCTGGCGTCACTGTTAAAACATCCGCAAGTCTGACAGCGCGTGTATTGTTGATAAACGGTCTGGTTGATAATTCTGTAATGTTTTTATAACATACTTTGGAAGGGCAGAAATGCGCCATAGGTACTATGAGATTACAATGTCGGTCATGTTTAGAGAGAGTTTGTATTTTTAGGTGACACATACCTGGGAAAAAGATGACCTGTTTAGGCTGGAATTAAAAGCAAGGTAAATGTTGTGTGATAAGCTAATTATCTAATGTTTGGTATTGTATGTATGGCGCTGAACTTCCACATGGGCTTGATTAATGTTAAAAAGAACCAGCATCCCAAAGTTTCTAGGTTGAGCATTGTATTTACAAGAATATAGGTCAAACATTGTATTTTCAAGAAAATGGATCATTGGGTCAGGGATGAGAGTTAATTAATTAGTCTGTCACTAAATTACAAAGGTTCAGGATTACTGTTTTGACTGAAATAACATAATATCCCCAATAAGGGGCGGACCAATCAGAGACAACAACATAGGTGAGAAGACGCAGTAGGGTCTTATAAAAGAAGTTAGAAGATCTTTTGATAGGTATAGAGATTGGAAGAGAGATAGAGAGTGGAGGACGAAAACAGAGTGTTACAGACATATAGTTCGACAAAAATAGGCAGCCCACAGGATAGAGTAGTGATATTTCAGTGAATATGTATCTTGGAGTGTATAGTCTCATGCTACTTATATTTTGAAATTATATTTTGTGTAATCGTCACATAAAGTACATGAATAGGACTTGGCAGTTTAAATCATTTATTTGTGTAGTCTGTGAATAAGTACATGCTTAAATAAAGTGTAAATCGCTACCAGAGAAGTGAAGACAGATACTTATCATCACAATAACGCACAATGTATAACTAATAATACGAATAGTTATCACACCTAGTAGCATGGATACATTTCTGAAGAGGAAAACTGACCAGAACCTGGAAGATTCTGATGATCAAGCAGCCAAAGACGAACTAAAAAGAAAACGGCGCAAGTATAATACAGAATATATATCATTCGGCTTCATCGCAGGGGGGACCGATGCTGACCAACCTCTTTGTGTCGTGTGCTTGCAAACATATTCGAACGATGCGATGAAACCTGTGAAATTGGGGCACCATTTGACCACAATGCATTATGAACTTGCCAGTAAACCGAAGGAATACTATGAGAGGAGTACTCGCTGCTGCCAGACAAAGCCACAAATGTCCTGCTACCATTTTCTACGACGTACTTGTGCGAAACTGTACAGGTCCAGACTGGACATTGAACATGAAATACGCATATGTTTATCACGCATACCACCATGTTTGGACAAACTCTATAGTGCAAAATAGACACAGCTTCCCACTGAACAGTCAACTGTGTAACGGACATACCAGTGGAATAAATACTCGATGAGTGTTTCATTATTTAGACAGACAGCTATTCCCGTATGTAAAATGACTTTTACATGATGTACGCGTAACTTAGGCTAGACATACCGTTTATCAGAATTTAAGTAGATTGCGCCCGTAAACTTAATGAGACATATTAGGGTCCAACCTTAGGCACGAAAGTTAAGGCCAGGGGGCCTTGGGCTCTGGGGGTCCGCCACCCGAGCTTGGTATGTATGTGGGGTCCGCAGGATAAAAAAGGTTGAAAACCTCTGCTATAACGTAGCTAAAACAAGATTTAAAAAAAAAAGATTCTCAATGGACAACAAATGCCACATAATGAAAGCATACTTGAACAGGTTCTTCCGGTCGCCATATGTGTAAAAATCGATACGTAACATTCGTGTCAGTGACGCTTCAGTAGCGCCCTCTGTAATCAGTAAAAACTTGAACTTTTCCATCCCAAGGCATATATTCAATAGAAGCTCGTTGACAGTGAGGTAAACACACACCATCACACACGTATCGGCAAACACGGATATATTTACTAACATTTAATATCTTCAGACATACATACTCTCAGTCACACACAATGCGGATATAACGGACAAATACACATACAAGCAATCTCACAAACATATACACATACTGATGCACACATATATACAAACACACACTGATACACACATATTTAAACACACAATGATGTATACATGTATACAAACATATACTGACGCACACATATATACAAACATAAACACACACAGAAGCACACATATATACAAACACACACTGATGCACACTTAAATACAAACACACAAAGATGCACACATACATATAAACACACACTGAAGCACACATATATACAAACACACACTGATGCACACTTTAATTAAACACACAAAGATGCACACATACATAAAAACACACACTAAAGCACACATATATACAAACATAAACACACACTGATGCACACATATATACAAACATAAACACACACTAATGCACACATATATACAAACGTAAACACACACTGATGCACACATATATACAAACATAAACACACACTAGGCACACATATATACAAACGTAAACACACACTGGTGCACACATATATACAAACATAAACACACACTAATGCTCACATATATACAAACATAAACACACACTGATGCACACATATATACAAACATAAACACACACTAATGCTCACATATATACAAACATAAACACACACTGATGCACACATATATACAAACATAAACACACACTAATGTTCACATATATACAAACATAAACACACACTGATGCACACATATATACAAACATAAACACACACTGAAGCACACATATATACAAACATAAACACACACTGATATAACTTCTTTCTTGAAATGTGTTAATTAATGTCATTACATTTTTGTTACTTCCAACCTATATGCCCATGATGAACTATTAGACGTTTTCATGTACCACCTACACGTTCAGAGTTTCTATTGAGTGCAGGCACTTAGAAATATATATATTAAAATGTTTAAAGTATATTCCTACCAGTAATAAAAACCGGTAAAACGAAGAAAAAAAATGGTATGTTTGATACAAGGACAACACATCTATGACATATCTCTAAGGAATGGTCAAGTTAATTTCAGGAGTTAATGGTTTATGAAGCACAACTAGTTCGCTATCAATCTGTGCCTTGATATGTGTCTCCATTGAGCTTAAAGATTTGTCGCACAATTTGATGGCAATTAAAAGACTTACTTTAATCACGAAAGTCACTGAATAATTCATTCCGGAAAATGTTCAGGAAAAAAAAATATTTCTAATTCTGGTTTTCGTTTTTAGAGCATTTTCGAAAAAAATGCTCTATTGTCCCCGTTTTGTCTGTCTGTCTGTCTGTCTGTCTGTCCGTCATCACCCTAGATCTCAACAACCATAAGTCCTAGGCCCATGATGTATATATCATTGTGTAGGTCTTGGCCTGCCATGTGTGCAGCAAAAGTCCATTTCGCGATCTGATTTCTGAGGGCCGTAAAAGGGGGCTTATAAAGTACCGTTTTTTACTATATAAGCTATATTAACAATGGAGCAATACAGCAGAATGTTGCACTGTGTAAAATGTATTCTATAATGTGTATTGTGTAATGTGTATGTGCAATGTGTGTTGAGTAATGTGTATTCTGCCACTATGTTCAAACATTTAAAAGACTTACTGACACATTACTAGAGCCACAGTGAACATATTTCTAGACAAATGTAAACATTTTAAATCTGGAGAACGCTGTAGCTGGAGAAATTTGCCTTTAACTAGACAGTTACATATACATGTATATTTAGAGTTATATGTATATCTAGACAATGTTACATATAGGCTATATCTAGACAGGGTTACATATATATCTTATGCAGCGTTATATTTATTAGACATAGTTACTTGTATGTATAGACAGAGTGACATATACATCTAGACAGAGTTACATATACATCTAGACAGGGTTACATATCTAAGGAAGAGTTCTATATAATAGATAGTTACATGTATATCTAGACTGAGTTACATATATATTTAGACCAGTGATGGCAATATATTTTGTCGATGTGCTAAAAATTTTAAAAATCCAAATTACATTTGACGGGACGGAAATGAATGAAATAAAAATAAAATATATTTGAATAATAGTGTCTATAATACAATGTATTTGAGTAATAGTGTCTATAATACAATGTATTTGAATAATAGTGTCTATAATACAATGTATTTGAATAATAGTGTCTATAATACAATGTATTTGTGTGGATCGCTGGGAAAAACTTTTTGGAGTGCTAATGTTTGGCACGGGTGCGGTGCATGTGCCATCCCTGATTAAACACTTGTACACATTTTTTTAGATTAAAAAAACATAGTATTTTAGACACATACATTGATACACACATACACACACACACATTTAAATATATTTATACATATTTATCAAGTGTCTCGTGTCTGCAGTGTCGCTGGTCAATGCTGTAATGTCCGTTCACTGAAGTAAAACTAATGTTGGATCTAGTGACTCTAATGTAAAAGCCAAGTCCCGGAGTGCCGTGCTAAAAGTTTAGCAAGGAGACATCTCTCTTCCTCTTCTTACACCCCGGCATCACTTCCGACCAGAGACCTGCCAATTATAGGAGACAGTTCAATAGGAGAACAGTTTTATTTCATCTCGTCTAAATAACAATGCAGTATTTTTGTTCCTCTGTTATAGATGACATTTCAGTATTTTTGTTCCTCTGTTATAGATGACATTTCAGTATTTGTGTTCCTCTGTTATAGATGACATTTCAGTATTTTTGTTCCTCTGTTATAGATGACATTTCAGTATCTTTGTTCCTCTCACCGCACATTTTTTTTAAGTTGAAGAATAGTTTAGTTCCTTCAGTCTAAACACCAATTCATTAGAATAACAGATTTGTTTTTCTAGTATGAATAACAAAAGAAATATCGTTTTATTACTCAAGGCAATATAACAGTTCAGTAGAACAGCTGTGTTCCTCTAGTCTGGCTAACATAACAGCTGTGTTCCTCTAGTCTAGCTATCATAACAGCTGTGTTCCTCTAGTCGGGCTAACATAACAGCTGTGTTCATCTAGGCTGGCTAACATAACAGCTGTGTTCCTCTAGTATGGCTAACAGTAACAGCTATGTTCCTCTAGTCTGGCTAACATAACAGCTGTGTTCCTCTAGTCTGGCTAACAAAACAGCTGTGTTCCTCTAGTCTGGCTAACATAACAGCTGTGTTCCTCTAGTTTGGCTAACATATATTTATCGAACTTTTTTTTATTAAGACAAGAAACAAAAAACTAATTTTTAAAATTTCATCTAATCAATCACACACATCTCCTAATTCATAAAAATGAAATCATAATCAAAATCTTTTTCTTTATTAAGTTTCTCCACCAAGCCAACAGTCGTCACGAGTGAAGTTTTTTTTTTTTGCCTTTATTGCTGTTTCCTACATTTTTATCACTAGGACACAACAGCAATGACCAAGGAGACACAACGGGGGCGTTATGTCTACCACACACACACACACAACCAGATATACGCATAGACTCTCCCCTGAATATAGTTATTACTTAATGGAAAAATGTGCTGGACTGAAGGTATGACCTAGCATATTACGTGCGTGTGTATCAGTGTGTATGTGTATGTGTGTGAGAAAGGGTTTGTGTACGTGTGCGCGTTTGTGTGTAAGTGAGTGTATGTCAGCCTGTGTGTGTGTGTTCGCTGTTATTGATTGTCAAATCTGGTTAGCAAAGCCGGGAGATCTTAATGACTGATTCATTCTTCTTCTAGGATTTCATCGAGGGGGAAAGGGGTGGGGGGTGTAAGTCAATGCGGGAGATCAAAAGAAAGGAAAGAAGAAAAAAAGAGAGAATGGAAAATTCACTTGACCACCCACCCACACACAGTTACAAGTAAGATAATGAGGTAGGTGGTGCCTAACACACACAGTTACATGTAAGATGGTGAGGTAGGTGGTGCCTAACACACACAGTTACAAGTAAGATGGTGAGGTAGGTGGTGCCTAACACACACAGTTACAAGTAAGATAATGAGGTAGGTGGTGCCTAACACAGGTAGGTGTTGCCTAACACACACAGGTACAAGTAAGATAGTGAGGTAGGTGGTGTCTAACACACACACAGGTACAAGTAAGATACTGAGGTAGGTGGTGCCTAACACACACAGGTACAAGTAAGATGGTGAGGTACGTGGTACCTAACACACACACAGGTACAAGTAAGATCGTGACGTAGGTGGTGCCTAACAAACACACAGGTACAAGTAAGATCGTGACGTAGGTGGTGCCTAACACACACACAGGAACAAGTAAGATAGATAGGTGGTGCCTAACACACACAGTTACAAGTACGATAGTGAGAGTGAGGTAGGTGGTGCCTAGCACACAAACAGTTACAAGTAAGATAGTGAGGTAGGTGGTGCAGTGATCAAGTAATGCATGCTCTCCGACTGTGCCAAAGTAAAAAAGGGTATGTCATCTTATGTTAAAGTTCCAGGGTGAAACACATGTGTCTATGTACAAATACATGTACTGTGTCGCTACATAGTTCATTTCATACTGCATGTCTGTAAGTAGTCTATATGATAACTTCACCCAAGCGTCTATAAGTAGTCTATATGATAACTTCACCAAGCGTCTATAAGTAGTCTACATCACACATGATATCTTCAAGTTACACGGTGAAACAAACCATCAGGTATCCCGACTTGATAAGCTTGCCTGTCTTTCTAATTAAACTAATCATTCAATTTGATCGACACATTTCAAAATTATCCACTAATTTTATCCTAACATTTAATGAAAACAACATCAATGTTTCCTACAGTTTTTCAGCTGTGGAATATCTATATACAAAAATATCAATGTCGTTTCGCCTATCTATCCAGATTCGTATATATCTACACATCTGCTCATCCTTTACAGATTATTCTATCCCAACCTATCAGTATCTATATAAATGTCTTGCATGGCATCTGCCTCCGATCACTTACCAATGTTTCACCCGTAGTGAACCAAACCCAAGGGAGGTTAAACCATTAGTATCGATTGGTTACCTCCCTTGTTTATCAAGCTGAAAACTAATGATGGGCTTACCATTTTAAATTGTCAAGTTATACCGGGGGAAGGGGGGGGCGTGCTGGCCTATGACCCCTAGGAGTGGGTGGGAGGACTTTTAAAGATACAAAAAAAAAATTAACACAATTACTAAATGAAGTTTGATAATTAAATTTAGAACAATGAAAAGAAGATAAAAAAAATGCGATTTATATTTAAAATTGTGTTTGTAATGTACAGTTGTACACTTCATCAATACAATTATTTAATCATGTTCAACTGTTTACGGTGAAGTGCCATTATGATTTTTTGAATGTAGCCTGGTAGCTATCGGGGCATTTCTTCCTCCTGCTCTTAGTGAGCATATATGGGCCCAGCACAAAGAATCGGCATTAGCTTTTTAGAGCACTTTCGAAAAAAAATGCTCTATTGTCCCCGTTTTGTCTGTCTGTCTGTCTGTCATCACCCTAGATCTCAACAACCATAAGTCCTAGACCCATGATGTATATATCATTTTGTAGGTCTTGACCTGCCATGTGTGCAGCAAAAGTTCATTTCGCGATCTGACCTCTGAGGGCCGTAAAAGGGGGCTTAGTACCGTTTTTTTACTATATAAGCTATATTAATAAAGGAGCGCCTATATCTCAGCAACTATAAGTCCTAGACCCATGATGTATATATCATTTTGTAGGTCTTGGCCTGCCATGTGTACATCAAAAGTTTATTTCGCGATAGGACCTCTGAGGGCCGGGCTTCAGGGCTCCTAAGGGGCTTATATATTATATATACACCTTGTACGTTCAATAACCCATTCATTTGGTGCGAAATACTGCAGCACGTAGTTTCACCAAGATTTATTAAAAAACTCATCAAATGAAATAGTAAGCTTGTGTTCTGAGTTTAATTGAAAGTATCAGAGCTATGCAACAATTGACGGAGTTTTCGGACGATTAAATGACTATAATTTCGAATGTTTTCAATTATGAGTCCTATTTCAGTAACCACAAACCACTTGTAGTTAGATTTAAGAGACAATAGTTTTTTTTCAAATATAAAGAAACGTCTTTATAATTTTTTTTTTACAGATATATGCATTACACAATTGAATTTATAAACATTTCCAAAATTTACAAATATTTACTGAAAGCTAACAAACGTACTGATACATAACACGAAAATGCGCTAACACGTCCTGTGTCCAGAATGGAACAGGCTTAATTGCTTGTTTGGTTAAATGTGCAATGCCTAAGGCGAGTATATATGGCTGTTTCTATTCTAAGGCCGTAGCTGTAGGCTATTTGTCTAACCAATCTAAGGCTTCTATTGCTGAACCCCACTTTGATTGCACTTGTCGCCACCCCCCCCCCCCCAATCCACAACCCAAGCACGTCGGTAAGCCATTGAATACCAAATAATCACAGGCGCATAATGAATCGCTCAATAGATGTTCAAGATACACAGCCTATACACGTATAAAGTCATGAATGCAATGTGATATAGTTATAATAACACATATTCATGTATATATTTAAATAAGTCAGCTGTTCTAAATAAATCAGTTTGTTCGCAGATCAGTTCTTAGAAGGCCCCAAGCAAAAGAACGTTTGGGCCCCATGCTAAAGCCGCTCGCAAACATTAGGACCTTCATTAATCGTGGAAGATTGCAGCCCCCCCCCCGCTGACTTTAAAGTTATTTAAAACCGGGGGCCCTGACCAGTCTTCAGGTTGTCTTTACTTGCAAAATAAAAAGTAGTACATGGGGAACCGCCCTTAACATTGGGGGTCTTATATAGCCGCCTGGTTGGCATGTTTATTTGTTTGTGATTACCTGTATGTTTGTGTGTGATTACCTGTATGTTTGTGTGTGATTACCTGTATGTTTGTGTGTGATTACCTGTATGTTTGTGTGTGATTATCTGTATATTTGTGTATGATTACCTGTATATTTGTGTGTGATTACCTGTATGTTTGTGTGTGATTACCTGTATGTTTGTGTATGATTATCTGTATATTTGTGTATGATTACCTGTATCATCATCATCATATCGGGGTATGGGCCACCAACTAAAGATCTCCAGCGACTTCTATCCTGAGCCATTCTCTCCAGCTGCTTCCAGCTGAACCCCATCCTGGTGATGTCCGCTTCAAATTCTCGCCTCCAGGTGTTTCTTGGCCGGCCTCTCTTTCTTTTTCCTTGAGGATTCCAACTCAATGCTTGCCTAGTGATGTTGCTTGCCGGCTTTCGAATTTGTGGCCTATCCATCCCCACCTCCTCTACCTGATCTCCTCTTCTATTGAAGCTTGGCCGGTTCGTTCTAAAAGGCTGGCATTGGTGATGGTGTCAGGCCATCGTATTTGAAGAACTTTCCTAAGGCAGCTGTTGATAAAGGCCTGGACTCTCTTTAGTGGTGGTCTTCGTAATCCTCCAGGTCTCAGCTCCATATAATAGGACTGACTTTACATTGGTATTGAACAGGCGAATTTTGGTGTTCTGAGACAGCTCTTTGGAATTCTAGATGTTCTTGAGCTGGATAAAGGCGGCTCTTGCTTTTCCGATCTTTGCTTTGACATCCGCATCTGTTCCACCCTGCTGATCTATGATGCTACCCAGATAAGATTACCTGTATATGTGTATGTTATTACATGTATATTTGTCTGTTATTACCTGTATGTTTGTATGTATGTGTTACATGTACATGTATATGTATGTGATTACCTGTATGTTTGTATTATGGGATTACCTTACATTTGTATGTATGCGATTACCTGTACGTTTGTATGTATGTGGTTACCTGTACATTTGTATGTCTGTGATTACCTATGCGATTGTGTGTGATTACCTGTACGTTTGCATGTCTGTGGCTACCTGTACAATTGTATATCTGTGATTACATGTACGTTGGTATGTATGCGGTAGACTTATGTTTGTATATCAGTGATTACCTGTACGTTCGTATGTGTGTGGCAGCGGAGAGCAGAGTAAAAAGAATCCCTTCATCACACACTGTTGAGTGACTGTTGTCTTCAACGACATGTATTTTTTTTAAAATCACGTGGTCCTCCCTATCTAAATTAAAATCTTGCACATTTATTTCTGTAAATCTTCTGCAAGTTTTTTCGATCAATACATATGTCGGTGTAATTGAAATGATAATTTAGATTTTGTTTCTGGAATGGACTGCTCTGTGTCCATTAACAAAAAAGTCTGAGCAATCTAGGATGTTCCATGTTGTCTTAATAAATACGGATGGCTAACTCCGTTAATCCCATTAAAAAAAATAACACAACGCTTTCCTTAGATCCTATTATACCACCTCTTGTCACACAACACTTTCCTTAAACCACCTCCTGTCACACAACACGTTCCTTAGTCCATATTATACCACCTCTTGTCACACAACACTTTCCTTAGTCCCTATTATACCACCTCTTGTCACACAACACTTTCCTTAGACCCTATTATACCACCTCTTGTCACACAACACTTTCCTTAAACCACCTCCTGTCACACAACACGTTCCTTAGTCCATATTATACCACCTCTTGTCACACAACACTTTCCTTAGTCCCTATTATACCACCTCTTGTCACACAACACTTTCCTTAGACCCTATTATACCACCTCTTGTCACACAACACTTTCCTTAGACCCTATTATACCACCTCCTGTCACACAACACGTTCCTTAGTCCATATTATACCACCTCTTGTCACACAACACGTTCCTTAGTCCATATTATACCACCTCTTGTCACACAACACGTTCCTTAGTCCATATTATACCACCTCTTGTCACACAACACTTTCCTTAGACCCTATTATACCACCTCTTGTCACACAACACTTTCCTTAGACCCTATTATACCACCTCCTGT
Organism: Bulinus truncatus; assembly: GCA_021962125.1. Taxonomy (NCBI): domain Eukaryota; kingdom Metazoa; phylum Mollusca; class Gastropoda; family Planorbidae; genus Bulinus; species Bulinus truncatus. The sequence continues at coordinate 7,500,344 of JAGDYQ010000001.1, read as the reverse complement.
CACACAACACGTTCCTTAGTCCATATTATACCACCTCTTGTCACACAACACGTTCCTTAGTCCATATTATACCACCTCTTGTCACACAACACTTTCCTTAGTCCATATTATACCACCTCTTGTCACACAACACGTTCCTTAGTCCATATTATACCACCTCTTGTCACACAACACTTTCCTTAGACCCTATTATACCACCTCTTGTCACACAACACTTTCCTTAGTCCATATTATACCACCTCCTGTCACACAACACTGTCAGCGGTTAAGTTACCACAAATAAAGGAATAATTACAGGTAATTTTATGATTGGCTTAAAAAACAATCAATCAATGACTTTTCCATCCTAAGTTTTAAGTCGTTATTTGGATCCCATAAAATTATATCGAAATCAACATCTTAATCATATACTGCCCGACGGTCACACACACCTTAACGGTACAGACGTCAATGACGAGTCTTGAGCTGAAACCCGTAAAAACCTGTATCACGTGTGTCAGCGGTGGCTACGCATGCTGTTTATGAGTGAAGCATTCCGTTTTGTACCCTTGTAAAAACCATAAAGTAATGCACTGAATTCAGGATTAAAGAATATAGTGAAAACGTAAAAGGAGAAAAAAAAATGATACACTGGTGAACGCACTTTACTCAATGCTGAGCCACATACGGCTCTAAGAGCCACATTGGGCCACTTCTAATATATGTGGCATTATGCACATATGTGTAGTGTTATGTCAGAAAAGTAATTGGTTCAATACTGTATATATTAATATAGTGTGCACCCACCAGGCCCGTAGCGTGCGGGGGGCCAAGGGGCCGGGCCCCCCTGCGTTTTGTCTGCCCCCCCTGCTTATTTGTTCGACTTAGTAAAATGTATTAACTGCCCCCCCCCCCTGCTATTGCCTGGCCCTGCTGTAGAATGTCTGGCCCCTGCTGTAAAATTTTCACGCTACGGGGCTGGCTCCCACCCCATATAATCTGGTTGACGATACCATTAATACATTTTATTTTGTTGTGTGAGTACGTAAGTAAGTGTATTTATGTGTGAGTATGTAAGTGTATTTATGTGTGAGTACGTAAGTAAGTGTATTTATGTGTGAGTATGTAAGTAAGTCTATTTATGTGTGAGTATGTAAGTAAGTGCATTTATATGTGAATATGTAAGTAAGTGTATTTATGTGTGAGTATGTAAGTAAGTGTATTTATGTGTGAGTATTAAGTAAGTGTATTTATGTGTGAGTATGTAGGTAAGTCTATTTATGTGTGAGTATGTAAGTAAGCGTATTTATATGTGAGTATGTAAGTAGGTGTATTTATGTGTGAGTACGTAAGTAAGTGTATTTATGTGTGAGTACGTAAGTAAGTGTATTTATGTGCGAGTATGTAAGTAAGTGTATTTACGTGCGATTATGTAAGTAAGCGTATTTATGTGTGAGTGCGTAAGTAAGTGTATTTATGTGTGAGTACGTAAGTAAGCGTATTTATGTGTGAGTACGTAAGTAAGTGTATTTATGTGTGAGTATGTAAGTAAGCTATGTATGTGTGAGTATGTAAGTAAGCGTATTTATATGTGAGCATGTAAGTAAGTGTATTTATGTGTGAGTACATAAGTAAGCGTATTAATGTTTGAGTACGTAAGTAAGTGTATTTATGTGCGAGTATGTAAGTAAGCGTATTAATGTTTGAGTACGTAAGTAAGTGTATTTATGTGCGAGTATGTAAGTAAGTGTTTTATGTGTGAGTACGTAAGTAAGTGTATTTATGTGTGAGTACGTAAGTAAGCGTATTTATGTGTGAGTACGTAAGTAGGTGTATTTATGTGTGAGTACGTAAGTAAGTGTATTTATGTGTGAGTACGTAAGTAAGTGTATTTATGTGCGAGTATGTAAGTAAGTGTATTTATGTGCGATTATGTAAGTAAGTGTATTTATGTGTGAGTACGTAAGTAAGTGTAGTTATGTGTGAGTACGTAAGTAAGCGTATTTATGTGTGAGTACGTAAGTAAGTGTATTTATGTGTGAGTATGTAAGTAGGTGTATTTATGTGTGAGTACGTAAGTAAGTGTATTTATGTGTGAGTACGTAAGTAAGTGTATTTATGTGCGAGTATGTAAGTAAGTGTATTTACGTGTGAGTATGTAAGTAAGTGCATTTATATGTGGATATGTAAGTAAGTGTATTTATGTGTGAGTATGTAAGTAAGTGTATTTATGTGTGAGTATTAAGTAAGTGTATTTATGTGTGAGTATGTAAGTAAGTCTATTTATGTGCGAGTATGTAAGTAAGCGTATTTATATGTGAGTACGTAAGTAAGCGTATTTATGTGTGTGTACGTAAGTGTATTTATGTGTGAGTATGTAAGTAAGCTATGTATGTGTGAGTATGTAAGTAAGCGTATTTATATGTGAGTATATAAGTAAGTGTATTTATGTGTGAGTACGTAAGTAAGCGTATTAATGTTTGAGTGCGTAAGTAAGTGTATTTATGTGCGAGTATGTAAGTAAGCGTATTAATGTTTGAGTACGTAAGTAAGCGTATTTATGTGTGAGTACGTAAGTAAGTGTATTTATGTGTGAGTACGTAAGTAAGTGGTTTTATGTACGAGTATGTAAGTAAGTGTAATTATGTGCGATTATGTAAGTAAGTGTATTTATGTGTGAGTACGTAAGTAAGTGTATTTATGTGTGAGTACGTAAGTAAGCGTATTTATGTGTGAGTACGTAAGTAAGTGTATTTATGTGCGAGTATGTAAGTAAGTGTATTTATGTGCGAGTATGTAAATAAGTGTATTTATGTGTGAGTACGTAAGTAAGTGTATGTATGTGTGAGTACGTAAGTAAGTGTATTTATGTGTGAGTATGTAAGTAAGTGTATTTATGTGTGAGTACGTAAGTAAGTGTATTTATGTGTGAGTATGTAAGTTAGTGTATTTATGTGTCAGTACGTAAGTAAGCGTATTTATGTGTGAGTACGTAAGTAGGTGTATTTATGTGTGAGTATGTAAGTAGGTGTATTTATGTGTGAGTATGTAAGTAAGCGTATTTATATGTGAGTATGTAAGTAGGTGTATTTATGTGTGAGTACGTACGTAGGTGTATTTATGTGCGAGTAGGTAAGTAGGTGTATTTATGTGTGAGTATGTAAGTAGGTGTATTTATGTGTGAGTATGTAAGTAGGTGTATTTATGTGTGAGTATGTAAGTAGGTGTATTTATGTGTGAGTATGTAAGTAGGTGTATTTATGTGTGAGTATGTAAGTAGGTGTATTTATGTATACATGTATTACTGATTGTCTGTCTGTATGATCCATTCACCAGGTAAAACCCATCATGGTCTGTAAATGGCTTCCATTATGCTATTTCATTTCAAGGAAGGCTTTATCAGTATTATTATTTTTTTTTCACTTTGTGTATTACAAGGAAATCAACTCATCAACTTGGTGTAAAAAAAAATAAAACGTGCGCACGCGTATTTTTAATGCACGGTATTATTTTTTTGTCAGTGCTTTTGTACCTGACATAGTTAATCTTGGCAATGTATCAATTCTTTTTTTTTCTTTTTGTAAAGCAATGCAGCAAAGTAATTACCACCACCAGCTTCACACAGATGCAATCTACACTTTCTATCCTACCAACTCTCTCTCTCTCCCCCCCCCCACTCTCCCCTCCCCCCCTACCACATCCACAGGGGCAACCACAAGAGACATAAACACAGAGACATGTACGCAGAGTTACACCCCTGCAAAGAAACAATGGCATGTCAAGAAAGAACGTGCTGGTGATACACTAACAGAATGTGTGTGTGTGCTCTGCCTTTACGGACCAGCTCACGGGGAGGCAGGGAGAGAGAAAGAGAGAGAGAGAGAGAGAGGAGGGGGTGGATGAGCGTGTCTTGTAGGCGAAACTGATTTCTTGCGAACAGCACAATCGTAATCAGTATTGGGTAATAACGTACACGAGTTATCTCTTAGTCCTAGCTCGATTATCTTCTCCTGTTTTTTTTAAAAAAATGAAATATTGCTTATAATTTCTTACCTAAACGTGCCATGAGCATGTTTTATGTACTTACCAGTAGATGTTTATTATATCACTCAAAGTCACAATCTGTCACTTTAACTTGATCCAGTTTGATAGTGTTAATAAAAATAAATAAATAAACAAACAACAATAGTTATTTATAGAATTATAATCACGTCCAGCAACTCCTGTTGTCAGAGAGTAATGTTTGCATGCGCGCTCTTGTCTTCCGTTCTCACTCTCGGCTCCGTTCGATAGGCCGCCCTCACTGTTTGTGGGAAGGCTGGTGAACAGCAGACGATTGATCAGCTGCGATTCCCATCACCGCATTCACGCGACTGGAAGCTAGCACTCAGTTGTTATTCATTTCTCACCTCTCTCTCTCTCTCTCTCTCTCTCTCTCGCTCTCTCTCTCTCTCTCTCTCTCTCTCTCTCACACACACACACACACACACACACACACACTCACTCACTGTCACTTTCTTTCTATCACCCAAATTATCCATTTCTCAATTGTTCTCCCTCCCTCTCTCTCTCTCTCTCTCTCTCTCTCTCTCTCTATTTTGCTCAATTGAGCTCTCTCTCTTTCTCTCTCAGACTTACATACGGTCCTTCCGCCCGACTCTCTCCTTCTCTCTCCGTGTCTCTCTCATTTCTATCTCCCATGATCCATCATCATTCGCACTATCAGCACCTCCATTATTCCAGAACTCCATGCAACCAGTTGACGCCTGAATTAAAAGTTCTCTGTATCAATAGAAACCCTCCACCCTAAATCCGACAATATTTTTTTTCTCTTAAATTTTTGTAGCCTTTGTACTTGAAAATTAGACAATAAAATAAAATCAATTTTAAAGATAGGTCAAATCTGATAACATCAATCAAATGTGGCAAACATTTAAAAAAGGTAAAATGTATTCAGTTAAAGATTAATTGTGAGACTTCATAAGTCAAATGACTGTTATCGCCATTACTTTTAATGATCTTTTTTTTTATTAAGTAAGCAGGTTTAGTTATAGTGTGGCTCAGCATATTCAGCATATTGTAAAACGTGACTCAGCATATTCAGCATATTGTAAAACGTGGTTCAACATATTGTAAAACGTGGTTCAGCATATTCAGCATATTGTAACACGTGGCTCAACATATTCAGCATATTGTAAAACGTGGTTCAACATATTGTAAAACGTGGTTCAGCATATTCAGCATATTGTAAAACGTGGCTCAACATATTCAACATATTGTAAAACGTGGTTCAGCATATTCAACATATTGTAAAACGTGGTTCAGCATATTCAGCATATTGTAAAACGTGGCTCAACATATTCAGCATATTGTAAAACGTGGTTCAGCATATTCAACATATTGTAAAACGTGGCTCAACATATTGTAAAACGTGTTTCATCATATTCAGCAAATTGTTAAACGTGGTTCCGCATAATTCAGCATATTGTAAAACGTGTTTCATCATATTCAGCAAATTGTTAAACGTGGTTCCGCATAATTTAGCATATTGTAAAACGTGTTTCATCATATTCAGCAAATTGTTAAACGTGGCTCCGCATAATTCAGCATATTGTAAAACGTGGTTCCGCATATTCATGTATCAACAGTTTTTGTTTTAAAATATTTCCAACGAGATTTGTATTCCGATAAAGATTAATTAAAATGTGTGCCAAGAGATGGGGGTTTTGTCATAAATCTCGTCTGCTGCATACGTAATTCCGTTGGCGGTCTAGAGAGAAACTCCTTGGCTAGACATGTTGAGCTAACCGATGAATTTGTAATCTGTCTGAATAAATAGGAACACGATTAGAATAAAAAAATTTGTGAGATGTGGAAAATTTACTTGTGTTTACATATTGAGTTGATTCATTTCCCATATTGGCAGAGGCGTAGCGAGGGGTGGGCAAGGGGGTGGGCACCATGCCCCGGGCGCTACTCACAAAGGGGCGCCAAATGGTATAATTTACATTTAATATTATATGGTTTTCGGATGGGGGGCGCTAAAAAGGTATTAAAAAGGTATTGTGCCCGGGCGCGAGTTAAGCTCGCTACGGCTCTGCATATTGAACAAACACAATAGCACGTTGGTTATAACTTGTTTGAATTCCAAATCGTATGAGTTCTAAAGTATTTTTTTTATCTGCATTTAATATTGTATATATATACATCTCATATTCGATTCCTTCCAGAGTCTATACAGGGCCGCATTCTGAATATCTGGGGCACCACGTGACAATTCTGTTCTCTCCCCCCCCCCGCCCAAATAAAGCCAAGCTTTGAAACAGCTAAATAATAATTAAAAAATACATATGTATGGCTCAGCAATAAGTGTGTGTGTGTGGGGGGGGTTGATCAGAGAGGATCCTAGATAGTGGTAGTCAGAGGGGGGGGGAGCTAGTTAGTGGAGGCTGACAGAAGGGGTCCTAACTAGCGGATGTAGTCAAAGGGGGCCATAGTGAGTGGAGGTTGTCATAGAGGCCCCTAATTAGTGAAGGTAGTCAAAGGGTGGCCTAGTTAGCGGATTTTGTCATGTTGGGGGGCCGGGGGGGGGGCTAGTTAGTGGAGTTTTTCGGGGACCAAAGATCAGCCTTCGGCAGCCCTGTTTGAATAATAATAATTAAGTGCCGTACACTATGTGTGAATAATAATAATTAAGTGCCGTACACTATGTTTGAATAATAATAATTAAGTGCCGTACACTATGTGTGAATAATAATAATTAAGTGCCGTACACTATGTGTGAATAATAATAATTAAGTGCTGTACACTATGTGTGAATAATAATAATTAAGTGCCGTACACTATGTTTGAATAATAATAATTAAGTGCCGTACACTATGTTTGAATAATAATAATTAAGTGCCGTACACTATGTGTGAATAATAATAATTAAGTGCCGTACACTATGTGTGAATAATAATAATTAAGTGCCGTACACTATGTTTGAATAATAATAATTAAGTGCCGTACACTATGTTTGAATAATAATAATTAAGTGCTGTACACTATGTGTGAATAATAATAATTAAGTGCCGTACACTATGTTTGAATAATAATAATTAAGTGCCGTACACTATGTTTGAATAATAATAATTAAGTGCCGTACACTATGTTTGAATAATAATAATTAAGTGCCGTACACTATGTGTGAATAATAATAATTAAGTGCCGTACACTATGTGTGAATAATAATAATTAAGTGCCGTACACTATGTGTGAATAATAATAATTAAGTGCCGTACACTATGTTTGAATAATAATAATTAAGTGCCGTACACTATGTTTGAATAATAATAATTAAGTGCCGTACACTATGTTTGAATAATAATAATTAAGTGCCGTACACTATGTTTGAATAATAATAATTAAGTGCTGTACACTATGTGTGAATAATAATAATTAAGTGCCGTACACTATGTTTGAATAATAATAATTAAGTGCCGTACACTATGTTTGAATAATAATAATTAAGTGCCGTACACTATGTTTGAATAATAATAATTAAGTGCTGTACACTATGTGTGAATAATAATAATTAAGTGCCGTACACTATGTTTGAATAATAATAATTAAGTGCTGTACACTATGTGTGAATAATAATAATTAAGTGCCGTACACTATGTTTGAATAATAATAATTAAGTGCCGTACACTATGTTTGAATAATAATAATTAAGTGCCGTACACTATGTTTGAATAATAATAAATTAAGTGCCGTACACTATGTTTGAATAATAATAATTAAGTGCCGTACACTATGTTTGAATAATAATAATTAAGTGCCGTACACTATGTTTGAATAATAATAATTAAGTGCTGTACACTATGTGTGAATAATAATAATTAAGTGCCGTACACTATGTTTGAATAATAATAATTAAGTGCCGTACACTATGTTTGAATAATGATAATTAAGTGCCGTACACTATGTTTGAATAATGATAATTAAGTGCCGTACACTATGTGTGAATAATGATAATTAAGTGCCGTACACTATGTATATGTGTGAATAATAATAATTAAGTGCTGTACACTATGTGTGAATAATAATAATTAAGTGCCGTACACTATGTTTGAATAATAATAATTAAGTGCCGTACACTATGTTTGAATAATAATAATTAAGTGCCGTACACTATGTGTGAATAATAATAATTAAGTGCCGTACACTATGTGTGAATAATAATAATTAAGTGCCGTACACTATGTGTGAATAATAATAATTAAGTGCTGTACACTATGTGTGAATAATAATAATTAAGTGCCGTACACTATGTTTGAATAATAATAATTAAGTGCCGTACACTATGTTTGAATAATAATAATTAAGTGCCGTACACTATGTTTGAATAATAATAATTAAGTGCCGTACACTATGTGTGAATAATAATAATTAAGTGCCGTACACTATGTGTGAATAATAATAATTAAGTGCTGTACACTATGTGTGAATAATAATAATTAAGTGCCGTACACTATGTGTGAATAATAATAATTAAGTGCCGTACACTCTGTGTGAATAATAATAATTAAGCGCCGTACACTATGTGTGAATAATAATAATTAAGCGCCGTACACTCTGTGTGAATAATAATAATTAAGTGCCGTACACTATGTGTGAATAATAATAATTAAGTGCCGTACACTATGTGTGAATAATAATAATTAAGTGCCGTACACTCTGTGTGAATAATAATAATTAAGCGCCGTACACTATGTGTGAATAATAATAATTAAGTGCCGTACACTCTGTGTGAATAATAATAATTAAGCGCCGTACACTATGTGTGAATAATAATAATTAAGCGCCGTACACTATGTGTGAATAATAATAATTAAGTGCCGTACACTATGTGTGAATAATAATAATTAAGTGCCGTACACTATGTGTGAATAATAATAATTAAGTGCCGTACACTCTGTGTGAATAATAATAATTAAGTGCTGTACACTATGTGTGAATAATAATAATTAAGTGCCGTACACTATGTGTGAATAATAATAATTAAGTGCTGTACACTCTGTGTGGATAATAATAATTAAGTGCCGTACACTATGTGTGAATAATAATAATTAAGTGCCGTACACTATGTGTGAATAATAATAATTAAGTGCTGTACACTATGTGTGAATAATAATAATTAAGTGCCGTACACTATGTGTGAATAATAATAATTAAGTGCTGTACACTATGTGTGAATAATAATAATTAAGTGCTGTACACTATGTGTGAATAATAATAATTAAGTGCCGTACACTTGAATTTCAGGATGTTCAATATGAAAATGTGCCCTATATTTTTTTTTAAACTTTTACTGATCTGATTTGGAGATATGAATGTACTGATAAGGAAGTATGAACTTACTGATGTGGAGATATGAACGTACTGATGTGGAAGTATGAATGTACTGATGTGGAAGTATGAATGTACTGATGTGGAAGTATGAATGTACTGATGTGGAAGTATGAATGTACTGAAGTGGAGATATGAATGTACTGATAAGGAAGTATGAACGTACTGATGTGGAAGTATGAATGTACTGATGTGGAAGTATGAACGTACTGATGTGGAAGTATGAATGTACTGATGTGGAAGTATGAATGTAGTGATGTGGAAGTGTGAACGTACTGATGTGGAGATATGAACGTACTGATGTGGATATAAGAATGTACTGATGTGGAAGTATGAATGTACCGATGTGGAAGTATGAATGTACAAATGTGGAGCTATGAATGTACTGATGTGGAAGTATGAACGTACTGATGTGGAAGTATGAATGTACTGATGTGGAAGTATGAATGTTTTGATGTGGAGATATGAATGTACTGATAAGGAAGTATGAATGTACTGATGTGGAAGTATGAATGTACTGATGTGGAAGTATGAACGTACTGATGTGGAAGTATGAATGTACTGATGTGGAAGTATGAATGTAGTGATGTGGAAGTATGAACGTACTGATGTGGAGATATGAATGTACCGATGTGGTTATATGAACGTACTGATGTGGAGATATGAATGTAGTGATGTGGAGATATGAATGTACCGATGTGGTTATATGAACGTACTGATGTGGAGATATGAATGTACTGATGTGGAGATATGAATGTACCGATGTGGAAGTATGAACGTACTGATGTAGAGATATGAATGTACTGATGTGGAGATATGAAAGAAACGATGTGGAGAAATGAATGTACCGATGAGGAAGTATGAACGTACTGATGTGGAAGTATGAATGTACTGATGTGGAGATAAAAAAATATTTTGTACTCAGTACAGTCTAGGGCTGATGTTCTCAACCTTTTTCGCGAGACGAATGTATGCCCGCGAGTACCTCTCAAAGAGGCGAATGTATGCCCGCGAGTACCTCTCAAAGAAGCGAATGTATGTCCGCGAGTACCTCTCAAAGAGGCGAATGTATGTCCGCGAGTACCTCCCAAAGAGGCGAATGTATGCCCGCGAGTACCTCCCAAAGAGACGAATGTATGTCCGCGAGTACCTCCCAAAGAGGCGAATGTATGCCCGCGAGTACCTCCCAAAGAGGCGAATGTATGCCCGCGAGTACCTCTCACACGTAAGTTCCAGAAAAAAGGTGCTTATTTTCACAAATGAATGTGATTACCTTTCTAATGCGATACCTGGGATTGTTATTGTGCCGTCAAATTGTGATGCGATGATAAATGCTGCTGGCAGCCAGAGTGGCATCACCTTCAGGCTGATGTTGGTTTCATTGGTTTTTACTGCAGTCAAAGCAGAGAACGCTCTTTAACAGAAATATGTCGATGGAAAAGGCAACAATGCTGACAACGCTGTTTACTAAAAACTTCGCGCTTTTTTTTTTAACCAGACAGAGCCAGAATTGGCCGTCGTTACTGTCCATTATTGCTTTCGATGTTCTGTCCGCCGCAAGTTCAAATACATTCTCTTTCAAGTCATCAGAAAGTTCTGCTGTTATAACATTGTTTTCACAAACAGGATTTCAATCCAATTGTTCTGGGCACCATCCGTTAAAATTTTATGACAATATCGCAGAATTTTATTTTCTAGGTTCTGCAAATGATCGATGATCAACGCTTTGATTGTAGAACATCTTGACAGATCGATGTTTGAGTGTAGAAAATCTTAACAGATCGATATTTGATTGTAGAACATCTTGACAGATCAATGTTTGATTGTAGAACATCTTGACAGATCAATGTTTGATTGTAGAACATCTTGACAGATCAATGTTTGATTGTAGAACATCTTGACAGATCAATGTTTGATTGTAGAACATCTCGACATATCGATGTTTGATTGTAGAACATCTTGACATATCAATGTTTGATTGTAGAACATCTTGACATATCAATCATATCAATGTTTGATTATAGAACATCTTGACATATCAATGTTTGATTGTAGAACATCTTGACAGATCAATGTTTGAATCTGTACCAAAGCATAAAATTGTTGGGAATATTGCAAAATGACCAGCAAAAATTATGTTTCTCCAGTAGATAACTTTTTTAAAATGAAAATGTCGCACGATGTCAATGTAAAAAAAATATATTGCTATTTTCCCCTTGAAGTTAGGATTTAAATTAGTTGATATTTGCTAATGTCTGTAAGATATACAAAAATAACAATCGTGGGTATCCGAGATTTTTTTTAAAATCTTTATTCAACTTTTTAATTAAGCTAGTCTTTGTATGTAGGTCTGATGGGAGAGAAGCAATTATCCATTTAGTCAGCGACTTTTTGTATGTAGGTCTAATGGGAGAGAAGCAATTATCCATTTAGTCAGCGACTTTTTGCATGTAGGTCTAATGGGAGAGCAGTAGTTTTCTATTTAGTCAAGCTAGTCTTATGTATGTAGGTCTAATGGGAGAGAAGCAATTATATATTAAGTAAAAACAAAGTGTATTATTTTTTAATTTGTTTGGATCACTCTTTTTTTTTTATTCATTAGTAAAATAAATAAAAACAAACCCAATGAAGAACAAGACAATCTAAGGTTTGGAATAAACAAATGTGTTTAAGATTGGGGGCTTTTAGCTCTACGGAGTTCAGTGATCTATTCAAGTTGTTTCAGTTTATGATTTAAAAATACTTAAATTATCAACAGATATGTTAATCATATTAAGATAGATAATTTATTTCATGGATCTAACTTCATGTAAGTGCCTTTGTAATATAAAACCAGGGCACGATATACCGCCGGGGATATCCCAGGCACTGAGAACTGTCATCCCCGGCTCTGCTTTAGCTAATATATCCCTGCCGGGGATGAAACCATAGACATCCCAGGCACTGGTTTTTTCTTAAATCGAGCACTGTATAAAACTAATAAAATTAAATGTCAACTGTATGTGTGGAGTAAAATTTATTTTAAATAGAAACATCACGAATACCAGTACATGGAGTAAATTATTTCACTACAGAAATTATAGTAAAAGTGACATCTTGATAATATAAGCAAGAGAAAAAAATTATAAGAAATTCAATATTCTGTGTTTTCTTTTAATATTAGATTTAAGCAGTCTGATAATAATAATGGTATAAACATATGTCAGGCAATATAATTGAAACATAAGAAAAAATAAAAAGAAATTGCTCTTAATTTTTTTAAAGGTTTTTGCTTTTACCAGAGATGGTTATAAATGCATTAATTATAAATAAACTATTGGGTGCTGTAGATTCAATAGCTTAAATGTCATTTTTTATGCCGGGCATTCATAAGCTGCAATCTCACCATCAGACTAGCAGAAAGTATGTCATCGATAAATTATATGAAAGAGAGAAGTATGAATACTTAAAAAGTTGTAAAATCAAGTATATAAAAATAATCCTTGTGTAAATAGGCATATGTTTTTATCTTGATGTGCATAATATAGCTGCCAAACTAAACATTTTACCAAAAATGAAATATATTTTGTAAACTATTTTAGCATCTCTTATAAAGAGAAACTAGACATAAAAAAAATGTTGATATACAATAAGATTTGTCCTGCCGTAAAGCAATGATAGGCTAACAATTCTAATGAACAAAAAAGGAATCCTTCATTACAGTAAAATAATCACCAATTGCAGTAATTAAAAGTGACCTCCAGAAGTGAGAGATGTACTTTATAATATTTAACACAACGAAATAAATTATTTAAAAAAAAAAGTTTCACTAGAAGCAAAAATCACTTACATGAAATAGAAATTCACACATTTTTTTTTAAGAACTAGAAGTTTTTTTTGGAAGTTTGGCCATTTAAAAATTGAATTATATTAAACTTATAATTCTGAGAGAAATAAAGAAAAAAATGTTTCATATGCTCAGTCTACAAAAAAAAGGAAAATAATTATTTGAATATGGATTATATTTTTTAATAAATTGAAAAAGCTCAAATGAAAAATATTGGAGTTAAAACAAACAGGAATTTATTTTGTTATTAAAGCAATAAATGCTGAGCAGTAAACAAAACATAAGGCTAGACAAAAATGGCTCAGAACTGTTCTAGTGTATTTACACTTTGAGATTATCAATTATATCTGCAAAAAAAAAAAAGTATGGCGTAATTTCACCCAGCAAAGTGTGTAAATATATTTGAAATAACACTTAGATCTATGTCAAGTATTAAATTTACAAAACCATACATATAAAAAAAAGACAATGCCTGTAAGACAAAAAGTAAAGAATAAACACAAACCAATTTTAATATATTACATAAAAAGTAAACAAAAAACCGTACATTGCTGACTGATCACTTGTTATGTTATATGAAAATAAACAAAATCAAAATTAATCAACAGTAATCATATTAGAAAAAAAAAAGACATGCTGCTTTACAAAAGGAGTCAGATATGGCACCATTATGGTCAAGAAAAAGGTCTAGAAATAAATTTTAATGAGGTTTTAACATTAGCAGATTCAACAAACTCATAGCACAACTGTTCCTATATATATATACCTGTTTGCTAGTCTGCTTGTCTATGATCTAATACAGGGGTGGGCAAACTAAGGCCCATGGGCCGCAAGTGGCCCGTCTGAGTATATTGTTCGGCCCGTATGCTTGTATATGTTTATATTTTAAAATGTAATGTGCATGTGTAATAAAAGGTTATTATCTTTAATTCATATTTGCAAAGGTTGTAAATTGTAATTGAAGTAGACAAGATATATATGCGGCCCACTGATAACAATCACATTTTCAATGTGGCCCTCCGTAGAAAAAGTTTGCCCACCCCTGATCTAATATTTTTGTATATCATAACTGAATAATCATATCAAGATTATTATAGAAAAATAAACATAAAATTTAGTTCTATTTACCACTCATAAAAAGACTAATCATAAACCTAAATATTTCAACACTTATCACAGATAAGACACATAACATAAACAGCTTAGAGTACCATAGTTAATACATGGATTGCATATGCAGAAGAAAATAGTTTAATAGAAAATTCAAACATTCAAAATTACTTCATCCGAATCTCACAGATATTAATAAAAGACATTGTAAAGACAAACATTTACATGCAAAATATAGAAAAAAAGGGTAACCTTAAAAAAATTAAATATTTAAAATACATACACACTTTTAAAATAAGTTGAAAATAATTTTTCTGAATTTTGCTTTAATTACTTAAACCTGACTTCATTTAGCTTCTATAGTCAAAATAATTAAAATGTTTATGGCTTTTCTTTGACAACCGCACACATTTTTACTATTGACATTTTTAATATATAGGAAATTATAATAATATAGAATGACAGGGCAATGACAATTAAAACATATTCTGACAACTTCTGGTCCTGGTCATGATTGACACCCTGGTGAAGCCTTGATACATCATTTATTAAACAGCATGATAAAGATAATTTGACTAGATTTGTTCAATTATATTGACACTACACTTAAGTTTTTTTTTTTTAGAATAGCTAAATGTATTTTAAAAAGATAACATATTAAATAAGGCAGATTAAGTATAGAATAACAATACATAAGCTTTTTTTTTTTTAAATTTTTTTTTACTAGTAGACTGGTATCATTTATGCTTTAAGAAATTATTGAAAATAAACTAAAGCTAGAAAGTAAAACTTTGTTATTTTATATGATGTTTTATTACACAACCACCAGTTAATGATGGTGTGCAATTCTTTTGAGCTAGAAGTGCAAGATTTTTTTTAAAGTGGGTTATATTTATCAGTTCTATTTGTTCTTTTTTTAAAATTCAAGCAAGTATAGAAACTTAATTGGCAAAAATATCTCCCATCGGCATCCAGATTGTTTTGGCAGTAGTGGAATGATATAAGAGTTCCTCTCCGTCATAGTGGTTTACAAAATCTACCTCTTCACCATAGGTCACCCAGGTGGACTTTAAATTACTTGTGGATGCAGACTCCACGAATTTTGATCCCTCTGGAGAGCCAAAGTACCAGACAGCATTCACATCATGATGTTCTGTTAATGTTTTAGTTAGAGCATCTTGATGGCCAGTAATTATGTTGATGACTCCACCAGGAAGATCAGATGTTTCTAGAATCTAGCAGAAAAGATTGGAATGAAAGAAATTAATTATAAACAAATTTGTGCAATTGTAGAATAAACTAGTCATCCTGCGGCGTAGCATATGCCGCCCTATCAATATAATTTCTGTAATTATTTTTTAAATAAGCAATCAAACAAAATATATTTTATCATTCATTTTTTAATTGCTCATTAAACATTGTGACATTTTTTTAGTATCTAATTATAAAATTTACTTAATCGGGATTTTCCCCAGATCAGAAAACAACATGAGTTGTCAAACATAGTTGAATGCGTCTTGCTTGCTTTGACATAATCGGGAATTCTGCAAACGCGAGTAATCTAACTATATATAGACTTGGGTCTTGCTACATGGTAGTGTCCCGCATGATAGGGCGCAGAAGAGAATTATATATAAAGTTTGTTAACTTTATGCAGAGTAATATCCCTTTAAATATTTACATATAAAGTATGAATTTTAAAATATTAATGTGTTGATACAATCCTTTAGTAATAACAATTAAGGTTTTAAAAAAAAATACTTCCTTAAAAATCTGAGACTATCCTTTCAGGCAACATGTACAATGCACCTACCTGGTGAAATCCCAAGGCTGCCAATGGATACTTTGAGCTTGGTATTACTACAACTGCATTCCCTCTGGCGATGGCTGGAGCAACCAGGGAAATAAATCCAAGAAATGGAGAGTTATCTGGGCAAACAATACCTATAACTCCAACTGGTTCATTTTTCTCAATGGTGAGCCCATAGAAACTTGTTTCCTATGGAGATATAGATAGAAAAATATTCTTTGTGTCTTTAGAAAAGAGCTTCATTTACATCTTTAATTCTAAAAATGTGTTTTGAATTTCTATAATCAAAGGCAATTTAAACAAAAAAGTAAAGTTTCCTAATAGACCATCAGGGCAGATGAAGTGTAGAATTCATCTGTTTCTATAACCTCAACATATTTAGGGATTGTGTGGTAGGCAAAACGCCCAGCCGCCTTTACTTTCCCAAGGTACACATTTAAAGTTGGGTGGACAAATTTCACCTGGAAAAGTTTCCATGGTTCTCACAGAGGATTGAATTTTGGACTCTAAGGTCAATAGTCTAGTATCTATACCACTCGGGCATCCATCCCACACTGGCAGTTAAAGCACACTCATTATTTGATACATAAAAGAAACTACTGTACAAGTATTATAGTTTAATAGAAAGTTACTAAGGTCTTGTATCAAATGAAAAGCAAATAAATGACTGATATGGCAATAAGTAAAATAGAAAGAAGTTGTCTAATTATGGGCAAATATGAATAAAACTAAAAATTTTGAAAAATGTACATTTCTTACAAAGTAGGTCTCACTAAAATATATCAATATAATCAAATAGTAACTAATCAAATGTTATAGAACTATTCATGTACTTATAAAATCCTCCATATACAAGGATATATAATTGTAAATATATATAAATGTATATTACAAAATGTATGTACATAATTATAGAATTTTTTTGAAAAGCAAAAACAAAATCACCTGCACATGACCTCCGAATTTGTCACAATAAGCTGCCCAGTAAAAGAGTCGTTGGATGGCAATATTTACTTCTTTGATTGATTCTTCTGAACTTTGGTCAGTCATTGCAGAGATCAAGTCAGCAAACTCATCACGCCTAGACTGCAGGTTCTCCGCCATGTAGTACATAATCTGAGCTTTACCATGGCCTTCTTTTCTAGCCCAACTAAATTTATAGTATTAAAGATATTTAGTTATAATTCCTATTTATTAGCAAGCCTTTTTTCGACAATTTTATCAATTACGAATTATATAATTTTTACATTATTCAAATATCAATGTTGAAATATATTGTTTATAATCATTTCCAGATAAAAAGATTTTCAAATATACAAATACCTTCTTGCAACCTTTTCAGCACACTCCACAGCATTTCTGACATCTTTGCGGCCACCATCAGGAACGTAACCCAGCACACTACCCGTGGATTTCCTAATGGGGTAACTTGCACCCGAGTCTGGTCTTTTCTGACCTCCACCATAAAAAAGTTTGTATGTTTTATCAACACTAGAGATTTAAAAAAAAAAATACAAAATATGATTAACTTTAGTTACAAAAACATCATACTTATAATAATAAAAAAAACAATGTAATAATCAATGTTGAAAATGTATTTTGTAGAAACTATTTCCTTACGTTTGAAAATAACTTTAGTAAACTGACTGATATTTTTTTTTTCACTTTGTTTATCAACCAAATAAATTTTTTTTTCAAACACAGTTTACCTAAAGATAACACAATTTCTAAGTTTGTTTTTTTTTGTTAAAGTATTAATTTTTAAAGCCCGCAGATTAAAATTTCAATTTTATTGATTTCAATTAATGTTCACTGAGGAGGTGCATTAAAAAAAATTATCTTGAAATAGTTATAAATATTTTTATAAATGAAGACATTAAATCCATATATCAAATTTATTAGGCGTTACATGTTGTTAAAGTATTTTTTTTCTAAGTTAAGAAGAAAAGGATTTAGCATCTAAATTAAGCACATTCAATTATATTTCAGAACAAAGTAAAGATAAATAATGTAAACATTGTAAATTGACAAAAAAAAAAAAAAAAGTTTGTCCTATACACTGTAGTAGCTTTTAGTCTAAATATAAACCAACTTTGGTGTGTCACCCTCAGACATTGATTGAGGACCAGTGGGCAGTATTTTAGCTGATGATGAAGACCCAAATTTATTTAATTCAACAGTTAAATTTCTTGGATGGATTCTCTTCTTAAACTCAGGCTGAATATATTCATACAAACTCTGAAATAAATTGAGTAGAATTAATTTAAAGAGAAGCCACTAAACATAAAAATATAGTCAACAACAAAGTCTGAAATTAAATTAATTAAAAAATTGCTTCAGCTGGTTCCATAACAATACAAAAATACATGTTAGAAAGGTCCAGTTTTTTTTTTCACCTTTTTCCCACCTATTCTGCCGTAGCCACTCTTCTTACATCCACCAACACCTGCAGCGGAATCCATTATGTGGTGAGAATTTATCCATACAGTTCCCACTTGTAAATGACTGGCCACTTCTAGTGCTACATTGATATTTTCTGTCCAGACACCAGCTGCATTACCAAACACAGAATGGTTGGCCAGGGTTATGCCCTCTTTAACAGTTCTAAATGAAGTTGCTACGAGAAGTGGGCCATAATACTTAATAGTAAAACAAGAAATACAAAAATGATTATAATACTACAGAAGTAATATTTAATCTTTAGAAATATATAACAATTTAACAATGACTTTTATTTTTTTTTTTAAAGTTAAAAATTATGAATGATAAAATTAAATTTATAAAAATGTAATTAAATTTAAAAAATGATTAATTTAAATTAACAAAATAAAAAAGATCTCAAATTAAATTACCAATTCTCCAAAAAAAAATACCCAGTTTTTACAGTAAATTTAACAACAATATGAGTTTCATTAATTACACTGATATCTGTACCTCGGCTGTATAAACTTCTGATGATGCTTGAACATCATAAATTAATGTGGGAGGAAAATAATTGCTCTGGCTGGGTGCTCTTTCGGCCTGATGGATCTGAAACAGAAATAAAAAAAACTGAGATAATATTGTGTTTCCTGATAAAAGATGAAAATGAGAAATAAGATAAACTAATCTTTTTAGAAAATGACATAAACAGTGGCAAGCCAAATAAAAACGAATAAAATTCAATTTAAAAATTAAATTAAAAAAAAAAAATGTAATATCTTCAGGAATGTTTTACATTTGCAGGTAACACAGGTTAGTAATACATTAATTTAAAAAAAATCAGAGATCTTACCTGACCCCCATGTGAGCTGGAAACAAGATTTGTCAATTGTTCAACAATGTCAGAATTAATAAGTGGCCCTTGGTCATTATTCTTCTCAAAGTTATTCCCAAAAGTTAGCTTCGAAATTCTCACTTTAAGTTTTTCTATAACTGGGCTATAGACTGTTTCCTGTACCAAAAGCCTTGTCCCTGCATGGTTGGACTTAAAAAAACAACAACACATATATACATGTATAAAGTGCACAATCAACTTAAAAATAACTCATGACATACCAGTGGACATTGAGAGGTGGGAAGAGTATTTATTTCTAAGACAGTTACATGTTAAAATTAATATTTTTAAGTCATTATTATATTCCTGGTGTCATATATTTTTTTGTTACATCATCTAGTATATTTAGGCTGTAAAAAAAAAAGGCAATGTTTTTTTTTTAAATTAATACAAAAATATTAATTGAAAATTTTTGTTACTGTAACCTAAGAAAAATTAATAAAAAAAACGCACTTGTTAGAAGACCATCTAGATGGTAGACTACTAGAAATAATTGTTAGAAGACCACCCAAAACCATTATATTAGGGTATAAGGAACATGACATATATAAATTATTTTTTTTTTCAGAATTTTTTTTTTCAGGATTAGGGTTAGGGATAGAGATAGATATCAATTTGCGCGAAAATCCCCGGAAACAGAAAAAAAAAATTAGCTGGTCGACCGTTTATTTCTAGTAGTCTACCATCTAGATGGTCGGGTAACAAGTGCGTAAAAAAAAAGACAACTTTCACTTTCCAAAAGTAGGCCATACCTACTACATGTATAAATGTATATAATGGCAAAATCAAAATTTTAATTATAAAATATTTCAACATTAGGCTGCTGAAGAAAGAGAAAAAAATATTATTATAGAGTGTTGAAAATAAATATGTGTTTCTTAGGTGATAAGAAATAAAGAAACATAATTAATATTCATTTAAAAAAAAAATTTTGATTGTACAGAAAAAACATTCACTTACCATGCCATTATTGAAAAAAGCTGCTTCTATAATACCTTCAACTGCACTGTCAATGTCTGCTTCTTCAAAAACCAATATGGGACAGCGTCCTGAGAGTTCTAGAGAAAGGCTTTTGCCAGTACCAGCTGTCACATTTCTGACTCTCTGGCCATCCTAAAAAAGTATAAACTTAATACATTATATTCAAATTATCTTTTTAATCATATGTATTCACAGTTCCCTAAGTGCAAAATGAATTACTTAAAATACACTTCAAATATTTAAAAAAAAAAAAAAAGTAAATTTAATAAGCAATATATGATTAAAAAAATGTATGCCAGATATTTATTTAACAATTTAATTCTATGATATCATAAGCAGAGGTATTAGTTCATGTCGGCTTGAACTTTTAAATATAGAACAAAACTATTTACATGTAAAAGAAACAAATCAACATGACTCACTTCAACGGACCCTGAAAATATCACTTTATCAACATCAGGATGTGACAGTAAAAAATGGTTATCTGATACTGTGACAACATTAACAACTCCTTTTGGTAGCCCCGCTTGGATACACATATCAGCAAAGAGAAGGGCACTCAGTCTGGCTTCAGATGGTGGCAGAATAATGACAGTGTTCCCCAATGCTAGAGCAGCTGCTGTGTGGCTGGCCAAATGTAGCAACGGAAAACTCCAGTGGGGGAGGATAGCTACAACTCCTATTGAAATTAAAAATTGGTTAATAAAAAATAACAAGAAAAATTTCTTTCTTTCTCATTTCCAACACATCCATGTTCTTTTTTTGCCTTTGACCCTTAAATTTCCGTTGCAGTTGCCAAATGTTAATTTGTTTAAATTGCTTAGTTGCTTTTTCTTCAGTGTTTTTTAATTTATCTCATATACATATTTATTGCAGCAAGCAGAAAACGAGCTTGTTATTTAGAAGTTTACACTTTTAATATAGATCAAGTAAATTTTTTAACCAAATTTTTTTTTAATTGACTTTTATCTATCTCTCTTCTGGTCTGTAAATTTAAAAAAAACTATAATCTTGACAAAGTTACCTCCTCATACCGGATTTTCATTAGGGTTCAAGAGTAGGTAATTAAAAGGTAAAAAGTGTTTTCAAAATTTTGAAATGAACCTCATGAATAATTCAGCGTTTATGGTATATGATTTTAGGACAAAAAAAACCTACCATAAGGCTTCCATTTTGACAATTCTGCATCTTTTAATTGTGCCCATCCAGTATAATAATAGAAATGTCTTATAGCTGCTGGAATATCTGTGCCTCGTGTTTCTCTTGTTGTTTTCCCAGAATCAATGGCTTCAACTACTGATAATAAAGACTGGTGTTTCTGCAAAGTTCTTGCAATACTAAAGTAAATGAAAAAAAAAGTTTAACAACAATATTGTACAAAGAATAGAACATTCTTTTACAAGTAGTTTCTTTGTGTAAATTATACTGAATATTCTCCTAATGTTAATTAGAATGATCTGTCAATATACAAATGAAGATTAAAATTGTATGTTATCATAAAAACCTTTATAATTTAGCAGACTGTTTAATCTCACCTGCAGCTAATTTCAGAGAACCATCACTAAGCACTAGCCTTTTAGGTTATACCATTGACCTTTAATTTATATTAGTTCATATCAAAACTTCATCCATCTACTCTATTAATAACAAGTGATCAAATATACGAAGCTAATCTGGCACGCGAATCAAAAAGTTTGCTCAGCTCTGACATAGAGCAAACAAAGGGACTTTGTACACGTCAACTTTACCTCAACTGGTCTATTCAGCCATTTTGAGATCCTTTTGATCTGAGATCTACATAAAAGCATCTTAAAGGAAAATGTATGATACAGTACCTGTAGAGAAAGCGCGATCTAACATGACTATCCAAGGCGCTCCATGATCTAAATGCTTCCCTTGAAGTACTAACTGCCTGGTTGATGTCGTCATTATTGGCCTCAGAAGTTTTTGCTAAAACAGTGCCTAAAGTGTTTAAAATTAATTACATAAAGAAATTAATAATAAGTCAATATTTATATTAAAAATTTATCTCTAAGAAATGTTAACATTCAATATGAACAACTTTTACCAGTGGTCGGGTTCTTAGACTCCGTTGTAGTTCGGTCATCTGTAGTGACCCACTGTCCATCAATGTAAAGACCAAACTGAGAATTATGCTTAGCAACCCATGCCTTTAAAATTAAAAAAAAAAAAAATTAAAATATACATAATGTATATCTTTATCAATGGTTGTAGTTAGATTTAGATTTGTCTCAGTATTTATGAACATCTTAACTGTGTAGAAAAGAAAGTTTTGGAACAGATTTGGAATTTTACATTGTTAAAGCTTTAAAAATAAAAGCAAAGTGATTCATTTATTAATGAAGGCCTAAAGATATATATATATATATATATATATGTATAAATTACAATGTCATAAATGTACAGCCATCTACTGCACAGGTACAAACAGTACTTTGCATATCCATGAATTTAGTAGCATCAGTATTTTTTACTTTCTTCGCACTATCATCACAGTGCTCACCATATCATTTCTGATTTTTGTATTTTCATTTTAAAGTGTCACATCCTATGAATGGAATCCCACATTTTTAATTCTTTCTATAAAACATTTTTTTTTAAATGCTATTAATCCTTTGCTTCAAAAATATTTCTTATACTAGTTGTATAAAACCATTGCGGCATTGCCCATCAAATTGATGCTCAGCTCTGTTCAGATGCAGCCCTAACCTAAACATTGAATAATTTGAGATTCATAATGAATGAACATCAAAAATTAAAGTAATATATTCATTTATTAGTAAAAATAGAAAGCCTACATAAAAGTATAAAAACAATCAGCCTTCTTCATACTACTTTACTCATAAAATATTACTCAAACAAATCTTCTGTGCTACTTAATTAAATAATAAAGACATGGCAACAGTAGTAAAAAAAAATACCAAAATCATGGGCAGAGGACTATGTCTGTGATTTAGTGTAACAGAAATGTATCATTTTAATAAATTGTATGACTTCTATATTATATATATTATGTATAATATATACTAATCTATAGTAGTCTATACAGTACTACTATACTGAGTATACTCTACGAATATGATTATGACGTACTATTTCTGTATAATTTCAAGATATAAAAGTAGCAACATATTTACCAATGCAACGTTTTCAGAATCAGAAGCAGGGCCATAGGACAAATTTTCAAAAACTGATTCTATTTCGACATTTGTCGAGACCATTTTAATATATTTTTTTTTAAATAATCCTTCTGTAACAAAAATTTGATGCCACTGTGAGGTCGAAGAGCAAAGGTCATAAATTCAGTTATGCGGTGACTTTTCGGTCATCTGCTGTAAAACAGCTAATTATTGTTTCTCAAAATTATTAATTATGCTGTTTGCATATGAAATTTAAGTTTGTGGTATTACTCAAAATATATTAGTGAAAATATTAATTTATCAGACAATTTATGAATTAATTAGTTAGTAATTAATATTAGTATGGTAAATAATGGTAAACATCGCTACAAAAAGTGCGTGATTTAATTATTAAAAAAATAAATGATATGCAATAAAAGAGCGAAGGAAATTTACATTGAACGCAAACTTGTTTCGATTTGTTGTCATAGAATGATAAACGAACTAAAGGGGTATATGTAATAAAAATGGATAGTAGTTTATTAGCAGGAGAAGAAAATGTTTTAGAGAATGATTTTTTAAAACACCTGCTCCTTAATCAAGTATGAAAATTATGTTTGCTTATCTATTTATTTATTGTGTGATGAAAAGTTTTATATATTAAAAACATTCCTTAATAATTTTAATCAATTTATAAATATTAATAGCAGTGGCTCCGGCACCAGCCAAAACCATTATATTAGGGTATAAGGAACATGGCATATATTCAATTTTTTTTTTTCAGAATTTTTTTTTTCAGGATTAGGGTTAGGGTGTGGAGCGATATCTATGGCTGGTACCCGAAGAAAAAAAATACGGGTTCGGTCGGACTGAACCATAGCCACTGCGATATTAATAATGGTTAACATTAGACTAAATTAATGATTACTCCAGTCTGACAAGTAGTGCCGTAGTGAGCTTAGCTTGACTCGTGCCCGGGGCACAATACCTGTTTAGCCCCCCCCCCATTCGAAAACCATATAATATTTTAAAATATACCATTTGGAGTCCTTTTGTGAGTAGTGCCCGGGGCCCACGCCTCTGCTGATAAGTCATTAACATCTCTTCGATATCATGTAATATTCGCAATGTGGAAGTCAATCATATTCATTGTGAGTGATTACTGAATTGGATTTATAGTGACCATGAACCCCAGCACCAGAGCTGTTTTTATGGATAGGCAAACCAGGCAACAGTTTAGAGCTCCTACTTCCAAAAGTCCCATTCCAATAATAATTCCTATCAAATGTTAAGATATTAGTATTAGGGACACCAATGGGACTTTTGAATAGGGCTCCACCAACTTGAGATCTTCTTATTTCACAATAACCAATCACTAAGTAATTTTATAGAAAATTACTGTTCTCCTCAAAGCCCCCTTAAGGAAGTGACCCTGAAATTAATTTGGGTTGCACCCTATTGACACAATCTTAGGACTGACTTCCAGATCTATTGTTATCCCTAGGGCCAGATGCTCTGAGAGGAGGGACACCAGCTTGATCTTTTGGGGCGAAGTATTTTTTCCATAATTTTGTTCTGAAAAAGACTTGGCATGTGGGGTGGGGGGGGGGCTTTTCATGGATTGTCATGGGCCGGCAAGATGTTGAAGACCTTTATCTTATTTTTTTTTATGTCACATTCATAAACAATACAGGTATATTGAAAACTTATCAATACAAATGATTGACATTTTCGTAACATATCATTTCAGGATAATATCAGGCAGCAGCAAAAAAAAGCTGGACATGAAGGAATTCCTACTGTGATTATCAAACCAAATCCAGGTAAAAATTTTATAATTGTTTTTTAGTTATGGTTTTGTAAGTGGCCTGCAAATATGACAAGCCATTGTAATCCATTTAAAGCTGGGTGGACTCAAAAGCTAAACCACTGGTGCTCAGGGAAAAAGTAGTTTGTTCTTCTGCACATTCCCACCCTGTCCATACTTCAAAATAAAAATCAGCTTAATATGTTTAAATGATAAGTAGGCAAGTCACTAGCATTGGTATGTTTTATTTTGACTGCCTAATAATGAATTTTAAAATTATTGTCAAATAGCTCAAATGAATTTTAGATATATTTAACAACAGCAGCAATCTGTAAAAATAACACAAGTCAAAATTATGTGCAGGGCAAAGGTCAAGAGAATTCATAGACCCTGGTATAAAAGTCTTGTGGGCACCTTTTCAATATTCTACAAACAAAAAAAGTTATGTATGTCTGTGTGTGAGAAGTCACTGTAAGGATGTGCTGAAATCTCTTAGATCCTATAAACCACTGATGGGACAGCTTTTATGGTGCCCTTCTTTCATCCCCACTATAGCCAATAGTGCAATGGCCTTGGAGGCACCACGGGAAATATAGCAGGGAACTTTTACCATGACCTAAAATATCCATTGGTTCTCACAGGCGATCGAACCAGGGACTTTCAGGTCAGCAGTCGAGCATTTTACCACAGGACCAGCCGTCCCCACGTATGTCAGTAGCATATATCATTATTTATTTCTCACAATACTATATTACATTTATACATTCACATAGATAAAAATATTAGAGGCTTCAATTTTTAAGATTAATGCTAGTGCTATCCTGGCATTTTTTCCATGTTAAAGCTGTGAATAAAGTATACATTTAATAATGATTCTATGAGAATATATCAAAATATGTCTTCCAGTAGCTTACAAGACACCCTTGTGTCTTACATATTTAACAATCTTTGGAGAACCATAGCTCACAGCACTGTACTCCCGAGCCTGATAATTTGTCCATAGTATTATTTTATACATTGAAATTTGATAATATTAATAGAAAATCACTTAGAATTTTGGTGGGACGGATTGCCGAGTGGTGTAGATACTCGACTGTCGACCTGAGAGTTCTGGGTTCGATCCTCTGTGAGGCCCATGGAATTTTTCCAGGTGAAATTTGGTTACTAAGTCGTCCCACAAGTCCACCCAGCTTCAAATGGGTACCTGACTTAAGTTGGGGAAGTAAAGGCGGCTGGGTGTTGTGCTAACCACACAATCCCTTCATATGCCGAGGTTATAGAAACAGATGAATTCTACACTTCATCTGCCCCGATGGCCTGTTAGGGTTAAGGGAACTTTTTTTTTTACTTAGAATTTTAGATATGATCAAAAAGAAAAAGTTGTGTGAAGACCTTAAAGGTGCACTTATTTTTTTTCATAATGCTAATTAGATAAATATAAATAACACCATTTATTTTTCTATGAAACTTAAAGAAGACTTATATAGCCTAATTTAAAAAAAAAAATTTTTTATTGTTTGATGTATTTGAATTGATTGCCTGAATTTTTTTTTTCTTTCAGGGATGTGTATGAAAACTAGAACTGTCAATGGAGAGAAAGTTTTTATAAATATATGTTATTCTGAAAATGTGAGCTATTTCACTTTAAGCATAAATATTTTTATTTGAAATAAAAAAAAAATTTTGACCATCATAGTTTTTGTTAATAATTATAAAAGATAATAAAACCAGTAATAAGGGTGATAAATTAAGAAAAGTTCAAGGTTTTTATCAGAAGTGTCTAAACTTTTACCTTGTTGTAGGCTTTACAGTAATTAATCTTTAAATGGGCCTCATTCAAATATTCCATCCTTGTTTAGATTATAACAGTCTTTATAAATGGGGGTATATCTTTTTTTTTTTGGAAAAGTAATTTTTGTCGTATTGTGTTAGGGATGTGATGAAGTTCGAACTCGAATCCGACGGCATTCGAACTTTGATGTTTTTTGAGCAAATTCGAATCTGACAGATTTTTAAAAAAAAAATTCCATTGGATTCGAATTTGAAAAATTACCGTTTTCAGATCAAACACGGTCGTATAAATTGTAAGTTAAATTTAAAAACCCGAATAAAGAAAACAGATAAAACTAAACTCCTGGACTCTTACTCAGCTGTCCATAGATTAGACATATTTGGTCATGAATGTATTTTAGATACCCCCCCCCATTCACCAAATCCGCATTCGAATCTGGTGGATTTCTATTTGCCAAATCCGAATCCGATGGATGCGTATTTTCATCAGCTCCGTCACATCCCTATATTGTGTGACCAGCATGATACCCAACCGCCTTTACTTCTTCAACTAATGTCAGGTTACCTTCTAAAGTTGTGTGGGCTTGGGGACTTAGTCAGGATCATCATTTTTAATCAAAATGAAGCTTTTTGTTTTCTTTTTCTTGTAGCACTATATGAAAACAGATTATTTGACTACTGGTTAACCATTTGTTTTTATTTTCACCAACTTTTTATCAGTAACTTTGAACTCTAGGACTTTCCCTCAGTAAGATAGATAATCGTATTGCGTTGCTATGGTTAACTGTATCCTCCATAAAAATTTTAGAAAAATGTAAATTTATAAACAGATATGTATACTGTGTCTTGTCTTGTTAATATATCTTTTTTTCTCTTATTTAGGTTCCAGAACCTAAAGATCTGACTGATGATGAATTATTAAAGGTTTTAGAATCAGAGGATCCAACTAAGTTCAGAATACCTATGTCCATTGGTGAACCTCATGCAGAGTTAGATAAATGTAAGTTATATGAAACGATACAAAACTATTGGGGCTTCATTGCAGAGGTACACATAAATCTGTGATTGAGATCTTACGAGTTCAATGTACCATTTGTTAAGGGTTTTTTTTGGTCTTTTTACTATCATTGGTGGCTGGATAACAAAGTCTTTAGTGAACTTGACTAGCATGCAAAGATTATAGGGTTCAATTCCGGTAAAGCCAAATATATTCACCACTGACTTGGAGGCGGACACCAACAAGCTATAAGCCACAGAAAGGATGTATAAAAGCAAATCTGTTGATGTGTCAATTCAATCCCCCCAACAACCACATCGGTTAAGGGAATTAAAAAAAAAACTTTCATTGGCCAATCTGCACACTTAGTATCCATTTAAACTGCATCGAACCTGTTGTTAAAAATGTTTATCTCACCATTGCTTCATTGTAAGACTGAACCCATTTTTTTTGTGGAGAAACATTTTGACAAAAAAAAAAAGTCTCTTGGAAATAAAGATGCTAACAGGTGGCACTCGTGAAATTGAGGTTTCATAACTACTGTAAAACATATATCGCCATAAACTGTAAATAATTTTAAGATAGTCTTTGAAATATCAAGTTTTCAGAACGTTACTGGTAACACAATTTTCTTTGCACAGTCTCACTTTCTCTTTATCATTTATAACATTAAAACGCTTCAAAAAGTTTACAACGTTTGTTTTTGTTCAGGCAGATACATTTTTTTTCTGCTGACTTGTATCAATAGTATATTTTTAATCCATTCTGTCTACAACTTCCTACTGCACATAAAATTCACCATAAACTATGTATCCCTCCTCAGATGACAAATCTAATTATATTTAATACATAGGTTATTGCAGTTATTATTTTTTATTGTTAACATGTATCAGCTTTACAAATAAATTATCATAGGTCTCTTTCCTTCTGTCCAAGAAAGGTTTATCAGTTTAAAAAAAAAAATTCTGTTCTTTTTTTCCCAGCTGGTGAAGGCTGCACTGCTTATGATGTTGTTGTTAATCCTAACTTTTTAGCCAAAATTAAAAATAATGAATTATTCAAAACATTTTTTCTCACAATAATGTGTGAGGGAATTGAAAGCAAATATGATGTACTTCTTAAGAGAGGTAAGATTGTTTACCTTTGCACCTTGTGTTTGTTGTGCACATTATTTCTATTTATTTTTCTAATATCACCTATTTCTTTATAAACAAAGATGAAATCATTTTTTTTTTCTAAACTCAGACTGGATTTTTTTGAAAAATCGTAAAAGTATTGGCAAATTAATAGAACAGCACATTCGAACTAAGTCAACCCCACTAATTGTGGATATGGAAGGGTAAGTTGAATAATTTAGGCTAGAACAAAGTGACTCAGGTACCCTTTTTTCATAATATGATTTATTCATTGATTAAGCAGTGATCAACTTCCTGTTGAACAGCCTGAGAAAAGAAATCTTATTGAAGAAATTCACAAACAAGATGAAGAGCTAAATAAAAAGTGAGTCAAACGTTTACTTTCATTGCTTTATTTTTCATGATGCATTACCTGTTTGTAAAATTGATTCTTATCTGTGCATTCATTCTTCACTCTTTTGTTTGATTAAGTTCTATAAGAGGGTTTTCAAATAAAGTAGCAGAATTACAGTACAGGTATATGGTCACTCTGGTCAGTTACTCCCTAACTACACAGACCCATGGAAATTGACTTTGCTGTTTGGTCATAACCCCCCCCCCTCCTAGCGGTTGGGTTTGGGTGATAGGTCAGGGGGGACCTGTGTGGTGTAAGTCTTGAAGAGAGGGAGGCATACTGAGAAAGATGTTCAATGAATGAGACTGAGAGAGAAATAGTACCATTCTTCTGTACATTGTATTTTGGATAACTTGATCCACTTAGAGCCACCAGACCCTGTTTAGGACTGGTGATTCTGTATTAAAATTTATATTGTAACATGCAATTCATTGTTGATTGTTTTCTGCACATATTGTTATATGTGGTGCACCTTATGGCTGAGGAGAATAAAAAATATGAGTCTGACACAGTCAGCCACTCCAAGACAACTACTGCAAGGATTTTCCATTAGGTAAACCATGACAATCTCCTCTTAGAGAATAAAATAGCTTGACAGAATATTTTGAAAAATTTGGCAACTACTACAGACAGTGAAGGAGAAACCCCAAACATCACAGATGACCATAGCAGAGACAGCTGAGCTAATCTCAAAAACAAGCAAATCTCCAGAAAACTTAAGAAAACAATATACAAGATGATAATTAGACCAGCTGTAAACTAAACATATATTAGTGGAATGTGGATCAGCAAACAAGCAAGCAGAAAATATGCTAGACCGTTGGGAAAGAAAAAAATATTTTGGAATATATATATATGCCGGTAAAGGACAACAACCAATTGATAAATAGGAAAAACTCATAATAAACTGAAGGAGTTGGGCTTGTGGAGAGGCAGTAAGGCAATTTATAAGACAACATTTTATGAGAAAAGAAAGAAAGACTGACCAAGATGAATAGATGAAGTCGAGAAAGACCTTAAAGGTGTATGAGTGCGTGGAGTGTAGGAAGAAGACCATGGGTTGGGAAAAGTGGAGAATTGTAGTACAGCAGACCAGAGCCCTATATGGGCTGTAGAACTAAAGGAAGACTCACCAACCCACCTGATATGATTGAAGATAACTAGAATTATGAATTGGCTGAGCAGTAGGGTAAAAAGAATTATTTTTGAGAATCTTTATATGAATCTATGTACGAATTTGCTAATTTTTCAAAACAAAGATGCTTGAAATGCCAATTTATGTGGTCCTCCAGTTTTTTCACATCTAAAACTCGTTTAAAAAAAAATTTAATAATTTTCTTTTACAGAGCCCCTGAACCAGTCTTCAGTATTATACAGGAGCCTGCTGAAGGTTATCCAGAATTTTTAGTTGCAGAAATTGCTCTCCCTAATATTGTAAGTACTCAGGGGAAAATACAATGATTAAGTTAATATTGGCTAGTTCAGCTTGTCACATTGTCACAGTTTAAAAGTCTTCTCAATCTGCATTTGTCTTAAATTTCAAAGGCAGTCTTTTTTTTTCCTTCCTCATCTTCCTTTGTAAAAATACAATCCGTACAATAATAATTTTGATGGTAATGCTTTAAATCAAATGTCTTTAATTACATAGAAAACAGCAGAGTCTCTGACACTGAACATAGGAGAAGACAGATTGCTGCTCACAACTAGATCTCATGTTTACTATATGGATATTTTCCTGCCTTTTGACTTGTTACAAGTTGAATGTGGAGCTCAATTTAATAGAGAATCCAAGGTAGATGAATCTTACACGTTTTATCTTAAGTGTGAAGTAACAGATATGATGAAATTGTACGGTAATCTAGGAAATTATGAAAATTGCCATTCTGAAATAAGTCTACTGTAAGCTAGGGGCAGAGACATCAACATAATATTGTATCTTACTTCTCTGTTTTAGAAAACAAGAGGCATTCCAGGTCATATTTGGTTCATTAAGGTATCCTTGCAAAGATCACTGAGTAATATCACCAATTGGGCCAGAAATTATTTTCGCCAAATGGGTCTGAGATTAAAAAACAACTATTATCTCTTTCTTGATGCTTTATTGTAAACATTGCCATCAAACCATGGTGTTAACTTGGGGGGTAGGAACATGTTTAACAAAAAAGATGTTATTTACAATGAGATATAGTAATAGAAAAGTAATATTTGTATGCCTGGACTCATTGAATTAAACTGATTACTGATAAGCAAAGAGAATTATTTGGGGAAGATTAGTTGCAATTACATTGCCACTCAGTGAAAATCACACATGTGTGGTAAATAGCTGTCACATCTTTTAACTAAAGAATTGATACAATATGAAAAAATATATTTATACTAGCTGTACCCTGCAAAACCTTTGCATAGAGTTATATCCCCTTATGCTTGATCAGTTAGGCTAGGTTATTTTTTGGTGTCGGGCAGATCCGATTTTTTTCATGGTTGTATTTTAAACTGGAATACTGTTGTATTAATTCTTTACTTTCGTTTAACGCACACTGGAAATGAATATTATTATATATATTATAGAAAATTTTGAATTTCAATTATATTTTGAAAAAAGTATTTTGTTAAGTGAAAAATTAATAATATGCGATTTTTTTTTTGTATATTTATAATACTCTTGAATAAACTTACATTTAAAAGGTTGATTAGTTGTTTTTTGTAATAATTTAACTTTTATTTGTCACCATAATCTTTTTTTTTTTAACTTTTGAAATTTTTAATCACCAAATCTTCTATATATTTTTTTTTAATAAAATCAACATTTTTCTTATCAAAACTATTTATTTCATCTATTTATTTATGTTTAACTCTACTGCAATGGCACATTTCTTCCTCAGATTCTCACGGTGACTATGCCAGTTAAACCAAAATAAATAAAATATTTGATCTACAAAGAAATGTGTTTTTTTTTTTCATTTTTTAATACCACTTAAATAGGAACTTTTAATAAATATTCCTAATTTACAAGTTTGATAAGTGCTATAACTTAGTCATCATTTTTTTATGCACAGTTAATAGTTTTTAGTTTATTCTACAGTTGTCAAGTTATGCACTTAATGTTATAAAACTGCAATTTTCCGTTTGGTGTAAAATCAATTTGGTCCCAACAACATTTAGCCTTCACCATCTTGTCAAATTTTGTGATACTTTTAAGCAAAAATCAGAATCTATTAAAAAAAAATATTTTTTATTGTAAATGATTGAATAAAATAGATATAAGCAGTGCTATTTTCCAAAAAAAAAAAGGGTTCTGGAACGTGTCGTCATGCCATAAAGAAATAACACTGAAAATAGTGCAATAAACAAACATCTACTGAAAAATGTTGCCATTCTGGTGCGTTCTGCCTGAAAAAGCACTGGATATAAATAAGATATAATAATAAAGAAAAACAAATCTGACTATTTTGTCAGCCATCTTTGAAAAAAAAATTATCTTTTAAAATTGTATACCACAAGGAAAAAAAGTTCTTTATACATGTACTAGGTTAACTTAGACAAACAGTCCATCTTTGCTGCAAGAATCTTGAATTCTATTTGTTGTTTTATTTTACCATTTATAAAAGAAAAAACAATCTTTCATGTAAATTAAAACTAAAATAGTTTGAAAGTTTTATAGTTACTGTAGATTTTATCTACATTTTAAATGTCACTGTCAGACACATAAATAAATGTCTATTCAATTAAATAACATATGCCTTTTTTTTTTAGATAATTGACTTTTTCGCATGTATTGTTTTTCTGTAGCCGTTGCTGAATTATTATTATTATTTTATAATAATTGTATTTTTGTTATACAGTTGTATACTAAATTTATAACAGACATCTTTTGACTGTTTTTTTTTTCAAATTAGTTTGAGTTTAAAAAAAAAAACAACAGTGCCAGCCCCGTAGCCAAGGGGGGCGGGCAACGGGGGTGGGGGCCTGCCCCCCCCCCGGTTTGGAGTGCCCCCCGCCCGCTTAAAAAAGGAGAAAATAGGAAAACATAAAGGAAAAGTAAAGGTGCCCCCTTGCTGGGTATTGGTGCCCCCCCCTGCTTACTTTGACCTGGCTACGGGCCTGAACAGTGCTATTTGTGTACTTGTATACATTACATTCAGGGTTAAGAGTTTTATATAGGCATGAGAGGGTCGTGCGTAGGAAAGGTGAAACACTGAAAAGGCCACTAGGGATATTGCACAGGGCCACTAAATCCCGGGGGGCTGACAATTTATATTGAATACCATAATGACATTTAGGGGTGAAGAAGCCACTGAATACTAGTGCCGCTTTTGAGAAGACATCTTATTTGAAGGATTTTAAAGATTTTTATATTTTCTAGTTGGCAAGCCCTTTTCTGGGAAACGAATTGAAGCGTGTGGGATTTTAAAAATGGAGTCTGATCTTTTCGGGTTTGAAAAAGTTGACCATAAACTCGTTGGTATACAACCCAGCAAAGTAAATATTTAACATTTTGATATCTATTTTATACCTAAACTATAATTTATTAATGTTTAGTTTTATTTTACTTGGCATGCTGTTGTAACAATAAGTTCAAGAAAAAAACGAAAGTGAAAGTAGGAACTATTAACTTATGTCTATTAAATAGATTCAACTTCATGTAGGAATTAGTCAACTAAACAATTACAAATAATAAAACAGGTCTTTCAGGCCATGGCTCTAAATGGACTTTTAAGACTTTCTAGTACAGGGGTGGGCAAACTTTTAACTGTGGGGCGCAATGGGATCCTAAATTAGACACAAGGTCCGAACGAAGACGGAAGAGCAGATGAATGGAGTGTTTATATAAATTATATTAATTAATTTAATGTCATTGATGTAAAAGTGCTAAAAGGAGCATTGCATAGGCTGGATCCAACAGTCTGATGGGCTGGACTTGGCCAATAGCCATAGTTTGTCATTGTTTTACAAAGTGTTATATTCATTTTTAATTTATTTGTTATATTATAATCAGCGGCACAAAAGTTCCTCTTTTGCTTGAAATAGTTTTGTATCAATACCGAGTTATATCCTTATTTTTCAAATGTTTTAAAATAAATTACTTTAAAATTATTTATTAATTTAGATCCATCCAAAATATTTAAACTCAAACTCCACCAGTCATGTTTGGGCCTTTGGTGCTTTTGCAGAAATAATAGGTAAGTTAAATTTCACTTTTTTTTTCACTTTTTGCAATTGCATTTTCTTACCGTAAAAAATTTTCATGATAAATTATTTGTTAACTTACAATAATTATTGTCAAAGGCAAAATAGATATTTTAGGTAAGTCTCAGAGATGTATGTGTGACTGATGGTAGAGCGGTGTAGTGTGCTTGACTGTTGATCTGAGTATCCAGAGTTTGATCCTCAGTGACAACCAAGTGAATTTTTCACGGTCCTAGTGAAAGTGTTTGAAAGTCCCTCAAGTCCACCCAGCTTTAAAAGAGTACCTGACTTAAGTTGGGGAAGTAAAGGTAGCTGGGTGTTGTGCTAACCATACAACCTCTTTAAATGCATAGGTTATAAAAACAGATCAATTCTACCCTTAATCTGCCCCAAAGGCCCTTTAGGGGAAAAGGAAATTTTTTCATAGATGTTCCAGATAAAAAGGGTGCTGATTGTCGATTCCAGCTTAAGTCCATGATAGGAAAGATTATCAACTTATTAAGTAAAATAGTCATTTTTAATCTTGACGATCATTTTATTTATTGGTTAGTGTAATAAAATATTATACTGATTTTTAAATTTACTTGTAACTTTATTCTTATATTTGTCTTACTTTTTATTTGTGTATCACTTAAATGTTTTTACTTTTTTATCCTCAGATAATGCATATGACCCTGATGTCGGAGCCACACATATAAGTATAGATAAAGAAATAATTCATGAAGAATCATGTTTAGTATTTTTAGATGATGGAGCTGGCATGAACCGTGAGAAACTTGTAAAAATGCTTAGGTTAAATTTACTTTTTTTTTTAAAGCTGTTAATTTTTAATGATTTTTTAAAGCTTAATTTAATTTCTTCAAATTAGTTTCGTCTGTTAATTTTAGAGGATAATACGTTGAACTAAAATACTTCTGGATTTAATTGAAACTGGTATCTTTTATTGTTTACTTTTTAAAAACTCAACCAAGAATATATATATTGTACACAATGTATTTTACTTATTAGTTAATAAAGTTTCCATAAAAATACATTAGTAATATGTTTTATAAAAACAAATATTTGCAAATTTATCGTTTTAACAATTATTTCCCTATTACCATTGAAATTATATTGTTTTAATCTGGGCCTAAAAAATTGAAAAAGTGATTAAAATTCAATGATTTATACAATTTCTTCGTTGTCATGTACCAATTGGTTATTTGTTTTTTCATACCTTAGTTTCGGCTACTGTGATAAAGAAATGTACATCAATCCAATAGGCTTATATGGAAATGGTTTCAAGTCTGGCTCTATGCGTTTAGGAAAAGATGTTATAGTATTTACCAAACGGCGGGAATATGCATGTGTAGGACTTCTGTCACAATCATACTTAGAGGATATAAAAGCTGATTCAATTGTTGTACCTATACTTGAGTATTCAGTTTCCACAAATATCCTTTTTTTTAGGTTTGCTAATATAATTAACAAGATATTGCATATAATAATGTAATATAATGTATATAATAATTAAATAGTAATTAGTAACTAGTGAGTAATTTAATATATTTCTATGAGAAGAAAATATGTAATTAAATACAAAGAAACCTATTAAAAATATGAATTCTTTTAATTTTTCAAAACTATAGATACTTATCTATGTGTGTGTGTGTATATATATATATAAATGTATTTAGATTTTCGTTTTGTTTTATATTTTTAATTTTTTTGGCGGCACTTGAATGCTTGTGGTTTATGCCTACATAACAGCAAGCTGAGTTTTCATGCTACTTCTGCCAGCATGGCAGAAAAAGAATTTAAGCACTTGCTCAGACAAGCAAGGGTTTTCCAGCCACCACAGACAGAGGAGAAAGTGTGATGTGCCTACCCCATCTGCCATAGATGGAAGGCTGCGAGAGTTGCCTTGAGTGTGACTGGAAGAATATTGTGGGCCAACACCACCAGCTGTGAATACCAGGATCTCTGCTTAACCTCACTAACCATGGTACAATCAGTGTCACAAAAAGGTTTTCTTTTTTCCTGCCCAGGAGATTCCAATGATCCTCACCCTAACAGATCATGGTATATAGCTCCCTGACCAGGTACTATACCTATAACTGTATAATATGGGAATGCATTTTGAATTAAATGAACTCTCCATCTGTGTAAGTGCCACACAAGAATTTTCATTGTTGAATAAGAAGCGATTGATACAACGTTATATTTTTATTTTATATGTGTAATAATTGAAAAAATGGATAATAACTTAGGTTTAAACTAATTAAAATACTTAAAAAAAAACATCTATCACTCGTATGCAGCAAAAAATTATAATGCACTTAGATATATTTTAAATGTTCTTTAATTGAGACAGGGAAAGTACATGTATTTGTATTTAATTAAGAAACATAATTCATGAAAAGCTATATTTGTATTATGATATTTCATGAGCTATATTTTATTTTTAAAATTATGATGATTCTATGCTGAATTAAAATATTCCATTCAAAAGTTGCTGATTTGCATTTTTTTAATTAGTAATACATGAATTTTGATACTTATAAAATTTCAATTTTAGCTGAGCACATCTCCATATGACTATAAATCAAATATCTCTTCATAGACACAATGTTTAAACTTTTACATGCTATTTAATTTTACAGTTCAACGAACCCTTTTCAATTACATTAATTTGTGCATGCATTATTGTAACGGTGCTTTTTTAAAATTTATTGACAATATAGAACACTGTTAAATGAACTTCAATGTGCGATTTTGTAGCACTTGCGCATTAAACCATATTTATGTGCTTTTGTATGTATTATTGTTTGTTTTTTTCTACATTCTTTTGAAATTTTTGTTTCAATTCAATGTTGTGTTGTTTCACACTGGAGTATACAACCTAATAAATTATAAGTAAAAAACTGTTTAACTTTTTAGGAGGGGTATTAACATAGCTCTTAGATTTCCTAGTTAGTTTGAAAATAAAGGTAATATTTTTTTAGATGTATTTTCATGATTATTTATTTTCAAAATGATGCACATCATATTCCTTTTTATTATGCTTAGTATTATTTATAAAAAATTAATGACATTTCTTTCCAAAATCTTGGATTGTATAAATCATGGCATTTGAAAAAAATAATAAAAAAAACTTTGTGTTCAATAGTGCTGTTTAAGAGATTAATCTTGTGTACCATTGTCCATTTTTTTTTATATTTATAAATTTAATAAATACAATTATGATCCTTGATTTTCAATACTGCGAAAAAGTAAAGATGTAACATTAAACAATCTTGATGCTATCCTACGCTATTCTCCATATAAAACTGAGGCTGAACTGAAGGAACAATTGAATTCTTTGACAGAAAATACTGGCACTAAGATTGTTATATATAATTTGAACAGGTTAGATTTCAATTTCTTTTTCAATATTGTGAAAATTTTAGTGTAAAACAATTTCTTTTAAGACTTGTCATTTTAGTAAGGTCTACCTTTGTTCACGTTAAGATATCTAACAACCCTTGCGTTTAGAATTCATGTCTCATGGTTATTTAAAGTTAATATTTTGCTCACAAACCATTTTAACTGTAAATTTTCATATTATTTTCTAAGACATTTTAATCCCTGATTAGTTTGCAGAGTAGTTTAAGATAGTCAATCTTTGAAATAGAGAAACGAAAACAATATATTGATTTCTTATCTGGTTAGTTATTTCTCAGATTATAAATTGTGAAAATAAGAATTTAATAATTAAATCATTCAGTGTAAATTTTAAATAAAGAGATACATTTTGATAACTAAAAACTTTTTACAGGTTACAGGATGGTAGAGAAGAACTGGACTTTAAAAGTGACCCTGATGACATTCTTTGTCCGGAATCATTTATAAAAGACTCTTCTGATACCCAACATCGCCCAGTGGAATCTTTACCAAAATACAAGAGATCTCTAAGAGTAAGTGATCATTATATGCAAAATAATTATTATAAAAAAAATGTATCTTAATTATAAACCTAATGTTAATATCATATTTTTCTTTTTATAGGCATATTGCAGTATTTTGTATTTGTATCCTAAAATGAAAATAACTGTCTGTGGCAAGATAGTGAAATCAAAGTTCATTCAAAGGACCTTGTTTAAAACACAGAGACTGACTTACAAACCAGCCTGGTTTGTGAGTTGAATATTCTTTTTTTTTGAGTATATATTTTCAATGTTGTAATAATGTAACATTATTTATTTTTCATGTTAATTTTCAATGGAGTTAGATTCAATATTTAAATACAACATCAACATAGAGCTACATAATTATAATAGTGAAAGGGCCAATCTAAAATATTGTATTTGTTGTCAGAAAACAGATGAAAAGCCTATCAAAATAACTCTTGGTTTCTCCTGCGAACAAGATAGTGAAAAGAATTATGGATTTATGTTGTATTACAAAAACAGATTAATCAAAGCTTATGAAAAAGTTGGGTATCAAAACCAGGTTGGTACATGTATATGTATTTTTGTCAGAGATATTTCATTCAATAACAATTATTAATTTCTCTGTTTAGAGAGGTCAAATTTTTTGTTTCTCTATAGGCTAATGAAAAAGGTGTCGGCATTACAGGTATTGCAGAGTTAAATTGTTTAACACCAACTCACAACAAACAAGATTTTAAGATAGATCAACATTTTAAGTAAATATTTTTTTTTGCAATTTCTTTTACTTTTCATAAATTCTTTTAGTTGTGTTGACATTACAAAAAATAACAATTTTCATGTACATATAGTAATAAACATTTCAATAAATTGGTTTTTCAAATAATCTTACAAATAATTATACTTTTTTGAGCAATTAATTCATTATCTCCTTTATCTCTTTTGTTATTGTAAGCAACATGAAGAATGCATTGTCTACTAAATTGAATTCTTACTGGAATGAACAAACTGAATCCAACACTATCGCCAATGAAAAGTTTGTATTTGATTTTGTTTGTATTTGATAGTGTTTGTATTTGATAGTGTTTGTATTTGATTGTGTTTGTATTTGATTGTGTTTGTATTTGATTGGGTTTATGACAAAAAAAATATTAAAATTTTACTATGATAACTTACGATTTAAATACCGGTAATTATACAGTCCTTTTCTGTAGAAAATACTGAGACAAAAGGTTTCTTAAAAGAATACATGTATTTTTATGTCCAATCAAATATACTTTGATTCAGTCATTTAACATAACATGGTTTGATAACTTTTTATTACCTTAGTAAATTACCTGATTGGACATGGGTTCAATGTGATAGATGTCGAAAATGGCGACGTTTGACCACTGGCACAAATCCTGACTCGCTTCCTGATCTTTGGTATTGCAGCATGAATGACGACGCTTACTATAAGTGAGAGAATTGTAAAAATCCTAACCTATACATGTATTTGCTAAATCACCCTTTTTTTTTAATATATTCTGACATTGATTTACTAAAAAACATCAAAGTGTCATAAAAAAAAAAGGTATCTTGCTTTGAAAATTTTTAAGAGTTGTTATTTTATTTTAAAAAATTACAGTCGCTGCTATGAGGAAGAAGAGCCAGATCATGAAGAAGCTAACAATAGGTAAAAGATGTTATTTTTTTTTATGTTTTTCAAATAATGACTTACTGGTGGGCTGATTTTCTAACATTTGAAAAATACTTGATGTTTAAAAATTAATCAATAAAATATTTTATTCTGTTTCCAGT
Organism: Bulinus truncatus; assembly: GCA_021962125.1. Classification (NCBI taxonomy): domain Eukaryota; kingdom Metazoa; phylum Mollusca; class Gastropoda; family Planorbidae; genus Bulinus; species Bulinus truncatus. The sequence continues at coordinate 7,459,769 of JAGDYQ010000001.1, read as the reverse complement.
AAACGTAGAAAATCGGGAAATGGAGAAGTAAGTAATTTAATTTTATATTTGAAATGGTTTTTTAAATTTTATTTACTCACTTTAAAAAAAAAATTAATACAGCTGCTAATCTTTAAAATAAAATGTGTTTTTTTTTTTAAATCTAGAACACTGAAAGGAAATCTAGGTAGGTGACTATAACTATTCTTAAATTTCTTTTTACAAATTACTTGATGTCTTTTCATAAAACTTCCTCTTTTAAAAATCATAATTTTTTTTACAAAGTTTTAGGATTATTATAACGCAGTGGCTACGGATACAGCAAACGCGCATGCGCTCTAGACGGACTATTTTTTTGGGCTTATGCGCGATTGCTGGATTCCGAATTATTTTTTTTCGGGGTCCAGCTATAGATATTGCTCCTAACCCTATCCCTTATCCTATTCCTAGCCCTATTCCTAACCCTAGCCCTGAAAAAAATTTTTTTTTTAAAATACGGAGTACGTTTGCTGTATCCGGAAGAAAAAATACAGAGTACATTTGCTGTATCCATAGTCACTTCGGTATTATAAATAGGGATGTGATGAAGTTCAAATTTGAACCCGATGACATTCGAACTTCGATGTTTTTTTTTAGCAAATTTGAATCCGACAGATTTAAAAAGAAAAAAAATTCCATCGGATTCGGATTTGAAAAAATTAGTTTTCAGATCAAACACGGCCGTAGAAATTGTAACTAAAATTAAAAAACCTTAAGACTTTCGAAAACCCTAAATAAAGAAAACAGATAAAACTAAACGCCTGGACCCTTGCTCAGCTGTCCATAGATTAGACGTCATATTTGGTCATGAAAGTATTTTAGATACACCCATCTCAAAAATCCGCATTCGAATCAGATGGATTTATATTTGCCAAATCCGAATACGACAGATGCGGATTTTCATCAGCTCCGTCACATCCCTAATTATAAAGAGGATGTAAATGATGAAAGATAAACAATACCATAAGGCAATGTATGGAATAAACAGCTTTTTTTTTCTACTTCTGATCAAAATATTTTAGCACCTTCTAAATACCATTTAATGAAAATATTTATATGGAACCTTCATTTCTTGACTGAATACATGTAGTTGTACATTCATTGTTTTTTTATCTTTAACTTTAGTGGAAATTTGATTTTTTAACTTTATCACAAAAAATGTGAGAAAAAGCCCACTTATTAATTCAGGTGAAACTTTAGAATTGATTCTGAGGTTATGAATATAAAGTAATACAGTGTAGAAATATATTGTAGGATGTAAATTGGCCACTTGATCCTAATTTTTTGGTAGGTAAAGCAGTGATTGAGAATCAGTCTAAGGCGACCCATTTTTGTTTTCTAGAATCTGATGGAGGTAGTCACCTGAAATATGGACCACTTAAGAAATCGTCTGTCCCAAAATTGATCATGATGATTTCACAATGATGTTGAATTCATACTTTTAGGCATCATTTACACACATATTTTATAAGAATGAAATCAAAGAAACAATCATGAGATTTCAACAAATAGAAAAATATGTTTTTTATGCTGTTTTGGGTTGGTTTAAGTTAGATGTGGATGTCAATTGTGTTACTGCCTGCCTTTTTCACTTGACTATTCCTCTGATGCTACTCAGAACAACCAATCATACAAGATGTGCTTTTGTGCAAGTATTTATTTACATTAATGTACACAAGTATCTCATTACACGAGGTATCTCAACCAGTCCATACATTTTGCCTCTACTCTGACCAGCCAACAATCATAGCGAGTAGGGTTTCTAATAGTCTTTTAGATTCTTTACCAACTCCAAACGTTGACTGTCTCACAACTACTGTGTTATCTAGTGGATCATATCGCCATGTTAACACTACTCACAAGCTTGTCCTTCCTGTCCAATTCTTAACATTTACTCGCTGAGTACTTCCTTCCTCTAAATCCAGCCATATTTATACTACTTACATCGATGCCTTACATTCTCTAATTACATTATAGTCTACTTCCATATTGTCCATTTTTTTTCTCTAAGGAGCGTCAACTGGTTGTCATTGTTTAATTCTCCTAGATATGGCCAGCGGTCCCCTTGTAGAATCATCCCACCCTTTGCATTTTTACTTGTCTATTATTTTTCCTCACCTAGCCTTTCGTTATCTGTCACCTACCATTATTCATATTAATCCTACTTGTTAGAGATCTTTAATCTAACATCAAAGGGAATAGTCTCCGGTCTTTAAATTCAAACCAATCTCCAAATATATGCCCTTAGCATTTAAATTAATCAAGTGTGTAAAATTAATTTTTTTGAATCATAAATGCTGATTTCACAAAGAGCGTTTTTTTTAGTTCTTAATTGTGATTTTTGTATAAAAAATATTTTTTGTTCTAAAGATTATTATTATCATTTTGGAAATAAAAGTTTATTTTCAAACTAAATCTAGTTCATAAGAAATCAATTTTTGAAATAAGTGTATTTCTTTAAAAAAAAATAATAATTTTTAATAATTTGCTCCAGATGTCAAAAAATATTAAAAGCAAATTAATGAAGACACTATAGCAACTAAAAAAGGCTTTAAGTTTTAATCACCCCATTGTCCATGTAGTATTTTTACCACCAAACTCTTCTTTTACTATAGGATTAAATTCTTTTTATACCTTTAAGTTAAACATGCTTCACAAGATAGAAGCTGTTAAACTTTTTATACCTTTTTTTAAGTACACATACTTTTTAAAAACAAAATGTTGAGGTTTATCTTCCTGCAAAATGTGGAGCTTTCATTTTCTTTTAAAGCAACAGGGGCTTTAGTGCTAGTGGGCCCAAGTTTGAGAACCCCTGATGTATAACAATTATTTAAATGGACAAAGATAGTTTTGTTTTTCTTTTGGGTATTTTTTGAGCTTACTTTTGTTTTTTATCTTGCCATGTTTATATTTTTTATAAATATGTTTTTTCATAGAATAAGAGACAAAATATTTTATTTTGAACAGTTTTTGAAAACACATCCCCCTATTAGGCATTGATTTTTAATCACAGAATGTTAATGGAGAAATAGGGTGTAATATTATGACTTATTTTAGGAATATACCTGTAATTTGATGTTTAAGTATTGTTATTTAAATAGAGTCTTCTTAACTACATTTAAATTTTCTCATCAGAAAAAGAAATAAGACGCCTATTAAAACTGCTGAAAACATCCCCCCTAAAAACATGAAAATTATTAGAAATAATAAGACAACGGAAAGTGCAGAAAAACTTAAAACACAAACAAGGTCCTGTTCAGACTCGGATGATGATGTTGATGACAATCCCAAAAATTTACCTCCAAAGAAAACAATCAGAAGAAACCTAAAACGAAGCCAGACACCAGAAAAAAACTTTAATCGATCTCAAAGTGATTCACATAATTTGAACACCGATTCTCCAGAAAGAGGATCTAAGCATTCTAAAGACATGAATGAGAATAATGTCAATGGGCTTAATGGTTTATTGTTGACAAAATCTAAGAAACCAAGGCCAGGCTGTTCCAAATGGCCTGATTCCATTGAAATGGATAATTTTGAAGACAGATCTGATATTGAGGAGACAGCAGCCGCTTGTGATGATGAAGCTTATTCTGTAGGCAGTTCTGATTTAGAGGAAACCCCAGCGAGTAGTAGTCAGGCTAGGTTAGTGCCTGGAAACATTTGCACTCTAAAAGGTAAATACTTCATAGGAAACATTTGCACTTTAAAAGGTAAATACTTCATAGGTCTTAAGGTTAACAGTTCAATATTTCTCATATTTTAAATTAAATTTTTTTAATGAATTCTCACTAAAAGCATTTGTCTTTTTTCCATTTTCATCAAGTTTTGCAACATTTTTCTTGGACTTTATTTTTTTTTGACACTAGCCTATAATATACATTTAAACCTCAGGATTTTCATCCGTTTGACTCCAAATTATAGAAATTTGTATGAATGTTTAGCTCGGTGAACATGCAGGGTATTTTGCCACTTATCTTTTGTTAAAAATCTGAAGCATCAGTTGTGATATGAGATGAAAAATTTTTTTCTTCAACTACAGTCGATTCCGCTTAATTGGGGCACATTGGGACCGAGGCTTTTTGTCCCATTTAAGCGGCTGTCCCAATTAAACATACAAATTTACTATTGGCTTCTTGGTTTGGTTTCTTTGATATTTGTCCCAAATAAGCGGCTGTCTCAATTAAGCGGTGTCCCAATTAAGCGGAATCCACTGTATATAGTTTTGTGGACTGAGGCATTCTTGAAATGAGGTTTCACTAAAGTTTTTTTTTTTTTTTCCATGTTTCTGATATTTAAAAAAAACTAATATGTCAAATATTTTTTTTATTGAAATCAATGCATGATTAAAAAATGTAATCCAAATTAACACAAGTTTAAGTGACACAAATCAATTAATGTATTATTTGCATTCAAACAGGATTGTCATTTTATTCCATTGGTAGCCAAATACGAGTTTTATATGGTTCCCAAAGAGAAATTTTTTATTATTTTACTACTACTTTTGTTCCTTAAATATTGTTAAATTGACTGTAGTGAGGCTTTTTATAGGATTTTTACTACACTAAAAAAAGTAGTGTGACAGCTAATATAGGTCTATTCTATAAAATGGCATAATGTCAGTTTTTGAATATTGCTAAGTTCTCTGAAACTGTTACTACTACTTAAGCATTATCATATGTGTAGGTTTAATTATTAATTTAAACCAGTTTATTCCAGTGTCAGTTCAATTGATCCCTTTTCCTTCTTAAAATAATAGTAAAGCCGGAAAGTGGTCATTCTCTTATTACTAACACGTTTTTTCTTGATTTTTACTCCCTTCCCCATCCAGTCATATTTTTCTTCACTTTTTCCAACCACTCTCCCCACAAAGATCATGTTATAGCTTACCCCACCATCATACCCCTTATGTCCCAAAAAAAAGTTTACAAGAAGTTCCATCCAATAAGTCATTTCAAACCCATGACACCTATCAAATTTGGCAAGCATCAGCAGATTTTAACTAATTGTATCATTCAGGGTCAGAAAACAAAATTAAGGAATGTCTGTCCTATTGTTTCAAGGTCATATATCTTCTATGAGTTCCTGAGTTTGCATTTTTCTTTCTTGGTTGTTTGGATTGGATCAATTTCTGTTCTTAGAATTAAATTGTTTACTGCCATAACAGCATTTGGGTCAAAATTAATGCATTTAGGTGTTGCCTAAGTTAATGAACACTCTTAATATTTACTTGATAGTAGCAGATATCAACACTGAAAATATAAGTAACTTTAAAGTTAATATAGTAAAAGAACATTTCTCCAACAAATTGTTGTTGAGATAAAATTTATAAAATATTTTTTTTAAAATTCAGAACTGAGGCATAAATATAAATGCATTATAAAGTATTTTTTTTTTTTTCATGTAATGAAACAGAAGCCAAACAAGACAAGTCAGTACAGACAGAAGTTCTCTATGACAAAGATGGATTAACACCATTTCATCATAAGGTTTATCTACTTCTGGGATTAATGTCACAAGAAGATACGAAATTTGGTGAAGTAGCAGATATTGAAAATATGGTCACTAGCTTAATAGACTTGTATATATGAGAGACATTTTTAAAAAAATTTTACTCATATATTTAATTAATAACCATTTTTAACTAATTTTTTATGTACAACTTTAAATTAAATTAGTAATAGTATTTTTTAAACAATTACTTCAAGAGTTAAAAATAATTGAATGATACTGTACTATGTTAAATTTGTTTGAATTACTTTTTAAATAAAAATGTTATCTGTTTATAATCATTCTGGTGGAAACTAGTCTTTTGTATCCTCTAATGGCTCCATTTTATGAGTTTCCAATGCATAGATTCCAAGATCCTTTTTTCTTAAAATTTAAACAGCTTGAAAAGAATACATTTTGCTATCAGTTTTTTTTAAGGTAACCATGCTAGTAAATGTGATTACAAATACAAAGCCAATGTAAGTTTAATAAAACTAAAGCAATTTAATCTCATTTTGACTGTTTGATAAAATAAAGGCAAAAAAAAAACATAGGTTATTAAATAATTATTTTGAAAGACAGTGATTTGAGGGTCAGGTTTTTTTTATAGGCCTGACCAGAATATTTTTTTAATGCTTTGACATTCAAAATTTAAAAATGTATCCACTTCAGGAAGTAAAGAGTAATCAAATTATTTGCTTGGTTTTTTCTAAGCTTGTGCATCATTTATAAAAATAGAAATTTTTCACATCATGAATTGAACTTTTAAGTGTAATGTTGGTAAACATTATTCTTTTATTAAAAAATAATAATGTTAATTATTACAAATATCAGAGTGATTTTTTTTATATGTAAATGGTGTTAATTTTTCTCCATTAAATATAAATGGTGAATTACTATTGATCTGTTTAAAATGATTTTATCACTTTTATAATTTATCCATCACTTAATATTCCATAATTTTATTTTTTGAAGTAGAAAAATTTTGATTCATAACATTATTGTCATCTTGTTGAAGGAAGCAGAGTTTTACTGTGATAATTACTCATGATACAGAGGGGTTTTTTTTAACTGAGTTTTTATTAATACTTCTTTTTGGAGAATTAAATTGTGGCCTTTATGTTGGTTTGTTTTTTACTGGCCTTAGACTGCCATATGGCTGCTGATTGCTACTTTTTTAAACTCCAGTAATGAGAAAGTAGGTTTGAATGTACGGTGGAAGAAGTAATGCAGAGCTTTAAAAAATGTCTGTGGAATGTTTTTTGAACTTGTTTGGGCCCATTTTTTTTTCTTGTATGCTGAATACATGTAGTTGTTGGAATGTAAAAAAAAATAGGTTTCTTCAGAAATCATTTACAACCATTCATATTATTATTTATACATTTTGTAGCAAACATAAATTAAATGTATCATATTTAAATGAATGTTATATGATTATGTGACATGTGACTTAGTTATTGTGGAGAAGAGTGAAATATGGAATTAATTACATTTATTATACTTACTATTTATATTTATATATAGATTTAATATGTATGTAAATTATGTCTGGTGATTAAAATGCAGTTTCCATAATATGTTTACTATTTCAATAAAAATGCTGAGAATTGGATAAAGTATTTAATGCAGTATTTGTCAATAGATTCAATACATCATGTCTGTTTGGTCAAATTTTAGTCTAATATTTTTTTAGCCTTAATGCATTAGTTTTTTGATTATTTTTTTTTAACTTCAAAAGTAGGAATACTGAATGCACTTATGACAGATAGCATTGCTTGTGCCCAAATCTTATTTCCCATTTGGACTATTTCACTTGTTACTAAGTTGACCCAATCATGGGACTAAACAAAGCTGCTTTTTCAAGAAGAGAGCCTAAAACACGATTGAGTTAGAGAAAACAATTGACCAATTTGAGAGGAGCTTATAATGCCACAAGAAAGGGAAGTTACTGTCCATGGTGTGACCTTAAATGATACTCTGATACAGTCCCTTAGTTATCAGCTTGGTGATATTTACAATTCTCTGGCAGAGATTGCGGATGAAATAGTTATTAAACAGGAGATCTGGTACCTGTAGTACATCACTAACAGATCAATAGATTATAGCTAAAGCCACTTCTAGTCTTCAGTCTGTCATTTCTTTGGTTGTGTGTTATGAGGTATTGTTTGATATCAACATCACTTTTATTTATATATATTAGGGTGGGTCAAAAAATTTTTTTTTATTGAAACATTATTAAAAAGTTGTTACATCATGGTAGTACATGGAATATGTACAAATATTTGAAAACTACATAGTTTTACTACTCCCAACTTTTGTTCAAAATTTTTACTATATTTACTATGAGTTTTTTGTGACTGAACATGTTAAATTTGTGACCTAGGTTATTCAAAAAAGAAATGATATGCATATAAAATTTGCGTTTTATCTTTATAACCATTTTTATGAATAACTAATTAGTTCAGACAACTGGGATAAGCATTGCATCCATTTTCCTTTCAATATAACTGGTGTACCATGTATTCATTATCGGATCACGCATGGTTGTTTTATGTCATTTTTGATTAATTTTTCAATTATTTTATTAAGTTCTTCTATGAATATGAGTTCTTCTACAAGAAGTGCAAATACATTCTGTGTTTGGGTCAGCAGCTGAATAGCCTAAAAGACAACTTCCAACCAGTGAAGATGTTTTCAAGGCTATTGGTGGATGCTTAAAATGGAACAATACAATCATAGCCTTCATTCACGCACGCATTAGTGCATGAAGTTAAACAATTATATGACCAGGCTAGTATCCCTACAAATGACATTACCAGTATAATTGTTCGAGTAAAAAGATGCAGGTGTTAGGGATAGAGGAGACTGTAAATGTCCACAATCAGTAATAATTTCTGTGCTTGATTGGGCATTTTGGGTGGATCAAAAGATGGCAAGAAATATGTTCATAGACAATGTTGACAAGCAAACAACAAAAATATTACAAAATCGACAGAAAAGAAAACATTCATTGATGCAGGGTGGCGATCAGATAGGAACCACAATTGATAACGTCAATGATGAGAAAGATAATGATATTCCAGATCAGGATGCTGAAGATGATGAACTACTTGATGCAGACTTCTCCAGCGTTGAGGAATGTTCCAAATAACAAAACAGATAATAACAGTGGATCGATGTAAACTAAGCAATAGGGATACATGTCTTATCGTTAAAGCTGTGTTGAGGGACTTAAACATGTTAACACCATCTACAGCTCTGTATCCAGCAAAGATGAGTCAACATAGAAAAATTTGGAGAGATAGGGCAGCCAAGGAACATACTGATGAGAGCAAAGATGGTGAACAAAAGCGAACAGGATTTTTGCGATCCATCTTGTCAAAGTGGGGCTAGAAACTTTTTCTATATGATACAACTGCTTCAGAACCTTGATTCTGCTGATCAATCTATTATATTGCCTGTATTGGAAAATAACTGTTACTTTGCACATCCAGAAAACATTCTATTGGCTGCAGTTAGGACAATGATGAAGAAATTGGAAGGTATGCAGTAAATAAAATCATAACAGCACGACATAAACCAGCTCCATACAGAGTTAGAATTTTCAACAAAAATGAAATAATCCTGAATATTGCAGCTAAATCATATGATTAGATGATTAACTGGGATCTTTGTGCAGTGACATCCCTTCCTCTGCTGGAACATATTTGTGATGATGAACTTAAACGCAACAACCCAATCATACTGGATCAAATTCCCTGTCACTCTCAAGCTGTTGAAAGAGCAATTAAAGAAGTTACTGCTGTTAGTTTGAAAGTGTACGACATTTCAAAATGTACGGACATAGCTCTCGACATGGGATGGTTTTGCAAACAAAGAAATCAAGGGATGTTCTTCCGAAAATTGAAAGCAAAGCAAGTTTCCTGTGACAATCCATAAACAGTATTATTCATATGTACATTGTATATTTTGCATTTATAGATTTGTACAATGTCATATTACTTATACCAAACATTCTAAATGTTGTAAAATGTCATACATTGGGGGGGGGGGGGGTACCCGGGTCAAAGCAAAATCTTTTTTATTATTAAAGTTTAAGACATTTTAATATCTTAGTAATGATATAGTAGATTTAAAAATAATTTTGTTAAAAAAAATTTTTAACATATTGATATTTGTGGGTGCTGCATGCCGCCATCTTCAAATTTATGACCTTTTTGTGGCAAATATTTCTTAAATTTTTATAGACTTATTTCATATACAATGTACATTTTTATAATCAGAAAAGTTTACTTTAGGGAATGTCAAAGTACTTTTTTGATAATGTAATAAATACATTTTTTATGAATTTTTAAAATTTTGTATGGTGAAAATAAACAAAAATTGCTAATTTTGAAAATTAAAAAAAAAAAAAAAAGGACTTAAAATTTCTTGAAAAGCCTCTGACATTCTATAAACACACCTCTTCTACATACAAATTAGAAGTTTTATCAAAATCTTACAGGTGGTTTTTGAGATTTTCTTGCCATAGTGAAACAAAATGTCAAAAATATTTTTTCAGAGAAAAATGACTTTTAAATTTTTAAATTATTGATGTTTCTGAATGAGTAACATTCTGAAAATACATTTTAATTGATCTAAAAAGATTTTTTTCTGCAATATTATTAATTCGTAGTTATTATTGACATGTTTTAGTATCTAAAAATGTAAAAAAAAAAAAATTGTTTTTTTTTTTAGACATAGTGCATTTTTTTCGCCCCGTACCCCCTTGAACTAAAAGTTGGGAGGGGAAGACATTATCTGATTTTTTAAAATTTTACATTTTTACAATCAGTAGGACCATAGGCAACTTTTTGAATATGTTTCAAATTCCCAACTCCAAAAAAAATTTTTTTGACCCGCCCTAATATATATATAGTTCCATATATTTGACAACTTTAGGCAAGATGTTATATTTGTATGTCGCCATAAATTATCTGGATGAATTGAAGAATTTTTCTGTGAATCACAGAAATAACATGGAGTTAAAGAATACAGTGAGAGATGAAGCTTATTTCCTTTTCTTTCTGTGTTTTTTTTTTTTTGCTGTTAGTTGAGATAAACCAACAATTTTAGATCTGGAATCTACTCTTATCACAAGAAAAAAGAAACACTATACATAGGGGAGGATGACGAACTTATTCAGTATCCTAAAGGGATAGATTGTCATGAACAATTGTCATGTCAATTATATAGAGCCTTGATTTGTTGATTGTAGGTATTTATCAGGTGCACCTCCTAGGTATGTGACGTGTGGTCATGCGGCGTAGAGCGCTCGACTGTCAACCACAGTGGTCCCAGGTTCGAACCTCAGGATTTTGTTCAGCTCCTGGTGAACGTATCAAGTCCACCCAGCTTTAAATGGAGAGTAAAGGTGGCTAACAACACAATCCTTTTATATGCCGAGGTTACCGAATAAATTAATTCTACACTTCATATGCATCTTCAGTGCAGTTTTCATCCACCCATAATAAACAAAAAATGCATATTTTCCTCTAAATTGCCCCCTAGTGTAGTAACGTGCCCTTAATGGGTTTAAGGGAACTTAACTTTTTTTTTTTACTCCCTAGGTATAGGCCTACTTGTGTTTTAAAACTCTATACAATAACAACTAAAAAGAATACTCGAGAGTCCCCCGATGCCGTGTAAAATGCCCAACAATACTATAGCCTACTATGGATTAAGACAAACAAGTGTGCATTCCTCAAAGCCAGGAATTCTCCAAGTGCTCGGGTTGCTTCACATCGGTTGCGGCTTCCCCCCCCCCTCGCGACGGCCCTTCATACCTCTGGCCTCTATTACCGAGCCGCATCTTACAGCTCCTGGATAGTCGGTAAAATCTGTTAAGTTAATAAACACATGTTATTTCCACAATATATTATCATTATTTAAAGAAAAATAATATCAAGTTATGGCTTGGCATGGATATGTGCATTTTAAAGTGGAGGAAATATACTGTTCCTTTTCATTTTTCTTGTGCACTGTGCAGTTGGCAACTCAGTTTCCAGGAAATAAAGCTTGTGCGTGTGTGTTAAAATGGAGTCAGACCAAGAGGTTGACACTGATGGCATACCACTAAGCAAAGTAATGTTTAAAAAATATTAACAAAATTGGTAGTAATTTATGCATTGCTGAAATTTAGTTCTCTTTTAAATTTTAGTAGATGTAATTATAGAAATACACGTAACGATGAAAGTCTCAAGACGACCGTGCTAAGGCTAAGTCGGCTAAGTAGAAAGAATTATAAATGAAAGATAAAATCATAAATGCCTAAATCGAAAGTAAAATCTATGATAGTTACAAATGTTAAATGATGGAAGACGCGCTTCGACTAACAGAATATATTATCTGGATTAATCTTCCTATCTACTTTTAAAAAATTATATTAACTTATTTTTTTATTAACCCAAGCAGTGCCATTCAGATGGCTTTGGGAGCCGCGCCCCCCCCCCCCCCGGAAAAAATAAATAAAACTTGTTCACTCCACATTACTATGTAAAAAAGTTCCCTTAGTCCTAACAGGCCATCGGGCAGATGAAGTGTAGAATACATCTGTTTCTATAACCTCGGCATATGAAGGGGTTGTGTGGTTAGCACAACGCCCAGCTGCCTTTAGGCTTTACTTCTCCAACTAAAGTCAGGTACCCATTTAAAGCTGGGTGGACTTGTGGGACGACTTTGAAACAAATTTCACCTGGAAAAATTCCCATGGTCCTCACTGAGGATCGAACCTAGGACTCTATGGTCGATAGTCGAGTATCTACACCACTCTGCCATCTGTCCCACAAATTACTATGTACATTAGTTCATTTTCTACTTTTTAATTCTTCTTTGTAAATAGCTGTGTATCCTGGAAAGTCCACTACTTTGTGATATCATGGATAATCCATTCAAATGATCTCGTTCATATTAGTTAATTACTAAACAGCTTGCAACAAAAGAAGACTGCATTTCTAAAGAAATTTATTTAACTTGCTTTTGTGTGTAGGGCAATGGATGTATGGAAAAGGGAAAAGTTAGTAACCAGAGTAAAAAAAAACAATGTTTGACAAGTAGTAAAATGACTAGACAGCAGGTTAGTGACTGGTGAAGGTGAACTACTTTGATGAGCTGCAATGCTAGAGATTAGAGGGAATTGACAGGACAATTAATGTATTCCGAGGGAAATGACAGAGTTCAGGTGGTGACCAGTGACAATAGTTCATGCAACAATCAGGCTTTACAAGAGATAGACCAGATGAGACAAAAGTAGTATAGTATATAAATGTTAGTTAATATATGGTTAGTAATAACGTTAATTGACTATTTTGAAATGAGGAGGGAGTTTATTTTTCAACACTAAAAAGAATAAAAAAAGAAAAAGAAATTAGCAAAATGTACTAAAAAGTAAAAAAGAATTCCTATGTCGCCTATCTATTAGAATGCATCTGATTCTAAATTATAGTTATGCATATTTATAATTTCATTTATAAAATATTAAAATTAAATTTCCCAGTCTAGCTTCTAATTCTGCAATCGCTCTGCGACTGCCTCTCATACTTCTGTTTACCACATTGTCCACTCTTGTCTGTCCTCTAACATTAATACAATTGTTATGATAATGATATGTTTAGGTCTGTAAGGAAATAATTTATAATTCATAAACTGGAATTTTTAATAATTTTTATTAGTATATAACACCATTTAGTGCATCATACTGGATATTCAAAAGTCTCCATTTTTATAATAGCATGAAACAGTTTTATATTAAAACTAAAATTTTTGTTTTCAAATAATTTATCTTTATTTTTCTCAATTAGATCCATCCAAAATATTTGCATTCAAATTCCACCAGTCATGTTTGGGCCTTTGGCGCTTTTGCAGAATTAATAGGTTGGTCTGCTAGAAGCATATTCTTACTTTTTATCAGTGATAATCATTTTTTTCAATCCTGTAAAATATGAATGTTTGGAATAATAAGTACTATTGTTGGTTATTTATGCACACAAAAAAATATTTATTTGGAATTAAAATTTAACAGATACAGATATTCCAATATTTATGAAAGTAAAAAGACTGTAAATTTATGTTTATTCTAATTAAAGCAAATGCTAGGGAAATTGGTATCAGAATGAAGTATTTAAGAAAAATCTTGACCAGTCTAGTTCTTGATATTCAGAATATTTAAAGTTGATATTATTTGATAGATTTGAATTTAATAATACACATGTATTTATACCTTACTTAAATAAAAACAATAATTATGAATTTGCATGATTTTAATACAGTTAATGCTCACTTGCTTAATTCCTTGGAGTCCTTGCATAGCAAAGGGCGTCTGGGACAATTCTTTAGCCCATATGGTTGCAACATTTCTTATCCTGTCACAAGACCTTCTCCAAGTGGTCTTTGTGAGGCCAATCTTTCTCTGGCATTGGGGGTTCCATGGCAGAGCCATTTCTGTAATGTCTTCTGGTGACTTCCTGACTAAATGACTAATCCATCTTTATTTCATTCTTGAGGCAACTTTTTACGAACATCTGAAGTTTGTTTCTGCAGCATACATTGATTGTACATTGCTATTGAATATCCAGAGCATATATATTGTTTAAAAGGAGTCTATTTTCCACATAGGCCTCAGGGAGAAAAAAGCATATCTTGCCTATTCTGGCTTTGACATTTTCATCTCACCCGCCCTTTGGCAGATACAATTCTACTGAGGTAGGTGAAATGGTCTACTTCACTATGATGCTCATTGCCAAGGGTAATCGGTGTCTGGCTTTGGCTCAGTAAAGACATGACTTCTGTATTATGTCTGTTGATATGTAGCCCAGTTTGGCAACTTCTATTGTTAATTTATTTGTTTTTTTATCTGCATTTGCTGTTGCTTCTTTGATATTAGATCTGCAAAATATAGATATTCTAAGCATTTAGTCATAGACCATTGTATCCCAGTCTTTGTGCCTAACATTGTCTGCTTCATAGTTTACCAATCGATGACTATTAGGAAGATCATGGTGGAAAGTAACCATCCCTGACATACTCCAATTTTAACTTCAAATTCCCCTTTATGTATCAATTGGCAGGTGGCACCTTCATAGAGTTGCTGGATCAGATGAATATAGGAGTAGCCAGATGATGTATGTTGATGCAGTCAAAACCTTGGCAGAAGATGTTGGAATTTAGGTATAAGGTGCACTGCCACTCCATGGATTTTTAATAATGATTCAATAATGATTTTTAGCATAGCCAATTGGTCAGTGCAGTACCTTTCCTTTTGGAAGCCAGCTTGTTCTGGTTTTAGCTGCTTATCTATGGCATCCTTAACCCTTTTAATAATTTATGTTTTTAAATTTCTTTTTCTCTAATAGATAATGCTTATGACCCTGATGTTGGAGCATCTCTTATCAGTATAGATAAGACTGAAATCAATGGCATATCATGTTTGGTGTTTTTAGACAATGGAGCTGGAATGAACCGTGAGAAACTTCTAAAAATGCTCAGGTGGAAGAAATATTATTTTTAGTGTCGTCTTGTTGCTTTACTTTTAAATTAGTTTTTTATTTCTCATTTTCTTTAAATCTTTACTTTAATACATGATCATGTTACATGGAATAATAAATTTTCTTAAAATACTTCCTTTTTTAAAGGATGCTTTAAAAAGTTGTCTAGTTATTACGTTATCCTCATTCATTCAGTGTAACAGCATTATTTGGCTCCTTGAGATAAGAAAAATTTTAACTATGTTATTAGAAAATCAATGTGTAATATCTTGCATAAGTTTACATTGAAAAATAATACATGAATTATGTAAAATGAAACTATATTATTTGATTTTATTTAGTGGCTCTCAAACTTTTGGGATTCACAAGACACTTTGAAATCTGTTGTTTTTTTATTTAAAGAAAAAAAAATGATAAAGGAAAAAAAATTAAAATTCATGTTTTTTATTAACTAATTATTCAAATATCATGACCCACACTTTAGGAACAACTCTAATACATATTATTTTTATTTTTTCTGCCTTTAAGTTTTTTTACTTTTTTACACCAACAAATATTATCAAAGTCCCTGTAAGGATGAGATGTTCCCCTCTTGATCCTATAATGGGATAGTTTTTGTTGTGCCCCCTTTTGATCTTCTTCACCGCCCTATTTCTAATAGCTATTGCGGCACCAGGGAAGACATAGGTAGGTTGCTGGACTCACTGATATTAGAACCTGTAACCTACAGCATGCAGATCAGGCTCATAACCTAGGCATCACCAAGGGCAGACACTTAAAAGTCTTATGCTCTTGACATGTGCCGAACTGAAAATCCAAGGCCCCTGACAAGAGTTCAAATTTCCTCCCAGTGCGTCAGCCCTATGTTATCAAGTCACACCATACATGACCTTAACACTGTTTGTAATTTTTACTTTTAGGTTAAACTATTTCTGGCTTTAATTTTTAATCTGATTTGTTCATTTTCTATTATCAATTCATTAGTTTTATTTTTATCTTAGTTTTGGTTTTTGTGAGAAAGGTGCATACAACGACAGAGAGAGTCACAAACCTATTGGACAGTATGGGAATGGATTCAAGTCTGGTTCTATGCGGTTAGGAAAAGATGCTATAGTATTTACCAGAAGACGTGACTGTGCTTGTGTTGGACTGCTGTCACAATCATACTTAGAAGCCATTAACGCTGATTCAGTCCGGGTGCCTGTACTCGAGTACTCAGTCCCCACAAATATCCTTTTTGGTTTGCAATTTTCTATTGTTTTTGTGTCCCCACCTGTTATTTCACCAAAATTTTGGCTCAAGCCAAAACACCCAGGACATGTGGCTATTACAAAATTGACGGTAGCTTGTAATTTGTGTAATTTAATCATTACATGTATACTGAAATTTTGTTACACTAAAATGGGGAGGGGGTGGGGGTGCAGAATTTTTATCCAGACTTTTTTGTGCTCATTGATTTTCATAGGTATGATATAAGATATTTAGATGAATAATTTTAATAATTATTTACATATCGTACCGTATTAGTATGAAAAAATTATGGGAGTTAACCCTTTGAAAATGTTTCACTTACCCAGCTTGCGATAGAATTTCTTATGTGTATCTGAATACCTTCTAAATTATTACATGCCTGTAATATTTATTCATTTATGATGACTTTTTAATACATTTAGAAATAAAAAGTGATGCGTTGCAAAATAAGTAAACTTAATTAAAAAGTCATGCTCATCTGAATTTTAAATCCCAGTTCTGTTCTTCTCTTTGAGTATTTCTGATCAAATATTTAAATGCCATCTTTGCCAATTGCAATAAATAGTTACCCTAACCGAATGAAAAAGATCACCATTTATTAAACTTTAATGCTAATTACCATCTTTGCAAAATGCTTTCTTTAGTTTTCATCAAGTCCTTATCTCAAACAATACTGGTACAATCACATTTTACTGAAGCTATATCTTCAATTAAATTAATTACTTGATATTACACATAAGGTTTTTACATGTTAAAATTATAGGCTAAATTTTTCAAGTTGTATGTATGGGAAAAATATGTATGCTTTAATTTAAATACGAATTTTTTCTTAATAAGCCTTGCGTTTCATGTTCTTGTTAAGTAATTCCTTGAGGCAAGTGTCTATCTATCAAATTTTTCTCAATTCTGCATGGAGTTGTCCAGCTTCTTTTAAGCTAAGCTGCATCTTATGGCTAATTGTGAAGCAATGTGTTATATATCACAGAGTGACTGTGTGTGCATGTTTGTGTGTAGATGTTTGTTTTGCATGGATGGCTGGGAGACTGGATTGTATATCACATCACATGGCTATCTATGTACATGGATGAATAGCTGGATTGGGAGATTGAGAATTGAGATGTGTAATTGAGACCATCAGTGTAGATCCCTCATACGTTGAGGACATTTTCTTATATTTTATGTGTTATCTGTGATCGGTAATAGTTATTGAGAATTATAAGTAGGTTTTGTGTTGTATTAAGGAACTATGTACATGGACTAGGTTCAGGTTACTAAAGGACTAGTTTATGTTAAGTGAATATTGTGTTTAAGTTATTTCATCATTGTAAAATAAACAACTTTGTGTGTTAGAAAACCTCAGAGACAACATGGGAAGGTTGAAATAATAATATTTGACAGAAAAGTTTACGTTGCAATTTTATAGAAAGTAGTTCCTCTCCTTCCTGTAATTAGTAATTTTTAAAGTCCTGTTCTTTCAAAAGGTGGAACTTCAAAGTTGAAATATTGCAGTATATTTAGAATAATTTCATGCTAATGACATCCCAGATAACATGTTACAATGTAACAGTGTAACATGTAACTTACATACATATAAAATTGTGTTTCTTTTGTTAAAGATTACTTAAACCAAATTGGAAAAATAATCATTTGATAAAATAATACTTTTTTTAGCTATTTTATTTTTCCATATGTTATTTTATTTGTATTACATGTGTCTAAAAAAAGATTAAAATCTTGTATAATTACACAGCTCAACAAAAAAAATTTTTTTGCGAATTGCCAAGAATGTTTGAATGAATTTATAACAATTCATGGGTGCTGATTTCAAAACTGCCACTGCTTTTGCTAAATTGGCTCTAGTTTCTGAGATATTGGACATCCTTCAAAATATGATTATACCCTTTGTGTAAAACAAATGCAATAAGTTTGGTGTCTTTTGTTTAATTTAACTGTACCAAGTTATAACTTGGTTTATTTTTTTCTCTTTTATGCTGCTTTCTAAAGACATCATGAGTTCATCTCGAAGATGCTGCAAAAATAATCCAAATGTATTCTGTTACATCTGTGGAGAATACATGATTGAAAAGCAAAGAAGAAATATAACCTACTTTGTGCAGCAGGCATATTTGGCTTATTTCGGTGTGAAGCTGGGAGACCAAGACAAATTGTGTGGAGATCTTTCGGCAGTGGACAAATGGTGAGAAGAAAAGTCTAAGTTTCGGTGTACCAATGGTATGGCGAGAGGCGAAAGACCATTTTGGTGATTGTTATTTTTGTATTGTGAATGTTAAAGGCTTCAATCGCCACAAGAAATCTAAGTGGGATTATCCTGATCTTGAATCTGCAAGGAGACCAATTCCACATAGCAGTGAAGTTCCTATACCAGTGTTTACTGGATTATTAGAGTTTTCACCACCAGACTCCGACGGGGGGCAAGATCTGGAGTTTTTGGCAGGTGAAAACAGTGGAAGCGATTATGAAGGAAGTTCTTCAACACCTCAACCATTCAGCCAAGAAGAACTCAATGACCTAATACGAGACCGAAATCTGTCCAAGCAAGCATCTGAGCTTTAAAGCGTCCAGGCTCAATGAAAGAAATTTTCTCAAACCAGAAGTTAAAATAACATTTTATCGGAAAAGAGAAGAGTTTTTCTTCCATAATTCAGCCAAGAGGAAGATCTTGTTTACTGTAATGACATCCATGGACTTCTGCTCCAAATGGGACTACAAGCTTGAAATATGTTCTGTTACACAATGGTAACCGTTATGCATCTCTTCCCATTGCCCACTCAACAAAACTTAAAGAAGAGTATGAGAATATCAAAATACTATAGCAGAAAGTCCGTTATTATGAGCATCAGTGGTCAATTTTTGTTGATCTAAAAATGGTAAACTTCTTGCTTGGGTAGCAGTCAGGATGCACAAAATACCCATGCTGCATGTGCCTTTGGGATAGCAGGGCAAGGCAAGATCATTGGACAAGAGTGACATGGCCTGCAAGGGAAACCATGACTGTAGGTAAAGAAAATATCATCAACAAGGCACTGGTTGACAAAAATAAGATAATTCTCGGACCGCTTCATATCAAATTATGTTTAATGAAACAATTTGTTAAGGCTTTGGACAAATATGGCAATTGGTTCAAGTATATTTGCAGATCATTTCCCGGATTGAGCCTGGAGAAGCTGAAAGCTGGGATTTTTTACGGTCCTCAGATTCGGAAACTCATCAACGATCGAAATTTTACTAATTTCATGGATCACCTTGAAGCTTCTTCATGGAACAGTTTTGTTTCAGTTGTCAGGAACTTTTTAGGTAATAACAGATCAGAGAATTACGAAGAACTGGTGCAAGATATGCTCGCTAACTTCAGAAACATTGGAACAAATATGAACATCAAGGTACATTACCTGCACTGTCATTTAGACAAATTTCCAGGTAACCTTGGGGACTTAAGTGAGGAACAATGTGAGAGGTTTCATAAGGATATGAGGGTGATGGAGGTGAGATATCAAGGAAGATGGGACATACATATGATGGCTGACAACTGTTGGAGCCTCCAGCGCAATTGACCCAACGACACACACAAAAGGAAGTCGAGCAAACAGCGATTTGCTAATGCATTACCATAGACAATAAACATATTAATTAATTAATTAATTAGACATAATTAGTTTTTCAAATGAAAATGTTTTCCTCTATAACATATTACACATATTTTTGAACAAATTTCTGCATGACCATTAAGAGTTTCACTACTATTTGTTAGTATACTATTTTACTTCATGCAATTCTTGACAATTTTCAAACACGGTGCATACATTATTTCATTAATTTTAATTATCTCGAAAAATAGAGCCAATCTAGCAAAAGCACTTACATATTCTAAATCAGCATAGTTGACTTTGTATAAAATGATTCAAATATCACTGGCAATGAATTCACTGTTTACCAGTGTTATTTATTCATTGTTGTACTTACAAATTATATTTATTAAAAATAAGTTAATACTTTTAGCATTTATAACTATAAAATATATCATTCGTTTTCTTGCCTAAAAGTGCTATCTTAAATTTATAATAATAATTTCTCTAAAAATGTGTTTTATCATTGAAAAAATGTTTTGATTTCCATTTTATCATATTTATTATCCTTGATTTTCAATACTGCGAAAAAGTAGATGTACAACACCAAATAATCTTGATGCTATTCTCTGCTACTCTCCATTTCATTCTGAACTTGAACTTAAGGAGCAATTAAATTCATTGGCAGAAAATATCGCTGGTACTAAAATTATTATATATAATTTGAACAGGTAAAATTAGACATTGTTTTTAATGAATATTTTACGATAAACAGTTTTGTTCTAAGTTGAAACCTCTTTTCTTATAGTTTTCTTTATTTATATTTTATTGTTTTTTAAAAAAAAGAAAAAAAAGAATAATTTTTTGCCAAAAATTCTGTTGTTGTTTTTTTAAATTGTTATAAATGTTAGCTCATATTACAAGGCGCAGAATTTTTAATTAAATAAATAAAGCTGGTATATTTAAAAATTTATACCAGAGGGAATTATTTAAAAGAAAAGAATGTTCACAGGCTACAGGATGGAAAAGAAGAACTAGACTTCACAAGTAATAGTGATGATATTCTTTGTCCGGTATCCATCATAAAAGACAATTCTAATGTTGACCATCGTCCAGTAGAATATATACCTGAATACAAGAGATCTCTGAGAGTAAGCATTATTGCATTACATATTTTGACATTTTGTTTTCTTATAAAACACTTCTGTTAAAAGAAAAATAGTATAGGACTGTACTATGCTTTCAAAAAATTGAACAGTAAATAAAACACATTAGTTTTCAAGATAAGAATTTTAATAATGATAAGAAAATTGGCTAATGTACTTTTATAACTACACTTACATTATAAAAATTCCCAATAATCTACACTGCCTTAAAAAACCTTTTCTTTTGTAATAAAAATATTAACTCCAATTGCCTATAAAGTTATTCTGCTTGATCTGTGATTGTTTAATTTAAAACTAGTTTTATCACATTTATGTGTTAGGCAAACATGTTTTTATTTTGTTTTACAGAAATCTATTTTCCCTGTGGTTTATAAATTTACCTTTTTTGTTTGATAATAGAGTAATAGTGGTGTGCAAAATAGTTACAGAATAAAAAAATTTGCCAACCACAGTTGTAGTTTAGGCATTCTAAAGCTTAAAACTGTAATTATTGCTGACTTATTCTTCTGACATTTTTAAAAGATTATCCATTTTTGGGCCTCTTTTTTTTATAAACTGATATTTAACGAGTTTATTTTTTTCTTTGTCAGGCATACTGCAGTATTTTATACCTTTGTCCTAAGATGAAAATATCTATTCGCGAGCAGTTAGTGAAGTCAAAGTTCTTATCAAAATCCTTGTATAAAACACGAATCACATCCTACAAACCTATTTGGTTGGTGAGTTGATTATTGGTTGTTGTGGTTGCTATAATTTAACCATGAATATTACTCTTTGCTCAATGGCTCAATTGCTATTAGAATTTAAAAAAAAAAATGAATACTTAATTTCAGAATTTGTTTTTTTTAAATTGTCATTTTTTTGGAATAGTAATAATGATGTAAAGGTTTATGTCATGGGTACTTTTTTGTAGAACCATTTATGATGTATATATATATTATTATTATTTATTATTATTATTTCTTATTATTTCTTCTGTGCTGTGGATCTTCTGGGAAGGTATATATTATTTCTGTACCATTGCCAATCTCTTCGGAGTTTGCTTTATTATTATTTATTTAAGTGTCCACAGATTTATGTGTGAGACGTAACATATACAATATAATAAAAATCACTGAATGTAGACAGTTGGCTAAAGTATATAAGTTTATTTAGATAAGAATGATATTCTTACTTTCACAATTGTAGAAATAGTAATACTTTTATAATATACGCATATACGCAATACTGTAGAGTGAATGATGTGATATCTTGAGATTTACAAAAATGATATCTTGTCTGTCAAATTACGTCCTTCCCTATTGAATCTTTATGGTCGTCTGTCTTTACTATCGTCTGCTAAATCTATTTTCTAAAGTGACTAGTTAATTCTACTAATCTAAATGTCAAGGTCAAATATAATTATTAAAGTTTGTGAACTACATGTACTTGTATTCTCATAATGAAAAAGTAAACACTAGAAATAAGTAATCATTTATACTTTCAAATATGAAAATAGATCACTTGGTTCTTTTGGGGAGGGGGGGGGGATACTTTTTTCACCCTGGCAGACTGGACACGGCTCTGAACACAGTTACTTTATTAATAAATCCATTTGTACTTGGATTTTTATTGTTTTCCGTGGTGGTGCATGATCATTTTTGCAGGTAATGATAATTAAATTCTTTTTTTTTCAAAACCACTAAAATATAGTACATATGGTAAACAAATTGGGTTAAAATATATGAATAGAATAGCTAAGAATAAATGTTTATCTTAAATTGCCGTTTAAATTTGTGGAGATTTCTTTAAGCCTTTGCCTGTTTAAAACGGATTGGTTAATCTTTTCTCTTGCTGACAGTGACACATTTGATTTTTTTTAAAAACTACAAACATCTTTTATACTTCTGCTTATTCATCTTTTTGAAAAGTATGATCTTTCCTTTAATTTTGATAGAGCCCAAGTAAAACATTTTTAAAATTAAGTTTAAGGTAAAATGTATCAAGGCAAAATATATCTTATCACAGACTACAGAGACTATAGAAATAATTAATAAGCAATATTCATTAAATACAACCCAGCAGTATCAGTAATAAGTAAAGATAATATTTTTGGTAATTTAGGATTGATGTAAAAGAGTTCTTACAACTATTAAATAAAAGTTCCACAAAAAGTTGAGGAGAAAACTTTGTAGTAATACTGAAATAAAACCTACAATTTTGAATCTGTTTGAATCCAAATAACTCTGGGTTTCTAAAATTAAACAATCTAGTGTAAAATTTTTATCACAAAAACAATTTAATCCATAGACATGAAAAGAAGTATCAAAAATGTAAATCTTCAATTTTAAATTCCCTCTCATTTTCTCAGAAATCCAATGAAAAGCCCATCCAAATAACTCTTGGTTTCTCTTGTGAACAAGAT
Organism: Bulinus truncatus; assembly: GCA_021962125.1. Lineage (NCBI taxonomy): Eukaryota > Metazoa > Mollusca > Gastropoda > Planorbidae > Bulinus > Bulinus truncatus. The sequence goes on along the minus strand of JAGDYQ010000001.1, from coordinate 7,436,335 downwards.
AGTCAAAATAACTATGGATTTATGTTGTATCACAAAAACAGATTAATCAAAGCATATGAAAGAGTTGGGTGTCAAAAACAGGTTTGTTTTTTATTTAATTTTTTTTTTTTTTTATTAAAAATGGCATTTTAAAATTACATGCCAATATTTGTAACCCTATATATATATATATATATATAAATACACAGTTAAATGCTCTAAGGAATTCACTAAAGCACAGAGCGTTGGTTCAAAAACATAGCATTTAATAATTTATATACCATCAATAACTACAATGGCCACTGTTCTTCACTTCCAGCTTCATCATCACAACTCTTGCTCTTACATCACAAAGTCACTACTTTCAATACATTAATTATATGGTGAGCTGATCTACAGGAATTCCCTATTTGTAGCGCACCACTGAGGGCAAAGAGAGAGCTGTAACAATATATACATGTATATTTATAAATACATGTAATATATATATATATAAAAAAATACATTTATATATCTTACATTGTCAAAAACATTTAATGATATTTTTTTTATTCCACAGGCTAATGAAAAAGGAGTTGGAGTAATTGGTGTGGCTGAGCTGAATTTTTTAACACCCACTCACAATAAACAAGATTTTGAAAAAGATGAATATTTCAAGTAAATATTACTGTAACATTTTTAATACCTCTGAAATTCAAAAATCATCTTATTTTATTAAGGTAAAATGCCATCATGAATTAAGTTAATGAAAATTAACTTAGTGTTTCTTATCCTTTGTATTTAAAAAAAAAAAAATTTTCAGCACTGTGATGCATACATTAACTGTTAGACTGAGTGCATACTGGAATGAAGACAATGGATCTGAGTCTGTCGGTGAAATGTTTGTATCTGTTTAATTCAGTTTTTTTTTACTCTTACCAGTATTTAAATTTATTTGATTATTTTTATTTTTATTCAAGGTATTTGAACAGTGCTTCATAAAACTCAGTGTTAAAAATGTCTTATAATTTTTGAATGTTCAGATGTAAACAATGCATTGTTATTATTTTTGGTTAAGCTATTAAACCTATTTTTTCCCAACATTTTTATCCCTGAAGTAAATTACCAGACTGGACCTGGGTTCAATGTGATACATGTTTAAAGTGGAGACGTTTGCCAGAAGAAACAGATCCTAAATCCCTTCCTAAACTTTGGAATTGCTCCATGAATGAAGATGCATTATATAAGTGAGATTTAAAACAAGTATTGTTCTCTTTCTGATATTTTTTTAAAACACTAATTTCAATTTCTATGCAATTAGATAAATAAAGATGATTCATTTAAATAACGTACCCTTTTATGTAGATTTTTGTTATAGCATATTAATGTCTTTCTATTTATCATAAATTCAGTCGTTGCTTTGCTGAACAAGAATCAGAAGATGAAGAAGAAACTAAAGAGAGGTAAAAATTTCTTCACTATTCAAAAATAGGTTTTCAAAAACTTCAGGATTATATTCAGTGATGGAAGGATTCATCTGAATCTAAAGAATCAGTAATTGTGCTTGAATCGGAATCAAAGGATTTTCAAGCTAAATTTTATTCCATTTTGATACCTGACATTACTTGTATACATTCTTTGTAAACACCCAGGCACACATATATAATGACATCAGTTATTAGATTGGCGAAATGTGTGATGTCACAAGCACAATGTGCAGCAGCACTAACATCATAACATCCTCTAGTTTAGTAAGACATCAATACATTTATTGACATACATTTTACAAAATCAAATGAAATTTGTACATGCACAAGATCACATCAAGCAATGCAAGATCACTTTATCATGTGAAATTAGTATGTTAGGGATATGTCTTGCTTCAAGTGATTATACATTTTATGTGCACTAACATCATGACATTTACTGACATGGTTATTACATGTACTTAGCAAGCATTATCGTAATGTACACACAATTATTTCTATCCGTCTATATGCAATCTTTTAATTCTGTTTCCAGAAAAAATACCAAATCAAGCAGTGAAAAAGTAAGGAATGTTATTTATTTATCTATTTGATAACAGTTAATTTTAATTCTTTAATATGAAAACACTGCATATAATAACTGTAGCTACTAATCTTATTAAAGTTTTTTATGTTATTTTTTTTATACAGAAAACTGAAAAGAAATCTAGGTAATTATATTCTTAATTTTTTTCTATAATATACTTGATTAGCCCTTGATCAGACTATTTCTTGTAAGATGTGTTTTATATTACAAATTATGTGTGACCATAGATAGTAAATAAGAACTTGAAATGACGAAAAATTAGTAGCTTTGAAAGAAAATGACATTTTATATCTTTTTCAGATCTTTTTTATTATATTTAAATATCTTGGTTCATTTTTTATTTAAACATAATTTAACTACATGTATATTTGTATGCATTAAAGTAGTGTATAAAATGAAAGTGTTGGTCTAATTTCTATGTTTACTTTACAGTTTACTTACATCCCTTTCAATTTCTTAGCAGAAAAAGGACTAAAGCATCGACTAAAATTGTTGAAAAAGCCACTCCTGTCAAAAGGACCAAAACAAAGAGAAATGTTTCATCAGTTAAAGACACTACAAAAAAAGATACAGAAAAAGTAAACACAATGACTAATAAAAATAGATCATTACCTTCTGCAATGTCTGACTCTGAAGATGATGGAGAGACTATTTTAGAGCCTGTGGCTTCTAAGAAAACAGTTAGAAGAAGATTGAAATTAAACAAGACTTCTGAAGTCTTATTTCAAGCCCAATGTACATCTGATCATTTGAGCACAAATTCACCACAACCAAGGTCACAAAGCTCCAAAGATTCTGATTTTGATACATGTATAGAGTTATCACTCCCCGAGATTCCATCTCAGAATAAACCTGATAAGCCTACTGATTTTGCCCAATCAGCAATACATGGGCTTAATAACATAGTGTCGAAATTTGTTAAAAAGAGGTCAAATGGATCTACACAGTCATATACAGCAATACCAAGTTGTCCCTCATGGTCTGAAAATGTTGATACTGAAGACAGCTCTGATTTAGAGACAATTTCTTTTACAAATGAGATTGGCAAGAGAAAGGAGGAAAGAGGAAGCAATGAGACTGATTTAGTGACTAGGAACATTGATATTGAAGAAGGTAAACAATTATTTAATATAATTGTAAAATGTTTTCATTTCCAAGTCAAATTTCACTTGTAATAAATATAGTGTATAGATAAATATTACTAGATCTGTTAAATGCCTCAAAATTGTGTGTTTTTTTTATGATGCAAACTATCGTATGTATATTTTAACACAATCTTTTTGAGTAGCTAATATCTACTAGATATACTACATTATTTTCTGATAATGTAAAATATCAGGTGCCGTTTTTTTCACTAACTTAAACTCATTGTTTTTATTGAAAACTTTTTTTTTGGATACAGCCATTGATAAGTTACCAGAAATCAACAAATTCAAAAATTTAATTTAATTAGTTTTTATACAGTCTGTCCTGGCCATAAGCTACTTATGTTGGTGATACAACTACCATTTGTTACATTACAAAATATAAGCACTGTAAATATTAAATTTGTTCCAGAAATATATTCATGCCCAATTTTGAAATATCCATGTAATATAATAAGCACTTAAGCTGATATTCCATGCTTCATTTAGTAATCTCACCTTTTACTTTAGATTTTTTCTTAAATTTTTGAATTTTGTATTTAAAACTAAACATGTGTATATAAATACTTTGTGTTTATAGTATTTTTTGGTTTCTTTTGGGATTATGACAAACTTTTGAAGATAGTTTAATCTATATTTTAATATTCAGATTATTTTTCTTTGGCTACTGAAATATTTTGTGGTGTTATATTTATATTTAACATATTAATTAATTTTTTTAGACAGGAAGTTAATTTTATGGAAGTGATTTTGCTTCTGTATGTATTTTATTTTCTTAATGTACCTCTGATCTATGTTCAACTAAACCTTTCGACACTTAGTCTGTCAGTAAGACATAGGAAATTATTGCATCTAAATAAAAAATGCTCCGAAAAAGCATTCCCATATTTACTGAAGAGATGCAGACGTCAGTACACTAAATATAGGTACATAGGAACTAGAGAGCTGCACGGGAGTCAAAATCACACCCAGTCCCACCCACTCCCGCGTTTTCAAAACCAGTCCCACCCACTCCCGCGTTTTAAAAACCAGTCCCACCCGCTCCCAAAAGAAATTCCTCCCAGTCCCACCCGCTCCCGCGAAAATTTTTCCCAGCCCCACCCGCTCCCGCGAAAATTTTTCCTAGCCCCACCCGCTCCCATCAAAAAAAATATTCTATAACTCATAAATAATAGTTTAAAATTTTTTTTATAGAAATCCATGGAAGGAGTAGCAATAATGGAAGAAGTAGCAATAATGTCTTCTGAAACTCTGTTTACCATGACCTTCAAATCAGTTGTTGTAGAATTAGAAGTATGTCTGTCTGTTTCACTCTTATTTGCTCGCTCCTTTGTCACAACTCAAAAACCAGTCAAACTCGAGGCGTTGTTAGTACAACGATTTATTTACATAAATGTACATCAGAAATTCATCAGAATACAAAAGTCCATAAATGAATACACTTCAATAATTCACTCTGCCTCAAGTCTGACTAACTAGAGATCTCTAAAACTCCTCATAACTATGAACTTCTCCTCACTATGACTTGTAACTGTCTCTCTTCTCTAACTCCTCATGACTTCGAACTTCTCCTAACTTCTCTTAATTTAACTAATGTCCGAATCCAGCCCATATGTATACCCCAACGTCCGTGCCCTAATTACCTTAAGTACGTCACAATCCCTTCAGTATTTTCCTAACTATCTAATCTTTCTAGGAGCGTCACCTGGTCGTCATTGTTAACCCTACTAGCCTGTCCGACGTCGCCTCTCGGTCTTCACACCTTTGCTGTCTACTATTCTATTGTTTCCCCACCTTGTCCTAAGTCGTCTGTCACCTTGTCACCCTTATCGGTATTACTCCTAACTCTTAGATATCTATTATATTAAATCGTCGAAGGGGATAGTCTCTGTCTCTAAAACTACTCTAGCGTTTTGACCTAAATACCAAGAATGTCAAGGAAAGGCCCTGAACTAGGTGTGTATCATACATCACACATCATCCCAAGATCATCCGTGCGATTTGATTGATTCATCAGAAGTCTGCGAGAGTCCCAATCAAACAAAACCCAAACCCACGGGACTCCCGAAAAAACAAAACCCAAACCCATGGGACTCCCGCAAAAACAAAACCAATCCCATGGAACTCCCGATAAATGTATTCCCAATCCCGCGGGAGTCCCGCGGATTCCGCGGGACTCTCGCGAATCCCAATCCCGTGCAGCTCTCTAATAGGAACCTCAGGTCACGACTGCACTATTTCACAAACTATTAGGGTTATGAAAAAAATATAGAAAATAGTTTGTCTTGGGTAATGAACAGTGGTGCTTCAGGATACGAACTAAGCCCAGAGAGAGAAAGAAGTGTTTAAAGCTGGCAAGAAACAATTCTGTGCATTACAAAGGCCACACAGCACAGCTAAAGTTTTGCAGTTGTCTGATGGTGTGGAGCCTGTAACCTTTTAACTACAAGGATTAAAGACGTTTGTAGCACTTGGACAGATATCAAACACTTCATTGTAAACCATCTTCCAAACAAACATGTTGCTAACAGAGCAGTAAACCTTGTGAACGACAGTGCAATTGCCCTTTCTTTTTAAAGATTCTTCGGTAAAGGAATCAACAAATTACCCTGGATAGTTTCTCTTGGTGCAGAAAGATTTCCTATCAGCTGCGATGAATTTTTTACTTTTTTTTTATTTACTTCTAATTTATTTGGTTGTTTTCTTAATGAACTGCAATTTTTGCATTGAAGCATGCCTTAACACATATTCAATTTAAACCCAAATTTAATTTTAAATAGGGAGTTTAGCAACTCCTGAAATATTCTTTATAGAAATTATTTTTTTTTTAAATAGCTTTCATTTTTATGCTCATAATTCTTATTTTTTAAATTTACAAATGAAATAGATGCCAAAAAAGACAAGTCAGTACAGGCAAAAGTTTTCATTGAAGACAAATCAGTACAGACAGAAGAAATCATTCAGATCAAGCCAGAAATGACAGATGCTACCCATGATCCATCCTTGCTAACATTGTTTCATTATAATGTTCATGAGCTTTTAAGACTCATGTCACCAGAAGGTACAGAAATTGGTGAAATAAAAGATACTGAGGAGATAGTGGCTCAATTAATAGTCTTGCATAAGCAAAAAAACTAAAAATACTTTTGTATACATTCAACTTGTTTTTTTGTCCCAATGTTATATTTCTTTTTTGATTCCTATAAATAACCATCACAGAAATTTATCTCATTATTTTCTCTAAATTATTTAAGAAAAGCACTTGAACTATTGGAAGTAATATTCTGCTGTATTTTGTATAAATTTTTAAATATTTTGTAAATAACACTTTCAGAATGCATTTTATGAAATAATATTTTGTAAAAAATCTTTTCAGATATTGTATTACTTTTTTATTGTTTCATTCATGTAGAAAATGTAAATAAATATGTTTTTTATTACTAGTCCCTTTTTAAATTGACCAAGTTAAACTGAATATTTTTAATTGCTAGCCCTTCCAATATATACCCCATGCATGCAACTTTGATTCTTCCACTCATTATTTTGGTTGCTATTTGTTGTTGGTTTATGTAGTTTTTTTATGCTCTATTTTTTTTATCTTTGAAAGTACATATGTGTATGGTGCACCTCATTATTTGAATAGTCTGCAATTGAGACATTTTCTGATTTACAATCACCAGCACATTAGTGACTTTCTAAAATTTGATCAAGATAACATTTTTTTGTAGAGACAGTAACTTTCTCCACATTGTATGGGAAGTCCAGGGTTTTTGAAATAGAAATTCTTTTTCCAAAACTAAGCATTTTGTTGATTACCTAAAACAGATTAGGTTAGCTCAATTGCTTGACTCCTCAGTGGAATCCTGGGCATATTGATGTGCCAGGGAATGACCGGCCTTATTTATTTGCAAAGTCGTTCAATGCCCAAGTGCAACCTGTGGGTGTGGACTAAAGGTCACGTGAGGATGCTTGTGCCAAGATCAGAGAATGTGACCCAAATCTGTGGTTCTCATGTTTGGGTGATGGGCAGAAATGTCAGCAGTCATATCGAATGGCCATTTAAAACTGACCCTTGGTGGGGGCTTTGGAGAGTTGAGGAGGCACCAATTGCCCAGTTTCAGACTGGGCATTGTCCTATAGGTTTTGTACTTTGGGAGGTTGAGGCCCAGTGTTGATTCCCTTTGATGCCAGTGCAGAGAAGTTGAAGAAGCCATGGAACATGTGATGGGTAACTTGCTTGCCATCGGCCTATATGGCATTTCTGAGATGTTGAGGAACACAGCAAGTTTGATCTCACAGGCTATAAGAGACTAAGTCATTTCTAAACATTTCTAATGCTTATACCAGACACCATTAGAGGGATGGGTCTTGTTAGGGAAGATAAATTAATTCTCCTTCAAGCCACCTAATGAGTAGAAACAATCCACACATTTATCAGTCACTAGTTAAATTTTACCCAATAACTTATGCAGGTCAAATTGTTAAATTTTCTAATTGTTCAAAACCAAGCAGTGCTTTATAAAGATAAAATTGTTACAAATGTTTGTCTCTGCTATTGTGTGTGATGGCATGACTGAATTCTGGTATATTGTATGGACAGCATCATTGCCTTAAATCCACAGTTGAATATATCCTATTAAATACTTTTTTGGTTTTTGCCCAATTATCCTCTGCTCCATGGAGTGTGTATAATGGAAGTCAAGAGTGATTGTGTCAACAACAGTAGACTATATTATCTATCATGTGGGTTATTTCTGATTCATGTATATCTCATGGTTGATTTGTATTTTAATCACTGTAATCTTAACAAAAAAATGATATATCTATACTACACACTGTTTTTAATCTCTCAATTTTGTGGAGACTTATGATGATAGAATTTGATTTCCTCATTTATATAAAAAGTTGAAAAGTTTTGTTTTAAAAAAATTGTGGCTTTGTCAATTAAAACATCTTATTAAAATATAAGTTGGTACTATTAAAAATCATTGACATCACAAATTTAAAATATCTATTGACATTTTTACTTTTTTTCATTATCAATTTATTTATTGTCCATTTTTTTAATTATTTTGCATACATGTACTATGGTTCATTCAAGAAATTCTTTTTTTTATATCACTCTTAGTTACTTTGAAAGGCAGAAGAACATGAGTTGTAGACTTTGACACTCCTGTTACATCATAAACTAGCACACGCAATTACACACTGTTTAACATATTATGATTACAATTATGATTTTATTGATTATAATTAGTAAAATTCAAATAAATGTATTTACATGTAATAAGAAAAATGTTCTTTATCAAGTCAATAATGTTGCTTTGAAAAAAATTATGTATGTTCTTTATTGGATATTCCTTTAATCCCTATACACCCCTTAATATTTGCTAAATATTAAAAAGAAAAGCCTTTTTGATATATATTTCCAATCTTTTTTTTATGAAATGAGAAACTCAAGTAACTTTACTGACAATTTTAATACAAGAAAAATATAGATGACTAACTATGTATAGAAAATTAACTTTTCATCTTGCTGTTTTTATAGAGTACATATATTGATACCTACAATTATAAAACTAAGAAAGCAAATGTAATATAAAACTAAGAAAACAAATGTAATATAAAACTAAGAAAACAAATGTAATATAAAACTAAGAAAGCAAATGTAATATAAAACTAAGAAAACAAATGTAATATAAAACTAAGAAAGCAAATGTAATATAAAACTAAGAAAGCAAATGTAATATAAAACTAAGAAAGCAAATGTAATATAAAACTAAGAAAGCAAATGTAATATAAAACTAAGAAAGCAAATGTAATATTTAGCAGAAAAATTTCTAATTTGGACTGTATGAGGAACAAAAATGTTTTATTAAATGTTGACAGAAATAAAAGAAAATTCTTGGATATAAAAATTAGCCATATTCCTTTCGACTATAATTTAAGGGCTAGAGCTGTCATTGTTTTTTTTTTTGAAAATCCTGACTTGAACATTTTAAATGTTTTGGCCATTTTTTAAAAGAAATGTTTCCACTTTAACCTGTTAAAAAAATATGTACATTATTTTTTCAGGAAATAAAGCATCCATTAAATTTATTTTCTTGGTTTATGTATTTGTAAAAATCACTTTGTGGACTACACCATAATTAAAAAAATGAGTTGAACAATAAAATGTACTTAGGGTAATTAGTATTTACAAAAAAATGACTTTTGCTTGTAATTGTAAATATTGATGTGATTAACTTATTTAGGATTTTTTTTTCTTCCTGGTGAAGAAACGTATGATCTGCTCAGACCAATTTCATGTTACTAAATATTCATATTAAATGACTTCATTGCTTCATGATATTTGTATTTTATTAATTTTATAATTTACTTCACTTATGAGTAAGCATATGTTGATTTAAAAGAATTGAAATTATTTATTAAACTTTGTATTTTTGAGCTGACATAGGTTTCAAAGTTGCAACTCATGGCAATGAGGTTGCCATAACTGTCAGCTTTATGCAAGTTATTGATTTCAGCCTAATCATGGCCTTCTTAATTATGGCATTCTTATCTTCATTCTTATACTCTCAGTGCTTTTGCAGGGTTGTTGAAAAGTGATAGAAAACTAGTGAGTAAAAAAAATATATTCCAACGTATTAGTAACATTTTTCTTTATACGCAAAGACTGCCATTCTGTTCTCATTTTAAAAGTACAATATTTTATACATTTTCTAAAACTATAAGTGGCTCATTTAATTATACATTTTATGGTTAATTTTCATGAAGATTTATTTGTTATTCTTATACTCTTGTTATATTGTTTTGTCTATTATTCTTATACACTTGTTATATTGTTTTGTCTATTATTCTTATACACTTGTTATATTGTTTTGTCTATTATTCTTATACATTTGTTATATTGTTTTGTCCATTATTCTTATACACTTGTTATAATTATTCAATTTATGTTAAAAATAGTCATTTTTTAACTACCTTTATGTGTGGATTTTAATGAAGCTTTGTGTACTCAATAACAACATACATGTGTAATGATATAAAATAAAATTAAAAGACTTACTCATACTCATTTTGGTTTTCATATTGTCATTAATGAATTCTTAAAATTATATAATTATTCCATTGGTCTTATATTTACTGCTGTAAACTTTGTAACCACTGCCAGAGTTTTCATTCATCCTTCCCGGCACTAATGCGCTTGTACAGCAGGCCCGTAGCGTGCGGGGGGCCAGGGGGCCGGGCCCCCCTGCGTTTTGTCTAGCACCCCCTGTTTATTTGTTCTACTTAGTATAATGTATTACCTGCCCCCCCTCCTGCTATTGCCTGGCCCCTGCTGTAGAATGCCTGGCCCATCCTGTAAAATTTTCACGCTATGGGGCTGTTGTACAGCGAGCTTTCAGGTTATTAATGTTTGGACAAATGAGAAATTTCCGCTAAAAAATAAACACTTTCAATTAAAATGGATAAAACCAGTGGTTCTCAAAGTGGTAGATCACGGAAAAATATTTTACAAAATTTTACTTTAGAATGTAAGGATCGAAATCGCTGTACGCACAATTAAACCTCTTATCTCTATCTTACACAACTAGAAGTCTGTTAGTTTGTTACAATTAAGGGAAAATTAATATAGTTGTTTTTATTTACGCGAGGTAGTGAAAACAAAACAGGTTTTATAAGGAGTCACAAAAACAAAACATTCGTCATTATGAGTCCAGAAGTGTAATAGTTTGAAGACCACTATGGAATGTTCAGTGTGACATAGATCTAAGATGTCTCAAGTTTTATTGTATTCTTATTCAGAATTCAAACTTAGAAAAAAAAACTATTCATGAGTTCTCAAAATAATCTTAACAGTTTTTAAGAAAATGATCTACAAAAGTGTAAGCGGGGGTCATTGGTTCAGGTCTGTTACAGTTTAGTGACAAAAGAATATCTTATCGCGTCCGTTAAGCACTGGGTCTTGGACGGTCGCCTTAGTTTCCCACCCCAAAGGCCGCAACTGACCCCAAGACAGGGCTGGATTAACTATTAGACCGATATGACCCTCATTTGACATTTTATCTCCCATTTGTGATTTATTTTGTCTTTTGGTCGCAACATGAGGGCTTTTTTTTTTTTTGTCTAAAAGCCTTAGGCCAACAGAAACATGAATCCGTCCCAGGCTACGGATAACTTGATCAACATCTAATACCGGTATCATTACTTGATCAACATCTAATACCGGTATCATAACTTGATCAACATCTAATACCGGTATCATGCTTTGGTGAATGTTTTACTACTTCTTCCTCTCATTATTTGTGTTTTTCATTTCGTTATTTATTTTCCGTTTTCTTAAAACGAACGCGCAGCCGGAACCCGGGATATCAACATCTAATATCGGTATCATAACTTGATCAACATCTAATTCCGGTATCATAACTTGATCAACATCTAATACCGGTATCATGCTTTGGTGAATGTTTTACTACTTCTTCCTCTCATTATTTGTGTTTTTCATTTCGTTATTTATTTTCCGTTTTCTTAAAACGAACGCGCAGCCGGAACCCGGGGGATTACGCTACGGATGGTCGTGCATCAAAGCTCTCGACCTGAGGGTCCCTGGTTCGATCTCCAATCAGCCCCGTAGCCAAGGGGGGGCACTGGGGGGCCGTGCCCCCCCCCCCCGCTTAAAAAAGAAAAAGAGGAAAAAATAAAGAAAAAGTAACTAAAATGAGAAAAACTGCCCCCTTGCTGGGTATTAGTGCCCCCCCCCTGCTTACTTTGACCTGGCTACGGGCCTGTCTCCAATAGATATTTCAGTTCATTGTGAAAGTCACCCGCTTAATCTCCCGTGGTGCCTCAATGGCCATTGCACTATCGGCTCATATGGGGATGAAAGAAGGGCACCATATAAACCGTCCCATTAGTTTAAGAGATTTCATCTCATTCTTACAACTTACAGGGACTTCAGACACACTATCAAAAAGCTTCTTGTACTATTCTACTTTCACCTGCGATTTGTGATAACACAGAATAATATCTCGGCACGCCCGTAACGCACAGTGGGGTATAAAGTGCAGACCATATAATGCATAGCTTACCAGTGAATCTGTTCTTCAGAAGCGCGGAAGCCTGTCTATCAGTCGATTTTCACGAAATTTTCAGAATAAAAATCATTCAGAAGGCACATCATTAATTTCCTTTGATTTTTTTTCCGAAAGCCGACCCGCTGTTCCATTATGCATCAACAGCTAGATGCTACACTAATGAAAATAACACACATGGAGGCAATTTTTAAAAATCATTATCAGAGGACTTAAGATATCGATGCTTTTTCTGTAGGATATATTTTCAAGGCAACCTCCAAGTTTAATTATACTTCTATACATAAGAATGGCTTTGCAGGCCCGTAGTCAGGTCAAAGTAAGCAGGGAGGCACCTATACCTAGCAAGGGGGCACCTTTACTTTTTCTTTTTTTTTTACTCTTTTTCTTCTTTTTTAAGCGGGGGGGGGCACTCCACACCTAGCCGGGGGGGGGAGCACGCCCCCCCAGTGCCCCTCCCCCCTTGGCTACGGGGCTGTGGCTTTGCACAGATGAGAGTTGCGCACCATCATAAAACTGACTCCACGATATATACCAGGGGAAGGCCACTCCAAGATATATAGGCCTACCAGGGGTGGTACTCCACGATATATACCAAGGGGCGGCTACTCCACGATATATACCAGGGGAAGGCCACTCCAAGATATATAGGCCTACCAGGGGTGGTACTCCACGATATATACCAAGGGGCGGCTACTCCACGATATATACCAGGGGAAGGCCACTCCAAGATATATAGGCCTACCAGGGGTGGTACTCCACGATATATACCAGGGGAAGGCCACTCCACGATATATAGGCCTACCAGGGGGTGGTACTCCACGATATATACCAGGGGTGGTACTCCACGATATATAAAAGGGGTGGTACTCCACGATATATAGGCCTACCAGGGGTGGTACTCCACGATATATACCAAGATGTAGTCGCCATAAATATACCAAGGGGCGGCCACTCCACGATATATACCAAGATGTAGTCACTCCATAAATATACCAAGGGGCGGCCACTCCACGATATATACCAAGGGGCGGCCACTCCACGATATATACCAAGATGTAGTCACTCCATAAATATACCAAGGGGCGGCCACTCCACGATATATACCAAGATGTAGTCACTCCATAAATATACCAAGGGGCGGCCACTCCACGATATATACCAAGATGTAGTTACTCCATAAATATACCAAGGAGCGGCCACTCCACGATATATACCAAGGGGCGGCCACTCCACGATATATGCCAAGATGTAGTCACTCCATAAATATACCAAGGGGCGGCCACTCCACGATATATACCAAGATGTAGTCACTCCATAAATATACCAAGGGGCGGCCACTCCACGATATATGCCAAGATGTAGTCACTCCATAAATATACCAAGGGGCGGCCACTCTACGATATATGCCAAGATGTAGTCACTCCATAAATATACCAAGGGGCGGCCACTCCACGATATATACCAAGATGTAGTCACTCCATAAATATACCAAGGGGCGGCCACTCCACGATATATACCAAGATGTAGTCACTCCATAAATATACCAAGGGGCGGCCACTCCACGATATATACCAAGGGGCGGCCACTCCACGATATATACCAAGATGTAGTCACTCCATAAATATACCAAGGGGCGGCCACTCCACGATATATACCAAGGAGCGGCCACTCCACGATATATACCAAGATGTAGTCACTCCATAAATATACCAAGGGGCGGCCACTCCACGATATATACCAAGATGTAGTCACTCCATAAATATACCAATGGGCGGCCACTCCACGATATATACTAAGATGTAGTCACTCCATAAATATACCAAGGGGCGGCCACTCCACGATATATACCAAGGGGCGGCCACTCCACGATATATGCCAAGATGTAGTCACTCCATAAATATACCAAGGGGCGGCCACTCCACGATATATACCAAGGGGCGGCCACTCCACGATATATGCCAAGATGTAGTCACTCCATAAATATACAAGGGGCGGCCACTCCACGATATATGCCAAGATGTAGTCACTCCATAAATATACCAAGGGGCGGCCACTCCACGATATATGCCAAGGGGCGGCCACTCCACGATATATGCCAAGATGTAGTCACTCCATAAATATACCAAGGAGCGGCCACTCCACGATATATACCAAGATGTAGTCACTCCATAAATATACCAAGGGGCGGCCACTCCACGATATATACCAAGATGTAGTCACTCCATAAATATACCAAGGGGCGGCCACTCCACGATATATACCAAGGGGCGGCCACTCCACGATATATGCCAAGATGTAGTCACTCCATAAATATACCAAGGGGCGGCCACTCCACGATATATGCCAAGATGTAGTCACTCCATAAATATACCAAGGGGCGGCCACTCCACGATATATGCCAAGATGTAGTCACTCCATAAATATACCAAGGGGCGGCCTCTCCACGATATGCACCAAGGGGCGGCCACTCCACGATATGCACCAAGGGTTGCCATTCATGAGATCGACGAGAGACGCATAGCTGCACCATTGATGATTTATGAAAATATCGTGAACTAATGTAGTTAACAGAACAAAACGCTCATTGTGAGCAGCACAAACATCATTGAAAAGCCACAAGTGGCTCTTATAGCCACATTAGGCCATCCTTGATATATAGTGATATATCATATACCAGTATTCTTGCATAGGCCTAGATTCTTTTCAGGACCGTCTTATCCTATACACTTAGTAGGCAATGCGCCCAGGGTCCGCACGCCTTTTGGTGTTCACGAGAAATTAAATTTAACTAAAGCAGAAATGTAGTGAAAATAATTTATTTTAGACAATCATAATATTGATTTAATAATCATTTTGCAAAATAATATTATTCGATTATTCCTGTTTTCCAACTTGATCTCAAACAACATGTCATACAACACTGTCAGAGAAAGGTTAAACCAGTGCAGTTACTGGACGCGTTGATCAGGCTCGGGCGGGACTTTGCCACAAGCAAGGGAGTGGGGGTATTTTCACCACATTTGTACTTTTTGGCTCAGAATCTTTCAGAGTGTCCATTAACAAAATGTTACGAAATTAATTTAAATACAAAAAAAAAAGAACCAGATTTACAGGCTAGCATCAATCGAAAAAGACACGTTAAAAGCAGAATTTTTAAAAATAACATTTTTCTAACACACACACATACACACACACACACACACACACACACACACACATATATATATATATATATATATATATACATATATATATATATATATATATATATATATATATATATTGTCACAATCTCGCCTTTAGGGCTGGTGTGATGGTCGTTGTCTGTGGGTAATCTAGTTCTGCACTGAATACGTGAGGTCAATTATTTATATTTGCATACAACCACGTGACGAATAAGTACAGAGCGACTCAAGTCGGTGCGATTAACAACACTTAGACTTTATTCAAAGCAGGTACATAAAAACATATAGCTCTAAAAAGAACTCTTAGCTGGGCCGCTAAGTTACAATATGCGAATCATAAGTATACAAATAACTCTAAAAGAGGTTTAGAGTCGGGAGTCAGGTCGTATGACGTGGACCCCTCGGAGTGGGGAAATGCGCCCAGTCCTGTCCGTAGAGGGGATGGACTGCTCTCGTCCCCGCAAGGGGGTGTACTGCTCTCGTCCCCGCAAGGGGGTGTACTGCTCTCGTCCCCGCAAGGGGGTGTACTGCTCCCGTTCACTAAAACTCATCTCCTTTTATATCATTGGAACATACTCTGAAAACATACGTCAACGTCGTGCCATATGATAAGGCGCAACGTTCTGTTATCATTTAGCCTGGTCCGAGGAATTAATCTCATGAGGGGGGGGGGAGATGGATGTGCGGCGGAGACGTGTCCACAGTCACGAGTCATTGGTTTCAGGTCCAGGTGTCCCGACCAACGGTGCCATATGATAAGGCACGGCCGCTCAGTTATCATCTAGCCTGGTCCAAAGAATTAATCTCAGGGGAGGGGGAAGGTGAAAGATGGACGGCTCCGCCGAAGACGGGTCGTCACGAGCCATTGGGTTTGGTCAAAATACGGGCGCGCCATATCAGACCGGGGAAAGAGGGGGGGGGGGTTAATACAACGCGGGAAGAAAGGGGGTGGGTGTTGAACGCGGGAAGATGTCTTAATACAGTTTGTAACATATATATATATATATATATATATATATATATATATATATATATATATATATATATGTATATTTTTGAAATAAATTTTAATCTTATCATGTTTAATTAAGTGTGTACCTAATCCCCATTAAACCCTATTCCACTCTTTGACTTTGTATTTATTGTTTTATGAATAAATGTTTTTATGATGAAACTCTGAAATAAACGATCAAAATCGAATCAATTTTGTTAGATTAGATTCAGTACTGATTCTTGCTCAGTCTACAATGTTCTTAAAATAGTGGATGCTATAATCCATTTTTTTTCATTCTCAAGTTTGTTAAAAAAAGCAAATAAACAAAAATCAGATGCCACATATAAAATATATATCTGTAACAATAGCTTTAGATAGGTCTATACAATTTTAGAACCACTGTCCAAACTCATGGGTCCATGATACAGTCATATGTTTTGATAACTAGAATTCCAGCGGTTGATCTTTGTTTAGGGTAAAATTGGTTGTCATTACAGGTCTATGACCCCCAGAGGTAGGTGACGATAGATGCAATTAGGCAGACAAAGGAATACTAGCCCATAGTGAGTTTTTAGCCGCACCAATCCCTAGGCTGGAATAAGAGTCATTAATATGTAGATGAGTTAGAAAGGGTGTTAGGGAACTAATCAAAAGTTCTGGGCGTTTGGGGCACGTGATAATTCACCAACACATAAATAGGAGATGTAGCTGAAATTTCGACAGACCGACAGTTCGACAGACTGACGATAGAGACATCAGGACACCAGTTGTAGAGATAGTCAAAGGAGAAGTTAGTGGAGAAATAATAGAGGCACAAGCTATCAAGTTATTGAGTTTTACAGTACACAGTCAAAAACTATTTTATTGAAATATCTCTGTATAATTCTTTCGGGGACACAGGATACTACGTGTTATATTGTGTGCGAAGCATTTGTGAATACTGCTGCACATAAGTTCATACTACATATGTTTTCTTATTATCTAATAAATATAATTGAATCGTGGAACTTTGCCTCATTGATTGGTGTGTTGTTTGAGAGTGCATTGAGACTGAACGCTACTTAAGTTCATGAACCAGTTATAATATCGGCAGCTATATAAAACCAGTATAGTTATCTGAAGCAGCAGTGAGGAACACACAGTGTTACCTTGGAGAAGCATTACATCAACAAGTACATAACGTTCAAACATATATAACGTTACATTTGGTGGAACAACGATAGTACCATAACGTTGACAACTCCAACGTTAAATTGGTGTCTACAACAGTATCCATCACATACATAACATTATATACAAAAATATAGTGTTACAATATCCATATTACATATTTCTATAATATATATATATATATATATATATATATATATATATATATATATATATATAACTGGTACATTGCTTAATAAAACCTATACTTCAGATAGACTATACATGTATAAATTGTATATGAACACTAGCTTGTGGAATCCATTGAGAATGATGGATTCAAGTTTCCATTTTTCATCTTTAGAGATCCTGTATTTTGAAGAGTGTAGCTATTTTTATTCTGTTTTCTGTGAAATGAATTAAATGTAAATAAATGAAAAATAAATAAATTAGGAAATATGTTCACAATAAAGTGACAGATTTTCGTGTATGTGGGGTGAGGCTTTAAGGAAAAAAGTTTCTAGTAGAGTAGTAAGGGAGGTAATGTGAGTTTATAAGGGAGGTAATTTTACATTGGAAGTTTGTAATCCTATTTTTAGGACTGTAGTCTTTGGTATGCTGAGTGAGTTGTAAAATGTATTCCCTTTGTGAATTTTGTAGTCAATATTTACATCATAATTAACAGAAACCTATTATGCAGTTTTAGAAAGAAAAGAAAAACAATTATAATATTCAGGTAGAGAAATTTATTTAGTTTGTTTTTTTTTAAATATGTTTCAAACCTTCACAATGTAAAAAAGTTTTTAAATTCTCTGACAGTTTTCACACAAAACAATTTTTTATCTTTGATTTCTTAGTGAAAATATTTTTTAATGTTTATTTACTAGATATTTTACTGACAATAAACAACTCATTGTTAAGCTCACTCAGAATAACTTCTTTTAAGCAAAATAAAAAAAAAATCATCTATTTATTTATACCCAAGTATTTTTCTTACCTTCCGAAATTCTTGGCATCCTCTACAGATTCAGGTAACATTTTGTTGACTGTCTCAGGTAGTAACAGTGCAAGTAGTCCAGCCACTATACTAGTTCCACCAAATATAAGTAACGGTAGTACTACAGCCATGTCACCTGTTATGACATTACCCTGGGGATGACATTGGTGTCTTTCAAGTCATGTATACAATTTGAAACAGTTGTTCATTATTAAAAAAAAATATTCTCAACATCAATTTAAAAAAAAAACAAAAACATTTTAAACCATTCATGGAGATAAAATGATTCAATGGAGTTGCTATTTATAGTCTATGGGGACTTTATATTTTGTTTCATAACAAATATTTAGGCTGAACCCCGTGACCTCCATTTACAACCTTTATAAAAATATAAAGGCTTGGCACAAGGCCGTAGCCAGGATTTTGTTTTTGTGTGGGGGGGGGGGCTGTGCGGAGAGTTTTATATAAGAAAAAATTGGAACCAATGATAAAGAAGTATATTTTATAAGAAAATTTGATTTTTAGAATTAATTTGGGGGGGGGGGGCTACGGCCTTGGCTTAGCATATAGATATTAAAATCAGGTGTTATTTAAAGTCTAAAATTTAAAGTTATTTTACGTAATTCTCTTTGTGATCATGTTTTTTTTTAAAATAACATTTCTCTGTGTAGTGAATGTGTCCGGTATTGTTTTAACAACTTTTTTCTATGCTCAGCTGACGCTTTTTGTTTGCTATTTAAACAAAAAATACAAACAACTTGGAATATGTTGTGATTCTGGTGTATTGTCGTACTTTAGTTCGGCAGGTGCCAGTCATGGCAGGCGGCAAAAAAATATGGAACATCTAGTTTGTGGAGATCCTGAAATAGATCTATCCAGTGCTTTTTTTGTGCCGGTACGTTGGAGTAATTACTGCATAAAATTACAACAGATTGCCGCCCCTGGCTGGCAGCAAAACAATAAAAAAAAATAAAGTCATTTTTTGGGGGAATCAGAAAGGAATGTACTCAGCAATAATATAAACCGAAATTTTGGTTCGAGTCACCTGTGTTTTTATACTTGTATGATTACTATTAAACAGTCCTACAAAGTATTATTTAGCTAAGTATATCTTTCACTGATTTTATAACATTAAACACTAAACGACTTTGTTGGGGGTGGGGTGGGGAGAGGGAGTGCAGCTGGCCAGTGGGAGTCTTAGGATGTCAAGAGTGTCTCTCCATTGGACAATGCCAACAGTTCTTGTATAACTCACTTAATTTTCTTTTGCATTACCCGTTGCTGTGAAATACACAATGCACAAGTCTTCTCATATACAAATGTATTAATATGTTACATGCAGTCATAGGCTTTGTCTAAATCTGTTATTTAAATGTGTTTATTTATTTTTTAATCAAATTACCGTCCCCAAAATAAGATGTTGCTGCCCAAAAAGAGTTAGACATCCGGGTATTTTGTGCCCGATCGCTCCATAATTTGTCGCGTTCCAGGATGTATTTATTTTACATAATTTATAAAAGGAAAATCTATTCAAAGATTAAACGATTTAAATTGAAACGATTTTTATATATATTGAGTTGTGAAATAATTCATCACAGATTCTGGATGCCAGATGCCACTTTACCAATGGCAGAGTAATTGTTCTGCCTGAATACGGCTAAGACGGAAAAATCGTATTTTTGGGAATTATCTTAGCCTGTATCTTTTATAATGGAAAAAAAAAACTATTCCAAACTTGAATGATTTGGGATTCAAAATATTTCATATGAATTACGTCAGTGAACACCTAAAATACTGCCCCATTCGTCTACATAAAAATTGCCTCTCAGGAATAGACCGCCCCTCTTTAGCCCTTCCTCATTTACGCCACTGTTATAAAATTTAACTCTGTCCCACGCCACTGTTATAAAATTTAACTCTGTCCCACGCCACTGTTATAAAATTTAACTCTGTCCCACGCCACTGTTATATAATTTAACTCTGTCCCACGCCACTGTTATAAAATTCAACTCTGTCCCACGCCACTGTTATAAAATTTAACTCTGTCCCACGCCACTGTTATATAATTTAACTCTGTCCCAAAGAGCCATATTTCTGAATGTTCCGCACACCTCTCTCTTTTTGCTAGATTAATACTTAATAAGACAGCGAAGTAAGGAAACAGACCAATTATTTAAAAATTCATTTACAATTTTTTTTAATTTCACGGATAATCTTTTATTTGAACTTACAATATCAGCAATGTAAGGAGAGAGAATGCCGCCAATTCTGGCCATAACAGAACTAATTCCCATTCCAGAATTTCTGATGACAGTTGGGAATAACTCCACAGTGTAGATGTAAATAACGGCAAAAGCCGCAGAAGCTCCGAATTTACCAGCCAGGGACAAAACTAAAGTGATCCACGACTGACCTGATGAAGACAAATATTATAATCATTGCCTATATAATATAGATCAGTAATCCCCCCCCCCCCCCCAAGATAAAGCTATTTACAGAACTAGAAGTTAAAAAATAAAAATCAGGCTTTTGCATGTGGAACATTGGCCCAGATTGAAATTAACAACAAGCAAAACCAAATATTTGAAAGTATCTGACGTCTCAATGTAAACAATGTGTCCAGAAACATTTAAACAAAACATTTTTATTATAATGTTTTTAAATGATAAATTTATATTTCGTTTATTATTATTCTGTCTATGTAAAAAAAGGGATTTTTTATTATTATTAAAGTGTATGCATATTTATTTTTTATATTTTTGACAAGGGATATTTAATATTATAACAATTAAGAAGGGATTCGAAAGTTTGAGAAACACGAAGTTAAGCGACTTATTTTTTTTTTGTGTCGAGAAAGGATTCTCATTTTGGTTCCATGATTTAGTACTGAATTTAAATATTGAATTTTACAAAGAAGCTGTTCGACATATTTCGTAATAGTAATTGGATTCTATTTTAAGAAACTTAGTTTGAAGATACAGCGCTTAATTAAATAATGAATTTAAAAAAAGAAGCCGTTTGCCTTCGTAATAGACTAATAGTAATTGGAATCTATAATTAGATTTAGAGTCGAATTAAAATATTGAATGTAAAAAGAAGTTTTGACCCTTTTCAAAAAGTAAATTTATAATACGAATTTCACATTGGGATTACTTCGTTTTTCCGAAAGATTTAGTCAAATAATGAATTGGATCCCATCCTATCTAACATAGTCAGTCAAACCATGACCCATGACAATCAAAACAATACAACAATGGCGTTTCTGGGAAAAGGGACTGGGGGGTGTGGGTCACTGTCCATCCATTTCCATTCTTTAAGTTTTTTTTTTATCTCAATCCATTATTGAGTTGTTTTTTTTTTCTTGTAGGTTCTACAACCTAATAAATTGTAAGTAAACAAAAACTGTTAAAATGAAAAGGAAGGAAGGCATCATGATTTCCCGGGCAGCCCCGGGTATCACAGCCAGTATTACAATAAAACAAATATTACCTGTATCGCCGTAAAGGACAGGAAACAGTGTGCACACACAGGCTACACCTGCTGTCAACATGAAAACACACTGCAACAGTTTCCTGCCAGCTCTGTCCAAGAAAATCAAACACGCGATGTACGAGACCAGCTCAACAACACCGGACAGAAAAAAGTTCATGTACAGATCTCCAGATAAGTTGCCGACGTTCAAACTCAGACCGTAGTAAACTAAACTTGCTACAAGCCTGTGAAAGTGTAGGTTGAAATGTAAGTCATAAACTATATGTACTTTCAGAGCCGTAACTCAAGGCAAACTTACATTTTGGGGCTCTAGCAAAAACAAACAAACAAACAAACAAACGCTGTCAATGTCGCCATTTGTAAATCTTGGGCCCCAAATGATCTTTGTCAACAGCAGTCCTTCTTTCCCTTCCCAACTTTGTCATGTTAAAAGACAAAAAAATCTCAAAATGGGAGCCCCTATTGCAGTAAGGCCCCATAGGCAGCAAGCCCAGTTTGCCTACCCAAAAGAACGGCTCTGTATATTTTGTTTAAATCTTAAAAGGTTTTATTTTATTTCCCAATGTTAATGTGTTTTTTAAAATAAATATGGAATAGTTTATTATTATTTTTTTAAATTCTCGATTTTCATGACCACTGCAGACTAACCAGTTTGCAAAAATTACCAGACACCGAATAACCAGAACCCAGTTTGTCATCATATGCCAGACTTTTTCTCCTTTACTGTCTAATTCAATATCCTCCAAGTTTGCCACTTTGTCTGATAAGATAACATGATTCACTTTAGCCGCTTGTTTTATTATTTCACAAGCTTCCTTCAGTCTGTGTCTGGTAATTAACCACCTCGCAGATTCATTCAACAACCTGTGAGATGTCAAACATTCATTGCGTTAGTTATCTTTACATAAAGTTTGTGTGCATTTATTAATATTGATAAAAAGTAGTAAACAGTTATTGCGTTAGTTATTTTTACATAAAGTTTGTGTGCATTTATTAATATTGATAAAAAGTAGTAAAGTAGTATTTTTATATTAACTAGTTATTTAGCAATAACAATAAAAAGAAATTTGATAATTACAAAATATATGAAATAAGTAAGAAGTTGAAACAAGACAGGACGATTTGCAAATAATTCCAGTCACGTAGGCCGTAGGCAATGCCAGTTAAAATAAAGAGCCCAGCACACCAGAAGAACTCCATGATAATTCCAGAATAAGTCCGTTTACTCGGACCAACTAATTCTATTCCTGAAGAAATAAAAAGAAAAATATTATAGACCTAAAAACAAAACTGATGTCACAAACAATAAAAAATGTTTGAATGTCACGAAAGACCGGTAACCATAGTTGACTGCTCAAGACTTATAAGAACTACAATTAAAAAAAAATTGCCTGAAAACCTCACTGACCTATGACATAAGAAGCGAGGTACATCCCACTGCCGAAGAAAGTCGTGAAAAATTTCAGAATGGTGAATGGAACAAAGGACCTAACAAAACCAGCAGCCAGACCACATGCAAATTGTCCAGTTGTGCCAATCACTAAAATTTTCTTGCGACCGATTCTAAAACAGTATTAGTAAATAGTGTAATAAACAGTAGTAGTAAATAGTGTAATACACACTATTAATACAAAATTAAACCATCAAGTAAACTTACCTAAATTCACGTCCATCTACAGAAGTAACGATTCGCTGAGATAGTCTATATCATGTATCATTGATACCTGACATGGACTATCCCGTATCATATTAAAACAAAACAGCAGCAACAACACCATTAGTAAATTGATATTGTTGATTGTATAGTTGTGAAATGTATCATATTTTAAAAAAAAAACAGCATAATTTTGTTAATTGTATACTTAATACTGGTGAATGATTTGAACTAATCTACCAAATAACATCTACAGCTTCAGGTGGACATAACTACATATGAGACAGCCGAGTTTTTCTCATAACAATAACGAATTGTCCTGTATTTCTCTTACATGTCAGCCAGGGATCCCAAGATTAAAGATCCAGCCATCATTCCTCCCATCACGGCCATGTTGGCATACGTTTTGTATGACACGTCATCACACACCATGTTAGCCTAGGGGAATAAATGATTCAATAAATACATATTCAATACAACAAACAAATTTATTAATACATATTTATTAATTAAAAAAACACTCTGACGAAACTATTTCTTATGACACTATATCAGATGACATTATCTCCGATGACACTATATCTGATAACGCTATTTCTGATAACACTATTTCTGATAACACAATTTCATGAAAACCCTATCTCCCGATAACACTAGCTCTGATGACACTGTCTCTCAGTACAAATCTCCAATGGCACTATCTCTACTGACACTATCTCTGATAACACTATCTCTGAAAACTTTATCACCTGAAAACACAAACCCCTTGATAACACTATCTCCGATGACACTTTCACCGGTTACACGATGACATTATCTCAAGTTTGTTGGTCCAGTCACTTTGAGTGACATCTTTAGCAAACAGTTCACACTGTAAGTACACCTTTTTTTCACTCTTCCAAGGGATGGATCTGTTGATGAGGTAATCGTGCAACTGGCCTTGGCTTTTGTACGTGTCATTGTCCAGTTCCGGAATGGCGCATCTGAAAACTATCTCCGATGAAACTATCCCAGAACACCTAATGTCTCAGGACACTATCTCCGGTGACATTATCTCCGATGACATTATCTCTGATAACACTATCTCTAAAGACATTATATTTCATAACAGTTAATGTTACTATTGCCGAGGGAAAGTCGGACGATGAGCTAAAGAAAAAGATTAACACGTGAAATATAAGTCTCAAAATGCGCCTCTATTTCATTGGACAATCTTTTAGTCAGAAAGAAAGAGACCCTGAGTCCAATACATTTCATCTGACAGTCCAGTCAGAACAATACATTTCATCTGAGAGTCCAGTCAGAACAATACATTTCATCTGACAGTCTAGTCAGAACAATACATTCCATCTGACAGTCCAGTCAGAACAATACATTCCATCTGACAGTCCAGTGTGAACAATACATTCCATCTGACAGTCCAGTCAGAACAATACATTTCATCTGACAGCCCAGTCAGAACAATACATTTCATCTGACAGTCCAGTGTGAACAATACATTTCATCTGACAGTCCAGTGTGAACAATACATTTTCATCAGAACAATACATTTCATCTGACAGTCCAGTCAGAACAATACATTTCATCTGACAGTCCAGTCAGAACAATACATTTCATCTGACAGTCCAGTCAGAACAATACATTTTCATCTGACAGTCCAGTCAGAACAATACATTTCATCTGACAGTCCAGTCAGAACAATACATTTTCATCTGACAGTCCAGTCAGAACAATACATTTCATCTGACAGTCCAGTGTGAACAATACATTTTCATCAGAACAATACATTTCATCTGACAGTCCAGTCAGAACAATACATTTCATCTGACAGTCCAGTGTGAACAATACATTTCATCTGACAGTCCAGTCAGAACAATACATTTCATCTGACAGTCCAGTCAGAACAATACATTTCATCTGACAGTCCAGTGTGAACAATACATTTCATCTGACAGTCCAGTGTGAATAATACATTTCATCTGACAGTCCAGTCAGAGTAATACATTTAATATATAATTTTTTTAAATCCCCCGCCTGTCCTGCTACGTCAAACGCCACGACAATAAATGAAAGTAGATGTGTTGTCAAGGGCCGTTCTTAGGAATTTGCGGGCTCTATGCAGTGACTGTTAGAGATATATACGGGCCCTAGGCAAAGGTAGCCCAGGAATACTGAACGCAACATATGTATAACAGACATATGTTGAAAGAGAAAAGATTAATTTTAACCTGTTTCCGGGGAAATGTAATGCTTTGTTTTTTTTTTAAATGAAACGTCTCACCTCTGTGACAAATGTACTTTGAAAAATGTCCCGACTGTAAACCCATTTGTGACATTTTCTTGTTTTGTTGGTCCAGTCACTTTGTGTGACATCTTTAACAAACAGTTCACACTGCGAGTACATCTTCTTCTCACTCTGCCACGGGATGGATCTGTTGATGAGGTCATCGTGCCACTGGCCTTGACTTTTGTACGTGTCATTGTCCAGTTCCGGAATGGCGCACCTGCAAATTAGTGTTAGTGTTATCAAACCATTAAAACATGTTATATATTTGATTAATTTGAATAAGTCAGACAGTGTAATTCATACAAAGTAATTTCACAGTGCGTGAATTAATTCTATACGGAAAAAAAGTTTTAGTCTTTTCCAATTTTTTAACACAAAACTTTAATGAGACCATTCCTCGAGTAGGGCTTATATTGTGTGGAGTAGGACTTATATTGTGTGGAGTAGGACATGTATTGTGTGGAGTAGGACATGTATTGTGTGGAGTAGGACATATTGTGTGGAGTAGGACTTGTATTGTGTGGAGTAGGACTTGTATTGTGTGGAGTAGGACTTATGTGGAGTAGGACTTGTATTGTGTGGAATAGAACTTGTATTGTTTGGAGTAGGACTTATATTGTGTGGAGTAGGACTTGTATTGTGTGGAGTAGGACTTGTATTGTGTGGAGTTGGACTTGTGTGGAGTAGGACTTGTATTGTGTGGAGTAGGACTTGTATTGTGTGGAGTAGGACTTGTATTGTGTGGAGTAGGACTTGTATTGTGTGGAGTAGGAATTAAATAGTGTGGAGTAGGACTTGTATTGTGTGGAGTGGGACTTGTATTGTGTGGAGTAGAACTTACCTATGATCAGGGACAGCTAGGATAAACACAGACATCAAAATATGGAAGGATGTCGGTATGGATACAAGACAAGCCAATAGAAACATTCGTTTCTGATAAGTTCCAAATTCACCAAGTTCATGAATCACGTCGTCGAACTTCATTTTTACAGACAATTCAACTTGGTCTCTTCAAAATGCACAATACTGGTAGAACTGCAAATATATACACAGTGAAATATATTTAAATATACTCTAAAAAAATTGATGTCTTCCATAAAGTAAAGCTCGACTTAGCTTATATACATAGTTTACAATGTAGATATTACTAGCGTTAAATTAATATTTTTTGAAAATGTAATGTTTCATTTGCTGAAAACTTTGTTCCAAAAGTAAAACCTGATAAAAGTAATGTTTATTTCTCTATCAACATAAATACTTTGTTTCGAAATGTAAAGTTATCAGATTTTCCTTTCGAAAATATTTAGATTAAAGTGTAACAATGTCTTCTCTTAAATACTTAGCTTGAAATACTAAATTAATCTTTATAATTAAACGACTGGAAACACTTAAACAAGTATGTATAGTATCAGACATGACATCATTTCAGAGGTGAGTCATTCTGGATATGTCCTCACTCTGTATACAGCTCTTAAATTAACTGCACAATTTCAGTGTGACGTCATAAAAAAGTCATCTGATACTTAGTTGACGTCATTATAGAGAAATGAAACACCTTCAATTGAAACATGACATACGGCAAGATATTCCAATGAAAAAAAAATTCACATATTGATGTCAATCATGGACTGAGACCACTGATTTCAATACAAATATCTAATTTCTCTATAAGTCCTATTCCGAAAAGATGTCAGATTCCCAAACATAGAACTAATTGACGTGAGTCTTATTTCAATGAATAAGTAAAAATTCGAAGATGCCGTACCAAAGAATTGTTTCTGGTATCGAAAATTATCTTTAAAATAGTCCGATTTCGATACCTACTAAAAGACTTTACAATTACTTTTTCTCGATTCCACTTTCAATGTAGTTTTATACAGACCATTCAGAGTACTTCTATTTTGTACTAAATAATGTGATAAATTTATACCAAAGTCCTAAAAATTATACACGATGTTTGGTGATACACTGAGATCATAGCCTTAATGCCATACACTTTGTGCAGTGGTGCAACCGGAGGGGGGGGGCAGGGGGAAGCTTGAGCCCCCCCCCCAACCAAATCATCAATACATATTATACTATATAAAGTTACTAAAAAGACTGTCAAACTGTCTTTTTTCTATATGTAAGCCCCCCACCCACCCCAGCATTTTTTGCTGGTTGCGCCACTGACTTTGTGTGATGATACATTTAGACTACACCCATTATGTCGGTAAAAAAATGTGGTGCTACCAACTTAAGTAGTGAAATAATTCTGAAACCGAATACGACCGTTTAAATGTGGCAAAGGAAGTGTAGTAACCCGTGGTGTGAATTCAATTTCTACTTGTGTTCATTTTCTGGAGTTAAACTTGAAAAAAAAACGTGATTATGTTACATTAATATTCCATTTTTATGACTCCCAGTGTTAGGCTGACATAAATGACAACATTAAAAAAAAATCGCCATGAGACGACCTTATTGTATTTATTACAGGTATAAACTTGTGTCTATGTGGTGTATGCGGTAATATATTAATGAATGTGTTTGTGCGTGTGTGTGTTTGTGTGTGTGTGTGTTATGCATAATAAAACCACTCTCTCCCAAACATAACGTACGCGCCACTGGAACAGATTGTGTTCCTTACTGTACACTAAAATACACTCATTTACGCACACCTGTAAACACATATGTACAAATATATATCTTAGCATAATTACGCCCCACCCCTTCCGAAAAATGCTCAAATACTCTGACTCGATTCTTACTGATGGAATAGGAAGCACTGACCAGAGACGGCCGCCCTACCCCCTGCCCCCTTCTTAATTACGCCACAGTATCACTAATTGTATATATATATATATATATATATATATATATATATATATATATATATATATCTCGCAGTGACTACGGGACCATCATGCTGGACACCCTAACCCTATCCCTAACCCTATCCCTATCCCTATCGCTAACCCTATCCCTATCCCTAACCCTAATCATAACCCTATTTCTAACCCTAATATAATTGCTGGTACCCGAAAAAAAAAATACGGGCACCAGCAATATTCCTAACCCTAATATAATGGCGCTTGATGGTACCGTAGCCACAGCGTATATATATATTCTAGAATACTCACACTGAATAAATATAATTTTTGTATTGTATGTATAATAAATAATAAAACCTACTAACATTTGAGCGACACAATTTTATTTTTTTTTCTTTACTCCATACTAATGTCTGGGTTTTTTTTCCTTCATATTATTAGCACCACTTTGCTCGTAAGTCATGTTTCAAAATCCCCTATACAGAATCTCCATTGAAAAAAACAAGCAATTAAGCCTGTTCCATTCTGGACACAGGACGTGTTAGCGCATTATCGTGTTATGTATCAGTACGTTTGTTAGCTTTCAGTAAATATTTGTAAATTTTGGAAATGTTTATAAATTCAATTGTGTAATGCATATATTTGTAAAAAAAAAATTATAAAGACGTTTCTTTATATTTGAAAAAAAATTATTGTCTCTTAAGTCTAACTACAAGTGGTTTGTGGTTACTGAAATAGGACTCATAATTGAAAACATTCTAAATCATAGTCATTTAATCGTCCGAAAACTCCGTCAATTGTTGCATAGCTCTGATACTTTCAATTAAACTCAGAACACAAGCTTACTATTTCATTTGATGAGTTTCTTAATAAATCTTGGTGAAACTACGTGCTGCAGAATTTCGCACCAAATGAACGGGTTATTGAACGTACAAGGTGCATATATAATATATAAGCCCCTTAGGAGCTCTGAAGCCCGGCCCTCAGAGGTCCTATCGCAAAATGAACTTTTGATGTACACATGGCAGGCCAAGACCTACAAAATGATATATACATCATGGGTCTAGGACTTATAGTTGCTGAGATATAGCGTTCCTTTATTAATATAGCTTATATAGTAAAAAACGGTACTAAGGCCCCTTTTACGGCCCTGAGAGGTCAGATCGCGAAATGAAAAAAAGTCATTTCTTGGCAGGCCAAGACCTACAAAATGATATATACATCATGGGTCTAGGACTTATGGTTGTTGAGATCTAGGGTGTACACGGACAGACGGACAGACAAAACGGGGACAATAGAGCATTTTTTTTTCGAAAATGCTCTAAAAATTCAAATGAATTAAAAGCAAACAAACAAGTAAAGCTACAGCAACCAATCAAAATAAGAAAAATAACAAATACTTTTAAAAAAAAATAACAAGTCTACATGTTATATAAACTTACAGTAAATTGTAGTGAAATCTTCAGGTTAGGTCTTCATTCTCCTAGTTTAGCATGTACTTTAGAACAGGTTGTAATCCTATGCAGTTTTTTTGTTATGCAAACTATATTTCGAGTGGAGCAAACAGCAACGGGAGTTATTTTAACTTGTTTCGCTACCTACACTAGTGACTCGACACTTGATCACATTTTTTATGTTTATCTTAAGAAAAAAATGAGCTAAATGACAGTTTGAAGTGGATATTAATTGAAAGAAATTTGCATGTTTGAAAATTGAAATAACACTCATCAAATACGCGTCTGTTCAGAATTCATTAAATCGCTAATAATAATAACAATTATTAAAAAAAAAACAGAAATATAAATTCTTAATAGGAAATTCATAAGATTAAAAATAGTAAATAAGAAAAATAATGAAAAGATATTCACAAGAGCAGGCGAGGATGGGAAACAACAGGTTTTCTAAACTGAAGTTCTCTTCAGATCCATGAGGGCTATTCGAGGTAAATGTATTCATGCCACGGAATATTAAATGACCATCGAATTATCCGCGCAGCTCCCTTTCTAAATGTCCATATTAAACAAAAAGAGTTGAATAAATAATATTTGATGTTTTTCTAAATTATGAAAACGCAATCTTTTTTTACGTATATATATATATATATTTATTTATTTATTTATGTATAAGTAACGGTAAATGTATGGCTAAAGAAATCGTTTCAAAAAGTCAGGGGCAACATTTGCGGTGAAAGGAGACAAGTGTTGAAATAGAAAAGCGCCAAAAACTCTTGTAACTCGCCATAGAAGTAAAATTGAAAAGAAATGTTTAAAATTACGTCAAATTGTAGGTTGTATGGTTTGTTTTTTCGTTTTGTTTGTAAAATAAAACATTGAAGGTGAAAAAACTTAAATAATATATCTCCACACTAAATGTATTTGTAGAAAAAACTATCAAACGAAAATTAGGTTTGATAAAAAAATGAATAATTAGAATCAAAATAAGTGTACCGTAATAAACAAATACTTAGTGTGTCACCTGCTGATGACTTCAGTTAAACTTTTAGAAAACGTGATTATGTTACATTAATATTTGTTTCCTTGTTGATAGACAAACTGGGCAGCATTGGTTGGTAACAGAATTACACAAATTGTTTTCACCAAGATTATGCATAACATCAAGGTTGTTGTTATTCTCAGTAAAAAGTACTTAAACACACACACATATTTATATATACACACTCACACACATACACATCAGCCCCTTAGCGCGAAAAGTCTACAGCAGGGGCCAGGCAATAGCAGAGGGGGCCAGGTAATAGATTTTTACTTAGTAGAACAAATAAGCAGAGGGGGCCAGACAAAACACAGGGGGGCCCGGCACGCTACGGGCTTGATACACACAGTGACTTACACACACACACACACACACACACACACACACACACTACGCGATTTGCGTTGCTGGCAGGGTTTGATTTTGAGGGAACAATTAACAAAATTTATTTTGATGACTGGTCGCTCGGATTAGGAATTGTTTTTTTTTTACGGTACATCAAACTGAATTCTGAAGTTTACATTTATAGCTACTCCAATCTTTCACGATATTTACTTAAACCGTTATGTATACTCGCCATTGGGTGCTGTGAACAATTGTATCACCATGCTCTTATTTGAGATTCGAACACATTCCCTGCACGACACGCATCAAGCTTTTAGTTTTACCGCCCTAATGATTTATTTATGATCTTCGCTATTCAAGACCCACCTCAAAAATGAGTTTGCTAAAAGAACTAAGGAAGGTGAGTACCGTTCCCATGTTATTAATTAAAGGTGTGCTTCCCCCGGACACTTTCACTGAGAATTAGCATAGAACTGTGGGGAATAGAAAAATTGAAAATCTTTTTTTAGGTAAGTTGTGCAACTATTTTATCTATCTATCTATCTATCTATCTATCTATCTATCTATCTATCTATCTATCTATCTATCTATCTATCTATCTATCTATCTATCTATCTATCTATCTATCTATCTATCTATCTATCTATCTATCTATCTATCTATCTATCTATCTATCTATCTATCTATCTATCTATCTATCTATCTATCTATCTATCTATCTATCTATCTATCTATCTATCTATCTATCTATCTATCTATCTATCTATCTATCTATCTATCTATCTATCTATCTATCTATCTATCTATCTATCTATCTATCTATCTTTCTATCTATCTATCTATCTATCTATCTATCTATCTATCTATCTATCTATCTATCTGTAATCAATGAAAGAGTTAAGTTTTCGGTCGTTTTAAATTACTGGTACCAGGTCCACCGCCAGAAATGTTTGATCCTCTGGTAGAACACTGATATTCCTGAAATAGCACACTATGCTAAACTAATGTGTGCTCAAGGTTCAATGAATGACACGTGACAAGAGACCAAGTTCCTAACTTTTCATAGTAGGCATGATGACAGTCTGAGTAAAATAATTAAAACTGTCTGCAAAGACTAACAAAATTTCAGGCAAAGGTAAGTTTTAAAACATGAACACGACCATAATATTTTGATGTGCAAAGCTCAGGTCTGTGTGGTGCTATGCAGCAGAAGGGCGGCGGTATCAGTCGTTGCCTTACGATGGCAGTGCATCAGGGAGGCGGTATCAGTCGTTGCCTTACGATGGCAGTGCATCAGGGAGGCGGTATCAGTCGTTGCCTTACGATGGCAGTGCATCAGGGAGGCGGTATCAGTCGTTGCCTTACGATGGCAGTGCTTCAGGGCGACTTCGTAAATAGGGCGGCATCGGCAGTGATATTTAAAATAACTTAAAAAAAACAAAACATTTCGGGGGCGTCATTTCGGAGATTTACATGAGCTGCATCATACTGAAAAAATCCACCGTGTCTGCCTGGGGTCGTTTACTTATTATGTAACCTCTTTGGGGTGGGTGGGGACCGAAGTGTGACAATATTCAAGAATAATTACAAAAAGTTACTCAAGAAGGGAGAGGGGCTATTCATTAAAGGAGAAAAAAATCTTTGCGTAATAAATGAATTACTAGCTGTACCCTGCAAAAACT
This sequence comes from Bulinus truncatus, assembly GCA_021962125.1. NCBI lineage: Eukaryota > Metazoa > Mollusca > Gastropoda > Planorbidae > Bulinus > Bulinus truncatus. Next base: position 7,402,973 of record JAGDYQ010000001.1, on the reverse strand, counting down.
TTGCATAGAGTTATGTCCCCTTATGCTTGAGCGGTAGGCTAGGTTATTTTTTGGTTTCGGACAGATCCGATTTTTTCATGATTGTATTTTAAACTGGAATACTGTTTTATTCATTCTTTATTTTCTTGTTAATGCAGAACCCAAATCGCTATTATTTGATTAGTTCCTTAAGCGAGTCTTTTATACTGAAGTATATGAAGTAAGAGAAAAAAATAAATACCGAAAAAAGTTAAAAACAGGTATTGCGAATGTTAACACAATAGACGACCATATTCTAATTTGGTTAATCTAAACTTAATTCTGACTTTTCCCCCGTTCACTTTGAAACTATTCAGTTTGTTTACACTGATGGACGTACTTTAAATATAAAAACCGAATACTGTTGTAGTTTTTATAATGCTTATGGGATTTTTTAAAATCTCCGGCAGTAGATCCCCATAGAATCGGGGCCCCTTGGAGACTGTATGAACGGTACTGCATATGACCCAAATAATTATGGTGAAAACAAAGAATATGTTGTATTTAGTGACGCTGAAAATTATTATGACTTAATGGACACACATACACCAAATGAATGAGTAATTCTATTTATAACATCAAGTGCATGATACCACTACGTCTAAAAGTGTTTATTTCTCATAAAAACCTGTCCAATAAGTCAATGTGTCTAAATAGTCAGCTTTACACATCTCCAAGTCAAATATTTCAGTGTTTCTAAATTGCACATCTCTAAGTGTAACATGATAGTGTGTTTAAATAGTCAGCTTTACACATCTCCAAGTCCAATATGTCATTGTGTCTAAAACTGTCCACTTATACATAACATTTGACCATGTCCGTTACGCCAGTGTGTATACACAAGTCGAGTATCGCACTGTCCACTTTACACAAAACAGTCCCCAGCATGTCTGTGTGTCTAGAAATGACCACTTGACCTGTTTCTATACTTTAGGCCAACTCACCTGGTCACATCTAGCAAACAATATGTAACCAAATCTGAAAACCATGTGTCATTAGATTACACATTTTTAAACTAATATAGACAATAGTTCGTTAAAATTTGTGCTTTAATTCATCACTTCTGTGCCAGTCACTGCTCAGTTTAATCAGCCAGAGATATGTGAGCAACAGCTAATGACCATTACAAAACATAATCGTGTTCCGTCATGGACAATAGGTCATGTCCAAAGAATCAACTTATTTCAATGAGACTTGATCATCAGCACAAAACACATGTAACACATCACAGACAAAAACAATTTCAACTTTTATCTATTTAAAAAAAAAAAATCTTCTGAAACATTTGATAGCATTATATGGTTTAGTTTATATATATATATATATATATATATATATATATATATATATATATATATATATATATATGGGATATATGGGATATATGGGATATATATATATATATATATATATATATATATATATATATATATAAATTTAAGGCACTTGGTGGGTACTTTTTTTATCAAATAGCAAAGTTGAAAAATTCTTTAAAAAAATAAGTTTTAAAATCTCGTAACGTGATACAGAGGGTAGACATAAATATTGTGAAAAATATGCTGGTTTTTTTTTTTTAAACTGTAAAATGTTATTGAATTTCACGACGTAAAACGGTTGGGATTATCTCAGGTTGGGATTATCTCAGGTTGGGATTATCTCTGGTTGGGATTATCTCAGGTTGGGATTATCTCAGGTTGGGATTATCTCTGTTTGGGATTATCTCTGTTTGGGATTATCTCAGGTTGGGATTATCTCTGGTTGGGATTATCTCTGTTTGGGATTATCTCAGGTTGGGATTATCTCTGGTTGGGATTATCTCAGGGATCAAACTTTCACCAGCCCAGCTCCCCTCCCCCCACTCCCTGTATTAGGCCTTTGTCTATTTTTAGCAGAGAAGAGGTCATTTGTACTTGTTTTACCTGCACTACTCGGATATATTTTTGGAGTACTTGTACTTGCACCTGTACTTGTACCTTGGGTATTTTGTACTCATAGTCTTACAATTTTAAAACGTGTGTACTTATAACCGTACTTAAACCTTGGGTACTTGTACTTGAGCCTTGGGTACTTGTACTTGTACTTTCATAGTCACTCCATGTGCAAACAACCCATCTAATGCGCATTATAAAAAAGAGCAAATGTATGCTGTTTTGCGCACTATATCTTATCCCACACACAGCTTTGGGAAAATTAGAGATAACATTTAGAGAAGCAAACGGTTTTTTTTTTAAGTTGGATTTGTAATTGAGATAACTTTGATATACTAAATGGTATAGGGATATTTTAAAACATTTATAAATTAAAATAATGAGAAGAAAAAGGTTAAAAAAAAGGTAATCCAATTAACTATTTAGAAAAATGAAAATTAAAAAAAATAAAGGAAAAATATAACAACTTACTATGAAAACGGAATGAAAAAGAAAATACTTATGTCCTATCCGTTATTACAAAAAATGATTCAAAAAATGTAGAAGTACACTGACTTAAATGAACTTAGAAAAACAAAAAATTGAAACATGTATTTAAAACAAGCAATTAAGCCTGTTCCATTCCGGACACAGGACGTGTTAGCGCATTTTCATGTTATGTATCAGTACGTTTGTTAGCTTTCAGTAAATATTTGTAAATTTTGGAAATGTTTATAAATTCAATTGTGTAATGCATATATTTGTAAAAAAAATAATTATAAAGACGTTTCTTTATATTTGAAAAAAAATTATTGTCTCTTAAATCTAACTACAAGTGCTTTGTGGTTACTGAAATAGGACTCATAATTGAAAACATTCTAAATTATAGTCATTTAATCGTCCGAAAACTCCGTCAATTGTTGCATAGCTCTGATACTTTCAATTAAACTCAGAACACAAGCTTACTATTTCATTTGATGAGTTTCTTAATAAATCTTGGTGAAACTACGTGCTGCAGAATTTCGCACCAAATGAACGGGTTATTGAACGTACAAGGTGCATATATAATATATAAGCCCCTTAGGAGCTCTGAAGCCCGGCCCTCAGAGGTCCTATCGCAAAATGAACTTTTGATGTACACATGGCAGGCCAAGACCTACAAAATGATATATACATCATGGGTCTAGGACTTATAGTTGCTGAGATATAGCGTTCCTTTATTAATATAGCTTATATAGTAAAAAACGGTACTAAGGCCCCTTTTACGGCCCTGAGAGGTCAGATCGCGAAATGAAAAAAAGTCATTTCTTGGCAGGCCAAGACCTACAAAATGATATATACATCATGGGTCTAGGACTTATGGTTGTTGAGATCTAGGGTGATGACGGACGGACAGACAAAACGGGGACAATAGAGCATTTTTTTTTCGAAAATGTTCTAAAAAAAAGATACAGTGTTTGAATAACAGATTCTTTTTTTTTTGGCTTAATTCTATCAATTCGTAAATATATATATATATATATATATATATATATATATATATATATATATATATATATATATGCCCTAGTAGTTGTATATACAAGACAAACATTGCGGTAATTTGTATAAGGGAAAAGCTAATGAGGACAGTGCAATAAAACCAAAATAAAATGAGTGTCCTATATATCTAGGGTATTCAAACTAAAAAGTACTGAATATGTTGAATAGCGATATGAAACACATTACAGAGAGCAAATACCGATTAATATTAACACAAGAACAAAATACGTTGATTAGAAAGTATAGGCCAGTGAACTTTATATTTTCTTTGGCTATCGTCACGCACTCCGTGACAATTAAAGGGCTACACACATTTATCACTTGTGGTTGTACCTGGTAACCTGAAACATGGCTTGTCAATTTACTTTCTAAATGTTTAAGTAGGACCAAAGTTATGCAAGAAAGTTGCAAAAAAAAATATATATATATGAAAAAAAAAAGGTAGTGAAATTAGAGCATTTGATCTGCACGGGTGTAGCCAACGTCTTCTGATCAGTAGAATCTTACAACCAGGTAACCTGCAAGATGAATGAATATAGACAACTTTATAGATAGATGTCATCAAATGTAAAATGAGCTTGTTCATATATACCCGAACATATCACAGTTTTGAACCCTAGTAGGGATAGTTGAGCCCTGATAGGGGTAGTTGAACCCTGGTAGTGGTAGTTGAACCCTGGTTGTGGTAGTTGAACCCTGGTAGGGATAGTTGAACCCTGGTAGTGGTAGTTGAACCCTGGTAGGGATAGTTGAACCCTGGTAAGGATAATTGATCCCTGGTATGTGTAGTTGAACTCTGGTAGGGGTAGTTGTAGTTGAACTCTGGTAGGGGTAGTTGAATCCTTCTGGCGGTCGGTCTGTCTGACGGTCTATCTATCTATCTATCTATCTATCTATCTATCTATCTATCTATCTATCTATCTATCTATCTATCTATCTATCTATCTATCTATCTATCTATCTATCTATCTATCTATCTATCTATCTATCTATCTATCTATCTATCTATCTATCTATCTATCTATCTATCTATCTATCTATCTATCTATCTATCTATCTATCTATCTTTCAGTAGAATCTTACAACCAGGTAACCTGCAAGATGAATGAATATAGACAACTTTATAGATAGATTTCATCAAATGTAAAATGAGCTTGTTCATATATACCCGAACATATCACAGTTTTGAACCCTAGTAGGGATAGTTGAGCCCTGATAGGGGTAGTTGAACCCTGGTAGTGGTAGTTGAACCCTGGTTGTGGTAGTTGAACCCTGGTAGGGATAGTTGAACCCTGGTAGTGGTAGTTGAACCCTGGTAGGGATAGTTGAACCCTGGTAAGGATAATTGATCCCTGGTAGGTGTAGTTGAACTCTGGTAGGGGTAGTTGTAGTTGAACTCTGGTAGGGGTAGTTGAATCCTTCTGGCGGTCGGTCTGTCTGACGGTCTATCTATCTATCTATCTATCTATCTATCTATCTATCTATCTATCTATCTATCTATCTATCTATCTATCTATCTATCTATCTATCTATCTATCTATCTATCTATCTATCTATCTGTCTGCCTGTCTGTCTGTCTGTCTGTCTGTGAATAATATCTGTGTGTGATATAAATACTATTGTACAGAGCCAAACCATTGTCAAAACATCAAGAAAAAAATAAAAAAAATTGAATAATAGTAAAACACAACCATGACCATTGGGAGACTCAACTAGTAGACGCTGTTAGTAACCAAGGATACCTTAAGTAATGTATTTACGTTTAATGTGGATCGAATTTTTTAAGTATACACCTATGAAGAAGAAAATTTATGTTTAATTGTTAGGTTAGGGTATAACTTTCTGGATGCTTGAAATTTATTTAGTTTTATGTAGCTTTTGCTTTTCCCCAATATTTTCGCCGTACACAATACAACAATAGAGAATTATGGTGGGCGAACTCTGACCTTTGACAGTGACTAAAAATGGTTGGCAAAAAAAAAAAAAGAGTGGTGGTGGTCTTATAAAAAAAACAATAAAAAAAATCCATAACTTTTTCTTCTGTGGGGAGACACATATGTATCGCTCTGGCCTCATGGTCCCTAGTTCAAGGCCACAGTTCTAAAGTCCTGGTAGAGTACTTATTAACTAGATTTAAGTCATGTCTTCTAAATGTGTTTAACCTAATTGACACATTTTATATGGAGCTGGGCTACGTTTTGTCCAATTAAACAAACACATACACACTTAAACACACACACACATACACACACTCATTTAAACACAAACAAACACTTACATACTCACTCATTTAACACAAACACTTACATACTCACTCATTTAAACACAAAGAAACACTTACATACTCACTCATTTAAACACAAAGAAACACTTACATACTCATTTAAACACAAACAAACACTTATATACTCACTCATTTAAACACAAACAAACACTTACATACTCACTCATTTAAACACGAACAAACACTTACATACTCACTCATTTAAACACAAACAAACACTTACATACTCACTCATTTAAACACAAAGAAACACTTACATACTCATTTAAACACAAACAAACACTTACATACTCAATCATTTGTAATCATCAATAAACCTGTCACCGACCGTCCAATAGGAAAACCATTCAAAAAGAACAAAAGTACATATTTATAGCATATTATAATGACTGTGTCATCATATAGTTAGTTGTATGCCGACAATGCATTTAATTTGTGAAGAAGGAAGATTGGGAAAGAACATTGGGGATGAAGATTGGGAAGGAATATTAGGGAGGAAGATTGGGGAGGAAGATTGGGAAGGAAGATGGGGAAGGAAGATTCGGGAGGAAGATTGGGAAAAAAGATGGGGAAGGAAGATTGGGGAGGAAGATTGGGAAAGGAAGATTTGGGGAGGAAGATTGGGAAAGGAAGATTGGGGAGGGAGATGGGGAAGGAAGATTGGGAAAGGAAGATTGGGGAGGAAGATTGGGAAAGGAAGATTGGGGAGGAAGATTGGGAAAGAAGATTGGGGAGGAAGATGGGAAAGGAAGATTGGGGAGGAAGATTGGGGAGGAAGATGGAGGAAGATGGAGGAAGAAGATGGAGGAAGAAGATGGAGAAGAAAGTTGGGTAAGTTGATGTTGAGCATAAATATGACACATGGGTGGAGGGCATCTGTACATCACATACACGGGCACATATTCAGACTGGGAGTTTATTGTTCTATTGAGTGTAACTTGAGATCAAATATATATATATATATATATAGTTGTCAAGTTATGCCGTCATGTTAACACTTGGCTAAAAGATATCTTTGCGATGATTGATTAGCAAACAAGTCGTCACTGAGTTATGTCAACATTTAATATAAACTGCCTCCTAAACAGGACCGTAGCCTGAAATCCTCCACGTCCAGACAAACTATGACAACTGGGAGCCCCCTCTAACGCTCTGTCTTCTCAATTTTTGCAGCGAAATAAATAAATAAAAATACATTTTGTAAGCGACTGGACCAACCACTAACGATAGAAATACCAAACTAAATGTAAATATGTGATGTAAATATGTAATGTAAATATGTGATGTAAATATGTGATGTAAATATGTGATGTAAATATGTGATGTAAATATGTGATGTAAATATGTGATGTAAATATGTATTGTAAATATTGATGTAAATATGTAATTCAAATATGTAATTCAAATATGTAATTCAAATACGTAATGTAAATATAATGTAAACACGTAGTGTAAATATGTAATGTAAATATGTAATGTAAATACATAATGTACATACGTAATGTAAATAGAATTAAAGTAAACCTTTTTTTAAGTGGACATTAAATTGTAAGTGTTTCAAAACTTCTAATGCCTACCACACACCCTGGGGCGGATTTGGGGGGGGGGGGGGCGGGGGGGCAAGTTTAGGTAAGACATCATTAAATTATCGAAATATTTTTTGTTCTAAGACCAATTTTCGACAATGAAAACAGTTTTGGCCCCCCCCCCCCGGGGTCAAAGTCTCCCCCCCCCCGTCAAAGTTGTCTAGATCCGCCCCTAGATGCATACACCCAAATATAAACCCCACACAAGTAAAGTATACACAGAGGCGTTCTTTTGGATTATCCAACGAGGCGACAGCCTAGCACCGCACCCCCCCCACACACACACACACTGAAGAAGGATCCTCTTTGGATGCTTAGAGACACCCCCCCCTCCCGACAGGAACGTTTGCCTAGAGCATGGGTATGAAAGCAGGATAAGTCGCGGGCAACATTGGGTTTGCCAAATTTGACTGGCATGTCGGATGGCCAGGTGGCCAGAATGTTGACATGAACTAATATAGATTCAACGTCATAACATTTAAGGCAAGTGCTGTGCTAGTGATGTGCTGGTGCTGTGTAGCGCTGTGCTGGTGCTGTGCTACTGCTGTGCTGGCGCTGTGCTAGTGCTGTGCTGGTGCTGTGCTAGTGCTGTGCTAGTGCTGTGCTAGTGCTGTGCTGGTGCTGTGCTAGTGCTGTGCTGGTGCTGTGCTGGTGCTGTGCTGGTGCTGTGCTGGTGCTAGTACTACGGGAGTGCTGTGTTAGTGCTTTGCTGGCGATGTGCTAGTGCTGTGCTGGTGATGTGCTAGTGCAGTGTTAGTGCTGTGCTGGTGTTGTGCTAGTGCTGTGCTGGTGCTGAGATAGTGATGTACTTCAATCTAGAACGTGAAGCAGGCCGAGGGTCTGATTTGGCCCACGGGTCGTACTTTGCCCTTATGTGGCCCAGAGCCTCCAAACACCCCAAAATAGTTCATCGGCCTTTATGTATGTACACTAAATATGTTTGTATATTTGTATGTACACTAAATATGTTTGTATATTTGTATGTACACTAAATATGTTTGTATATTTGTATGTACACTAAATATGTTTGTATATTTGTATGTACACTAAATATGTTTGTATATTTGTATGTACACTAAATGTGTTTGTATATTTGTATGTACACTACATGTGTTTGTATATTTGTATGTACACTAAATATGTTTGTATATTTGTATGTACACTAAATGTGTTTGTATATTTGTATGTACACTAAATATGTTTGCATATTTATATGTACACTAAATATGTTTGTATATTTATATGTACACTAAATGTGTTTGTACACTAAATATTTTTGCATATTTATATGTACACTAAATTTGCTTGTATATTTGTATGCAATTTGTTTTTTTATTTTTATCAGTAGCTAAAAAAAAAACCGTCACCCATCCTCGCTGATTATGATTAAGAAACCTAATAATTATAAAATCATGAAACTAAAGAAATTGATTCATGTACTCCACAGCGAGTGACGGCCGATTCACCAAACTGTATAAACATTATATGCATTTGACGTGGGCCACATAGTGTGTGAAGTGAGATAAAATATATTATATCCTATAAACCACAATTAAGGACGGTTCCATACCATTCCTGTCAAATCCTTTTTTCCTCATTGGAGATCGAACCAGTGACCCTCAGGTTGACAGTCGAGCGTCTTACCACATGACCATCACAGTAACGCTATTGAATATTTTTTTAAAATTTAAACTAGGTTATAAAATGAAGATATATCCCTTTATCATAACTTTTTGCCTGTAGATGTCCGTTCATGAAGTTATATCCTTGTCACCTTGTGACAATCTTTCATGAGAGAGAGAGAGAGAGCGAGAGAGAGTGAGAAAGAGAGAGAGAGAGAGAGAGAGAGAGAGAGAGAGAGAGAGAGAGAGTGAGAGAGAGAGAGAGAGGATATATACACTGTATTTTCTTCTTAAATATATTACAATAAATTCAGAGTATTTTACCTTCAATGACCTAGTTCTATCACGGGGTCACACTAACGGTCTGGTTATAACAATTGCTTGAAAGCAGTCTGTTGTATAAGTGACAAGCTACACAGTCTAAACGGAGAGTGAAGTTAAATTCATGATGTGGACCGGGGAGTAGTCAATACACACACTGTTTCTTTAGTCTGCACCAGTTACGCTGCTGAGTCACGTATCGGTCGTTTTTTGGTGGTCAAGAGATGAGGTTCGATGATGTCATCACTGCCATCGGTGAATTCGGACCTGACCAAAAACGTGTTTACTTTCTCATCTGTCTGGTGTCACTGCCAGCTGCCTTCCAGACGTTAATCGGTGTTTTCACTCTTTCAGTTCCCGAACACAGGTGAGAATATTTGTTTAATATGTGTTCCTTCCTGGATATAGGCCAAGCCCAATCTTTGAACTTTCTGGTATGTGTTACAAAATGTCCATTCCTGGATATAGGTCAACCTTTGAACTTTCTGGTATGTGTTACAATATGTCCATCCCTGGATATAGGGCAACCTCTGAACTTTCTGATATGTGTAACAATATGTCCATCCCTGGATATAGGTCAACCTCTGAACTTTCTGGTATGTGTAACAATATGTCCATCCCTGGATATAGGTCAACCTCTAAACTTTCTGGTATGTGTAACAATATGTCCATCCCTGGATATAGGTCAACCTCTGAACTTTCTGGTATGTGTAACAATATGTCCCTTCCTGGATATAGGTCAACCTCTGAACTTTCTGGTATGTGTTACAATATGTCCATCCCTGGATATAGGTCAACCTCTGAACTTTCTGGTATGTGTAACAATATGTCCATTCCTGGATATAGGTCAGTATCAGGGCCGAGGCGTGAGTGTTGATGGTCATAACTCTTAGAGAAAAAAATGTTTTTTGTACTTTATTATGACTTGCCTCCATTTGGATTATTTTCTGTATACCAACATTTTGTTGAGTTTGGTACTTTGTAATTATCACTTTCTTGGTTTATTATGTATATTAATTAACACAATATTTTGCACTTTTGAATTACAACTTCCTCTTGGCTTAATTCTGTCTTTTAACAATAAAAAAAATTACCTCAATATATTTACTAAATTATGCATAAACATAATTAGTTCGTAACTCACTAAACTCGATAGTAATGCATGAAAATATTTCTTGTTTTGGACAGATTTAGTGAGTCGGAAGAAAGATTGGGAAGGAAAATTGGGGATGGAAGATTGGAGAGGAAGATTGGGGATAAGATTGGGGTAAGATTGGGGGTAAGATTGGGGGTAAGATTGGGGGTAAGATTGGGGGTAAGATTGGGGGAGGAAGATTGGGGGGGGGGGAGATTGGAGAGGAAGATTGGGGAGGAAGATTGGAGAGGAAGATTTAGGAGGAAGATTGGGGGAGGAAGACTGGGGGAGGAGGATTGAGGAGGAAAATTGGGGGAGGAAGATTGGGAAGGAGTATGTGGAGGAAATATTTGGGTGGGGGGTGAGGAGGATGGGAAGGAAGATTCAGGGGAAAATGGGGGAACATGGTGGGAGGAAGATATAGGTGGGGTAGGTGTTGCAACAGTGTTCCCGGCAAACGTCTGTTCTATAACGGCTTCTCTAAAGTAAAAATGACCAGCGCTCGGCCGATTGCAACTCTTTTAGAATAAAACTGTTTAAATATTTTATGTGTGTCATGATTATGACGGAATAGAAAAAAAAAATGAATTTAATAACACTTTCCATAGGCCGCACACAGTGCAGAGATGAGTGGACAGCGGACGCAGATCCGCAGACTTTTCCGAATCCACGGACTGACAGCGGACGCTTCGTATGGTTAAGTTGCGGACTCGCGGACTGACGCGGATCCTCGCGCCCTTGCCTATAATAATTTAGTTTATAATAGATACTTAACTTATTCGTAAAGTTTTGACACTGAATCTGAAAATAAATCAATAAATAAAAGTGGCTTTTTGAAGAATAAAAAACAGGGAGGGATGTTAAATAGGGATGATAAAATTAATGTTAAAACATCTACAAAAATTTCAAGTCAATTAAACAGCTAAATTTCAGCAATGCGGACGCGCGGACTGACTGCAAACCAATGTTGTAAGATTCTGCGGACGCGGATCATTGATAGAAATCCATGGACGGACGCGGACGTTAAATTTCAAGATCCGCACACCTCTGATACAGTGTTCCTGTTTGTGGAACACTGCGCTACAACTTTATAGCTTTTATTAAAACTAGCAGGGTTTCAGTTAAATTTAAATTCTGGACTTAGCATTATATATATATATATATATATATATATATATATATATATATATATATATATATATATCGAATCCAGCAAAACCAATGATAAATTCTAAATAAGAATAATTAATTATCAATAAAATCGCCGACCTCACTAGCACCTAAAATAAAGTTACTTTCATATTCCGATGACTGTCATAGTTTTAGTGATTGAGTTTATAAAAGCATTTTTCACAGATGCGCCATTCCGGAACTGGACAATGACACGTACAAAAGTCAAGGCCAGTGGCACGATGATCTCATCAACAGATCCATCCCGTGGCAGAGTGAGAAGAAGATGTACTCACAGTGTGAACTGTTCGATAAAGATGTCACACAAAGTGACTGGACCAACAAAACAAGAAAATGTCACAAATGGGTTTACAGTCGGGACATTTTTCAAAGTACATTTGTCACAGAGGTTTGTTCTATAGTAAAAGGTGTTCCAACAATGTCACTTGACAAATCAAAGCTTACATTACTAGTGTTAATTTTTGTTCAGTAGTTCCAACAATGTCACTTGACAAATCTAAGCTTACATTACTACTGTTAATTTTTGTTCAGTAGTTCCGATAATGTCACTATTCTTATGTTTTTATTCTGTGGTTCCAATGATGCCACTTGACAACGAAAGGCTTGAATTAATTACACTTGTTAATAAAATTAAATTTTGAGCATCAGTGGCTGCCTTCGGGGCAGGCAACTAGGGCTCGGGCCACAGACTACGAGTCTAAAGGGGGCCCGTTGGCAGGAGATTCTTTTTCATTTAACAAAATTTATTACTTTAATAAGTCGCTAATTATTTTGCCTTTCTTATAACTTACACAGGGCAACAGCCAAAAAATCGTCAGGGATTTTTCAACTGATTTAGAAAAATTTTGGTGTTCTGAGTCCGAATATCACATTGATTTTGCTCGGTCAGGTCAACATCTTGAGATACAGCCATAGACCTACCTGACGAGCTATACTTATTCTAATATCAGGGGATTTTAAGTTCAATCATTTCTCTAAATTAGCTGCATAAAAATTAGCAGCAAAATAATCACAATTAGAAAAACAGAGATAATTATATTTTATTTATAAATCATCAATCTGGATTTTCACTTCGTTGTTTAATACATCAGCACTTGATTGGCACAGCCTCCAGTACCCCGACCTTCCATCTGCCCGTCGTCCAGCTGCTCATTGCGAAGAAATTCCTGTACCAGCGTTCAGAGATCTTCCTGACAGCGACGATGGGGCCACCACTTTAGACGAGGGAGGAGATACAGAAGAGAGTATGAATCACAAGATGGTCCTCAGCCGTTCTCACAATATGAGCTTAATGATCTGGTTCGGGATCTCAGCTTGTCGAATAATTCTTCCGAGTTGTTGGCCTCCAGACTCAAAGAGAAAAATCTACTTGGCAAGGACGCGCGTATCACTTTCTTCCGTAGAAGGCATGAGGACTACATGGGCTACTTCTGCCAGGAGGAAGACCTTGTGTACTGCCGGGATGTCGCCGGTCTTCTTGATAAACTCGGCGGTCCTCAATACGATCCGAGAGATTGGCGACTCTTCATTGACAGCTGCAAGCGCTCTTTGAAGTGTGTACTTCTCAACAACGAGAGCCAGTTCGCCTCAACCCCTCTTGCACATTCTAGAAGAGAAATATGAAGCAGTGAAGTATGTGCTCGACAAAATCCAACATGAGCAGCACCAATGGATCATCTGCGTCGACTTGAAGATGGTGAAATTTCTACTTGGTCAGCAGTCCGTGCTCACGAAGTACCCATGCTTTATATGTATGTGGGACAGTCGCGAGAGAACCTAGCACTATGTAAAGAAAGAGTGGCTGGCTTGAGAGCAGTTAGTACCTGGGGCGAGAAACATCATAAACGAACCTCTTGCTGACCGGGAGAAGATATTGATCCCACCGCTACACATGAAGCTTGGGTTAATGAAACAGTTTACGCGCGCTCTGGACAAGGATGGGAGGTGCTTCAACTACATGTGCCGATCATTTCCTCAACTGACCATTTAGAAGCTGAAGGCCGGCATTTTCGTCGGCCCACAGATACGGCAGCTCATAAAGGACACAGAGTTCCGAAACTCCAAGAACACGCTTGAGTGCGTCGCCTGGAAATCGTTTGTGCAGGTGGTGAACAACATCCTGGGGAACACGACGGCAGCAAACCACGCCAGACTCATCAACAGCATGATAGAGGAATTCCAAAAAACTCGGGTGTTTGATGAGTATAAAAATGCACTTCCGATTCTCCTGAAAACTTTGGGATGATGAGCGATGAGCACGGAGAAAGGTTCCACCAGGACATCCGCCAAATGGAGGAAAGGTACCAGGGGAGGTGGGACGCAGTCATGCTGGCGGGCTACTTCTGGTCGCTGAAGAGAGACAACCCAGCAGCTGCTCACTCACGGGAATCGAAGAAACGCCGATTTATGCCTTGAACTCTGAACTTTTGTTTCACGAAACGCTCATTGTTATACTAATATTATGATAATTATGCTTATCGAATTTGGTGGATAAATAAAAACTGAATGTATTTGAATACGTTGACTTTTATTACTTGAGGAAAACGGAAAAAATCGTCTGGGATTTATCAGCTGATGATCCTCAAAAATATGTTGTTTTTTTTTTACAAAAAAACGATTTTTTTTTTAAATTTCCGTATCAAAAAATCCTGACCTGATTGAGCAAAACCAAGGTCACTTTCGGACTAAGAGCATCAATATTAGTCTTATTCAACTCGAAAATTCAGGACGATTTTCAAAAAAATATTTTTTGTTGCCCAGTGTTATCATTATAAATGTTATCATAGACATGTTCGTGTTACTTTGATTGTCATAGTATCAGACATGTTCGTATTACGTTGATTGTCCAGTTTTCTATTTCGGAAAAAATAACGAATTTCTTACCTTAACCCTAAAATCTTTTCTGTTGCCATTTCAGTCAAGTTTAATTTTATATTAAAGAGACATATAGACATACTCTGTTTATAAATACAATAGATTATAAATTAAGTTATAAATAGCAATATTTATGACCAATGATTTCAACGGACAAACAGACTTTGTGACAAAAGATTCAATGTAAAAAAAAAACAATAACAATCTATACGACGAATAGGCTGAATGTTACAATAGATACACTGTGACAGACACACTGAATGTTACAATAGATACACTGTGACAGATACACTGAATGTTACAATAGATACACTGTGACAGACACACTGAATGTTACAATAGATACACTGTGACAGACACACTGAATGTTACAATAGATACACTGTGACAGACACACTCAGTGTTACAATAGATACACTGTGACAGACACACTGAATGTTACAATAGATACACTGTGACAGACACACTCAGTGTTACAATAGATACACTGTGACAGACACATTGAATGTTACAATAGATACACTGTGACAGAGAACTTTGGCATTTAGGTCTCCAGGCAGTTGCATCATTTGATTGTTTATAGGAACGGCTCTGTTCACTAATAGTCTCACTGTGACAATTACACAGTGGCAATTACATTGTGACAATAATTTAGTGACAGTTACACTGTGACAATAACATAGTGACAGTTACACTGTGACAATAACATAGTGCCAATTACACTGTGACAATAACATAGTGACAATTACACTGTGACATTACACTGCGACGATAACATAGTGACAATGACACTGTGACAATTACTTAGTGACAATTACACTGTGACAATAACATAGTGACATTTCAATGTGACAATTACACAGTGACAATTACATTGTGACAATAATTTAGTGACAGTTACACTGTGACAATAACATAGTGACAATTACACTGTGACAATAACATAGTGACAATTACACTGTGACAATAACATAGTGCCAATTACACTGTGACAATAACATAGTGACAATTACACTGTGACAATTACACTGTGACGATAACATAGTGACAATGACACTGTGACAATTACTTAGTGACAATTACACTGTGACAATAACATAGTGACAATTTCAATGTGACAATTACACTGTGACAACAACATAGTGACAATGACACTGTGTCAATAACATAGTGACAATGACACTGTGACCATAAGATAGTGACAACGACACTGTGACAATAACATAGTGACAATGACACTGTGACAATTACATAGTGACAATCACACTGTGACAATAACATAGTGACAATTACACTATGAAAATTACACTGTGACATTAACATAGTGACAATTACACTGTGACAATAACATAGTGACAATTACACTGAGACAATAACATAGTGACAATTACACTGTGACAATTACATAGTGACAATTACACTGTGACATATACACTGTGACAATAACATAGTGACAATTACACTGTGACAATAACATAGTGACAATTACACTGTGACAATTACACTGTGACAATTACACTGTGACAATTACACTGTGACAATTACACTGTGACAATAACATAGTGACAATTACACAGTAACAATAACATAGTGACAATTACACAGTAACAATTAAACAGTTACAAATGTATTCAATGTTTCAAACAGAGCTGAGTGTGACAAACACATTTACTGAAAATATCAATTCTTGTGTTGCAGTCAAACCTGGTGTGTGATGATCAAATATACAAAACATATGCTAATATGGCATTGATGGGAGGCATGCTGGTTGGATCCTTGACCCTGGGTGCTTTGTCTGACAAGTAAGTCATAACGTAATCAGTGGCGTCACTTGGGCGGTGCGGGGGGTGCGGACCGCACCGGGTGACACCCTCACAAGGGGTGACACCAAAATGCAAAAAATCTAGTTTTAGGCCTATATTCTTGTTTTGTAATTTAAAATAATTAAAAGCCGTATTTAATTTTTAAAAATAAATAAAAATATCTCCGATTTTTAACAGCAAATGACTTTATAAGGCTTAGAAAAAAATTAATGCCAAATATAAAAATATCTCCGATTATTAACAGACACTGCGTACTTTTTATTATTAATTATTTTAATGAAATTATTGGTATACTTGCACTGACCTATAGATATCAATTAATTATTCTTCTATTGTCGTTGTAAATGTATTTATAAATTTTGCTAAGAATGATCTATGTCTATGAGGTGTCATGAGAGGGGTGACACCAGGAGTTACCGCACCGGGCGACACCAACCCTAGTGACGGCACTGAACGTAATTAATGTAGTAAGCCAGACAAGTAGGTCATAGCCTCGAACGGTTTTTTTTTTCAGTCTTCTTGAAACTGTGCTACTCTATAAGATTTGACTTTTTCTTTCGCTGAGCTCTTACATAAAATCTCTTTTAAGTTTAACAGGGTGAGTTGGCTTAACTACCTCACATGAAAATATGAACATTTTTTGCTAAAAAAAAATTAAGTTCATAACTGAAGACTTCATACACACCATCAATACACACCGTCTTTCCTGTCGGCTGAAAACATTGTAAAGTTGTACAGTTTGTACATTTGAATTAGAATTTCTGCGATATACTTGAAGTGACAAAACGGTACTACAGTAGTCTGCGCAGTACGGCTAGAGAGGCTATGGCCTAGATCAGGGCTCGGCAACCTGCGGCTCGCGAGCCGTATGCGTCTCCTTCGATGTCATGTTGCGGCTCTTTCGATGTCCGAATACGGCATAATCAAATACCATAATATTAAAACAAAAATTTGAGTGGCTCTTTAAAAATTGAGAAAAATGTAAGTTTTACCTTTTAGCTCTACCGTCTCAAAAGGTTGCCGACCCCTGGCCTAGATCAGTGTTTCCCAAAGTAGGGTTCACGCAGCTCTTGATTTAAGAAAAAACCAGTGCCGGGGATGAAAGAAAATTTCTCCAGAGCCGGGGATAAATGTCTATGGTTTTATCCCCCGGCTGGGAATAAATTAGGTAAAGCAGAGTCGGGAATGACAGGTCTCAGTGCCGGGGATATCCCCGGCATCCCTGGCGATATAACGAGCCCTGGGTACACGTACCCCTGGGGGTACGCGCAGAGGGGAAATCAGAAATGTAAAATCAAGAAAAAGTCAGAAAAAAAACACCTTTTCAATACCGTTATTTTTGTTAAAAACCTTTTCAATACCGTTATTTTGTTTATCCGTAAAATTTGTTTGTTTGTTTGTTTGTTTCCCCTTTAATCCATATGGTCGTTTGGGGGGAACGAATGGACACTTCTACAGACATATATCTGTTGTGCTTTCATGTCCGTTCTGCTGGCTTATGGTGGCGCCCATCTCTTCTCCAAGTCAACGGCGAATATTTTTGTGGTCAGAACCCTGTACCCTTTGCATGTGAGTCGAATAAACATACGGAGATACATGGTACATGGATACATAGTGTATAGACGAAATAGCGAAATAAAGCATTCTGTATTGCTCTAGTAACAATCATTAGATATATTTAGATACATTTACACGTTGTATATATATATATATATATATATATATATATATATTATATATATATATATATATATATATATATATATATATATATATATTTAGTCAGATACTAGATTCATATACACGTTATATATAGAGATATAAACGTTACAAATTTTTATTATATCCATGTATATATATATATATATATATATATATATATATATATATACACACAGAGAGAGAGAGAATTGGTATATTTGGGAGCTTATGGGAATATGTGGGAGCTTATGGGAATATTAGGAGCTTATGGGAATATGTATGAGCTTATGGGAGAATGTGGGAGCTTATGGAAACATAAAGGAGCTTATGGCAATATGTAGGAGCTTATGGGAATATTTAGGAGCTTATCGGAATATTAGGAGCTTATGGGAATATGTAGGAGCTTATGGGGATATAAGAAGCTTATGGGAATATGTAGGAGCTTATGGGAATATGTGGGAGCTTATGGGAATATCTTGGAGCTTATGGGAATATGTAGGAGCTTATGGGAATATGTAGGAGCTTATGGGAATATGTAGTAGCTTATGGGAATATGTAGGAGCTTATGGGAATATGTGGGAGCTTATAATAAGTGAGAGCTTATGGGAATATGTGCCCATTGATTCAACCCCTGTTTAGTATTCGGTGAATGGGACTATAGGCTTTGTGTTTATTTTCATCCACGAAAAGTGAAATTTTTACGCATCAGTAAATTCTACTCCTGTTTTTAAAATTTTGAAACGGACTATAAGTTTCGTTTCAATTTTCTGCTATAAAATGACCAACTGCCATGCATACGTAGATTCAACTCTATGTCAATCATCGAAAAAGAGAGATAAGGAAAGAGAGAGAGAGAGAGAGAGAGAGAGAGGGAGAGAGAGAGAGAGTGGGAATATATCGGAAATGATGGGAATATGCAGGAGCTTATGGGAACATGTGGGAGCATATGGGAGAATGTGGGAGCTTATGGTAATATGAAGGAGCTTATGGGAATATGTAGGAGCTTATGGGAATATTAGATGCTTATTGGATTTAGTAGAAGCTTACGGGAATATGAAGGAGCTTATGGGATATGAGAATCTTATGGGAATATGTAGGAGCTTATGGGAATATGTAGGAGCTTATGGGAATATTAGGAGCTTATGCAAATATGTAGGAGCTTATGGGAATCTGTGGGAGCTTATGGGAATCTGTGGGAGCTTATGGGAATACGTGGGAGCTTATGGGAATATGTGCCATTTGATTCTACCCCTGTTTAGTGTTTGGCGAATGAGACTATTGGCTTTGTGTTTATTTTCAACCACCTAATGTCAAATTTTTACGCATCAGTAAATTTTACTCCTATTTTTCAATATTTGAAACGGACTATAAGCTTCTTTCAATTTTCTGCTATACAATGATCTACTGGCATGCATAAGTAGATTCAACTCTATGTCAATTATCGAAAAACAGAGATAAGGGAGAGAGAGAGAGAGAAAGAGAGAGAGAGAGAGAGAGAGGGGGAGAGATTAGGAATATATGGGAAATTATGGGAATATGCGGGAGCCAGTATGGGAATATGTGACATATATATATATATATATATATATATATATATATATATATATATATATATATATATATACAGAAAGAGAGAGAAAGAGAGAAAGACAGAGAAAGAGAGAGAGACAGAGATGGACAGAGAGAAAGGAGAAAGAGAGAGAAAATGGGAATATTTGGGTGCTTATGGGAAATATGTAGGAGCTTATGGAAAAATGTGCGAGCTTATGGGAATATGTGGGAGCTCATGGGAATATCTAGGAGCTTATGGGAATATTAGGAGCTTATGGGGATATAAGAAGCTTATGGGAATATGTAGGAGCTTAGAGGAATATGTATTAGTTTATGGGAATATGTAGGAGCTTATCGGAATATTAGGAGCTTATAGGAATATGTAGGAGCTTATGGGAATATGTGGGAGCTTATGGGAATATCGGAGCTTATGGGAATATGTAGGAGCTTATGGGAATATGTAGGAGCTTATGGGAATATGTAGTAGCTTATGGGAATATGTAGGAGCTTATGGGAATTTGTAGGAGCTTATGGGAAAATGTGGGAGCTTAAGGGAATATGTGCCAATTGATTCTACCCCTGTTTAGTTTTTGGCGAATGGGACTATTGGCTTTGTGTTTATTTTCAACCTCCTAAGTTCAAATTTTTATGCATCACTAAATTCTACTCTTATTTTTCAATATTTGAAACGGACTATAAGTTTCGTTTCAATTTTCTGCTATACAATGATCTACTGGCATGCATAAGTAGATTCAACTCTATGTCAATTATCGAAAAAGAGAGATAAGGAGAGAGAGAGAGAGGGAGAGGGAGAGAGATAGAGAGAGGGAGAGAATGGGAATATATTGGACTTTATGGGAATATGAGGGAGCTTAATAAATAAATAAATAAATAAATATATATATATATATATATATGCATATATATATATATATATATATATGCATATACATATATATATATATATATTTATATACAGAGAGAGAGAGAGAGAGAGAGAGAGAGAGAGAATGGGAATATGTAGGCGCTTATTAGAATATGTAGGAGCTTATGGGAATATTAGGAGCTTATGGGAATATGTAGGAGCTTATGGAGATATAAGAAGCCTATGGGAATATGTAGGAGTTTATAGGAATATGTATTAGTTTATGGGAATGTGTAGGAGCTTATCGGAATATTAGGAGCTTATGGGAATATGTAGGAGCTTATGGGCATATGTGAGAGCTTATGGGAATATGTAGTAGCTTATGGGAATATAAGGAGCTTATGGGAATATGTAGTAGCTTATGGGAATATGTAGGAGCTTATGGGAATATGTGGGAGCTTATAATAAGTGAGAGCTTATGGGAATATGTGCCAATTGATTCTACTCCTGTTTAGTATTCGGTGAATGGGACTATAGGCTTTGTGTTTATTTTCATCCACTTAAAGTGAAATTTTTACGCATCAGTAAATTCTACTCCTGTTTTTCAAATATTGAAACGGACTATAAGCTTTGTAGGAGCTCATGGGAATATGTAGGAGCTTATGGGAATATTAGGCTCTTATAGGAATATGTAGGAGCTTATGGGAATATTAGGAGCTTATGGGAATATGTAGGAACTTATGGGGATATAAAAAGCTTATGGGAATATGTAGGAGCTTAGAGGAATATGTATTAGTTTATGGGAATATGTAGGAACTTATCGAAATATTAGGAGCTTATGGGAATATGTCGGAGCTTATGGGAAAATGTGGGAGCTTATGGGAATATGTGGGAGCTAATTGGAATTTTCGGGAGCTATCGGAATATGTAGGAGCTAATGGGAATATTAGAAGCTCAAGGGAATATGTGTGAGCAAATAGGAATTTTTGGGAGATTATGGGAATATGTAGGAGCTTAAGGAAATATGTGAGAGCTTATGGGAATATGTGCCAATTGATTCTACTCCTGTTTAGTATTCGGTGAATGGGACTATAGGCTTTGTGTTTATTTTCATCCACGTAAAGTGAAATTTTTACGCATCAGTAAATTCTACTCCTGTTTTTCAAATATTGAAACGGACTATAAGCTTTGTAGGAGCTCATGGGAATATGTAGGAGCTTATGGGAATATTAGGCTCTTATAGGAATATGTAGGAGCTTATGGGAATATTAGGAGCTTATGGGAATATGTAGGAGCTTATGGGGATATAAAAAGCTTATGGGAATATGTAGGAGCTTAGAGGTATATGTATTAGTTTATGGGAATATGTAGGAACTTATCGAAATATTAGGAGCTTATGGGAATATGTCGGAGCTTATGGGAATATGTGGGAGCTTATGGGAATATGTGGGAGCTACTTGGAATTTTCGGGAGCTATCGGAATATGTAGGAGCTAATGGGAATATTAGAAGCTCAAGGGAATATGTGTGAGCAAATAGGAATTTTTGGGAGATTATGGGAATATGTAGGAGCTTAAGGAAATATGTGAGAGCTTATGGGAATATGAAGTAGCTTATGGGAATATGTAGGAGCTTATGAGATTATTAGGAGCTTATGGGAATATGTAGGAGCTTATGGTAATAATTGAGAGCTTACGGGAATGTGTGCCAATTGATTCTGCTCCTGTTTAGTATTTGGCGAATGGACTATAGGCTTTGTGTTTATTTCCATCCAAGTAAAGTGAAATTTTTACGCATCAGTAAATTCTAATATATGCTTATATATATATACTAGGGCTGTACCGGATTGTAATTTTTAGATCCTGCAGGATCGGAACCGGAATCGGATTTAATATATGAATCCTGCCGGAATCGGAACAGGAACCGGATTTTACCGAATTAAATAGTAACTCTTCCGAACGAAGTAGTAATTTCTCGCCTAAAAAAAAAGATATAAGAATTAAAAATAGAATAAAAACTTTGTTTTTAAGTTCTAGATAGCAAAAAACAGTATTAACCATTTAGATCTTGAAGACTGTGACTAAAACCCCTTCCCCAATCTTGCGTTAAGAAAGATAACTCTGTCAAAATAACAGGTTATTCGTTTTAAAAAAAATATTTTAATAAAGCTGCACCTAATTTAACTTGATTTCTATTACAATCAAACAAAGAAATGGATAACATATCTTAGAAAGTATAATAAACATGTTTTTTTAATAAAGGAATTCCAAATATATATAATATATATACTGTGGCACCACCCGATAGCTTATTTTTCTTTAGTTTTCCATAGTGACGTCACCAAACCTTGTTATGTCATTCATACTTTTCTATAAACCATTACTGACAATTTTCCATAAAAACGCAAATTAAAATGCATTTCAAATCTAAATCAATATCACTTTAATGTTTAATTAAAAATGTATCTTCAAATTATTTATCTAAATATGCGAGGAATTTCATCCAAATTGTGACAAAATCCACTTAATTAAAAAATTTGCAGAAAAATAAACTACTGACCTATTTTTAAACTGTAAACACCCAAAAAATAGATCGTTGTCTGCTCTTTAAAGAAGTTAGACTTTTATAGCAAAATATAGTTTAAAGAAAACACGGAATCAAAAGTAGCGGAAGGTAAGGTGTCGTATTACTACATGTACTAGACTAAATAGGATTCAAATCTTCCTTTTTAATATATTTTTACTTACAGACAGAACTAAAAGCTATCGACGTTATTGTAGTTTTAAAAAAGCAAAGGAAGTTATAGTTTTAATTTAATTGTATAGCGCTAAATATTTCAAAATTATGTTGCACAAAACAAATTTCTTACAAATTTCAAACAACAAAGAAATCCTGATTAAATCCGGCACATTTTAACCGGAACCGGAATCGAAACCGGATTTGTTAAAACTGCCGGAATCCGGCTTAATAGGAACCGGAATAGGATACCGGTACAGCCCTAATATATACATTGATTGCTTGATTGTTACTACAGTGTGCATTATTTCATTCATTTTGTGGACATGGGGTACTTAATATTTTGAAAATAAAGAAAGGGGGGGGGGGGGTCTGCCGAGTTTTAATGTTTAGGAACCACTGGCGTGGGTGAGGTTAATCCATCGTTTATAGTCTCAATCATGAACGTTATTTAGGACACGTGACTAGCCCAGTTAAATGACACAACTATGGATGTGGATGCATGTACTGAAAAATGTAGTGTACACGTGGCCCTTTTTTGTTATTCTTGTTTACTCTTGGCAGCAGCCGCAGCATAATGAAACTATAATTGACTTGATATATGCAACCGATGGTTTCTTGCTCGAGTCATTTAGCACAGTTTAAGGGGTTAGCACTCCATTAGCATTATTGTTTCCCTTGTAAAACGTGGACACTGACCTGATCGTCTGGCTAAGTTGGGTCTCAACAGATGCATTGCTCCAAGGCTAAAGAACTGTGATGGCCATGCGTTAGGACAGTACGGGCCGAATAATAATGTCGATTACTGTGTTTTATGTCAGTAGCCGTCACATAATAATGTATATAAAAGCGATTTGGGTTCTGCGTTAAATCGAAAGTAAAGAGTTAATACAACAGTTTTCCAGTTTAAAATACAAACATGAAAAAAATCGGATCTGCCCGAAACCAAAAAATAACCTAGCCTACCAATCAAGACTAAGGGGATATAACTCAATGAGAAGGTTTTTGAATGGTACAGCTAGTAAATAATATTCTCTGTCCAGCCTAAGAGAAACAAATGTTCATTACGCTGGACAATGAGTGTTTTAAAACTATAATAATACAACTTTATCATTTTTTTTTAGATATGCATGTTGATAATTATCTAAATGTATCAGTATAATTTTACCTGTGCAGTAATTTTTCTGGCTATCGGCGTGGACTCTGATGAAAATGCCGCCACTTTCCCCTGCCGCAAAATATACAAAAAGTACTTAAAATACAGCCACTTGCTGGTGTGGTATAATGCTGCCCCGGGGCGGGCCGGCTCCTCCACACCCCTTCCTTGTTACAGCAGCGTACTTTTGATACTATTAACAATAATACACGCGCATTAATGTGCCTAGACGATGATATACATGCCCCACAATGTTTATTTAGATGCCCAATAGGCACAATGTTTATTTAGATGCCCAATAGGCACGAGGTTTATTTAGATGCCCAATAGGCACAAGGTTTATTTAGATGCCCAATAGGCACAAGGTTTATTTAGATGCCCAATAGGCACAAGGTTTATTTAGATGCCCAATAGGCACAAGGTTTAATTAGATGCCCAACAGGCTTATACAGATGCCACACAGGGTTTATATAGATCCCAACAAGGTTTGTATAGATGACCACACATAAATAAGTACAAAGAAAGTGACCATCTTCACACAGAACGGGTGATGGGTCTGGTGTACTTTGACCTCTGGTGTAAAAGTTAAACCTTTATTTACTTCCTATGTCGGGAAAATCAAATTAAAAAAAAAATCTTTTTCAGATTTGGTCGCAAGAAAATTTTCCTGGTCAGCGTGTGTGGTGAGTTTCTCAGTTCACTGGCCACTGGTTTTGTCCACTGGTACATTCCATTCATCATACTTCGTTTTGCAACAACTTTCTGTGACACTGGAATGATTATGTCATCTTATATTATCGGTAAAGTAATGTTGTTATATATATATATATATATATATATATATATATAGAGAGAGAGAGAGAGAGAGAGAGAGAGAGAGAAGAGACAGAGAGAGACAGAGAGGGAGAGAAAAAAATTCGCAGCATAAAGGGATTCAAGAAAATTTTATTAAAATTTCTGGTCAGTCTTACAATTTTGTCGAGTTATGGTATGTACCATAGATGGTGTGTACCATAGATGGTGTGTACCATAGATGGTGTGTACTAGGTAATAGTTATGGTGTGTACTAGGCAATAGGTTGATCTCTTCGAAGTAAACAATACACTAGAAAATATCACCATAGAAGAATGTAATGAACAATTAGAATACATCGGTAACGAGGGCTAGCAACATTACATCTATATTTTAGGAACTTTGAGTGTGCTTTGAACTTTTCCTGTATCTGACTGAAAGGTTGTCAGGGCTGGCGTTGCGCGTTGCGGGGCCCAAATTAACGGATACTTACTAGGCCCCTCTTCTAATTTTTTTATTTTTACAATTTAAACTGTTACTATTAATATAAAAGTAAATTGCGGTGCCCCTGCCAGGCACGCGGCCCAATTAGGAGCAATCGGTCGAATCGGCCTAAGGAGGCCCTGACTAGTGTATATGAACTTTTTATTACCTAGAGCTTGCCCTTGGTTAAACATAAGATATTTTGACGATGAGAATTGACTTTTTTTACTTAATAGTCTAGAAATATGACTTTTTACATTAAACTAAAGAAAACCAGTCAGATATAATCTTGAGCGACATATTTTTTTTACACATACACACCATCAAAGGCCATCTCAAATTCAAGTGAATCCCAAACATAACCAAACACTCATGAGTTACATATATGACTGTCTTGAGTTACATATATGACTGTCTTGAGTTACATGTATGACTGTCTTGAGTTACATATATGACTGTCTTGAGTTACATATATGACTGTCTTGAGTTACATATATGACTGTCTTGAGTTACATATATGACTGTCTTGAGTTACATATATGACTGTCTTGAGTTACATGTATGACTGTCATGAGTTACATATATAACTGTCTTGAGTTACATATATGACTGTCATGAGTTACATATATGACTGTCATGAGTTACATATATGACTGTCTTGAGTTACATGTATGACTGTCTTGAGTTACATATATGACTGTCTTGAGTTACATATATGACTGTCTTGAGTTACATATATGACTGTCTTGAGTTACATATATGACTGTCTTGAGTTACATATATGACTGTCTTGAGTTACATGTATGACTGTCATGAGTTACATATATAACTGTCTTGAGTTACATATATGACTGTCATGAGTTACATATATGACTGTCATGAGTTACATGTTTAATAATTGTCTTATTTGTCTCCAGGAGTGGAGCTTGTTGGACCAAGTAAACGTAAAATTGCGGGTATTGTTGCCCACATGTTCTTTTGTTTTGGAATATTCATCATGACTGGAGTCAGCTACGGTATTCGTACTTGGAACCATCTCCAGATTGTACTCTCTTGTCCAACCATCTTTCTTCTCTCGTACGTCATGTAAGTTCAGCGCCATCTGTTAAATTTACTTTAAACATTAACAGTATTAATTAATTAATGTACAGTCATACGTTGATTTTATTTTACTTCGGTTATTGCCGGTCTCGATTTTCATGCATTTTTGAGGCGAAAATTTCATCTTGGTGAATGTTTATTTCCCACATGAATTCCCTGTAAATTTCATCTTGGTGAATGTTTATCTCCCACATGAATTCCCTGTAAATTTCATCTTGGTGAATGTTTATCTCCCACATACATTTCCTGACAATAGTTTTTATTTACGAGCTGTGTGCGAGGTAGAGAGGAGGGGATTTTTTTCAAACATCTCCACACAGAGCCATTCTTAGGGATATGCAAATTGCTGAAAGACTCCCTTCACGTATTAATCCCTTTTAAAGGTCCCTATATTTCCTTTACAAAGGGCTCTAAGACATGTTTGGATCTATTTACCTATTGCCCTTGAAGAAAGACAGACAGCTCTTTCCTCAACCCTCTCCATCCCGTACTCACTGTCTTCTATCAGCCGGGTCTTCAAGAAATCAGAATGTTCATTTTTTTTGACATTAATCTTTCATATTCATGTTTATATTACTTTCATATGGTCTTTAGTATTAAACAATATTCTTTATTTAAAACATGTAGAAGAGTTACGTCGTTATTTTAAAGCCCTAAGCAAAGGTGTAACCGAGGCGCAAATATATATTGGAAATCCCTAGCTGGAAAAAAACGCAAGGAAAAAATCAAAGCCCAGAAACGGGGCCCCTTATCAGAGGGTGGCCCTAGGTAGCTGCCTAGATTGCCTATCCAAATAAACGGCCCCAATAGCTTGTGATTTGGTTTGCATATACGAATGTACGGGATGAATATATTACGTTCACGATGATTTGGATGAAAATAGTTGACTCAGTTTTCATTGTTTTCCGTGTTTGTTTATTGTTTATGAAAATCGAGGGATCATTTTTAATTTAGCTATACATTTCATATTTGCCTGTTTTATACAGATTTCTTCCAGAATCACCCAGATGGATGCTCAGCACTGGTAGAGTTCACGAGGCTTCAAAAATAATTAGGCGAGTTGCCTCAAAGAATCGAGCTGCAGTTTCAGAAAAGATTTTAAGTTTAGAAGACGTGCAATTGGATGGTGGCGGGGAAAAAATCTGGCACATGTTTACAGAACCAAATCTACTGTTCCGGTGCATCGCAATATTCGTAAACTGGTAAATAATATTTAGACCTTTCTGCGCATTCCATAATAAGCTATGAACACATTCAATTAGCAAAATATATGTTGCTGATTAGAATTTAATCTTAGCATTCAATTTTAATTTTAAAAAAAAACAAATTATCATTAATAAAAGCAAAACAACAATGTTGATTCACGTTGGTTGTTTGGTTGTGCAACGTGTATAGACTCTGAGCCGAATTAATGTTATAAGACTTAAGGCTAGTCACCCAAAGAGACCTAATCTTATATCCTATTGAGTACGATTACAATTACTCAATGTGCTGGAACGAGTATAAGTACTCCAAAATATGTAATCGATTACATAGATAGAAATAGATAGAAGATAGAGATAGATAGAGATAGGTACATAGAGACAGATAATGAGGAACTGTTTGGAAATGAGTCCTTTAAATTATTATTAATGAATTAAGATTTTTAAATGATATGGAGTAGTGTGCGCAAATTATGTAAAGTTGTTACGTTTGTATGTTTAACATGATACATCAAAATGAAGAACTGTTTGGAAATGAGTCCTTTAAAATAATATTAATGAATTAAGATTTTTAAATGATATGTATAGTTGGTTGTTAGATTCAAAGTTTAACAGTCGGTGGTTGTTTTTGTTAAGCTTACGTACCCATAATGAGGATTATTTTCTTTGGGATGAACTATATAAAATATGAACTTTATTTGATGTACTATTAAGTGTCCCTTAAATGTGTTTTGGCTACAATAATCTGTTCTTGTCCTTTGGGGCCACTTCGAGTACATAGACATGCTGTTTTTTGTATATAGACTGATTGTTAACGCGCTCAAATATATATCATCATTTTCAACTCCAACTGCGTGCCAAATAGCCGGTCCTGGTACCGGGCCTATGTTTACTAGTATAGTAATAATCTGATAGTCTGACACTCCCCCAGGTGTGTTTCATATAGTAATAACCTGACACTCCCCCAGGTGTGTTTCATATAGTAATAACCTGACACTCCCCCAGGTGTGTTTCATATAGTAATAACCTGACACTCCCCCAGGTGTGTTTCATATAGTAATAACCTGACACTCCCCCAGGTGTGTTTCATATAGAAATAACCTGACACTCCCCCAGGTGTGTTTCATATAGTAATAACCTGACACTCCCCCAGGTGTGTTTCATATAGTAATAACCTGACACTCCCCCAGGTGTGTTTCATATAGTAATAACCTGACACTCCCCCAGGTGTGTTTCATATAGTAATAACCTGACACTCCCCCAGGTGTGTTTCATATAGTAATAACCTGACACTCCCCCAGGTGTGTTTCATATAGAAATAACCTGACACTCCCCCAGGTGTGTTTCCTATAGTAATAACCTGACACTCCCCCAGGTGTGTTTCATATTGTAATAACCTGACACTCCCCCAGGTGTGTTGCCAGCATGGTGTACTACGGCCTCAGCCTCAATGTGGGCAGTCTGACAGGTGATCTATTTTTAAACTTCTTCCTGTACGGTGTTGTTGAATGTATGGCTTACGTCATCTGCTTGATGTTCCTGGACACGGCAGGTAGGAGACTGTTGCAGTGTCTCTCCATGTTGCTGGCTGGACTGGCATGTGCGCTCACGTTGTTCCCTGTCATGTATGGAAGTGAAGGTAATCAAATCACGAATGTGGATATGTAAACCAATCAGGAATGTGGTTATGTAGACCAATCAGGAATGTGGATATGTAAACCAATCAGGAATGTGGGCAGGTAAATCAAACAGGAATGTCGGTATGCTCTAGTGAGCAACATTAAACACACTAAAGAGAGCACAATAGTCAGATGGGGGACTAGGTGACTCAAACTGAATTTTTATGGTGGAGGATGGAGTTGATCTTCCATCATCGTCTTGATTTGATATACCACTCAAACATTTATCGGTTTCAGCTATATACTAATTTTAATACGTTAAACATGTGGTATTCTAACTGAACATAGCCTCTCCTTAAAACTATGTCGAGTATAAGATGGACAGTGATAAAACAATAAGGTACACAATTTATAGATAATCGTCCAACTAAAGAATGTCCGATGTACGGTAACCAATGCATTACAATAGCATTATTACCTATAAACAATGTCGGGTATAAGTCAATGTCAAAAATGCTTTATTGCGGCATACATAATACTTAAATGAATCTCTGATAAAATTCCAGCCTGACATAGTTAGACGCTGTAAGGTTCGAACCTTACCCCCATTGTGTGACTTTTATACGGCTGGCGGCACAGCTTGAGCCTAGAAATTATGGACTTCATTATAACACATGATGGCTTATGTGGTGGTTGGGATGTATGGTTTTGTTACAGTTAGCTATATAGGAAATTATGGACTTCAATGTAACACATGATGGCTTATGTGGTGGTTGGGATGTATGGTTTTGTTACAGTTAGCTATATAGGAAATTATGGACTTCAATGTAACACATGATGGCTTACCGTATGTGGTGGTTGGGATGTATGGTTTTGTTACAGTTAGCTATATAGGAAATTATGGACTTCAATGTAACACATGATGGCTTACCGTATGTGGTGGTTGGGATGTATGGTTTTGTTACAGTTAGCTATATAGGAAATTATGGACTTCAATATAACACATGATGGCTTATGTGGTGGTTGGGATGTATGGTTTTGTTAAAGTTAGCTATAAAGGCAGGGGTGGTGGCAGTTTATATCAGCTGAAACTGAAAATTTGGGGTGTGTGCAAAATCGTAACTAGGCCGGGGTGGGGGGGCTCGAAGGAGCACTTTGTCGACCTTCAAGGGCGGCTCTTTGTCGACACCCAAAAGCGATACCTTTTGCGACAACAAAGAACGGCACTTTCACTTTTTTGGCAAGTAATTTAGGCAGTCTGCCCCTGATGCTGCTAGAACTATCTACGTCACTTGTATTAATATCAATATCTAGCTAGTAATATGTGTTTTTTAAAGGTGCCCAGCATAATTTCGATGCAGTAAATAAAAGCTTAGAACCCCCCCCCCCCCTGGACTGAAACTGATTTACAATTGTTACAGAGGTGTCCTGGATGACTGTTGTCCTATCTCTGGTCGGTAAATTTGGAGCATCGGCCGCCTTCGCTGTCATTCACATCTACACTGCCGAGTTGTTCCCTACTGTCATGAGGAATTCTGGGATGGGACTGAGCTCTTTTATGGCCAGGACTGGCGGCCTTCTCTCCCCTTACATCGCAGACATAGTAAGCTGTGAGGGGACTGGAATGAGTGTGTGTGTGTTGTTGTTGCCGTGGTAATGTGTGCCAATCATGGTAAACTAGTGGTCGCCCGTTTATTTCGTTATTAATTGGCATCGCGTTTTAGAGTGCCCCACACCCCAATCACCCCCTTGTCAAAAGAACTATCAACATTTCGTTGACCCACCCTCTCCCTTCCCTAAAATATTATTTTAAAAAAAATTTCACCCCTTACCATACTCAAACTGAAGATCACATAGGATACAAAGTAAAAAAAAATATAGATTTACTCTCCCCCTTACCATAGAACATATATTCCTAAATATATAACAGACATCCCAACACTCACTGCACCTAAATATATAACGGACACCCCAACACTCACTACACCTAAATATGTAACAGACACCTCAACACTCACTACACCTAAATATATAACAGACACCTCAACACTCACTACACCTAAATATATAACAGACACCCCAACACTCACTACACCTAAATATGTAACAGACACCCCAACACTCACTACACCTAAATATGTAACAGACATCCCAACACTCACTACACCTAAATATATAACAGACATCCCAACACTCACTACACCTAAATATATAACGGACATCCCAACACTCACTACACCTAAATATATAACGGACATCCCAACACTCACTACACCTAAATATATAACGGACACCCCAACACTCACTACACCTAAATATATAACGGACACCCCAACACTCACTACACCTAAATATATAACGGACACCCCAACACTCACTACACCTAAATATATAACGGACACCCCAACACTCACTACACCTAAATATATAACGGACACCCCAACACTCACTACACCTAAATATATAACGGACACCCCAACACTCACTACACCTAAATATATAACGGACACCCCAACACTCACTACACCTAAATATGTAACGGACACCCCAACACTCACTACACCTAAATATGTAACAGACATCCCAACACTCACTACACCTAAATATATAACAGACATCCCAACACTCACTACACCTAAATATATAACAGACATCCCAACACTCACTACACCTAAATATATAACAGACATCCCAACACTCACTACACCTAAATATATAACGGACACCCCAACACTCACTACACCTAAATATATAACGGACACCCCAACACTCACTACACCTAAATATATAACGGACACCCCAACACTCACTACACCTAAATATATAACGGACACCCCAACACTCACTACACCTAAATATATAACGGACACCCCAACACTCACTACACCTAAATATGTAACAGACATCCCAACACTCACTACACCTAAATATATAACAGGTTCCCACCCCCCCTAATTTTTTCACAAAGATAACCTGAGTGATTGGTCCAGGGTCCAGTCCTAAAATGACAGTTTGGGGGGCTCCATTTCGTGAACATGTTTGTCTCTATTTCTAAATTAAAAACAAAAAAAAAAACCAATCAAAGAATGAGATATTCAAGTATTGAAAAATAAAAGCACTTGGTTTTTTCCCCCTCAGTGGGGTGAAGAGGCGTTCCCCAGTTTTGTGACCCCACCCACCATACTTACTGGAGTGAATTATTAAGTGCTGTGTTAGACTGAATGATGAATGTATTGATTTCTGTAGTAATCTAAATGGCATTGAGTCAACGAATTTAGCTGACAATCTTCTAACTCATTTTAAACAACGTTTTGTTTTATTCAATTCCAGGGTGTTATGATCCCTGGCGACATGGCTAAGGTCATTCCTTTACTCATATTTGGTGGCGCCAGTGTAGTCGCCGGTCTACTTGCTCTAGGACTTCCTGAAACAGCCAACCAAATGTTACCAGACACCATGCAGGACATCAAGCGGAGTAGCAGGTTGGTAATTAAACCAAGTTTTAGTAGTGTCAGGTTTGGTAATCAAACCAAGTTTTAGTACGGGGTAATATTTCTTTACATTCGATTGTATGTGTCATGTTTATATCAACACATCAGCATTGTCCCCTGGGATTTTTCAAAGTCTGTATGCGGCTAAACGGAACAATCTTCAGTGTAATTGAGCTATATATAATGTAACTAAACTATCTAGAATGTAACTGAGCTATCTAGAATGTAACTCTTAAACTGTGTGTCGGAGTACAATATGCATTTTTGAAAGTGTACTGTGCTGAAAGTAAATTTAGATTTACAACAGATTTGGGGGTTTAGCTCATCTCTTAACTTTACACATCTGACAGGAAACACAAGTTCAAGAAAGATACCGATTGGACTCCAGATACTGACATGATTCCAGATACAAACAGCAAAGGGAATGTTCCATTCTTGATGACAACAGTGACGTAAGATACGGAAGACTTGAATTATTGCAGTCATATTTTTGGATGATCGCATGTCTGAGAGAGATACACACATAAAATGAGAGAGAGAGAGAGAGAGAGAGAGAGAGAGAGAAGAGAGAGAGAGAGAGAGAGAGAGAGAGAGAAGAGAGAGAGAGAGAAAGAGAGAGAGAGAGAGAGAGAGAGAGAGAGAGAGAGAGAGAGAGAGAGAGAGAGAGAGAGAGAAAGAAAAGATGATAGGATAGAATGAATAAATAGAAAGAGAAATGTAACAGTAAAAAAGGTTAAAAATCACTAGAAAGTTAATTTCGGTTGTGTAGTTACTTCAGACCTCTCAAAAAACAACAGATGATGAATTTTAAATACAATAATTGTTTTTGATGTTCACCATATCGATATCTTCTAGCTGATGTTTTGCTGTTCAATACATTGATATCTTCTAGTTCAAGTTTTGTTTCCAATACATTGATATCTTCTGCCTGATGTTTCCTAGCCATTTGACTGGACGACATAAAGCTTTTGAAACTTCTGCTGTTCGGCAGTTTAAAACATAGAACGAGTCATTATTCTAGTCATAAAGTTATAAGTAATAAAGTTCCCTGAACCCTAACGGGCCATCGGGGCAGATGAAGTGTAGAATTAATCTTTTTACTGTAGCTTCGACATATGAAGGGATTGTGTGGTTAAGTCAGGTACCCATTTAAAGCTGGGTGGACTTGTGGAACGACTTTGAAACAGATTTCACCTGTATCGAACCCTGGACTCTCAGGTCGACAGGCGAGTATCTACACCACTCGGCCATCCGTTTACCTAGTCATATAGTTAGTGATAGATTAAATAAACGAATAAATAAATATATTCACAAACACACACACACACACACAAATATATATATACTAGTAAACAATGGCCCGGTACCCGGACCGGCTAGTAGGCACGCATTTGGAGTTGAAAATGGTGATATATATATATATATACATATATATATATATATATATATATATATATATATTTTGAGCGCGATAACAGTCTATATACACAAAAAAGTATATCTATGTCCTCGAAGTGGCATTAAAAATGTATGTTAAAATCAAAATAAAGCATTAAAATTTTTTTTTTTATAAAAATGTGCTGGAAAGTAAAAAATAACTAATTTATTATGCCAGTTTGCAGCACGAAGGCACGATACAGCACCCATCGGGAAATGACGTCATAGAGGATTTTTTTTTAATTTATAGCGACGGCGCTCCCATTCTGCAAAAAAAATTGTACCATCCGGACGTCATAGATTATTTATAGAACGGCTTCCCCACACGGACGGACGACAAGATAGCTGCTTTATTAGTAGGATATATATAAGGCCACACAATGGAGTTAGTGCAGGGGTGGGCAAACTACGGCCCGCGGGGCCTGCATTATACGGCCCGTTTGCATGTACAAGTTACGATCCTATGTCGATGTTATTTCTCTTTGTTTGAAGTTTGCTCTATATTTTTTTAAATTTTATTCCGACTATTTGATTTGAATCTAGTGATATTAAATTGGTTTTATTTCCTTTGCCCAGGGCTCCCAACTGTTCCTTTGCCCAGGGTTCACAAATGTTCCTTTGCCCAGGGCTCACAAATGTTCCTTTGCCCAGGGCTCCCAACTGTTCCTTTGCCCAGGGCCCCTATAATAGTAGTTATTTATGAGATTCGCAGTTTTATAAGCTTTATGGGGATTGGTTGCCTTCATTATTAGTTCATAGTAAAGATATCAAACATTAATCTAGGAATGATTAGTTCATGGTAAAGATATCAAAAATTAATCTAGGAATGATTAGTTCATGGTAAAGATATCAAACATTAATCTAGAAATGACTCACAGTAAATTCTTTGAATATCTCAACACTACTGTAATGCTACATAGTAAACTATGAAACATATTGCAATTTACACAAAGTGAATGGTTTAAAAACATGTATATATGAAATATATAGCAATTTACATAAAGTGGAGTTTCTAAATATACGTATATATGAAACATATTACATACAATTTACAAACATTGATCGGTCTAAATTGAAAGTATTGCCGATATTGCTTTGCTCTCTTCTGATTGCAAACATATTTTTTTAAATAGCATGTTGAAAGTCACGTCTTCGATTTCTAAAGCATCAAAACTCAAACAATTTGGAAACAAAACTGTAGCTGTAGCTAATTAAGCCGTGTCCTCCCAACGGTATTTTGAAATTCGAACGCCCAGTTGTTCAGTATGTGCAGAGCCGTAGCTACTTTTGTATCGCCCTGTGCGAGTGACATTCTTTGGCGCCCTATTCTCAATCCGGGAAGGGCGTTAACGTTTCTTATGAGCCCCTGTGTGGTTCCATGGTTCGATGTCCGGTGAGCACCAATGGGTATTTCAGGTCATGATTTAACGTTTAAACTAATTTTCCCGTTGTGCCTCCATGGCCATTGCACTATCTGCTATGGTGGGGATGAAAGTAGGGCACCATAAAAACCGTCCCATCAATTGTTTGTAGGATCTGATACATTTTATCTCATCATTGAAGGGACTTTACACACATAAATCTCGCACTGTTTAATGTACCTAGTTCTACAGAAATCTAGATCACCTAGATGATGCCTGAAAGTTGCCTTTTCATGCTTTGCATTAAAATCGAGTGCATTTTCTTTTTTGTAACATCAATTAAAAAGAAAATAACATACAAAGTTTGTGACAACGTTTTTAACTTTCAGTTTAGTTTGTAGTTTGTATTCTTTTAATTTGCAGTTTAGTTTGTAGTTTGTATTATTTAATTTTCAGTTTAGTTTGTAGTTTGTATTACTTTAATTTGCAGTTTAGTTTGTAGTTTGTATTACTTTAATTTGCAGTTTAGTTTGTAGTTTGTATTACTTTAATTTGCAGTTTAGTTTGTAGTTTGTAATACTTTAATTTGCAGTTTAGTTTGTAGTTTGTATTACTTTAATTTGCAGTTTAGTTTGTAGTTTGTATTACTTTATTTGCAGTTTAGTTTATAGTTTGTATTACTTTAATTTGCAGTTTAGTTTGTAGTTTGAATTATTTAATTTGCAGTTTAGTTTGTAGTTTGTATTATTTAATTTGCAGTTTAGTTTCTAGTTTGTATTACTTTAATTTGCAGTTTAGTTTGTAGTTTGTATTACTTTAATTTGGAGTTTAGTTTGTAGTTTGTACTCTTTAATCTGCAGTTTAGTTTGTAGTTTGTATTACTTTAATCTGCAGTTAAGTTTGTTGTTTGTAGTAATTTCAAATTAAAAAAAAATATATTATGAATGTATTTATCTGAATTTGGATGTACGTCAACAGATGTTTAGAAAACCTAGTCAGGGACATTGTATATGAATATAATAGTATGTTTTGGGGATACAGTGTATTTATGTTTCAACTATTCAACTTAATGTTTCGTAGAGGCCAATTGGCTTCAGAATAATACGAGAAGAATGGATTTTTTAAAGACAAAAATTCCCGCCCCATAAAAACATAACAACAAAAACATTCCACTAATATATTCCCCTCTTACAAACAATACATTTTATTTTTTTTTTAAAAACTTCGCCGTATAGAACGAGGGCTGGGTAATGTTTAACAGGTTAATGTACTGTCTAGGCCAGGGGTGGGCAAACTTCTTCATCGGAGGGCCACATTGAAAACTTGATTTTTTTATTGGCGGACCGCATATATATTTTGTCTCCTTCAACGTATGAAAAAATGAATTAAAGATAATAACCTTTTATTAGTCATTTTATTTTACATTCACCCTGTATTACACATGCACATTACATTTTAAAATACGAACATATACATGCATACGGGCCGCACAGTATACTTAGACGGGCCGCATGCTACGCCTGTTTCTACCTGACAACTCTCAATATGGGTCATACAACATATATTTATTTTTTGTTGTTGTTAAATATGCAGGAAACAAATATATGCACGTAAACGTACTTGAGGCCGGGCGCCATGTGACACACACCCTCCCACTTCTAATCATTTTTTAATCGTTGTTTATTGTACCAATGAGGCTGTATTAGGCTGCAACTGATTAAATAAGGCTGTATACACCTGTAGACGTGAAATGATGACACAAGTCAAGTAAATAGAGAAAAATACGCACCATTATATACAGGCGTACAGAAATCAATAAATGAGAACAAGAGTCCTTAAGAATGTGAAAATTAAAAAGCGAAGTTAATACGTAACGTTCTTCTGTAGGCCTATCAAGTGACCCCTCCCACCCCCCCTCCTCCATTATCATTTCAACCTTTATTTATTTATTTTTTTTTTACTAATCATTGGGTAATATAACAAACAATCGTAAAGAAAGACTATATACCTAAAGAGAAAGAATAAGTACCATTGAATGAAAGCAAGTACACATGAATTAAACTCAAACATAGATCGTACTAAAGGTTAAACAAAAAAAAACTAAATGAAATGATACATACATTGTTAGAAACAAAAATATAGACTTAATTCAACTTTAATTCCCCCCCTCCGGTAAATATATATATGTCAGTGATGCTGGGTTTTATTGTACATGATAAACACATATAGACTTTTTTTCCAGTTATTAACATTGCTAAAAAGTAATTCGCTTCGTAAATACACAATATGTTAATTCATGTTCTTGAATTTATTTTAGTCATTTATTCTCATGTTGAATCTACACATGTGTGCCAACAATCAGCCTACTCAATATATTAGAACAGGTAAAATAGTCAGTTACAAAATTTATGGACAAACAAAACCTACAGAAAAGTGATACAATTTCACAACTTCTAAAAAATGAAATTAATGTTTTTTTCTGTATAATTTTTATTGTGTGGTTAATTATAATGCAGTAACAATATGACGTAATGCAGTAACAATATGACGTAAATACAGTAACAATGTAACGAAAATACAGCAAAAAAAAAGTGAAGTTCCCTTAGCCCTAGCCGGCCTTCGGATCAGATGAAGTGTAGAATTCATCTGTTTCTATAATCTCGATATATGGAGTGATTTTGTGGTTAGCACAACGCACTTAAGTCAGGTACCCATTTAAAGCTGGCACTTAAACTTTCACCAGGACATGGAAAATATCCCTTCCGTCCCAGTAAATTCAGCCAAATAAGAGGTAAATACATGAAAAGATAGATTAATAGGAAGATAGATAGATCTATAAATAAAGATACAATTTACGTTTTTTTTTTCATTGAAATATATATAACACACGTTACATAATCACACGACACAATATCACAGTGTGATATTTTAGATTTATATTAAAAATACTACTCTTGAGAATTCACCGAGAATGTTGGATTCAAGTTTCCATTTTTAATTGTCGTTGATTCAAAGGTTTGATAATCCAACCTGTTTTTGTTCTGATCCCTGGAAATAAACGGAAGTAATGTGAGTTATATGTTTATTTGACATCATGTCAATATTTATAAAAAAATATAATGCATTCAAACAGTAAATTCTTCCCGTAGAGCTTTAGAGGGACAAAAAAAATTAAAATAACTTTGTAAACTGTCAGTTTAGCTAAAGTTGGAGTTCTGAGGTATATAACATGAGTGAAACCCATAACAATTCACTGTCGGGTTACTTGTATGGTTAATCCGAAAACCACAGTTTCTTGTCGATAGACAACATAGTGCATCAAGTCTAAAAGAAATTAAATTATATTTCATGCTCAGTTAAAGAAAGTGACAGTTATATAAATTTTTTATGTTTCCGTTTAGTTACGACGCGGTGCATGTGTTAAAAAAAAACTACAAGCATAAAGAGCCCATACAGGGCATAAAGAGCCCATACAGGGGTGTAGCTAGAGAGGGGCGTCACTTTCCCCACCGGTAATGGGCCGCATTTTTCAACACTTGTGTATATTTTAACAACGAAGTGTGGAGCTGGTCAGACAACTGGGCAAACATCATTTTTTTTTTGGTTCTCACTTTCCGAAATTTTTGGCATCCTCTACAGATTCAGGTAACATTTTATGTGCGGTCTCAGGTAGTAACAGTGCCAGTAGTCCAGCCACTATACTAGTTCCACCAAATATAAGTAACGGTAGCACTACAGCCATGTCTCCATGGACGACATTACCCTGTTTGTAAAAAAATTAAACAAGTGATACGAACATTATAAAAGACTGGTTGGCCAATTGTGTAGATGTACTGTAGCTGTCATTGTGTAGATGTACTGTAGCTGTCATTGTGTACATGTACTGTAGCTGTCATTGTGTAGATGTACTGTAGCTGTCATTGTGTAGATGTACTGTAGCTGTCATTGTGTAGATGTACTGTAGCTGTCATTTACTCATCTGTGTACAAAATGCGAAAATAAAAAATATGTCATAATGAGACGTACATTTAAAAAAAAGTATTTATAAAAAATGCCCAGATATTGCCACTCTGTTATGTGAGGGGTGTGGGGGGGGGTGGAGCAGTGGATCGCTGGAATTTATTATGACGTTATCAGGGAATCGGGAGAGGTTAATTTCATTTTTGCTGTATTATGGATTAACGAGCCTTACGTTTGTGACAGTTGGAAGATATATCCGAAGAACAATTTTTGTTAATTTTCTTCCATTTGAGGACAACATTAAATTTCTTGGTATAAAAACACTGAAATAATCTGATCTATTCTTGATTTCAAGCTTTAGTCAGACATACAAATTAGAAAAATTAATTAGATATCTTGTGAACATTCACAACACAGTCAGTCATGTCATGGGTGTGTACTTACAATGTCAGTCATGTCATGGGGGTGTACTTACAGTGTCAGTCAAGTCATGGGTGTATACTTACAATGTCAGCAATGTAAGGTGCTAGTATGCCACCAATCCTGGACATGACAGAACTAATACCAATCCCAGAGTTTCTGATGGCGGTAGGTAATAACTCAGCCGTGTAGATGTAGATGACAGCGTACGATGCTGCAGCTCCGAATTTACCAAACAGAGATAAGATCAACGTGATCCATGAATAAGCTGTTCCAGACATAAAAATAATAACATGATGTTATTAAGCTGTGCTGTAATTACTGTTTCTTTTGGGGTCCTATGTTAAGGGCCCTAGGTAGAGGCACTTTTTGGGCCCTAGGTTTAGGGAATAGACAGATGCACTTTTTGGGGCTTTAAATAGAGGTACTTCAGTGACCATAATCCAGGGTACTTTTGGGGCCCTAGGTTTAAGGCCCTAGGTAGAGGCACTTTTGGGCCCTAGGTTTAGGGAATAGACAGATGCACTTTTTGGGGCTTTAAATAGAGGTACTTCAGTGACCATAATCCAGGGTACTTTTGGGGCCTTAGGTTTAAGGCCCTAGGTAGAGGCACTTTTGGGACTCCAGGTTTAGGGGCATAGACAGGTGCACTTTTGGGGCTCTAGATAAAGGTACTT
This sequence comes from Bulinus truncatus, assembly GCA_021962125.1. NCBI lineage: Eukaryota > Metazoa > Mollusca > Gastropoda > Planorbidae > Bulinus > Bulinus truncatus. The sequence continues at coordinate 7,362,119 of JAGDYQ010000001.1, read as the reverse complement.
TAGTGATCATGAGCAAAGGTTAGCCATGTTAGACATTGGAGGTAATGAGATAATAAAGGTCTCAATAAGGGAATGGTCCTCTTAACAGATGGGCCCTTTAGCAGCTGGTGGTTTGCCTATGTGTAAAAACAGCCCTAATAATACATACATATGGACTACTACATAATGATAACTACATATTTACTAAAAATTGGTTTCTTTACTTTATTTTACAGCTTAATAAAGACATAAATGACATAATGTTTCAATATGCAGTATGAGATGTACAGTTCATCATGAGGTTAACGGTAAAAAAAAAACACATACAGACTACCTGCATCACCATAAACAACAGGAAACAGTGTGCAGGTACATGCTACACCTGCCGTCAATATAAACAGACACTGCAACAGTTTCCTGCCAGCCCTGTCCAAGAAGATCAGACACGTGATGTACGATGCCAGTTCGACAACACCAAGCAGGAAAAAGTTGAGGTAAATATCTCCGGACAAGTTGCCCACGTTCAGACTTATACCGTAGTAAACCAAACTTGATACAAACCTGTGAGGGGGTAATATCAAATATCATAGAATGTAGACGTTAGTACAACAGGATGATATCAAATAATAGTAGGTAGACATAAATACAACAGGAAGATATCATATAATAGTAGGTAGACATAAATACAACAGGAAGATATCAAATAATAGAAACGCTTTTGTGGGTTTCAACAAAGTAGAAAAGAAACCTTTTTTTACCTAGTGCTATATCATCCTTTTATTACCTAGTGCTATATCATCCTTTTATTACCTAGTGCTATATCATCCTTTTATTACCTAGTGCTATATCATCCTTTTATTACCTAGTGCTATATTATCCTTTTATTACCTAGTGCTATATCATCCTTTTATTACCTAGTGCTATATCATCCTTTTATTACCTAGTGCTATATCATCCTTTTATTACCTAGTGCTATAACATCCTTTTATTACCGAGTGCTATAACATTGCATATTTTCCTTTTGTTTTGATATTATGGCTTTATTTTCTCCCTGTGAGGGTAGAGAGTTGAGTTGTGAGGGTAGAGAGTTGACTTGTGAGGGTATAGAGTTGAGCTTAGTGGGTTTTTAGTTGAGAGTTGAGGGTAGAGAGTTGAGTTGTGAGGGTAGAGAATTGAGTTGTGAGGGTATAGAGTTGAGCTTAGTGGGTTTTTAGTTGAGAGTTGAGGGTAGAGAGTTGAGTTGTGAGGGTAGAGAGTTGAATTTTGTGAGTATAGAGTTGAGTTGTGAGGGTAGATAGTTGAGTTTTGAGGGTAGAGAGTTGAATTTTGTGGGTATATAGTTCAGTGTTGAGGGTATAGAGTTGAGTTGTGAAGGTATAGAGTTGAGTTGTGAAGGTATAGAGTTGAGCTGTGAAGGTAGATAGCTGAGTCTTGTGGGTATAGAGTTGAGTTGTTAGGGTAGAGAATTGAGTTTTGTGGGTATAGAGTTGAGTTGTGAGGGTATAGAGTTGAGTCCTATAGAATATAAATATAAATACAAATTTAAACTGGAAAACTGTTGTATTCATTCTTTACTTTCGACTTAACGCAGAGCAGAAATCGCTTATATATATATATATATATATATATATATATATATATATATATATATATATATATATATATATTAATAAATGCAATATTTTCGGCTTTGGAGGAAATAAAACCGGTTTAAATGACATAAAACACATTAGTATCCATTATGGAAACTTACTCGTAGTGTCAAATTTTGAAGCGAAAATAAAAGAGAATAAAATCACATTCTATACGACTTTACGTCACAGATATAAAATTTTTTGACTAGTTCATTTAATTGTTTCTATAAACCATGTAAGTGATTCAGCTAATAAAGATTGAAATAGAGTGAAGAAAACTGTATTAAGGGTAATAATATGACAGTACGTGAAAAGTACCTACCTATGACGTATGCAGAAATGAACATACCACTGCCAAATAAAGTCGTTAAAAATTTTAGAATGGTGAATGGAACTAAAGTCTGTACAAAACATGTGCCTAGACTGAATACAAATTGTCCAATTGATCCCAGCACTAACATATTCCTTCGTCCGAATCTGAAACAGAAATACAATAGAGATTCATGTAGATCATTGAATAAAAACAAATATAGGCTTTCTACGGAGAAACAAAATAAAATGTTCAAATTCCTTTTTGCATTTGCATCTAATTATATCCAAATGAGTCTTGACTACCATTAAAATGGGATGTGTCTAATTAAAGAAGTAGTGGCCAGATAGTGAAATGGGATGCGCATAATTAAAGAAGTAGTGGCCAGATAGTGAAATGGGATGCGTATAATTAAAGAAGTAGTGGCCAGATAGTGAAATGGGATGCGTCTAATTAAAGGAGTAGTTGTCAGATTTTTTTACTCACTCATATTGCACATGTCCACCGAACTAATTTTAGATGCAAAAAATTATGAATAAAACAATACTGCCCTTACCTCCAACTAATCAATTTAAAATTGAGTATTACGTTTCTGGGTGCCCACAAACTTGATATTTCCTAAATGGTGTTATCATAATGTCAATTTTAAAGCAGTTATCAATTATTTCAATTGCAAATATATTAACGTTGTTAATTTATTTGAAAGAAAAATTATTTTTAAAAAAACTGAAAAAAATTGTTTACATTCCAAAAAGATGGCACTAGAGCCAGAGAATATTTCTAAACACAAAAGTACTTGGTGTTGGGGGCCCCTTTGACGAATCCTTAGGCTTGTCATCTGTGGGTATGACTTGCTGACTTTTTTGGACTCGTATTTATATTTTTGTCTCCGCCACAGCGTTTCACAGGCGACTAAAACGTACAACACGTGAAGAAGTAGACTAACAGGCCTTAAAAAATGTGTGCACCTGCACTGTGGGTACTGGTTCTTGCATGTCAGTACTTAGAACATCTCTGATATACAAATAAATCAGTGGACGGTAGAGTTCTGACACAGAGTGTAGGACGAAACCCCCAAGGACAAAACACCTAGCGGACAAAACCACCAGCGAACAAACCCCCGAAAATATTAAAATGGAATATAAGTCAATATTATTAATACTTCTATATATACGAAGTTGACCATTGCTAAGGAAAACGTTTGTCGATCTAAGAGATATCATGTCTGTCAACACAGTCTATCACTAGGCATGTTTCTATGCTGTTTTACGTAAATAAAGGATTGGCTTTCGACCACTGTGGTTCTTATGCTGTTTATTTACCGTCTGCTATAAAATGTATGTCTGGCGCGAGAATTAAAAGGTAGAATAAAGATACGGTCAGAATTAACCTTGGGCTAAAACCTTTAATTTTGTTTGTTTTTTTTAACCTTGTAAGATAAGCTGCCTGTTGATGTAAAGTTAACAAGAGATTGACTTTTGACCATTGTGGCTCGACGGGCTAATGCAGCTTATAGGGGTACTTTGGAAAAAAATTCCCTTAAAAATACGTATTTTTATATATATTTTCATCCAGGTATTATATATTACATTTTTTAATAAAAATTTGAGCCAAATAATAGATTTTATGAAAAAATAGGGGATAGGTCCAGTGGGGGTTTTGTCCGCTGGGGTTTTGGCCGCTGGGGGTTATGTCCACTGGGGGTTTTGTCCGCTGGAAGTTTTGTCCGTGGGGATTTTGTCGTGGGGGGGGGGTCCGCTGGGGGTTCTGTCCGGATACCCTGACACAAGTTCTGAATCTCAACCAATGTATTCCAAATTTACAAAGTCGTTCAAGTTACGGGACTTGGAGGTATGATTTAAAAATAAATATGAACAATGCGTTGTCAATGGCAACTGATTAGACTTTCACTGCGTCCCATTTGGCGAATGTTCGCCACAAATTGTCGATTACAGATTGTTAGTGAGCCTTGTGTTTCTAGTTCTCACATGCTTTCTTCACATTGCTTGTTTCATATAGATGTGATATGTGTATATCCTTTCATGTCAGATAGTGTACCTGGCTAGTCTGATATAAATACATATAATACATGTACTTACATGTCAGATAGTGAACCGGCTAGTTTGATATAAATACATATAATACATGTACTTACATGTCAGATAGTGAACCGGCTAGTTTGATATAAATACATATAATACATGTACTTACATGTCAGATAGTGAACCGGCTAGTTTGATATAAATACATATAATACATGTACTTACATGTCAGATAGTGAACCTGGCTAGTTTGATATAAATACATATAATACATGTACTTACATGTCAGATAGTGTACCCGGCTAGTCTGATATAAATACATATAATACATGTACTTACATGTTAGATAGTGAAACGGCTAGTTTGATATAAATACATATAATACATGTACTTACATGTCAGACAGTGATCCTAAGATGAGAGCACCTGTCATCATTCCACCCATCATGGACATGTTTACATATGTTTTGTACAGCAAATCATCACATACCATATTTGTCTAGGGAGTAAAATTATTTTCTAAATACAAAACGATCAGTTAGAATTGCATACACTGACATCAAAATTAAAACATCTTACATGAAGACTTTAGTTGGAATAACATCATTTATGATTTCGACATATGTCAGGTGATGTTGGACAACATCTCTAGTTAAGATTTCAGGCACAACACTGTCAGTCAATCACCGCAACACTGTCAGTCGATCACCGCAACACTGTCAGTCGATCACCGCAACACTGTCAGTCGATCACCGCAACACTGTCAGTCGATCACCGCAACACTGTCAGTCGATCATCACAACACTGTCAGTCGATTATCACAACACTGTCAGTCGATCACCGCAACACTGTCAGTCGATCACCGGACATTGTCAGCTGGTCACAATAATTAGTTGCTCTCACTGAGATCATATTAGCGGTCAGACTATGGATCCAAGTTTGGCAAATGGGAATGGTTAAATCATGGGACAGAAGGGTTGACTATTGAGGTCAATTGTAGGTCAGTCAATTATGAGACCTTTCCTCCCCCCGGCTGACATCTAATGTGACCTATGGGAATAACTAAATGACGGACAGTCCAGGTAGACATCAATTAGGTGCATAGTGTGGGACCTGTACATATGACATAGTCCGCCATCCCAATAAGCCAGATGTAATATTTTGTCCAATAAACTTTACAAAAGTAGTACTTTACGAAGCGGAGGAGGACCTATGATGATAATTGAAAGCTGACTTCATCAGCAAATCATATTGAGATTCCTTCCGTCATCTCTTTTTTTTTTAAATAACAGTGAGCAGATGTAGTCAGTGGGGACAATCAGAGATTACCGTCTATGGCAGGTAATATGGGAAACAATCAGAGATTACCGTCTATGGCAGGTAATATGGGAAACAATCAGAGATTACCGTCTATGGCAGGTAATATGGGACACAATCAGAGATTACCGTCTATGGCAGGTAATATGGGACACAATCAGAGATTACCGTCTATGGCAGGTAATATGGGACACAATCAGAGATTACCGTCTATGGCAGGTAATATGGGACACAATCAGAGATTACCGTCTATGGCAGGTAATATGGGACACAATCAGAGATTACCGTCTATGGCAGGTAATATGAGACACAATCAGAGATTATTATCTATGGCAGGTAATATGAGACACAATCAGAGATTACCGTCTATAGCAGGTAATATGAGACACAATCAGAGATTACCATCTGTGGCAGGTAATATGAGACACAATCAGAGATTACTATCTATGGCAGGTAATTTACTTATAAAGGGAGTCATAAATGGGAAAATCGCTCTGCCATTTCTAGACTTAAACTTAACCCCTACTAGTTGGAGTGATAGAAAGATTAACAGCTTATGTTTAAGAAGTGCAATTTTTCTAAAAAAAATAAAAATAAAAGTATCAAACTCCTATTTATGTCCGACGTGTCATAAAGAAAAAAAACTGAAAATATAGTGCAGTAAACAGTACACAGTGCAGTAAACAGTACATTTTGGTATACGGAAAGAAAATGCCGGAAGCCCGTTCAGGAGCGTTCAGCCAGAAAAAAAAACACTGTGTTTTTGTCAATTTATAGACATTGTCATAGATATTGATTATTTCCTTTTGTATTAAAAGTGTTGTAACAGGGCAAGATCGATGGATACAGTGCACAGATATCACAACTAACCTCTGTGACAAATGTACTTTGAAAAATGTCCCGACTGTAAACCCATTTGTGACATTTTCTTGTTTTGTTGGTCCATTCATTTTGTGTGACATCTTTAACAAACAGTTCACACTGCGAGTACATCTTCTTCTCACTCTGCCACGGGATGGATCTGTTGATGAGGTCATCGTGCCACTGGCCTTGACTTTTGTACGTGTCATTGTCCAGTTCCGGAATGGCGCACCTGTGATATTCAAACATACGATCTCAATTTTAAATTATGGATCTCGATAAAATCAATTTCATTCAAAAGTCAATTTATAATCAATATTTTATCTTTGTATGCAAAGACCAGCGCACCGAACAATTTACTATTGAGAGCAGTGACTTTGTGACTCAAGAGCAGCCGAGCTGCAATGATGAAGTCGGCAGTGTAAAACAGTGGTTGTTGTAATTGTTGTGACTATATTAAATGTAGTATTTTCATGAACCTACAAATGTGCTTTGGTGATTAAGAGCATTTAACAATGTATTAGTTGGCATCACGTATGGTAAGAAATATTTATACAGTATTAGCTCATCCGTTCAAACGTTTATGGGGGGGGGGGGGGGAAGGTTCTTGGCAAAGTTTTCTTTGGGTGCCCTATGTATGTAGACACTTGAAGGCCCCTATGCATATATGACCTTAAGGACAGCGCTTGCAAATATTAGATCTTTATTGATTTTGAAAACCGGTGTGCCCACTCTACCCAAACCCCGGGCATAATTTAATACCTATCTACAAAAGGTGCTAAAAGGTGCTTATGTTGCCCTTTCTTGTTGCTGGCAAAATTAATGTCCATGGAAGAATCCCTTGGGACGGAGAGAGGTCTTAGGCAGTTTTTCTAAGACTCACCTATGATCTGGTACAGCTAGAACAAACACAGCCGCTAAGATGTGGAAAGATGCTGGTATAGATACAAGACAAGCCAATAGAAACATACGTTTCTGGTAAGTTCCGAATTCACCAAGTTCTTAAATCACATTGTCGAACTTCATTATCGTAAATGGACAGACAGCTCAACTGGAATTTTGATGGACACAGCTTAACTTGATTTTAATGGACAGACAGCTCAACTGGAATTTTGATGGACACAGCTCAACTTGATTTTAATGGACAGACAGCTCAACTTGATTTTTATGGATGTGCAGTTCAACTTGATTTCAAAACAGTTTTTAATTCGGGAACTGAAAGTTTTAAATACTAAATGTAAGCATTCTGTAATGATAGAACTAAAAACAATACTTACTAGTTCAAACTTAGCCTGTTTGGTGTTATTTACACTGTCAATGTAAATGTTTGATATTATATACACTGTCAGTGCAAATGTTTGGTGTTATATACACTTTCAATGCAAATGTTTGATATTATATAAACTTTCAGTGTAAATGTTTGGTGTTATATACACTGTCAGTGTAAATGTTTGGTGTTATATACACTGTCAATGTAAATGTTTGGTGTTATATACACTGTCAGTGTAAATGTTTGGTGTCATATACACTGTCAGTGTAAATGTTTGGTGTCATATAAACTGTGTCAATGAAAATGTATCTTATCGAAACATTTTGTTTCAAACGTAATCATTGATGAATAAAGGGACAACGATTAAAAAATTAGGTTAAGACTGCTTCTCTGCCAGGCAGTTGCTAAATACTTTCAAATCAAACTGATGCCCATTTCCGAATTCAATGTTTTCACGGTTTGACAGTTTTTAATATAATGGACATTTTTTTTTTGTAATTTTAAAAATTATTTCACATTTTTTTTGTGTATATAAAAAACTGCATTAATTCATTTCCAAACATTTCGTTGTAAAATACAAACAGCATTTTTTAAAAGTCTTAGAAACTTTTGAAAGAAAAGGTTATTTGCCGAAAAATGACCCCGCTCAGACACGTGAATTAAAGTTGTAGCTTGGCACATAATTTTCATTGACATATAAATAACAGAATGTCAAAATTATCTTATAACACTTGTTAAATGCCAAGTACAAAATAAAAATATTTCATTTTGTTGTCTGGTGTTTTTATTGATTTCATAAACTATTTAGGTTCTTCTTTACTTTAATTTGATCTATTTCGTTATTCATATGTTTTGCCTGACGTGCAAAATGTAAACCATATAAAAAAATCATTCTATGTTTATAATTCTCTTCGTCGTCTAACCATGCGAGACAGCTGTAAAAAAGTTGATTAGCCTGAGGGTTATTTTAGAATAACTGTTTGTATACCCTACCTTCATTCTATTATATCATCGCTGAAAATTCGTTTCTGAATAGAAAATAAAACCAGCATTTTCCCTTTTAGTTTTGAATCCCTTTTTTAAAAGACAAAACTAGAAACTGGTATTTAAGGATTAAGCCAGGGCTATTGCTGATTATTACGCATTTGGCAATTCAATCGAGGAGTGAAACCTGGTATGATATATGGAAATGTAAAAGTAGTAAAGGGGAAAAACAGAAACAATGTGAGGATTTAGATGAACCAATTTTCCCCCCATGATTAAGATGGCTTTTTTGACAGCATTGGCTCTTTCAGTGTGTGAAGTCCCTGTAAGGATGAAATGAAATCTCTTAGATCCTTTAAACCACTAATGGGACGGCTTTTATTGTGCCCTTTTTTCATCCGCACCATAGCCGATAGTGCAATGATCATGGGAGATATAGCGGGGACTTAGGCCGTGACCTGAAATATCCATTGGTCCTCACCGGGAATAGAACCAGGGACCCTCAGGTCGACAGTCGAGTGCTTTATCACACGACCATCCGTCCCCCTGGCTCTTCCAGTAACAACATGGACAATCGAGAGATCATTTAGCACTTTAAGACCAGTAAAAACGTGGCTACGCTCAACAACTGGTGATGATCGTTTATCTGGTCTTTGTATGATGAGTATCGAAAATGTCAAGAAAATGTTATCAATCGATTTGAACAAATACCAAGACGTTTACAACTTTTGTTCTAGAACAAAAAAATTAAAATTACAATATTATTTCTGTATCAGTGAAATTTATAATTTTATACTCTATTTTATTAGTATAGTAACTGTTTGATACTGAAACCATTCTTTTAAAAAATTACAATAAAGTAATCAGTTATACTTAAGATATAATTCTTTTTTATGTTTGATATATGTACACGTTCTTCAATGTAATAAACTTTCAGGAAATTTAGTTCAGTTTTATTGTGACAACTTTATGACATTTTTCCAAAAATGCCCCCCCCCTTTGGCCCTCTTGAATACGCCCATGCTTCTAACGTATGGCTTTCTTTAGTAATTTTGGATCTCCTCTACCCCGAGTATTTTTTTAGTACCACTGCATATCATTGCGTGTGACACTTCAACGCCCCAAAATATGTAGAGTAGTATGTGAATGATCCCAAGTTGATAAGAAGCAAATAAATAAACAATCTAATTATCACCACGCTTAATATTTCTAGTAGTGATAATTTATATAAACTAGCTGTACCCTGCAAAACCTTTGCATAGAGTTATATCCCCGTATGCTTGATCGCTAGGCTAGGTTATTTTTTGGTTTCGGGCAGATCCGATTTTTTTCATGGTTGTATTTTAAACTGGAATACTGTTGTATTCATTCTTTACTTTCGATTTAACGCACACTGGAAATGAGTATTATTATATATCATATTCGTTTGATATATTTATTTATTAACGTTTCAGTGCACTTAAAATAATAATTAGAAAAAAATATGGCATAGTAAATACAATTAATAAAGAAATAGAAAAGAAAAGGAACTGACCTGTGTGCTGTAAATCAGTAAGACATGTTGTCAACTCTATACACCCATGAGTGTTTCACAGCACTGACCTGTAGACCAGATATCGTTGTGACTGTATAATGTCAACTCTATACACCCGTGAGTGTTTCACAGCACTGACCTGTAGACCAGATATCGGTGTGACTGTATAATGTCAACTCTATACACCCATGAGTGTTTCACAGCACTGACCTGTAGACCAGATATCGTTGTGACTGTATAATGTCAACTCTATACACCCGTGAGTGTTTCACAGCACTGACCTGAAGATCAGATATCGGTGCGACTGTATAATGTCAACTCTATACACCCGTGAGTGTTTCACAGCACTGACCTGTAGACCAGATATCGGTGCGGCTGTATAATGTCAACTCTATACACCCGTGAGTGTTTCACAGCACTGACCTGAAGATCAGATATCGGTGCGACTGTATAATGTCAACTCTATACAGCCGTGAGTGTTTCACAGCACTGACCTGTAGACCAGATATCGGTGCGACTGTATAATGTCAACTCTATACACCCGTGAGTGTTTCACAGCACTGACCTGTAGACCAGATATCGGTGTGACTGTATAATGTCAACTCTATACACCCGTGAGTGTTTCACAGCACTGACCTGTAGACCAGATATCGGTGCGACTGTATAATGTCAACTCTATACACCCGTGAGTGTTTCACAGCACTGACCTGTAGACCAGATATCGGTGCGACTGTATAATGTCAACTCTATACACCGTGAGTGTTTCACAACAACCTGTCTATCGTGCTGTGGGAGATGCATAACAAGAAGATAAAGTTGAGCATCGTGATGACATGCTAAGTGATCGTCCCACACATAACAACATTAGCATAGAAGATGGTGGGAGACAGTGGGACAGATGCTGGTACAGAAATAATATCATTGACTTGTAACTAGGGTTCGAAAATTACGCGTAAGATTGGCGCGCGTAACATACTAGATAAATATAAGTAAGAGCTCATATGTAATGAGGTCGGCATCAAACCCTTGTGATAGACTGTGGTCGAAGTCAGCACTAAGTTTTTTGAAGTAAATCAGCTTACGTCTTTTGTGACAAACATTATGACAGCAGTTGTGTGAATCAATAAAATATAAATTGCTTCTCTGTAATGCTAAACAGAATCAAATGTTCAAAGACAGCCTATTTTCTGAATTAAATAAGTCCTGTTGTACCATTCTATGTAACTAAACATCTATTCTGTGTAACTTAACATTCATTCTTTGTAACTAAACATCTTTTCTGTGTAACTAAACACCCATTCTATGTAACTAAACATACATTCTTTGTAACTATACATCTTTTCTTTGTAACTAAACATTCATTCGATGTAACTGTTACGATCGCACCCCCTCTCATCACAGCTCCCCTCCCCCCATATTATGTCTCCCTCATCGCCACACCTGTGGTCAGCGTAGCACAGTTTAAAGTGACCGAGATCAAAGCCCTACTGGACTCGGGTAAAACCTCCGAGTCAGGCTTTGATGTCCGTAACGCCCCTCCCCCCTATCCCCACCCACCAGATCGGGGACCAGAAGTTTTAAGTGTGTTGTATTAGTGTTAGATTGGAGTTTGGACAGTGTGAGAGATACAGTCGAGCAGTCACGAGTAGTTTGAATAAAGTTCATTTATTTTATATTTCAAATCAATAAGTGTTGACTTATCTGTTGATATATCTGTGTCTTTGGAAGTCCAGCAACAATTTAAGGAAGATATTAAGAAAACCCGTAACAGTAACTAAACATCCATTCTTTGTAACTAAACACCCATTCTATACAACTAAACATCCATTCTGTGTAACTAAACATCTTTTCTGTGTAACTAAACATTCATTCTATGTAACTAAACATTCATTCTATGTAACTAAACATCCAAGTTACATTTAATAAGATTTTAAAATTTTGTTTAATAAAACATATTTCTATATCATTAATGAATGAACAAAAATTTGTGTGTTTCCATTTGGCTTTCAACGCCCCCTTTCCGTTTAGCTTATCGCCCCAAAAGTGAAAACAAAACATCTTCCATCGCTTCCCCCTCCCTCCCCCGGGGAATGGTTCCATCACACCATATGTGCGCCCAGGTCATGAGTTCTGAGGAGTCACATAGGTGCCATGAGTTCGTAAGAGCCACATAAAGACCAAATGTACAAGTATTTTTAGAGACCGTTATTTTCTTCAGCGTCCCACGGGCTTCAACGAACCCCAGTCCGCGTCAGGCAAAATTACACAATACGTGTACACAAAGTGTGTTATGTCATAAATTACCGAACCAGGGCCGCTCATTGGGTTTATTTGGAGGTCTTTATGACCAGTGCCGGACCTAACTATCGCGAGGCCCTATGTGAAACGGATTGCGCGGGGCCCAGTCTGGGTAGAAATAAGGATAATATTTGAAAATTTACATTTTGTATTAAAAAATAATATCTTCTTTGTATATACATGATCAATGACTACTGTAATCATACACATGATCAATGACTACAATATACATGAACAGGACAATAACCTATGACTACTCTATGTTCGACCTATGACCATCGTGTACATGACCTTTGACCACTACATGTATGACCTATGGCCTATGAATACTTTATACGCATGACATATAACATGACTACTGCGTATGTTAAGATAAAACATAATGCACTGCACAGGGCCAAAGGGTGCAGGGTCCACAATCCCATGTAAAGTCAAAAAATATTCACCGCTGGATTGGTTCGCCTCCAAGTCTATTAGCCCACTGACAGTACGCTTGAAAGCACAACGACCACACTGCTCACATATGAATAAAAAACAGAATTTGTATTTTTGTTTGTTTTATCCTATATTTCATGTTTTATTTTTAAAACTACTCCAAAGAATCCACTGAGAATGTTGGATTACAGTTTCCCAAAGAATCCACTGAGAATGTTGGATTACAGTTTCCCAAAGAATCCACTGAGAATGTTGAATTACAGTTTCCCAAAGAATCCACTGAGAATGTTGGATTACAGTTTCCCAAAGAATCCATTGAGAATGTTGAATTACAGTTTCCCAAAGAATCCACTGAGAATGTTGGATTACAGTTTCCCAAAGAATCCACTGAGAATGTTGAATTACAGTTTCCCAAAGAATCCACTGAGAATGTTGGATTACAGTTTCCCAAAGAATCCACTGAGAATGTTGAATTACAGTTTCCCAAAGAATCCACTGAGAATGTTGGATTACAGTTTCCCAAAGAATCCACTGAGAATGTTGGATTACAGTTTCCCAAAGAATCCACTGAGAATGTTGGATTACAGTTTCCCAAAGAATCCACTGAGAATGTTGGATTACAGTTTCCCGATTTAGTTGTGATACTCTCCATTTTTTGATAACCTAAACTGTTTTTATTTTTCTCACTGAGAAATAAAAGAAATAAATATATCAGCATTATTTCATTATCTTGACATTATCAGCCATATTTCATATGTATGTAAAATATACGTATTGTATCAGCCATTCGTCATATTAAAGTAATATATATATATATATATATATATATATATATATATATATATATTATCAGCCATGTGTCATATGTATGAAAGATTTGCATAATTATCAGCCATTTGTCATATGTATGTAATATATACATAATAACCAATCATTTGTCATATGTATGTAATATATTCATATTATAAATAATTGTACACAATATTTTTTTTTGCTTCCACCTTCCAAAGTTCTTGGCATCCTCTACAGAATCAGGTAACGTTTTATTAGTTGTCTCAGGTAGTAACAGTGCAAGTAGTCCAGTCACTGTGCTAGTTCCACCAAATATAAGTAGTGGTAGCATTACAGCCATTTCTCCTTGGGTGACACAACCCTGTATGTAATGAAGGTATACCAAAATACATGTTAAATGGTTTCTCAGCTTTATCTATTTATTAGTTTTTTTTACTTTATTTTGACAGTAGTATTACAGTGAAACAAAGTAACAGTTAAACACAAAGAAACAGTTAAACACAAAGTAACAGTTAAACACAAAGTAACAGTTAAACACAATGCAACAATTAAACACAAAGTAACAGTCAAACACAATGCAACAATTAAACACAAAGTAACAGTCAAACACAAAGTAACAGTTAAACACAAAGTAACAGCTAAACACAAAGTAACAGTTAAACACAAAGTAACAGTTAAACGCTAAGTAACAGTTAAACACAAAGTAACAGTTAAACACAAAGTAACAGTTAAACACAATGTAACAAAGATTCGAATTAATTTTTTTGTGGATTGTTTTCAACTTTAATGACGAGGCGTGTACTTAGCTAATAAAAAAAGTGATGTAAATGATTTCCTTTTTGTGATGTTCAAGATATTGACTAAAATAAATCAAATTCTTTTCTACATTATATTTAGGTGAAAGGATAGGGGGAGAAGTTTAATTATTGAAGAAATTTTTAAAATAAGGACCTTTTTGAAAGTATTTTATTTTTATCTGGTGTTAACAAATCCCATAATTCCAACCAGTTTAAAATTGCTACCTGGCATAAGTTTGGGAAGTAAAATTGTCTAGTTTATCGTAGTTATTAAAAACATTTATATACATTCTTTGTCCCAATAGACCTTCTGGACATAAAATAATCCGTAAATATTTCTGAAAAAATTATTTAAAAAGTAATGCTCAAACATCGTAAACATTTAGATCGTTAATTTAAGATAATATTGTTTGTAGTAATTAGGGGTGAAAGTTGGCAGTTTCAGCAATATAAGGGAAGATAACTCATAAAGTCAGCAATAAAAAGAAAATATAATTTACTATGTCAGCGACGTAAGGAGCCAGTATGGCTCCAATCTTGGACACGACGGAACTAATAGCGATCCCAGAGTTTCTGAAGGCGGCAGGAAATATCTCCTCGGTATAATTGTAAACAGCAATGATGGATGCTGACGCTCCAAGTTTACCAACAAGATACAAAATGAAAGTTGTCAATGGCAGACCTGTTATAGATGATATTATATATCAGCATTTCTTTCTTATAGCGGAACTACTCATTGATATAAAAAAAATTAAATACAGTTATAAGTCAATTTGAGAATAAATATATCATTGTCATTGTCCGCCAATATATATATGCTAAGTCAAATTGTTTTATTAAAGGGAAAGCCATCACCTGAATCAGTGAAAACAGCAGGAAACAGCGTACATAAACAGGCTACACCTGCTGTCAACATAAACAGACATTGCAACAGTTTTCTATCAGCAGTCTCCATGAAAATCAAACAAACGATGCACGCGACTAATTCAACAACAGCAGACAGGCCAAAATTGACGTAAACGTCACCAGATAGGTTTCCAACGTAAAAACTCAAACCGTAGTAAACCAAACTTGCCACAAACCTGCGATCACAAAAAGGATAGCAATAATTATGTTTTTACTTATTTTTTTTTATTTTCCAATAAGAAATACTTGCAAATCTTATGGAGAGACACAATGGGTGACTGTCTAGATCCCCCCACTTCAAAAGTTCTCCTTCAAGTATTATTTAAAGTTTCCTTACCCATAAAAGCTACTGGGGCAAATGAAGTGTAAAATTAATCTTTATTCTGTAGCCACCGCATTAAAAGTGATTGTGTGCTTAGCCCGACGCCCAGCCGCCTTTTTACTTCCCCAACTTAAGTCAGGTACTAATATAAATCTGATTGGGCGTTTCAGTCAATTTTCACCAGGATCTGCCAATATTCCCATTGTTCCCACCAAGAATCGAACCCGGCACTCTCAGCTCGACAGCCCAGCGCTCTACACACTTCAAAGATCCCCCACCTCCCACCCCTCTTTTAAATCTAATGCTGAAAGAGCCTCGCCAAGTTTATTTTTTGTCTTGGAACTCCAGATCATCTGTGAAAGTCTGTACCTAGGGCATCTAATACTTATAAATTGGTCATGTTTAACAGATAGGCCGACATGTTTCAAACTTTATTGAGTAAAGTCTTCTACTCCATAAAAATTTCATAAATCTACCTTCTGGATATTATTTGAATTTAAATAGATAATTTGAACTTTGTACAACCGTTGTTTACTGACCAGTTTAAGAAAATAATCAAACACTGAATAGTAAAATCAAAGTTTGTCATCATTTGCCAGACTTTCTCTCCTTTAGTATCCAATTCAATATCCTCCAAGTTTGCCACTTTGTCTGATAAGATAACATGATTCACTTTAGCCGCTTGTTTTATTATTTCAGAAGCTTCCTTCAGCCTGTGTCTGGTAATTAACCACCTCGCAGATTCATTCAACAACCTGTGAGATGTCACAACATTCATTGCGTTAGTTATCTTTACATAAAGTTTGTGTACATGTTTCGTTGACAGAGCAGTTCTTACTTTACTGGGGGCTCTTGGAGAAAGTAAATGTAAAAGTGAATGTTAAAGTGAATGTAAAAATAATTGTGAAAGTAAATGTAAAAGTAAATGTAAAAGTAAATGTAAAAGTAGCTGTAAAAGTAAATGTAAAAGTAAATGTAATGGTAAATGTATAGGTAAATTAAAAGTAAATGTAAAAGTGAATGTAAAGGTTCCCGGCTAAAACATTCGAAGCCTTATGAAAAAATTCTTTGGCTTTACAAATCTTAGGTCCCTTATAATTTTTGACCAATGGGGGCCCTCTGTTTAGCCCTAGACCCCTCACAGAAGCTTAGAGTGGCATTATTATTCATTCTCTAAAATTAGTTAACAACTCTTGAGTAGCTATGTGTTGAAATGTTTATTTAAAAACATACTACGAAAAAAAAATCAAATTAGTCTGGGACCAAGTCAATTCGCCTAGTTACCCCATCCACACTTACTATAAGTACAATTTAAGTAAAAAAAAGGCAATAATTACAGAATATATGAAAGGAAAATGAAGTTGACACATGTACAGAAAATCAGTAGGCTATTCCAATCACGTAGTCCGTAGGCAACGCCAGTTAAAATAAAGAGCCCGGCACACCAGAAGAACTCCACGATAAATCCAGAATACGTCCGTTTACTTGGGCCGACTAACTCAGTTCCTGAGAAATAAAAATATAATTTCAAACATAAAATAAAAGTTCAATGTACTGCAATATTTACAACAACAAAAAAAAATGATATATATATATATATATAAAACTGGTAGATTATAATCTGTCTTTCATGTTATTGATTTGGTGGCGGATCTAACGGTGGGCGCCCCGAGCATCTGAAGAGTCCCCCCCCCAGCCCACCCCCCTAAAACTTTACATTTTTTCTCGTACCTTTCTTTTTACTTTCTCCCTGTATATTTTCTACTGCTTAGAGAATCTCAAGCGACCACAACACTTCTCTTGTGAACTTCACTTAACTTTTGTGAGTGGTTCAGTTTTTGTCTAACGTCAGTCGATTCTTCTTTTCCCGCTGCTATCAAACGCCATTTTATTGGCCAAGATAAGAGACCATTATATTATCTTAGCTTAAATACTATTAATAACTAAGGTTTGATTAACTTAAGATGAAGGTCCCTTCGCTAGGCTAAGATGCCATTAGCTTAGCTACGATTAGACTTTTAATTAGCTTAGTTCTGATGTCATTAGCTTGGCTAAGATTGGAAGCTATAAGTTTAGATTTCATGTCATTAGCTTAGAGTAGTAGCGCACTTCTCTATCAACACTAGATGTTGTCATTTGTTACAAATGAAATTAAGGTCAAAAGTTATAATTTTCCCTGAGTGTTGAAGTGTTATTGATATCACCATTCTTTCATCATTGTGTTGCATTACTTCAAGGGGTACTTCAAGGGGTACTTCAATGAATGCTTCAATGGATACTTCAATGAATGCTTCAATGAATGCTTCAATGGATACTTCAATGAAAGCTTCAATGAATACTTCAACAGAACAACATATCTGAATGATACACATCTGCTGAAACTTGGACATTTCGTCTAGGCAAGGTTTGGTTAATAATTGAAAGACTGGGTTCCAATAGTCGTTAAGTCCTAAATTATCGAAAATAAGTGAGTGTTGGGGTCGTAGATGACACACCATCTGAAATGTGTGAGTGTTGGGGGTCGTAGATGACACACCATCTGAAATGTGTGAGTGTTGGGGGCTTAGATGACACACCCTTTGAAATGTGTGAAAGTTGGGGGTCGAAGATGACACACCATCTGAAATGTGTGAGTGTTGGGGTCGTAGATGACACGCCATCTGAAATGTGTGAGTGTTGGGGGCTTAGATGACACACCCTTTGAAATGTGTGAAAGTTGGGGGGGGGGGGGGGGGTTGAAGATGACACACCATCTGAAAAGGTCTTGGTGCCTGAAGGTGCCAAGTCTCTATTTGAACCCATGCTTTAAAAAAGTTGAATTTTACTAGTAAAACTGAACACAGATAAAACTTACAAACGAGCCTTTCTATTTTATTATTAAAATGAACTTGTGCGTAATGGGAACCAAGTCTTTCAATTGTTGACAGAGAATCTAATAACAAAGTGACTACACAACATTTTGAAGATTCTCTACACATAAAAAGTTCCTATTTCTAATTAAAATATGAGTTATAACATATAAAGGAATGATGACCCACATTTTTTTGCCCTATATCAGATTTTTCTTCCAGACCACCATTGGTCCACAGTCAACTAGTCTCAAACTGTTGTTTGAGTTGAATTGTAAACATACAAATAAAGTAATAAAGGTGTGCCTTTTTAAAGTGCTACATACCTATTATGTATGCAGAGTGAAATAGTCCACTTCCAAAGAAAGCCCCAAAAAATTTCAGAGTGGCAAATAGAACGTAGGAGCGAACAAAACCTGTAGCCAGACCACAGGCGAATTGACCAGTTGTGCCCAGAACTAAAATTTTCTTACGTCCTAGTCTAACAGAATTAGAATAGAGTTGAGACGTGCAACATACAACTAAACATGAATATATTTGTAGAGTTGATACGTGCAACATACAACTAAACATAAATATATTTGTAGAGTTGATACGTGCAACATACAACTAAACATAAATATATTTGTAGAGTTGATACGTGCAACATACAACTAAACATGAATATATTCGTAGAGTTGATACGTGCAACATACAACTAAACAGGAATATATTCGTATAGTTGATACGTGCAACATACAACTAAACATAAATATATTTGTAGAGTTGAGACATGCAACATACAACTAAACATGAATATATTTGTAGAGTTGATTCTTGAAACATACAACTAAACATGAATATATTTGTAGAGTTGAGACGTTCAACATACAACATGAATATATTTGTAGAGTTGATTCTTGAAACATACAACTAGACATGAATATATTTGTAGAGTTGAGACGTGCAACATACAACTAAACATGAGTATATTTGTAGAGTTGAGACGTGCAACATACAACTAAACATGAACATATTTGTAGAGTTGAGACGTGCAACATACAACTAAACATGAATATATTTGTAGAGTTGAGACGTGCAACATACAACTCAACATGAATATATTTGTAGAGTTGAGTCGTGCAACATACAACATGAATATATTTGTAGAGTTGAGACGTGCAACATACAACTAAACATGAATATATTTGTAGAGTTGAGACGTGCAACAGACAACATGAATATATTTGTAGAGTTGATTCTTGAAAAATACAACTAGACATTAATATTTTTGTAGAGTTGAGACGTGCAACATACAACATGAATATATTTGTAGAGTTGATTCTTGAAACATACAACTAGACATTAATATATTTGTAGAGTTGAGACGTGCAACATACAACTAAACATGAATATATTTGTCAATTTAGTAAAAATAAAATCTTTAATGTACCCATGATTATGAATTTTGAGATTAGATTTAAAATAAGCCACCGTCATAAACTCATAAGTACACACAGTCATAAGTATACACAGTCATAAGTACACACAGTCATAAATACACACCTTTCTAAACAATTAGTGGTGTCAGTGGTGATGCACATTTCAATTTTAAGTATATTAACTGGTCTACAATTCTACACAAACAATTGTGCACAATTTCAAGGGAAATTTTTTATTGCAGTAAACCTAACATATGTCTGTCAAATTCCAGCCAGAATATACGAAGCCTTACCGGTATCATTGCATATAATTCAGAAAATATACAGTATTACTGGAAGTCTTGCATATAATATTCATAACATATAAAGTATTACTGGAAGTCTTGCATGAAATATTCATAACATATAAAGTATTTCTGGAAGTCTTGCATATAATATTCATAACATATAAAATATTACTGGAAGTCTTGCATGTAATATTCATAAAATATAAATTATTTACTGGAAGTCTTGCATATAATATTCATAAAATATAAATTATTTACTGGAAGTCTTGCATATAATATTCAGAACATATGAAGTATTGTTTGTACATATAAAATACTTATACAAGTGAGACAGAGATCCCAGGATGAGAGATCCAGCCAACCCTCCCGTCATCATGGCCATGTTAGCATAGGCTCTGTATGACACGTGATCACAGACCATGTCCACCTGTTAATGGAGTCGAGCAACTTTTTTCAAAAGTTTATAACAGTTTTATAAAAAGTTTACTTCGAGAATTGTAATAACATGATACTTTTTTTTTTCATGACATCGCCTTAAATGCATATGATGACATTTATCATCTGGATATTAAATTAAGACACATTGTTACACAGTCCGACTTATCAGAATAAGAATTTCTAGCACGTGTAGATTAGTAACTACTATAATTACAGTACCTGAGTATTGTAAGGGAGAGTTTTAATAAAGTGACATGACTGACGACTCACCTCTGTGACAAATGTACTTTGAAAAATGTCCTGACTGTAAACCCATTTGTGGCATTTTCTTGTTTTGTTGGTCCAGTCACTTTGTGTGACATCTTTAACGAACAGTTCACACTGTGAGTACATCTTCTTCTCACTCTGCCACGGGATGGATCTGTTGATGAGGTCATCGTGCCACTGACCTTGACTTTTGTACGTGTCATTGTCTAGTTCCGGAATTGCGCACCTGGAAAATATGAATAGTTCTATTAACGAAAACTCTTAATAAAGCATTTTTTGTTAATTCACTGTTAAGTACCATCAGCTATTGCTTTAATCTACAAATTGTTTTTAGATTGTTATTATTGTTATTAGTGTTATTAATACGTCGCATTTGACTGTGTTATTTAAACAGATTGTTTATATATCCAAATAGGCCAGAGTCACTGTCACTTTTTGTTCATGTCGTATTCACAGGTCCCAGAGGCCGACACGCCAATATATATTGAATACGAACATAAAATACCATGCCAGGATTATCGGGCAGCGGGGCCACCCATTCTGTGTAAGCTTAGGGTCACCACAACCTTTGTAATTCATAGTCTATTTTTTTTAATTATTAATGCCGACATACGTTACTGGTGTTCAATAGTTGTTTCACTTCTTAATGCCCACATACGTTACTGGTGTTCAATAGTTGTTTCATTTCTTAATGCCGCATATGTTACTGGTGTTCAATAGTTGTTTCACTTCTTAATGCCCACATACGTTACTGGTGTTCAATAGTTGTTTCATTTCTTAATGCCGCATATGTTACTGGTGTTCAATAGTTGTTTCATTTCTTAATGCCCACATACGTTACTGGTGTTCAATAATTGTTTCACTTCTTAATGCCCACATACGTTACTGGTGTTCAATAGTTGTTTCATTTCTTAATGCCGCATAGGTTACTGGTGTTCAATAGTTGTTTCACTTCTAAATGCCCACATACGTTACTGGTGTTCAATAGTTGTTTCATTTCTTAATGCCGCATAGGTTACTGGTGTTCAATAGTTGTTTCACTTCTAAATACCCACATACGTTACTGGTGTTCAATAGTTGTGTTTGTATTTCGTTAAAAGCTGGAAATTATTTAAATTGTTTCATTATATTCTTTTTGTCTCAGATACAACTACACAAATTCTCATCAGTGGCGTAGCTAGGGCGATTCGCCCCTGGGGACACTTTTTTCTTCCTACCATTTCAGTATTTTATTCTCTATGGGAATGGGGCGGCATTTTTAGAATCCACAAATTACATCCCCTGGTATTCATAGGGTAAAAAAAATTCTATTTTTGTTACAAACTTTACATTTTTCTTTGACTCAGGTTTATTAACTTAATCGCGAGCAGTGTAATTGAGACAGCACTGACAAGGATAAATCTAAAAGAAGGTAATTAGTTTATTAACTTAATCGCGAGCAGTGTAATTGAGGCAGCACTGACATGGATAAATCTAAAAGAAGGTAATTAGTTTATTAACTTAATCGCGAGCAGTGTAGTTGAGACAGCACTGACATGAATAAATCTAAAAGAAGGTAATTAGTTTATTAACTTAATCGCTAGCAGTGTAATTGAGACAGCACTGACATGGATAAATCTAAAAGAAGGTTATTAGTTCAAAGACATTTTTTTCTTCAAAGTATGCATGGACGTCTCCCACTACAACAATTCATTGACATAAAAAAAAATTCATCAATACAGCTAGAGACAGAGGCGTCCCTAGGGGTTTGGGGGCCCGGGGGGCTTGGCCTTTTTGGGGGCCCCTGCAGATTTGACATACGATATCATGACATGAGATAACGTACTTAATAAATGTATGTCTAAATTCAAATTAGTACAGTATATCAATAAAAATAACAAGAAATAATCATTAAAACTCTTTTAATGAATAATTCCATAGTTTAGTGACGAGATAATGCACAAGTGACAAATCTCAATTCATTTCGCCTCACGTTGTGCTTTCTGTGCAGTAAAGGCATTTATAACATCATCTAAGTCAATGTTGTCTTGTATTTTTGACTTCACTTACATTAAAGCCATGCTGCTAAGCCTTTCTTGCGTCATTGTACTCCTGATATAGTTTTTGATTTTACTTAGAGTTTTGAGAATAATCTCTCAGATGATGCAATGGAAGTGGCCTGAGTTAGTATTCGGATGGAGGTTGCAAGGTTTGAGCTAACATCATTATCATATGAAGCCAGCTTCCTCAATAGGTCAGTTGGTGATTGTGGTACTGGTTTGTTGATGAAAGTGTTCTTGCATCAATGACACCATTGAAAAAGTGATTTGCCTGTATGTCATCATACAAACAGGAAAAAGTAACAGTTTTTCATCAGTGTGTAATCATCCATAGAATTCAAGAGGTGTATTGGTTTAAGAAGAACCCCAAAGGTGCCCACATGGTTTTGCAACCTTTGGAATCTATCCTTTCATCTCCATATGAAGTCTGTCAAGCACTTCTGTCGCAACACTTTTGACTTGCAGTTCTATTTACAGTCCTACATCAGAACTCAACTCCCCATCAAGTCTTTTCTTTCTTCTGGTTGTTTTGCCTACAGGAAATCCATAGCATTCAATGCCTTCTTTTGCTCTTTCGATGGATTGGGTGATCAGTTTCGTCCGTTTCTCTTCATTTTGATGAAAGCATGAAAGGGTCTTAATCTCTTCAACATCTTTGTCAAGCTGCAAGGAAAGTGACGACGTAGCTTCTTCTCTTGAGTACCACCATGTAGGCCTACTACTCTCCTTTTTTAGTTTCCCGGCTCCAGTTTCTTTCAGTTTGGTCTATCTCTGGGGTGAATTGGAAAAAAGGTTGAGCAATTCATGAAAAAAGGTGACAATTGCTAGATCTATTTCAGCAGAATGAAGAGCTGCCAAGTTGAGAGAGTGATTATCACAGTTCAGAAATGTTACGTTTGGATTTATGTCTAAGAGACGTTTCTGCCGGCCAGACCGACGGCCACTCATTGTGGCTGCGTTATCATAGATTTGATCTGTGCACAGATTTAAAGTCTAGTTCAATGTCTTAAAGAGTCTTCAGAACAGGTTCTTCATTATGTTGTGCATCTTGCTTCACAATTTCAAAATAACCAAGGAATGACTCTTTTATTTCAAAATTCTCGACATCCAAGTTACGAACTTTAAGGGATACTTGTTCTTTGTGAGAAACATCTGGAGTGGAATCAAACATCAGAAAAATGTAACAAACTTGCTTGACTTTCCCAACAATTGATTCCCTATCTTTATTGCCCATCAAGCTTATGAACTCATGTTGAATTATTCAAGTGATGTTACGTAACTTCATCAAATTCTGCAAGAAATTTCAAATATTCTAGGAAGTTCCCAGGACTTGGAGAATCTAGTACTTCTTTGTGGCCAAGTAAGCTTGAGTTGGTTTTTGCTAAGTACTTGACAGCTGTTGCTACACTGTTGTATCTTTATATGAATTATCTGAATGGTTATACTTATCTTCGCCATGTTCATGGTCTTCTTTGTTTTCAATGCTATTATCAGCTTTCTTCTTAAAAAACCCATCAAATTTTCCCTGATTTTGCAGCCTCTCGTCTTTCTGTAGCACGCTTTTTCCGTTTTGTAGTGTTAAAATAAAAAAAATTGGAAACTCGTTTGGGGCCCCCCCTCAAGCGGGGGCCCGGGGGGACCTTCAAATTTGGACCCCCCTCCCCCCACCCTAGCTACGCCACTGGCTAGAGAGGAACTTACCTGTGATCTGGGACAGCTAAAACAAAGACAACACCTAACATTTGAAAAGCTGCAGGTATAGAGACAAGACTGGCCAATAGAAACACACGTTTCTGATAAGTACCGAGTTCCCCAAGTTCATTAATGACGTCCTCAAACTTCATCTTGATGACTTGGTTTCATCAAACATGTCTAGAGGGAACTGAAAGTGAAGAATAAAACCAAACCCTTTTTTCATATAGTATAACCTTAACAACTTTAGCCATATACAATACAAAACTGACCTTTGTTTTTGTTTTACTTTGACTCGATCATATCCTCTCAATTTACTATGAAATGGTTGGCTAACACAGTGCTCTGTGTGTGTCTATCATCCCAGTACCAGCATAGAGTCCATCAGCAGAGAACAGCGTGTGTCTTTAAATGTGTACCAGCATATATTTATCATTTGCATACTTAGCCTCTATGTAAGTCCTTTTGTTTGTCAGTGCAACAATAACACCGGGGAGAGTCGGTGTTTGACATAGTGACATTTGATTGACATCTCGGGACTCAGAACAGCTGATTGTTAAATGATGAAATAAAATGAACTAATTATGCATTGATGTGTTTCATTAGGTCGCTTCAGATAAAAAAAAAGGACTATATTCAGAACTAGGACGTGCTAAGATATTGTGGAGAAATAATATAGTCTAAGCTTGATGACGCAATTCGGTAGGTTCCGCTCACCGCAGTAGCCATGGCGTCATTCCGCCATCTTGTGTTGTAGTTTATTGTAGATTTTAGTGTATACGTTATTTGGTACAAATGACGTATATTAAAACCGACAGTTGGGAGCACATGGTTTCTCTATACTTATAAGACTCATTTGTTGTCTGTCTGTCTGTCTGACTGTCTGTCTGTTCCCTTATAACTCAAGATCCAGACAAACAAATAACGTGAAATTTGTTACACATATACATAATTACATGGGGAAGGTTATAGGACAGGTTTCGTTTCATCTCGATGGGTAGTTTAATTGTAACTAATTTTTTTTTATTTTAGTATTTCACTATATTAAAGTAATCTCGACGGCGCCATAAATAAAATTCCTCTGTGACGTCATTTCCCGATGATCGAATAGAACTTGCGCGCTGGTGCTGTATTGTGCCTTTGTGATGCAAAGAATTGTTGATGTTTTTTCATGCTCTCTGATTTGTACAGTTTGAGGAAGGTAAAGGAATGAAGAAGGATTTTAGAAGAAGTGTGAAGCCATAATAATAAGTATATATATATATATATATATATATATATATATATAGAGAGAGAGAGAGAGAGAGAGAGAGAGAGCGGGGGAGAGAGAGAGCGGGGGAGAGAGAGAGAGATAAAGAGAGAGAGAGAGGGGGGGCAGGGGGAGAGAGGAAAGGAGGGTAGGAGGGAGGGAGGGGGAAAGAGGAGGGAGGGGATGGACAGGGGGGAGAAAAGGAGGGGGAGAGGGAGATGGGAGAGGGAGTAGGGGGAGAGGGAGAGAGAAAGGAAGGGAGGGAGAGAGGGGGTAGGGAGGGAGAGAGAGGGGAGGGAGGGAGAGAGGGTGGGAGAGAGGGAGGGAGAGAGATAAAAAGTGAGGGGGGCAGGGAGGGAGAGAGAGGGAATGAGGGAGGGAGGAAGGGGGAGAGAGGGAGGGAGAGAGAGAGGAGGGAGAGAGAGAGGTGGAAAGGGGAGGGAGGGAGAAAGGAGGGAGAGAGGGGTTAGGGAGGGAGAGAGGGGAGGGAAGGAGAGAGGGAGAGGATGGGAGAAATGGGAGGAAGAGATAAAGAGAAAGAGGGGGCAAGGAGGGAGAGAGGGAAGGAGGAGGGAGGAGGATGGACGGGGGAGAGAAAGAGGGGGAGAGGGGAGAGAGGGAGATGGGAGAGAGGGGGGTAGGGAGAAAACAGAAGGTAAACAGAAAACCTTTTTTTAAACCCGGGCAAAGCCGGGTACTGGCAACTAGTGTTTTATAATCAGTCGAGCTCTGTGCATCATAGGATGCGGATGAATGTTCTAGTAGAGTCTAGCTTTGGGCATCGATGTAGATGGATGCATATTTACAGTTTGCTATTGTACTCCTCCTGAGTTTACCTTTATGCCAGTTTATGTTCAAGAATTAAATGATTGTTGATGTTACTTCACTGGAGTTAACTTCATAATTTGAGTTGTCTGGATTATTACACCTTCTACAAGTATTATCATTATAAGGACCCGTAACAGATATCATTAAATAATTGCTGGAATCTAAAACTATTAATGGACAAATAAAAATAAAATATCAACTTCGGATCACAAAACTGAAATGCTCAAAGGAGTAAGTTGAGTTGGTAGAGTTTGGTCCATGTCATAATGGTATATTCTGGTTTTTCTTCTTCTTCTATCCCTTAACCCGTGGATGGGTCGTTGGGGTACCGTTGTTGACTGAAAACTAGTAGGTTTTCAGTCATGGTGTATCTGGGGCAGGAAATGCTTGGCGGCGCCCAACCCTCTCCAAGCTTGACCCACAGCCGGTTTTCTCCTTATCGGTGGCCCGCCTTGATCACGGACACGTAGCCGTTGGGTTCATATTTGATCTCGTCCGCCCTGGTCAGTGAATTCAATTTGGAAGTTCACACGCCCAGTGGTGCCGTGTCAGCACCACCCCTCACGCAGTTTAGCCGGTCAGCTGAGACCGTTGCCCAGGGTGTGGCGCGGGGAGCCACACGTGAGAGATTCAAGAGATGAGCGAGGACCAGTGAGCTTGACCACCCGAGGGTGCAGCTGTCAGAACATCAAAGGTACTACCTCTGCACAGAGCCCTCTATACACCCTTATTTTTTTTTGGTTCATATGCACGTTATTTTTACCCTTGTCGTTTCACTTACGTGTGAATATTTTAAATATTGGCCTGATTGAGAACACTGATATATTATGTCGTCTGAGTCATACATTGTTATTACCTGGCGAATCTACTTTTTGTTCCCATGTGGAATCGAGATTAAGGAATATATCAGTTACCTAATTAAAGAAAGGGTTGAAGAAACTATATTTTGTTGTATCTATGATATTAAGAAATAACTTTTTGAAAAAAATGGAAATAAAGCGATGGTGCAACCTTATATAAGATACCGTAAAGTTGTTAAGCACAAATGTACCAATGTTTAAATTAATCCCTACAATGTAAGTCAAAAAAAAGAAAGAATAGTGAACAGAGTATTGATAATTTGCAGAGCCACCTTTCCGGAACTGGACAATGACACGTACAATAGTCATGAACATATCCATCTCGTGGCAGAGTGAGAAAAAGATGTAGTCACAGTGTAAGTTATTTGTTAGAGATGTCACACATCCACCGAAGATCGACGTAAAGATGTTGCCACCAGATCATCGGTTGTTGGATCGTCTCAATGGCCAATGGATTCATTCATTCCTAACAATTAACACACTCTGAGATTCTGGACAAATCTCTATGGTATTAGATATTACATACATACCTAGGGGCTGATTGGAGTTCAATGTGTTATATGAAAAGAAATATAATACCCCCTCCCCCCCAATAAAGTCTGTCCTTATAAACAAGTATTCTTTTATCAAACTGTGACATCCCTCCCACCCCCGACAGTCATAAACATCACTACTTGTACTAGGACAGTTTATTCAATCCGCCTTTCATTCATCATCACCCTAGGTAAGAGCTATTCTCGTGGTTGTGCCGCCTATGCTGCAACTGACTGGAACTATTTACAAATGACATTGTCTCTACAGAGTCTTGTTATCAGAGTGTGTTGTAACTATATAACAGTCAAACTTTATGTCATCTAGTGAAGACTTATTTACAGATGACATTGTCTCTAAAGAGTCTTGTTATCAGAGTGTGTTGTAACTATATAACAGTGCAACTTTATGTCATCTAGTGAAGACTTATTTACAAATGGCAGTGTCTCCAAAGAGTCTTGTTAGCAGAGCGTGTTGTAACTATATAACAGTGCAACTTTATGTCATCTAGTGAAGACTTATTTACAGATGACATTGTCTCTACAGAGTATTGTTATCAGAGCGTACTTTAATTATACAACAGTGCAACTTTATGTCATCTAGTGAAGACTTTTTTTTTTCTTCTTTTATTTGTATTTCTTTTTGTTAGCTGTCATTGCCAGCTAGACAGAGTGTAGTGTGCCTACCACACCAGCACTGTTGGCGGCGCTGATGCATGTCTGCCATGTCCACAGAGCGGCGGGGTGAGTGTGCCGCTAACATCTGCCGGGATAGCAGAAAAAAAAAGGGTTTTAAGAACTGCCCAGACCAACAGGGTGTGTGTACTGCTGATCGGCCAAAATGGCAAGGCGAGGGGTTTTATCCCGCCACTCGGACAGAGGGGAGGGTGTAATGTGCCTGAACCCTCCGCCCGAAATGGCAGGCTGCGAAGGTGTACTTGAGTGGTACAGAGCGGAAGGGTGTTGTGTGCCGTCCACATCCGTCACCATCACCAGCTGTGAATACTATCTTCCTCACTGACCACAGTACCACCACCATCGCAAAGGTTTTTTTGTTCCTGACTAGGAGAATCCCGATGATCTTTTCCATATTGACCATGGTATGTCTCATAGACCAGGACAGCCTGGCACCATATTGACCATGGTATGTCTCCTAGACCAGGACAGCCTGGCAGAGAGGGCACCCTATTGACCATGGTACCTCCTGTGCCAGGTAAGTGAAGAAAATTGGTCGCTGAGTATGCTTAAAATTCAGACACTGGGCGACAACTAAGTTATTTTATTTATAATTTCTTGTTGTTTTTTTTAAATTATATTATCTAATTCTAAGGGAAGACAACCCAACTTTACACATTATTTTATAATATAAGAGTCGCATACATCAGTACATGGTTTGTGGTTATTCTTTATAAGAAAGACATACAAGTGAAGTCTTCTCTTCAGGTTGTCATGGTAACAATGGAAATCGTGGGAAAACTGTGAATTTTCAACTAACCATAGCTTTCTTTATCACTGAGATTATTTCACTTCTTTTTGAAATTTATAATTGTCTTAAGAGCACTGACTTGTCTACGCTGAGTTAGCTTGTTTTTTTTTAGTCTAGAATGGTGTTTCAGACAGTGAAGTCATAGCTACACATCATTATTTTTAGAAGACTATAGATACATAAAAAATAGCCTACATAGAAAGGTAAACAATTGTGTCCTGTGATATGTCAAAAAAATATTTAAATTGTTCACATTTTGTACACATAAACTTTTATTGTTGTTTTACTACTATTTCTTTCTATTGTTGTCTTTGTTGTTGCTGTAGCTGTTGTCATTGTTGCTGTTGTCGTTATTGCTGTTGTTGTCAGTGTTGCTATTGTTGTTGTTGCTGTAGCTGTTGTCATTGTTGCTGTTGTCGTTGTTGCTGTTGTTGTCGGTGTTGCTGTTGTCGTTGTTGCTGTTGCTGTTGTTGCTGCTGTTGTTGTTGTTGCCATTGTCGTTGTTTCTGTTGTTGTCGGTATTTCTGTTGTTGCTGTCTTTATTGCTATTGTTGTTGTTGCTGTTGTTGTTGTTGCTGTTGTTGTTGCTGCTGTTGTTGTCTTTGTTGCTGTTGTCTTTGTTGCTGTTTTTTTGCTGTTATCGTTGTTGTTGTTGTTTTTGTTGCTGTTGTCGTTGTTGATGTTGCTGTTGTTGCTGTTGTCGTTGTTGCTGTTTTTGTTGTTGCTGTTGCCGTTGTTATTGTTGCTGTTTTTGTTGTTGCTGTTGTTATTGTTGTTGTTTTTGTTGTTGCTGTTGTTGTTGTTGCTGCTGTTGTCGTTGTTGCTGTTGATATTGTTGCTGTTTTTGTTGTTGTTGTTGCTGCTGTTGTTGCTGTTGTCGTTGTTACTGTTTTTGTTGTTGCTGTTGCCGTTGTTATTGTTGCTGTTTTTGTTGTTGCTGTTGTTATTTTTGTTGTTTTTGTTGTTGCTGTTGTTGTTGTTGCTGCTGTTGTCGTTGTAGCTGTTTTTGTTGTTGTTGTTGTTGTCGTTGCTGCTGCTGTTGTCGTTGTTGTTGTTGTTTTTGTTGCTGTTGTCGTTGTTGATGTTGCTGTTGTTATTGTTGCTGTTTTTGTTGTTGCTGTTGTTATTGTTGTTGTTTTTGTTGTTGATGTTGTTGTTGTTGCTGCTGTTGTCGTTGTTGCTGTTGATATTATTGCTGTTTTTGTTGTTGTTGTTGCTGCTGTTGTTGCTGTTGTCGTTGTTGCTGTTTTTGTTGTTGCTGTTGCCGTTGTTATTGTTGCTGTTTTTGTTGTTGCTGTTGTTATTTTTGTTGTTTTTGTTGTTGCTGTTGTTGTTGTTGTTGATGCTGTTGTCGTTGTAGCTGTTTTTGTTGTTGTTGTTGTTGTCGTTGCTGCTGCTGTTGTCGTTGTTGTTGTTGTTTTTGTTGCTGTTGTCGTTGTTGATGTTGCTGTTGTTATTGTTGCTGTTTTTGTTGTTGCTGTTGTTATTGTTGTTGTTTTTGTTGTTGATGTTGTTGTTGTTGCTGCTGTTGTCGTTGTTGCTGTTGATATTATTGCTGTTTTTGTTGTTGTTGTTGCTGCTGTTGTTGCTGTTGTCGTTGTTGCTGTTTTTGTTGTTGCTGTTGCCGTTGTTATTGTTGCTGTTTTTGTTGTTGCTGTTGTTATTTTTGTTGTTTTTGTTGTTGCTGTTGTTGTTGTTGTTGATGCTGTTGTCGTTGTTGCTGTTTTTGTTGTTGTTGTTGTTGTCGTTGCTGCTGCTGTTGTCGTTGTTACTCTGGTTGTTCTTGTTGCTGCTGTTGTTGTTGTTTTTGTATTTAAACGACTAATTTCGGCACACATTATTTTCTAAATTTAATATCAGCTGAAAGTATATCAGGAAATTATGATATTTTATGCAGTTCTAAATTATTATTTTTTAAATACCCCATAAACAAAACCATGAAATTTTATTAAAATTCTTTTCAAAAATAAATATAAAGTCAAAACCAAGAAGTATTATTTATACAAAGCCTCTGCAAACTTTGAATATATGACCCTAGTATTCTAGTAGTCAAGAGTCCAAGTTCTCATCCGCATTCAACTTGAATGTCTGGTTGCAATTTATATTCTGGGCTGATTTACGGATATCAGTTGAAATGTCCTGACACTGACCTGGATTCGAACTCAAGCCTTTCGGTCAGCCCTATGACAATGACACGCCGTCCGTTGTTTCTAAATTTATTTCTTAACTATTAAGACATATTTAGTTTGCTATTTTTAAATACCCTCTTAAATTTGGTAATCTGTGATTAACATGTCATGAGACTCGGATACCTCACTGTCAATCAACTCATTGACTTGATTTACGTGAGTTTGTCATTCAGCTAGGTGACCTAGTTCACTCAGCAATGTGCACCTACTAAAGACACAGCTCACCATCCAGACATCATTAGGTGTAATAATATAACAAATTACACAATGACGTGTGGAAAAGGTAATGGCTTATTTACGGTCGTGACCAGAACAGATGATTCGCCATCTTCCCCCCCCCCCCTATCCCTCCATCATACATTCTGGTTGTTGGTCAGAATTAACATTATCTCACGACAAATATTATTCAGGAGTTGTGTCAACTATAAAACACAGTGTGAAATGTACCATTGTTTACGTTAGTTCAAGTAGGTTAGATTAGCCATGGAGGCAACCTACACCCGGCGGGCCAAACATTTGTTGTAACAGGCCCGAAACTCGTTTCAAAGTGAAGCACATCATTAGCATATGTCGGGGGTCGGCAATCTACGGCTCGCGAGCCGCTTGCGGCTCTTTCGAGATCAAGTTGCGGCTCTTTCGATGTCAAATTGCGGCCTTACTGTTCCGTGTGCAAAAAATAATAACTATATTATTTTATATACCTAGTCCTAATTAAATATCATCATATTGAAACAACAATTTTAGTGGATCTTTAAGAACTGGGAAAAATTGTAAATTAAAACTTCATCTCAGCACCCCACCCACCTGCTCTAAGCCCGGCCGGCCGGTCAAATGTCCGAACCCAACGTGTCCCGTGATTCATTACGTTTGCCCACCACTGGGCTAGATAAATAATGCAGTTTTATAATTCCTCTTTATTTGAAGCTGTGTCAATACATGTCATAAGCAGGGTTGTTAGTATCGAAGTATCGGTATTGGCCAATACAGTATCGGCGATACTTTTTCAGTATTGGTTGCTGTATTGCCGATCCTTTTTGTATCAAGTGTTGATTTGTGTATCGCCGATACATTTTAAAAGAAAAATTTTCGATACTCGATACCAATACTTTTCTGTTGCCACTATTAGCTAATTGCAGAAAAACAATAGCGATTTTAATAGATTGTTTTAAAAGTAATCTTTATAAATTCAATCACTGCTTGTAGTGATAACCATCAACCCTACCACTATTGACACCACCCACCTCCCCACCAAGACAACTTGGATCACAAGGCTGAAGTTGAACAAACGTTAAAGCATGCTTGCAGTGCACTGAGTGCAGTTTCCACTCAACTTACTCGGCAGGGTGGTGCAGCTCCAATACAGTCAGCAGTGCAGTTTTACTGCACGACGGCAGAACCAGCTTAATAGTAACAGTTCTGCTGAAGTAGACAGATATGTTGAAGATAACTCATCAGAAATGATGTCATTATCACCCTACCCAACCTACCAAGCATTAAGAAACTATATTGCTGCGTTGATCGGCTAGTGCTGAGTTAAGCGCCTGTTTTCATTGGGTGGGCATGTTTTTATGCCATTACGTTCTAGGCTAAGGAATGATCGTTTTGAAATGATGGTCTTCTTACGTGCGGCCAAGTGGTGAAATAGTAAAGAAAAGTTCCCTTAGCCCTGACGGGCCATCGGGAATTCATCTGTTTCTATAACATCGGTATATGAAGGGATTGTGTGGTTAGCACAACGCCCATTGTTCTCACCAATGATCGAACCCATGACTCTGAAGTCGACTGTCGAGTAGCTACACCACTTGGTCATCCGTCAAGTACTAAAGTGATTAGCATTAAATTTGTGCTTTGACATTGTATTTTATTGTTTTCGCTTTTTTTTAACTTTAAAAACTTGCACTCATTATATTTTAAATAAAAATAGTTTGTTGTTCTCAAAAGTATCGGTATTGTATTGGTATCGATTTTGGCAATACATTTTTACCTGAGTATTTGTATTGGTATTGGCGATACTATTTTCATGAAGTATCGGTATCGGTATTGACGATACAATTTAAGAGTATTGTTAACAACCCTGGTCATTAGACTACGAGGACTCCCCCTCCCCCCGCCCCCAGGACCTACACTATACGGATTCGTGCTTTATAAACTGACATCTGTACATCGGAACTAATTGACGCAGTAATGTGTTAAGTTTTTTTTTTTTAATTTTAGCGCTGATAATCAATTCCTCTCTAAATGTCAAGTTATTCAAGCGTGCATAATTCATCAGATTAATTCTTGACGTAATTCTATTCCAATCTTAATAATCTCAGAGTCTGTCAGCGACTGACTCGGTCAAGTATGATTGTATTATTAGATAATGCTTTAAAAAAAATATTTACATAACAATTTCATTGGCATCAAAAATGTGCAGCCTATATTTACGGTGAAATATTTTGGAAACTTACACAACAAAAAAAAATTTTTTTTTCAAAATGCAACATTTGAAAGTCGAAAATATTTAAAGTCTGATACTATCGTGCTACAAACTTTTGTTGAATGGAAATGAAATTTGCAGATGTTTACGCAGAATTGGGAGAATTCGGACCATATCAACAACGCGTATTTTTGATCATTTGTACCATTTCTCTACCTCTAGCATTTCACTTTATGGTAAATGTTTTCGCATTAGCTGTTCCAGAACACAGGTAAGTGAAATAGTGAAGATATAATAGTGCATTGTTTATTTATGTATATATTTCAAAAACATAAACAGGTGAGCTATTCCATTTTTCGACAGCGCTGTGTGAGTTATGGTGTAAGCATTAGTCGAAGATTAGGTTAGTTTTTATCTGTATACTATCCTACAGTTCAGCCATGATTAATATTAATGACGTCAAAGAATCGTTAATTTAGTTAAAATATGGCCTTAAAATGTATTTTCTAAAGAGGGACAGGTGGCCGAGTGGTGTAGAGCGCTCAAGTGCCGACTGAGAATTTCCCAGGTCCTGATGAAATGTATTTGATTAATGTGCATCAAGCCAGTGCATCAAGCCCACCAAGCTTTAAATGGCTACCTGACTTAAAAGTCGGTGAAGTAAAAGTCATCTGAGCGTTGTGCTGACCACGCTAATTGTTTAATATGTCGAGGTTACAGAAACAGCTGAATTCTACATTTCGTCTGCCCCGATGACCCTTTAAGACTTAGGGCACTTTACTTATTACTTCACTTTTCTTAATAACGTATTATTATTATAGCATGCGCACCACTAAAAGTACACACAGATGGAGCTTTTAGTCATAGCTGCACTTAGATCTAAATAGGGCCAAGACTTGGGGGTTCTGATAGTATCAGACTTAAACATACACAGGATCTTTGAAATCTAATATACACACAGTTTGAATTATACCATAGGCCTGGATACACACAGTTTTAAAATACCTTGTTTTTTTGTTTAATTTTTTTATCAAATACGATGACCAGTCGATATCAATGTGATAACACTTCCTAAACACTAGATTGTTTTTGTTTACAGATGCGCCATTCCAGAACTGGACAATGACACGTACAAAAGTCAAGGCCAGTGGCACGATGACCTCATCAACAGATCCATCCCGTGGCAGAGTGAGAAGAAGATGTACTCACAGTGTAAACTGTTTGTTAAAGATGTCACACAAAGTGACTGGACCAACAAAACAAGAAAATGCCACAAATGGGTTTACAGTCAGGACATTTTTCAAAGTACATTTGTCACAGAGGTAAAAAAAAAAACGACCTGTTAATTTTTTTTTTATTTCTCAAGATAAAATAGTAATAGTTGTTTTCGTATTGTTTAGTATAACGTCTATTCACGTAAATCATAACTTGTATCAATTTAGTAAATCATAACTTGTATCTCTGAACAATTAAGATCAATTTAGTAAATCATAACACTTATCTCTGAACAATTAAGATCAATTTAGTAAATCATAACTTGTATCTCTGAAAAATTTAGATATAGTTTAGTAAATCATAACCTGTATCTCTAAACAATTCAGATCAATTTAGTAAATTATAACTTGTATCAATTTAGTAAATCATAACTTGTACCTCTGAACAATTAAGATCAATTTAGTAAATCATAACTTGTATCTCTGAACAATTTAGTTCAATTTAGTAAATTATAACTTGTATCTCTGAACAATTCAGATCAATTTAGTAAATTATAACTTGTATCTCTGAACAATTAAGATCAATTTTAAATCATAAATTGTATCTCTGAACAATTTAGATCAATTTAGTAAATCATAACTTGTATCTCTGAACAATTTAGGTAAATTTAGTAAATCATAACTTGTATCTCTGAACAATTTAGGTCAATTTAGTATGCGATCAACTGATGTACAAAACTTATATCAACATGGCGACAATGGCCGGAATATTTGCTGGATCTTTGGTACTCGGATCTCTATCAGACGTGTGAGTAACGAAGGCCCCCCCCCCACCCCCAACTGCTGAACGTAAAACACAAATTATATTGTAAATGATTACCTAGGATAGTTTTACAGTTTAATTATTGATATTTGCCTAAACAAATGACAGGGACGAAGCAAGAGTGTTGCCGGTCTAACTCTTAGAGAAAAAATTATTGATGTATTTATGCTATATACAAAGGCACAAACGAACATAGATTTATATATTTGTATAAATTATTAGACTAACAACATTTACGGTATATATATAAATGAAAGTTGTATATGTTTAAACTTGCAGTCATTTTATTATGTATAATTATGCTAACTATATTCAATTTACAGACTTGCGGTGCCGCCAAATTTTTTTCCACAAATTTGACGGCTCCGGCTCCGGCTCCGGCACGGCTCCGGTTCCCTATTAAGATAGTATCACACAAGACAAATTTTTGTAATTGCGCCACGCAAACATGCCGCTGATAAAAAGTTATGCAAATTTTGCCGCGTTCACCCCCATAGTCAGGAACTTGAAAAATATAAGCATTTCAGTGCATCCAGAATCATATCATTATTTTCGGCCCAGGTTTCACTAGTTGCCATTTTCATAAGTAATAAAAAGTTATTTCAATGATCAAATTAGCAAATAGTAAAATGATACATTATTTAAAATATTTTAAAGACTTCAGTATTTATATTTATTATTTATAAATTCGAAGTGACTTTTCGGACCCGGGTACCAATAAACTCCGATTTTTATTCGGACCCCGTCCCAAAAAAGTCTGATTGTTATTCGGACCCGTGGCAAATATGCACAGCTTAGCTATACATATACTTTATTATTGTTTTTTTTATACAATTGTTGGAAGTGTATGATTTAATCGTTACTCAGTGTGTAGGGTTCCACTATTATTATTTTTTCGGGTTCCGTCTTATTAAGTTTAAATATAGCTAAGTTTAGTGCATGTTTGCCACGGGTCCGAATAACAATCGGATTTTATTGGGACCCGGGTCCATATAGCCACAGCCTTATAAATTTATCTACACTATCTCAGATATTCTGTTTATAATAAAATTGTTAACTACAGAAAGCGACCATTTTGTTTTTAGTCTATGATAAATTAGCGGTCAAATACGAAATGACGCGTTCTATTTGTCGTCGTAGTAAAAATTTAATTTAAATGATTGATACAATTATTCTATGAAATAAAACTGTTTTAACTTTATATATAACAAAATAACATGCCATTAAAAAAATTTCGGAGGGTAAACAAGATTTAAAACGAACACAAAACGATTCCCCATTAAATATTTCTTGTGGTGATGTGCGTGCACGCTATCATTTATGCTGTTACTGTTGTGGCGTTCGTAAAAATGAAAACATTTCAAATTGTACGAGGCAAACAATCAAAGAAATTTAGAATTTTAAAGCTGAAAAAAATTCTGCTGTAAAAAAAAAAATTGGGAGCCGTGGAGCCGCCATATTTGTTCGGCTCCGGCTCCAGCAAAAAGTAGCGGCTCCCGGCTCCTCGGATACGGGTCAGCAAGCCTGATTATTTATATAGCATTTACTAAAAAATATGACTATGACCGGCAACACTCACTCCTCGTCCCTGCCTGTGGACATTGTCTATTACACTAGAAGGGTCAATGTTTAAGCCGACCAATCAGTGATACTTAACTTCTTTAAACTGTACAGTCTTGATCAGTATACAAATACTTATTTTTGATATATTTATCAAATATATAGTGGCCAGTTGGTGTATACTGTCAATTGTCTACTTGAGAGTCATAGGTTCGATCCCTACAAATTTGTCCTGGTTACAGTTAGTTAAAAGTCCCACAAGTCCAGTAAATAGGTACCTGACTAATCATGTGGAAGTAAACGTGGATGTGCGTTGAGCTAGCCAAAAAAAAACCCCGCTTTTTTTACTTCAAGATGAATTCTACACTTTATACGCCTATATACACATACAATTCTTGCCAACTTTCTTAGAGTCCTAACATTTTGAATTTTTTCCCCTACAAAATTACGATGACTAAACAAACAATAAATGAATGAAATAATGTTTTAAAGTAAATGTATTAAAACCAAAACAAGTGATCTTCATAGACATTATTTCATACTGCAAGTGTTTATGATTTCATGATCTTCATAGACATTATTTCATACTGCAAGTGTTT